>JAALGY010000057.1:2400000-3031872 GCA_032358165.1 Diplosphaera chodatii | reverse complement strand
CAGTGCCGATAGGAGGGGCAGCAGTCTGCTGCCCCCAGGCCCACCCTGGAGGCTTTGCCACCGCAACTCCTGTATCAGCACATGTGAAACATCCACAAAGCTGTGCAGAACCATTGCGAACATGCCCGGAACCACGTCCAAAGCAGCCTCGGCAGCGCATCATCTGAGACCCGTGCAATGCCAGTAGGAGGGGTGGCAGGGAGGCTAGCCCCAGCCCACCCTGGATCCACCGTAGGTGCCATGCCTGTGTCAGGACATGTAAAACGACCCCAAAGCTGTGCAGAACCATCGCGAACATGCGCAGAACCAGATCCATAGCACAATGGCAGAGCATCACCTGAACCCCGCTCAGTGGTGGGAGTTGGGCAGCGAAAGGCTGGATTCAGCCCACCCTGGACCCACCGCCGGCGCAAACCATGTATCAGAACATAAAAACCATTCCCAAAGCTGGGTGAAACCGCTGCGATCATGTGCAAAACCAGTCCAAACAACAATGGCAGCGCACCATATGGAGACTGGTTTGACGCCGATAGGAGGGGCGTCTGGGAATGTCCCCCAGGCCACCCTGGAGCCACCGCCGCCGCCGTGCCTGTATCAGGACGCGAAGACCATCTCCAGGGCTGTGCAGAACCACTGCGATCAGGCGCAGAACCAGTCGGAAAACACAGCAGCAGCGCAGCACCTTGAAACCCGTCCAGTACCGGTGAAAGTGCAGCCAAAAAGCTGCCCCCAACCCACCCTGCAGCCACCGCCATCGCAGGAAGCATGTTCAGACTTGAAAACGCATCTCCCAAGCTATACAAAACCACTCGCACCAGGACCAGAACCATGCACAAGTCGCAGCGCAGCACATCGCCTTGATAACATGTCGAGCACCGGTAAAGTCCAGCACTCTGCTGCCCCCAGCCCACCCTGCAGCCACCGCCGTCGCAACTGCTGTGTCAGAACATATAACACAACCGCAAAGCTGTGCAGAACCACTGCCACCATGCGCGGAACCATGCACAAATCGCAGTGACAGCGCGCCACCTGCGCCCCTTCCAATGCTGATAGGAGCGCAAGAGTCTGCAGCCCCCAGGCCCACCCCGGAGCCACCGCCACCGCCATGCCTGTATCGGGACATGATCACCGTCCACAGAGCTGTGCAGAACCACTGAGATCATGCGCAGAACCTGTCATGAACCAGGATGGCAGCGCACCACCTGATACCTGTCCAGCGCCAACAAGTGGGGCAGCAGAAAATGTCCCCAGCCCACCCTGCAGCCACTGCCGCCGCCACTGCTGTATCAGGACATGAAAACCAGCCATGAAGCCGTGCAAAACCACTGCCACCATGTGCAGTACCATGCACAAATCGCAGTGACAGCGCACCACTTGAAAACCGCTCAACGCCGATAGGTGGGGCTGCATGAAACCGCCCCCAGCCCACCCTGGAGCCACCGCCGCCGCGAGTGTCCTGTCACCGCATCAAAAGCAGCCCACGGGCAGTACAGAACCGCACGCTACAGGACCAGAACCAGTCACAGATCGCTGTGACAGCACATCACCTGCGCCCCGTCTGGTACCAATAGGTGTGCAGCAGTCTGCTGCCCCCAGCCCACCCCGGAGCCACCACCGCCGCCATGCCTGTATCAGGACATGAAACCTATCTCCCAAACCGTGCAGAACCACCGCCGCCATGGGCAGAACCACGTGCAAACCGCGGTGAAAGCGCATCATCTGAGACCCGTGCAACGCCATTAGGAGGGGTGGCCGGAAATGTTCCCCCGGGCCACCCTGCAGCCACCGCCGTCGCAACTGCTGTGTCAGGTCATGTAAAACATCCCCAAAGCTGTGCAGAACCATTCGCAATAGGGCCAGAACCATGCACAAATCGCAGTGACAGCGCACCACCTGAAAACCGCTTCAGTGGTGGGAGTTGACCAGCAGACGGCGTCCCATAGCCCACCCCGGAGCCACCGCCGCCGCCGTGCCTGTTTCAGCACATGAGAACTGCCACAAAGCTGTGCAGAACCACTGCAAACATCTGCAGAACCAGTCACAAGCCAAGCCAGCAGCGCATCACCTGGAAAGCGTCCAGCGCCGGTAATAGGGGCTGCTAGAAACGTCCCCTAGCCCGCCCCGGAGCCACCGCCGCCGCCGTGCCTGTATCTGCACACGTAAAACATCTCACGACCTGTGCAGAACCATTGCGAACGTGCGCAGAACCACGTGCATAACACAGTGGCAGCGCATCGATCACCCAAGTACCGTCGTGTGTTGAGAAGAGGGCAGCACCTGACCGCCTATAGCTCCACTCGGGAGCCCCCGCCCACGCCCTGCCTGCATCACAACATCGAAACCATGTCCCAGGCTGGGCAGAATCACTCGCACAATGTGCAGAACCAGTCAGAAGCCAAGCCAGCAGCGCATCACCTGAGACGCATCCAAATCGGATAGCAGGGCTACAGACGGCCGGCCCCAGCCCACCCTGGAGCCACCGCCGCTGCCGTGCCTGTATCAGCACATGTAAAACATCCCCACTCCTGTGCAAAACCATTGCGAACATGCCCAGAACCACGTCCAAACAACAATGGCAGCGCATCATCTGAGACCCGTGCAACGCCACCGGTAAAGTCCAGCACTCTGCTGCCCCCATCCCACCCTGCAGCCACCGCCGCCGCTGCTGCTGTGTTACAACACATAAAACAACCACAAAGCTGTGCAGAACCACTGCAAACATGCGCAGAACCTGTCATGAACCAGGATGGCAGCGCACCATCTGAACCCGTCAATGCCGGTAAGCGGGGCTGCTGGAAACGTTCCCCCAGCCCACCCTGCAGCCACCGCCGTCGCAACTGCCTATAATAGGACACGAAGACAGGATCCAAGCTGTGCAGAACCACTCGCAGCAGGCGCAGAACCAGTCACCAAACACAGCAGCAGCGCCACATGAAACCCAGTTGACACTGATAAGAGGGCAGCGGAAGGCGCCCCCCGGGCCACCCTGCAGCCACCGCCGCCGCCATTGCTGTGTCAAGACATGTAAAACGACCCCAAAGCTGTGCAGAACCACTGTGACCATGCGCAGAACCAGTCATGAGCCATGCTGACAGCGCACCATCCGAACCCCGTCAAATGCTGGAAGGAGGGCCTGCTTGAGATGTCCCCAGGCCCACCCTGGAGCCACCGCCGCCGCCATGCCTGTACCAGGACATGATCACCGACCACAAAGCTGTGCAGAACCACTGCGAGCATGTGCAGAACCACGTTCAAAGCACAATGGCAGCGGCACCACCTGAACCCCGTCACAATGCGCACGACAGGGCAGCAGATGATGCCCCCCAGGCCCACCCTGGAGCCACCGCCGCCGCCGTGCCTGTATCGTAACACGAAGGCCATCCCCCAGACCGTGCAGAACCACTGCGAACATGCGCAGAACCACGTCCAAAAGAATGACAGCGCATCACCCGGGAAACCGCTCAGTGGTGAAAGTTGATCAGCAGACGACGGCGCCCCACAGCCCGCCCTGGGGCCATTGTCATCGCCATTGCTGTGTTAGGACATGAACACCATCCACAAAGCTGTGCAGAACCACTCCGATCATGCGCAGAACCAGTCACAAGCCAAGCCGGCAGCGCACCTCCGGAACCCTGTTGCAACTCGGATAGCAGGGCAGCTGAAGGCCGGTCCCAGCCCACCCCGGAGCCACCGCCGCCGCCGTGCCTGTATCAGGACATGATACCCGTCCACAAAGCCGTGCAGAACCACTGCCACAACGTGCAGAACCACGTCCAAAACACAATGGCAGCGCACCATCCAACTACCGTTGGGTGTTGAGAAGAGGGCGGCACCTGACCGCCTACAGCTCCCCTCCGAAGCCAGCACCCGCGCCATGCCTGTATCACAGCATCGAAACCATGTCCCAGGCTGGGCAGAACCACTCGCACAATGTGCTGGACCGCGCGCCAAGCACGCCAGCAGCGCATCACCTGAAACCTGGGCCGACACCGATAGCAGGGCAGCAGATGGTGGGCCCCAAGGCCGCCCTTGGGGACACTGCCGCGGCTGTGCCCGTGTCTGGACATGAAAACTATCCCCAGCGCTGCACAGAACCACTGCTATCAGGGTCAGAACCAGGCACGAGCCACGATGGCAGCGCGTCACCTGCACACCGTCCGGTACCGCTCAAGACGCAACAGTCTGCTGCCCCCAGACCACCCTGCAGCCACAGCCAGGGCAGTCCGTGTATCAGGACTTCCAGAGGCGTCCCACAGGCTTGCCAAACCACTGGAAAGCTGAGCAGCGATGGGCTCTCCACCTGATTGACAAGCTTCGAACCTGCAAGGAGTCCACCGGCACCAGGTGAGCGCCCCGGGCAGCCACTAAGTCCTGAAATCCAGTGTCAGGACGTCAAAGGTGGCCCACAAACAGCATCAAACCACAGTTCACAAGTGCAGAACCGTGCTCTCACCCAAATGCCGGCATGCCACCTGAAGACCGTCCGGCCAAGATGACACTTGAAGACGCCCTCGCCACAGCAACTTGCACGCTGCAAGGCCGCAAGTCAGCGTGAACATCGGGAAGCGTCCAGGGTGCTCAGCAGGCGATGACAGATGTTGTCGATGCAATGTGGGCGCCGCATGATTGAGTACTACTACTGCAATCTGCGCGTGCGCGCATCATGCATGCGCGACACTGGTGCAACAAGCCATGGTCGTTGCACACCTGCAGTTGCACAGGCGTCCCCAATAGAGCGACTGCACAAGCATGCTCAACCGTTTCAACGCGCTCCCGCTCTCAAAGCAATGTCGATCCAGGCCAGCGAAGCAATGCACCGCTGGCCAAACAGCCGAACTTGCAGGTGCAAACAGGGATGCTGGATGTGGGGCGAGCTTCTGCATGTGCTGGCGCTGTGCTAGATGCTGGTGTGGAGCTGAAATGTGGCCCCATGTCTGTGCCATGGTCGAGGTTGGATGCGGGATTGCTTGTCCGAGAGCCTGCCGCCTGGAAGGGCCGTAGCAACACAATGACTACTGGCCGCCATTTATCCATCGGCGGTGGGTTTTGCTGAACCTCACGTCAAGATGCAACTCCGCTGCATGCAGGGCCCCTACAGCATCGAGTGGGTTACTGCTGATTCCAGAGCTGGAGGTGTTGCAGCTGTTACTCAACACTTCCACTCAACGCTAATACAGGCAGCAAATCAAGCGCACATCCGCCGCTGGCGAACTGGCCCAGCAGCACATCGCCCCAGCTGATCAGCTGACACAGCTTGCAGCGGGAAACTGGCTGCCCAGCACGCGGCGGGACCCGTTGGGCAGCCGCCGCAGGCCCGTGCACCAGCTCGCGGTGGCGCCTCGCGCCCCAGCAGGTGGGGCTCGCCGCTTGCCCTGGCTGCAAGGAGATCGAACAAGGTGTCACGTCCACATGAAAGGCCACCTGCGATCACGATGGCTGCCAGCCAGCAAGCATCATAGCCAACGACCCGCGTGTCGCCGCCCTGTCTGCAGCCTTGGCGGCGATCCGCGCGTGCTTCAGCTGCACTGCTGGATCAACCTGGCGCACAGGTCAGGGTCAGGTGGACGGTGACAACAACGCCAGCACCTTGAGCTCAGTGCGCCGCTGGGGGATCGTGCGGCGTGGCTCTGCCGGAACGTGCGCACCCCCCGGCGCACGCCGGCTGGCTCGGCCGACGTCAGCATCGGCATCGCACTGGCCGCCTGCGAGCTCAGGCCGAGACAAGAAATCGCATCCAGGTACAGCACTGCACATCGACCTGCAAAGTGACCGCCTGGAAACAGATGTGCACTCAGCACAGGGTAGAGGCGGCCTGCGGCTTGCATTGCCTGCCTGCAGGAGCTGGGGTGGACTCGCACCTGGTTGGAGACGGGCGGTGCATATGGCAGGGACGGCATCCAGCGTCACACAGACGCCCACTCTGCAGATGGCAGAAGTTCAGGTGTTTGCTGAAGCAATACCCCGATACACAAATCTGATTTTGGGTGGCTCAGATGCGAGTGCGAACGGGGCCTCCAGCAACGATGCGCACCACGTGCAGGGCGCACGGTCCGCCTGGTCCTCACCACCAGCCGGATGTCACCAGGCCCCGGCGCCTCGTTCACTGCGGCACCCGCTTTGCCCTGCCGCCAGAGCCAGATGTTCATACACACCAGCGCACAGGACCTGCTCGGCGGTCAGCGCACGCCGTCGTCGTGTGTGGGCCGTTCAGCTGCAGGCAGTCAAAGCTCTCTCGGCACACTCAACATGTCAGCATCAACAGACTGAGCCAGCCCCACCGTTGGCGGAGTGATGCAGCGTGCCGGAGGAGGCGGTGCGCCACGCAATCCACATGCCGCGGCGCTCCTGGAGTGGAGGCGCCCAGGTCTCCTCAGGCCGTCTTGAGCGCCCCACAGCGGCCTGAACAGCAGCTCCAGCACCTGCAGGCCGCGGCACGAGGAGCGTCAGCGTGCTCAAGCTGGCCTCCCCGGGGTCGAGGTGCGCTGTGAGCGAGCAGTCGGCCCTTCAGCAGATGCAGGTTTCAGCTATAACTGCTGGCTCCTTGTTGGCAGTGATGCTGGGCCCTGCGCACCAACATGGTGCAGGCAGCAGCAACACAGCAACCCCTGGGTCCAGCAAGCAGCAGCTGCGCATCAGAAGATGCTTCGAAACCGCTGCCTGGATCTGAGGGGAGGTGGGCAGGAAGACAGCGCACCGGCTCTGGGCTTGGGGGCGGACGGTGGTGCTACTGTCGACCGCAGCGCGCCAGTCTGCAGGTAGGGGGGCTCCGCAGGCCAGTGTGCAATGCGGCCCCAAGCCAAAAGAGGCCAAAACACAGGCAGTCACTGGCACAGGCTGTAGCACAAGGGCGGCTGAGGGCGACCAAAGCCGCTTCCTTGCTGAGACAATGAGCAAGGCGGCCAATAGGGCGTTGAGCATAGTGGACCTGCACCTGCACCACCCGGCTGCGGTGGCGGCGGCGGCGCGCGCGGATGTGGTGCCGGCAGCATACGCCTGCGCCATAGCCGCTCGCATTTGCTCGCTTGACGCCGCGGAAGCCAGCTCAGGCTTTTGCTGTGATGCGCAGAGGCTGCGGGCTCGGCCGCGCTGCGTTGCTGGCCCCCGGGGCTGCACCGCCATCTCGCCCCTCGCGCTTTACAGCCTCCCTGCAGCGGACCAGGTCCATGCGGGGGTGCCTTCTGCAGCGCTGCCAGCCGGACCTGCACAGAGGCTAGCTGCGGCGCCATGGGCTGGGTCCGCTTCAGGCTGAGCACCGGCGCCACCGCCTGCAGCAGCCCGCTGAGCATGCCCATCGGCGGCAGGCTTGGAACGTATGCGCACAGCACGCAGCACATGCTGGCAGGTGACCGGCTCTGAGCGCAGGTGCGGCGACAGCAGGGCAGTGTGCTGCCGTCAACACTGCTCTTTTTCCTGCTGGAGGTCCTGCAAACATTTGACTGACGATAAAGCCATGATAGAGTACAGGGCTGTCAGGTAAGTGTAGAAGTACCCCATCTTGCTAGCTTTCCATGAATGCACACCAACAAACCAACAGTCACCTGCAGCGGTGGGGCAACCCCCAAGAGCTGACCTCCAGCCCCAATGATCTGCCGCAGGGGCAGGGGCTGACGGCATGTCCTTGTTTGCTAGCAGCTGCCCTATCACGGGGGACATGCTGTGCGTGTGCAGCGACTCACGGCTGACGGCATGTCCTTGTTTGCTAGCAGCTGCCCTATCACGTGAAACATGCTGTGCGTGTACAGCGACTCACAGTTTGCAGCCTCATCGTTCGTAGCTGTGTCCGTCGCTGGCGCACAGCGTCGCAGTCACCATCACATCCTGCATCATGCAAGCTCAAGGTCCCGAGTAGACAGTGATGTTCATGCTGTAGTGGTGCATCACAAATACAAGTCACACAAAGATCACATCACAACACTGGTGTTTCAGTTAGGGACTGGATCTTGCTGACCTTGGTGATGGGACACAGCATCATGCGGCAATGTCACATTGGGTCTTGCTTCTATGCAAAGCAGGATGCCAGCGGTGACAGGCACACGTTCGCACTGCATCAACATCGTGTTGTTTAACGCAGTGCACGCAGGCACACAAACCTACTGGGGCACTTCTGCAGCTGCCATGCAGAGTCATGGGTTAGTCATGCCCTGCTGGCATGCAAAGCCGGATGCGGTGGCGTGCAACAGTTTTGGCTGCGGTGCAATTGTGGCAACTTGTATAGATAGTGTAAAGCTTGATTGGCCGTTTGCACCACCGTCGCGGCACAGAATCCGCCACCGTTGTGCTGCTTGGCTGGTGTGATCATTGACGAGGTGCAGCAAATTTGCGGCACTGCTGATCCTCTACTTCTGTAACAAATCATCTCCTGCAACTTGAAGCACAGGTGCAGTTGCTGCCGACAACTCACCAGCAGGTTGTTGCGTGCGTGCTGAGGCCGCCTGCAAGCCCCTCTGCGCTACGGCTGCAGGCATGCGTCAGCTTTGATCTGCGAGCGCTATCAGCAGTGGTACTGATAAAGAAGGCCCCAAATAGCAGATGAAGACCCAAATCCAGAGCAGCATGTGCCAGTGACATGCGCTGTGCCGTCCAAAGGCTTGTCACCAGCGGCGCCAGCAAAAGGTCCAGCAGTGCTGGCATCCAGTCCGCAGAAGCGCAGCTAGCTCCGCAAACGCAGCCATGCCGTGCTTGCGGCTGTTCGGCAGGCGCTGGGGCATTGCCGATGACGACATCATCCTCGCAGCCGCGCCCCTGGTGTTCCACCTGGTGTGGGTCATCGTGCTGCCCATCCTCATCGGGGTAAGGCATTCTGGGAACGGAATACACGCTGTGCATGCACACGCACATACTCCGCACCTTTAAAGTCCGCCATGCTCTGGTGCCCACATTCTGGGAACGGAATACACGATGTGCATGCACACGCACATACTCCGCACCTTTAAAGTCCGCCATGCTCTGGTGCCCACTTCCTATGACATGCATGCAGGCTGTCATCCCGCCACCCGGCTGTGAACGCCTGGAGTACCGCAGCAGCGTCGTCACGCTCTTCGTACTTTATGTGATCGCATTCTGTGAGGAGATTGCACTCATTGCGGTCGCTTTGCGAGGTATGGCTGCCCCGTTCGCTTCTATGGTGACGCGGCTACAGTGCATACAGACCCACATAGCAATCAGCTAGCTTGCAGCTGGTCATGCTGTGTGCAGGCTCCATCTTCGACTCACAGAAGCGCCGCCTCCTGCGCCCACTGATCTACCTTCGCCTGGCGTCAGTGTTGATGGAAATCTGCGTTCTGGGTGAGCGGCTGCAGTCCTGTTACTGACGGAATGCTTTTTGCCTGCTGCGGTCACTTTGCGCAGCCTGCGAAACTACCAGACTGACGCATGGTGAGTGGACATCTGCAGTCTGGACCACTGTGGTTGTGCTGCGGGGCGGTAGGCGCTGCACCGCGGGCACCTCTGATCAAGTCTGGCGCGTGCCTGTCGCCGTCAAGGTAACTCGTGCATTCGGCCATGCCTGCCACTGTGTAATTGCAGCATGTGTCCAGCATGAGGAAGATGTGGCATACCCAGCCTGCAGTTTGTTGCTGCACTGGCAGGTCTGGATCTACTGCACGTGGGTCACAGTGGCGGTGACGCTCCTGCACATGGTGCGTGTGCTGTTGAGGTGTGCTATGACGGATGCTCACCGATCTGTACATGCAGCACCTCTGCTGCCACACTGAACATGCAGCACCTCTGCTGCCTCACTGAACAACTATATGCTGCCTGTCCTGCAGGTGCTTACCTTCAAGTTCTGGCCAAAGCTGTCCGACCAGAAGGCGTGGGAGCGCCGCCTGCACCTGGCCTCGTCGCTGTGCTGCTGCTCTGGGCGCCTGCGCCAAAAGTCGGAGGAGGACGGGGGCCCTGTGCCGCTCGTGCGCCTGGGGCTCGTCTTTGCCTCGGTGAGCTGATCGACGCAGTGGCAGCCCAGCAGGCTTTGAGACACAGTAATGCTCCATATGTTTTGGAAATGCTTTCGATGGTGTTGCGGCTGTGTTTCAGGTTCAGTACTTATGGCCCCTATATTTGATGCAGATGTTTGGGTTCGTGGACATGACGACATCCGACTTCCTCGCAGCCTTCTTGCTGGCGGCGCAGCTGCAGAACTGCCGCCGCAGGACAGCCCTGCAGGTGCCATCCTGCATAGCCCTCTTGCTGCAGGGTGATACTGCAGCCGAGCTGAATATTTTCTGGACGCCACCATGTCTGGTCTTTATGGCCGACTGTTGGGCTCCCTGTCCGCACTGCAGCACCTGGCAGAGGATGCAGACCTGCTGGCAGCGGAGGATGGGCTGGCGTCAGACCCCAGCAGCGACAGCGCCTCGCAGGGCGGCGCAGGCACAAAGCGCAGCACATGCCGGCGGCGGCTCACATCTGCGGGCATTGCTGATGCTGAAGGTGATCCACATCTGCTTGGCGCTATACAAGTCGGGGTTCGCAGGCAGTATGGCGAGCATCCATGGGCAACAGCCGCTGTACCTTGTGCTAAGTCACGATGTACCATGTGCTATGCGCTGCAGGTGGCGACCTGCAGCTGCAACCATTCGCAGACACGCAAGCCACACGCCAAAGCAGCAGTCAGGCTGCGGCAGTCGCAAACAGCGACGTCAGCACTGGACAGCAGCGGCACTGTGATCGGCAACTCGACTCCGCAGAAGGGTCGGCAACTTCGCCATTTTCAGCTGCAAACAGCAGCAGCAGCAGCACCGATGTGGATGCAGGGCAGCAGCCAATGCAGGCCAGCACGCAACAGCAGCCGCACGACAGTAGCCAGCATCTGCAGGTGAGCAAGGCCGGCAGCGCACCTCCTGGCGCGGGCTGCTGCCTCCCAGCCGTACCATGACCTGCGATGCTGTTATGAGTAGTTACGGTCCGGCATGCCGCGGCTGCAGGGCGGCAGCACCGACCAGGCGGAGCTGGCGGGCGCGGGCCGGCGGCTGCTGGCGCGCGCCGAGCTGGAGGCGCGCCGCGGCGGCTTTCACCACCCGCTGACGGAGCGCGGCGAGGACCTGCGGGGGCCGGGCGCCGGGGGCCGCGCCCACTCCGCGACACGTGAGCGCCTCCTGCTGTGCGAGGCAGCAATGGCCGCGCGTGTGACAGCCACCACCGTGCATGCATGCCACCGGACGATGGCAGGCACTGCGATCTGCTTGCAGCGGAGCGGTATCATCATCCAGCAGGTGCCGCGGCCATGCTGGCGTGTGTAATATGCTGAACAAATCTGCTGCAGGTGATGTGGAGCTGCAGGCGCCTGCGCACCCAGTGCTGGCTGACACCCAGGACCCGGACAGCGTCAGCCTCGATCTGGCGCCGGTCGCGGAACGGCTCGGTAGCGCTGCAAACCCCCCGGCCAGTGCAGCCGCGGCTCAGCCGCCTGGCAATGTGCCGGGGCGCCAGTCTGCAGACGGCAGCGTGCACTCCGCAGAGGCGGGCAGCAACAGCGCAGACAGTACTGTGAGCCGCGATAACGCTGGGCTGACACAGCGCCCCGCCAGCCCAGCGTCCGCTGCAGCGCCTGTGGAGCTGGCTGGCAGCAAGCAGGAGCCTGCGACAGATGGACCAGCACAGAGCCCGCGTCTGACGGCCTCGAGGTCCGAAAACGGCCAAGCTCCCAGGCTGCAGTCGCCGCAGCAGCGGCAGTGGGCAGCCGACAGCACCGCAGCGCTGAGCTCGCAGCCCAGCGGCAGCGAGGTGTCCGTGCACCAGCGCAGCGGCACCCTACTGACACCCAGCGGCATGGCCGGCGACCTAAGGTACAGCGCCCGGCATGTTGATTGTCCAGTGTGCGGCTCTTGTCGCCAATCTGCAATGGCGATTTGCGCTTTGTGTGTGTTGCCGGCCACCATACCTGGCTGTCGGATGTGACTGTTTGCTGGCAGCAAGCATGCAGCGCACCTGCAGCGACCCACCTGTCGATGCACAGGCCGGAACGCTCAGCGGCCAGCAACCTGGTCACCTTCAGCGGGGATCGGGAGGAGGTGTCCGATGCCGACGTGGCGGAGGCGGCCTACTATGCCAAGTACAGCTACGCGGCATACGGCTACCTGATGTACCTGCTGAGCAAGCCCATCCTCTCGTGAGTGCTTCCTGTTTGTGCTGCGGTGCTGCTCTGCTGTTGGACGCTCTGAACCGGTGCAGTCTCTTTCCCTCGTTTCCCTGCCGAGCGTCCATGCGCCGCCTCGTCGCCAGGGGCCTGCCGCGATTGTGCTGCGGGCGGTGGCTCGGGCTCACGCGCGCCGCGCTGCTCGGGCGCAAGCTGCTGCACCTGCGGCGGCTGGTGCCGGGCAGCAGCAGCGCCCCCAGCACCAAGCCCGGCGTCGGCGCCGCCCTGAACATGGAGGCCATCCAGCAGGTGCTTGGACAGCCTGAGTGTTGACAGCTTTCAGTGCAATGCAAGACACACGACCTAGTGTTGGGCGTGCTTGGACTTTCAGCGGTGCCTCTGCTTGATGTGCCCTGTAGCTGTATATTGTTGCTGTGCTGGCAGACCGTGCTGCTGCTGTGCCAGACCGTCCTGGCTTGCGCCGTCGCAGGTCACGGGCGCGGCGGAGGAAGATATCGTCTTCCTGCGCTTCGAGGGGGAGGGGGAGGGCGGGCAGCACTGCCTGCCCTACTTCATTGCGCTGGACCATGCGAAGCAGGCGGTGGTGCTGGCCATACGCGGCACCCTGGCCCTGCAGCACACCGTCCCAGGCATGTGTTACCTTGTTGAGCATGATGTTTAGTGTGGACAATGATGGCGCATATCTACCTGCGCTTGGCTATGGAATCATTTTCACCTCTTCAAAAGCTAGGTAAAGCATGTGTCAGGACCCAGACAGGCTCAAGTGCCCTGCAGTGCCACTTTTGCGCGTTGTGTTGCAGACCTGCTGTGCGACAGCGCCCGGCTGGACGACTGGATGCGGGAGGTGCCCAGCGGCGCCACCCCGGCCTCCTTCACCACCCCGCAGCCACCAGAGCGGCTTGCAAGTGAGACTTTGATGCAGACGCTGCAGATTTTACATTGGCACACGCAATGCCACTGTGTTCAGAAGCAGCAGGGGAAAAACCTGAAGGTCTCCAAGCCAGCTCCGGAGTGACACATAACATGTGCTTGTTGCAGGCCCTGACGCAGAGTACGCAGCGCACGCTGGCATGTTGGACGCTGCCAAGGTAGGCTGCGCAAATGCTCCTGCCTGCCGTGTTTCAAGGAGCAGCAGCAGACCACCTCCTGTTCGTATCTTATTGCCCTGCTCCATGAAATCAGCAGTTGACCAAGAGGCTCATCCGGTGCAAAAACTGTTCAGCTGCGGATCGTGCCACAGCTCATACCAGCAGCGGTAATGCACACTCATACACATGTTCCCAACAAATGTACAGGCCATCGTGGCGGACCTGCAGCACACAGGCGTGCTGCGCGCGCTGTTCCACCAGGAGGAACTGGAGGCGGCTGCGGCGGGGGAGCAGCACCGTGCAGGGGCGGAAGCAGCGCAGCAGTCAGAGCACACGCCGAGCGGCTCGTCCGAGGGCCCACCAGATGCACAGTCGCTAGCGGAGCACGCAGCCGATGCGGACGACCGCACCCACATCACCGGCGCAGCGTCTCATGCAAATGGTGGCACCCAGCGGCTGGCCTCCTCCAGGTGACTGTGCTGCCGATCGACAGCTGATATCCTGCCGCATGCTGCATGGCTTGCTGGATGGCCCTTGACTGTGTGTCAACTCCATTGCAACATGTCAGGGGTTTTGCTGCTGTTGGGAAGCAGCTTGCAAAACACACAGGGTAGTCTGTGTGCACCCTGCTGAGGCCACCGTAGGTAATCATGTCTGCAGGAATGCTGTATCGGAGAACAGGGCGGCGGCAGCGCTGCGCGCAAGGACGGCGGCAGTGGCAGCCGCCATCCGCAAACACAAACCGTCCTTCCCATCTAATAAGGTGCTCACATCTCTGTTCAACAAACATCTAGCGCTCGCTCAAGACGCAGTTGTGCCACTGGCACCATCTGCGCCACCGGCAGCCAGCAGTGGGTGTGTTGCACCACAGTTGGAGCCTCTGCTGCTGCAGGAGCTGGCAGAAAAGCTGGCAGCGACAGACACCACCGGCTGGCAGCTGGTCATCACTGGCCACTCGCTGGGCGCCGGTGCAGCTGCACTGGTGGCGCTGTACGCCCACAACTTCTTCCCACAGTAAGTGTTATGTGCAGCCATCACTGGCAGTGCACAAACTGACGGCTGCTGTTGCAGCACCATTGCCAGCTGCTCCAAGTCATGTGCTCCAAGTGTGTAGGCCGCCTGCGCTGCGGGACCTATATACCGCCCCACTGTGCTGCTGGCGGGCTGTCTGCACACCGTGGCATGACGTTGGTCGCTGCTGCCATGCAACAGGGTAAAGTGCTGGGCATTCGAGCCGCCGGGAGGCCTGATGACGCGGGTGGTGAGCCGCGCGCTGCAGCCGCTGTGCACCTCCACGGCGCTGGGCAAGGACTGGATCCCGCGCCTGTCTGTCTCCTCCTTCGAACGCATACGCGACGACATGGTATGCAATAAGCCTATGCAATCTAATACTGGCATGCTTCCTGCTTCATGCTTTGGTTGCGCCTGGCAGATCTGGTAGCAGGGACCTGGGTCTTGGTGTGCGTACACTCTAAACATCTGTAGAACCGCCCCCAACCAGTGACGGGGTCACATCCAAATCAGTATGTAGCATGGCACCCACCCTTCTCCGGACCCGCCCCAGGGCTTGCCCTGCTGATGTGCAGATGATGGCGGCAGCACGGTGCAAAGTTTCCAAGTGGGTCTTCATTCTAGGCACGCTGTTTGGCCGGCAGTGGGACGAGGATAAGCTGTTCCACAAGGCAGAAGAAGTGAGCTGTGCACATCAGTCCTGCACTACCGTTGTCTCAGACTAACCAAGGGGCCAAAGACAGCTTCGAATGCCGGCTGTTGAATGCGTGAGGCAGGGCCATCTACGAACCAAAGCTGCTTGGTGGCTGCCTGGCCACTGCTTTTAGTTTGTTGGCAGGTGCCTGAGTGCACTGCGGCTGCGCTGGCAGACTACCGCAACTCGGTTGCGCAGGCCCGGTCAGATGACGAGCGTGACCTGGCGCTTGCGCGTCAGTTCGTGCTGCCTGGCAGGTGTGCGAGTCCACTTTGGCACCCTGTGATGCAATGGGCAGCTTGGTCGAATAGTGTTTTGCGGAGACCTCACCTCCGAAGGCCAAGGAGTCATGAAGCTGTCTGACTTGTGTCCGGTAACCTGGTAACCTCATTGGTATTTTGCTACCATGCAGGGTCTTGTTCATGCGACCAATGAAGGGCGCCAGCCAGTCGCGCAGACGTGCTGTCGACCTCAAGTCCGCCAAATACGAGCCTGTGTGGATCACGTGCGATGACATCGCCGCTGAGGGCATACTGGTGAGGCGCAAAACTGCATGCCATCGCCAGCCTGTCAAAGCGTGCCAGCTGCCAATGGTGGTGTCGTATAGCGTCCCGACCTTAGCCCCGTCCCTGCACTACCGCATTCAATGCCCAATGACATCCTGCACCGCAGATTTCAACACGCATGATGGCGGAGCACACGCCGGGCAGCCTGATGCGCGTCCTGCAGGACCTCGCCATGCAGCGCGTCGGGGACCCTCAGGTAGAACTGCTGCATCCCTGTACCTATCAGCTGCTGAGCTCTGCTGTGTCACCAGCTTGTCACACGTCCGGTCATTGTGCCCATGCGCCGCGCACAGTGGTGCTCTGCGCACTTGTGAGGCATTATAGCCTATACTGTGATGAAGCGCCGTCTTGCATTGTAGGGCCCGGCCGCCCCTGGCCGTGCGCACAGCCATGCGCCCGATCTGCAGCAGCCCCAGGATGCCCCAGGCGGCCCGCAGTCAGCGCGGAAAGGTGTTGCCAGGGGATCAGAGCAGCAGCAGAATTCGCTTGCAAGCGACCGCAGCGGAGGCAGACAGCCGAAGGAGTCAGCCAGTGCGCCAGGGCGGCGGTTGGTGACACACACGAGCGGCTGCACGGCTCCGACTTCAGCAACGGCAGCCACCCAGGGTGATGCACCACTACTTCGGGTGATATGAAATATCGGAAAGCGCAGTTGCAGCCTTGCAGCAGCACAGGGACATCGTCAGCAACATTTCTATGCGGAGAAAGGAGCCGCAACATTCATGCATTTCCATGCAACTGCTGGCGGGGAGTCAGTGATCTAAAGTAAGGTGCTATCGCACTTGGGCTGCTTTTAGCACTATACTGATATTATTGATGGTAGATGTGAAGTACTGGTGGCGCATTTATTGAAGCATGAAGCTGAAGACTGAAGTCGGTACACACGACATACGTGCATGTGGCACATCAGTGCTGTGCTGGCGTTGATGTTTGTACTGAAGTAGTGGGTCAGCAGCAGGCAAGCCTGCCTCAGTATAGTTAGCTGCAGAAGGATGGGGATCAGGGAGGGGATGGGAAAGGCTTTGCAGGCCGAAGTGAGTGATAACTGGTATATACACACGGATGGTGTGATGGTATTGATTTCATGTCGTTCAACAAATTTCTTCAGCTTGACTTTGAAGCAAGCCAGCACAGCAACCTGTTGCAAGCACCTACCAACAAAGTTGATGCTGAACTGGCGGTCAATGCAGCGTTGTGAGAATGGCAAACATACACATACACATTCAGATACATTGTCCATACATGGGCCGCCCCATCTGTTGCGCAGCAGATATCTGCTGGCCGATTGTCAATACAAGTTGTTCATGTGTCACATACACCGAATATTGTCATGGTGAACGTTCTAAAGGGCCTCCAGCTCCCAGGCCGACGGCTAGTGTGCCGCATCAGCTGCTGCAGTTATTTCCGTCCCGTCGGCTGCCTGCGCATCGTCATCTGCTATTGCGGCCAGCGCACCCGCTTTGGCATCACTCTCCCACTTCGTGTTGAGCAGGCTGGCAACATCCCTGCAGCGCAGCACCACCGCTTGTCAGCATGTGGCGGCCCATGTGTCAGCATTGAAGGTTCTGTCCGCCACTGAACTCACCCGATGGTCAGCTGCGAGGCGTCTCCCTTGTTGGCATTGGTGGCAACGGCTGCGCCGGTGTTAGTTGCGGCGCGCCGGCTGGAGCACAGCCGATGGACGTTTTGTTCGACCTGCAGACACGGACACAATCATGACACGAGGACTCAGCATTGGGACAGGGTGCAGAGTCGGTCGGTGTGCTCCTGGACGGCACACTGGCGCAAATTTGCGCTGCAGAAGGGTCAAACGTACCGAAGCCTGCACGACGAAGCGATGGACGAACGTCTCCTGGGTCTGCCCAATGCGGTCCACCCGCCCCACCGCCTGCGCCTGTCGGTGCAACACAGCCAGCATGACTGATCAGACTTCGGAAAGAACATGGACTGCAGCCCTGGCCGCAATGGAGCTGCAACCGGCAGCGATGCGCCAGCTGGGTCGTACAGCTGTATGTGCAACAGTTGGGGAGTGTCCACAGCCGGAGTGCACCTCCTGCGCGGGGTCCAGCAGCGGCTCCACCAGCACCACGTGCCGTGCCTCGGTCAGGTTCAGCCCGTTTGCGCCCTGCACAGCGGTGGAGCACGCCTGAGCACATAGCACAGTTGCAGCTCCACTGGGCAGCTGTTCATCTGCCGACATGCACATCACCAACTTCACAAGCTTGAGCCCCACCTGCTTGATCAGCATCAGCAGCACTTGGATGTGCTCGCCCTCGGTGCCGTCGCTCGGCGCACGCCTGCACAATGACGTGGCACGGTGAGCACACACCGCGGCCGTGTTCTGGCTGTCACATGCCCTAGCTGTGCGGTGTTGTAGCCTGGTAGCAGGGTGTGTGGAGGCGGACGCACTTGAAGCGGCGCAGCTCCGAGTGGAAGTGCTTGGCCTGCCTGGCGTAAGCGTACGGGAGCCCATTGCTGCGCATATAGACCGCTTTGTAGGTCAGCAGCAAGCTCAAGAAATCACGACCAGAGTGCAGCAGGCGTGTACTTGTTGGGCATGGATGCACACCTCCGCAGCGCATGTGCCACGAGCTCCAGCACGTCCACCCACGTCGAAAACACCAGCACCTGCAGCACGACACTCGACTGTACACCCCAGTTGATGCTGAGCGTCCATGCTGGCGCGCAGCAGCTCACGCGCGAGGTTGCAGCGGCAGTGCCAGCCAGTCACCTTGGCGCCGGGGTCTTGCCGCGTCAGGAACAGCAGCCGGCGCACCACCGCCTCCAGCTGCACGCATAAACGCAACTGGGAGTCAAAGGTGGCAGCAACAGCTGTCAGCTGGAACAAGACAAGGTGTCTGTCTGACGGCTGCCATGCAATCAAGTGCACTACCCAAACCTTGGTGCTGGAAGAGCCGCTGATGGAGATGGCTGCCTCGTCGTCCGCGCCGCCGTCCCGGCTGTCCGACTGCTGCGGGCGGCCGTCGACATGCGCGATCTCTGCCGCCGTGAACGGCGAGCGGCAGGTCGGGCACATCAGCCGCGCCGGCCCCTGGGCGCAAGGCAAGACAACGACCTCATGGCGATAGCATTCCAACCTACAGTGGGTGACAGCGGCAGCAAAACCTTGACCGGCACAGCACAGCAGCTTGAGTGGTGGTGCAAAGAGAGCTAGGCTCACACGCGGCCCAGCCCCCCGGTCGACGAGGCGCAGGCAGCAGGCATGGCACAGCGGGTGGCCGCACGGCAGCACCGCCAGCTCTGCCGGCAGCGTGTCCTGGCATACCGGGCACACCTCCGCCTCCCCATCTACAATTGCAGCAGGATTGTTCTGGTAAAGATCAGTGCAAGTGTCGTAAGCTCCCATTAAGCTTGGAGCTGGCAGGTGGCAGGGTAGCAGCTCACCAGCGATGCGTCAGGCTGTGGCTGACATGTAAGCACAGCTGACCTTTGCTGTAGACGAAGGGCGGCGGCTGCGGGGCGTCGGGGGTGGCTACGGCCAGGGCGCGCTGCCGCGCCGCCTGCAGCCCCTTCAGGTAGCGCAGCGTGCCCAGCTTGCGGGCCAGGTCCGCGTCGCCCACTGCCCGCTCCGCTGACAGCTCCTGTGTGCAAGTAACGACATATTCTGAACTCAAGTTCTTCAGCTCAGCTCTGGTTGGAACTGCAGTTTGGCAGCTCACTGTGTGTGCCTGTGTTTCGCACATCCTGCTGATAAGAAGGTGCACAGCACATCAGGAGGCGCTGCAGCGTGAAGCAGCAAAAGGCGCACCGCGTTGCGCACGGGCAGCTGGGCGGGCAGCAGGCGGTAGCGCTCCTCTTCCTCGGACACCCGCTCCCACGGCGCCCGCAGCTGCAGCCGCATCGCCGCCATGCCCAGCTCATCGTGCGCATACCTGCAGATTGTCACCGACGCGACGTATTCAGCTCATCTGCTGCTCAACATTGCACCACACTGCACTGCTGGTCAGGCGCATCTCAGGAAACCAAAGCAGGCTGTTGAGACGCCAGCTCAAACCATGCAAGGTGAGGCACAAGGTCAGTAGCAATACGACATATCAGCGCAGCTTTCACACGGACGACATGGCCATAATATGCAAACGAACAATGACAGCATTGCTACACATGCAAACGGACAAGGCCACTCACAGGAAAGCGCGCTGCACGGTGCCAAGGGCACGGGAGCGCCAGCACAGCCGCTTGTCCGCCTCCAGCCGGTCAAAGTGCTCCTTGGCCGCCGCCAGCAGCACATCGCGCTCCGCACCTGCAGACCACAAGGTGGCATGCTCATAACCTGTTCCTCCGGGTGCCCCCTTGCTGTACGCATGCCAGCATCGACATCAAGGAGCTGTCAACAGCAACAGCCTGCTGCTCATGGCGAAAATCAACAGACTGCAACGGTCAGGTGCTGCTCAGCATGTCTGGCTCTGTTATCAATTAACCCTGTTCTGTGGGCGGCAGCAGCAGCAGCACCAGCAGCAGCAGCAGCAACAAACGACAGCAGCAGCAGCAGCAGCAGCAGCAGCAGCAGCAGCAGCAGCAGCAGCAGCAGCAGCAAGGGGCACACCCGCAGCAGCACCCAGGCCGCGCAGGGCACGCAGCCTGGTGGCCAGGCAGCGCAGCGCCACCTCCGCGTCTGACGGCTTGTGCACCACCTCGCTGGTGCCCACCGCCGTGTCCGCCCGCCGCTCCCCCTCCCTGATGACCGCCTACATTGCACTGACATCAGACGGTGCAGGCACAGTCGGCACAACGGTCACATGTGACACGGTGTGCTACATGTCACGAACTAGCATCTTGATGCTTGCCTTGGTATGGCTGAAGGCACCATCATTGGTGGTGTGCATGTGCGGGTATGCCACACGACATCATGCGCCATAGCTGACAGCATGCTGAAGGTGAAGAGCAGCTCGGCGGGTCCTGCGCAGCCTATGAGCCACAAAACAGAGCCCTACCGCGTTGCCGGCCTCCTCGTTGAGGCCGCCACGCCCCACCACCCGCTGCCGGGCGGCCAGCTGCGCGCGCTGCACCGCGTCCTCGGCGGAGATGTGGCCGCCGCCGCGGCCCACCGCCGTCAGCTGGAACAGCCGCAGCTCCCACGCCGTGATGAGGTCGTCCAGGTGGCAGTGGCGGCAGTGGCGGCCCGCGACGCCCATGCCCAGCCCCCGGCACCTGCAGTTGCAGCAAGCGTTCGAATGAGAAGTTCTTGCGGCCGCAGCTCTATTCCTGTAGCTCTGCAGCAGCTTTTTGCAACTTCTGTTAACGTGTGCATACTGCAATGAGTCAGGCGGCCACAGCAAGGGCTGCAGCATACTGATGAGTCGACACTGTTGGGCTGCTCAGCACTGCCAGACATGTTGACACAGAGTGCAGCGTCTCTCCTCTGCGACTCACGTGCCGCAGTGCGCGGCCTGCTCGACGAAGGCCGGCGCCGGGTGGGTGCAGTCCGCCTGCAGCTCCGCCGCCTCCGCCAGCGCCGCTTCCTCCGCATCCGCCAGCGCCCCCAGCTCCCGCGTCAGCACGTAGCGCAGCCCCGCCAGGTCGCGGAAGCGCCGTGCCAGCGACGTCGCATTCTGGCTGGACACATAGCGATACCTGCCATGTGCAAACAGGGTTCGGTTGACGCTTGGCATGACTTCACTGTCGCTGGACATGGCCTGGCGTAATTTGGAGACCAGAGTGCCCAAGATCTGGTCACTGCAAGGAGCAAAACTGCTGTGGAGAACTGCAGGACTGATAGCAGCACACCTGTCACTTTCTGACAGCGTGTCGCGGACGTAGGCTGCGACCTCGCCGCCGGCATTCGGCGTCTCCCGCTCCAGCAGCTGTGTGGCGGCTGCCCACCAGGCGCCGCTGCTGGCCTGCATCATCGATTGCCCTCAGGCTTGCAGCAGGTTTGAGGCGCGCAGGTCACAGCTGACGCCTGATAGCAGTGGCGACCATCAGCATTGTGCCAGTATGATCAAGACGACAAGACAGCTGTGTGTACCTCCTGCGGCGGGCCGTGGGGCGCGTCCAGCGCCTCCTGCAGCTCCGCCTCAGACGCCGCCAGCCTGGCGGTGGGCTCCGCCAGATACGCGCCCCTGATCTCCGCCGCCTCAGCCTAGCAACAGCACCAAGCACTTCGGCACTTCAGCCGAGACAGAAGCTCGGGACTCCACAGCCTGCTAAGCAGGCATGTTCACCACTTCCTGCAGAGCCACAATGTAGCGGGGTTGCAACGGGACCTGGCAGCTGCACTAGCCCATGGCCAATTGGGCAGCCCAGCAGTGGTCACAGCAGCAGGGGCTGGGCACCTGCAGGCGGCCGTCGCGCAGGGTGCGGGGCGCGCCGGGGGGCGGCGCCTGCAGCAGCTCCGCCAGGTTGTCCAGCGTGTGCAGGCGCTGCAGGGGGTCCACCCGCACCTCCCCCTCCTGCCGCGCCGCTGCAGCACCACGCACATAAGCGGTGAATGGTGAGCCGCGAGTCATCGCTTAGCCCCGCTTGCATCGTTGCGAAGCCAGGCAGCACAGGTGCCGTCACTCAGAGGTAGGATGAGACAGTATGCTTTGCTCTTCTGTCGAAAGGAGGCAAATGGTTGGAAACGGTAAAATGCTGGCAGGACGCGCACCGATGGCCAGGACCTCCCGGAAGGTGGCGACGGCCTCGGCGCGCTTGCCGTCCAGCAGCATGATGCCGGCGAGACCGTTCAGCGCGCCCAGCAGCACGCGCTGCGCGTCCTCCGCCTCCAGACGCGCCCGCACCAGCAGGTTGTCCTGCAGGAGATGATATCGATATGGAAAGTCAGTCGCATGACTGGAGAGTCAGCTCACTGGCCAGGGTGCCAAGTCTGCAGCGGCGCACAGCCATTTGCGGCTTGCTCAGGTTGTGCTGTTGCCTCGCTGTCATGATCACATACATGATTGCATGAGTATCCTTAGCAGCAAGAACTGGTTCTCGAAGTCGGCTGCAATGAGCTGCCAGCTGCTCATCGTTTGCTGAACCTGAGCGGCACAAACCAGATGGCCATGTTTCTGGCAAGGGGAGGGGAGCGGTCAGCACAAAGCGCACCAGGATCTCGTCCATGCTGAGCGGCGTCCTTGAGCTGGCCAGGGCCTTGATGCCGCCGCCGCCCACCTGCTCCAAAACAGCTCGTGGCATGATGTCACGAGCCAGTCCATATTTAGAGGGTGCACATCTGCCAACACAAGGATAGCTGTCGAGAAGTCTGCGTAGATGCCTGTGCAGATGATCGCATGTATTATCACATGATATGTAATCTGCTGTATCCAAAAAGCACCTGCGGGTGGCAGCAGGCCTGGCGCAGGCGCAGCAGCGGCGCCAGCAGCTTCGCCTCCTCCCGCGGCGTCAGCCGCCTGTCCTGTCTGCCTGCCGCCTGCCCCGCCGCCGATGCCGCCAGCGCCGCCGCCGGCAGCATCGATGCACTGGCCACGCACTCCTGCGCAGGTGCTGCCCCAAAGCACTCAGCAGCATGCTCAAACGGCTGTGTCTGGGTCACAGCACTATGGATCGGCTTCAGCATGACTGCATGGCAAGGGTGATGTGCCTCTGAACTGGTTGGTCAGCTGGACACAGTGCTGCGCTGGTGCCTACCTGGTGCTGGCGGTTGTAGAAGTGGCGCTCCACGGCCGACAGCTGCAGCGGCGTGAGGCGCTCGCGCTGCGGCGGCAGGCCCAGCTCGGCCGCCACGTCCGCCTTGGACGACCGCCACATCAGCCCGCCGCTCGCCGGCCGCAGGATGCCCACCAGCAGCGCCCAGGCTGCAGCAATTGCACAACATACATTGTCAGTTCATCTCTCTGATAAATTTATTGAGGGGCACGGTCTGCCAGTGCAGGGCATGAGCATGATTGCTCAAGTTGTGAAGTGTGCATGGTGTGGCAGGTCTGCTCGGAACTGTGTGGTCAACTGCGTCTGGATGAGTGAGGCTGCGGCTGCGCCATTTGGAGGCTGGTGCAGGGGGGCGGCAGACAAAAAGACCATCCAGCACGACAAGCAGCAGCACCTGCGGCGTCGCCGCGCATGCAGGGGTCCTGCACCGCGTGCTTCCAGTGGCGGCGCACATCCCAGGGCGCCGCCCGCAGGAACGCCAGCAGGCCGTACAAGTCCTCCAGCCCACGGCTGATGGGCGTGCCGCTGACCGTCCACCGGTGCACCGCCTGTCCAGATGTTCCAGCGGTCAGAACGCCATGCCGCACACTGTTCGATGAGCTGGTCCTGCCAGAACTGGCTTGAAGCGCGCTCCGCCTCACCCAGCCATTGTCAAACAAGCTCATGCACAGCCTATGAACTGCAGTGAACGAGGGCCCTGACAGTGCACCCGACGCAATCATTGGCAATGCTGGGTAGTAGCCATGGAAGAGGTTCGGCACTGAGCGCAGCAGGGAGTTGGTGTGCCTGGGTGCAGAGCATCTGTCCGCACCGACAGCTTGGCGGCCATCTCGGCGGCCTTGGCGGTGCTGGACTCCACCATCTGTGCCTCGTCCAGGCACACGCGCCACCACCGCAGCCGCGTCAGCGGCGTCGGCACCACCTGCACCACGTCACTCAACACCGCTGGCTGCAGCTACGCCGCTGGCGCTATGAACGGCCAGGAACGGATCGCACTGAACAGCAGCCGTTCTGCAGCCACATGCGCGTACTCTACAGAGAAACTTGCATTTGTACAGCCTGGTGGCGGGTGAGAGAAGCATGGCTGTATGGACAAGACACTGCAGGGCTGATGTGAAACAAAAGGCAGCTGTGCAACGGTCTGACCTCATATTTCTTGCGGCGGCGCATGGCATAGTCGGCGCCCGCCCCCGCCGCCGGCTGTTGGTGCACGTCCCGCCGCAGCACCTCGTACGTCGTCAGCACCACGTCCGCCGCCGCCAGCTCTGCCGCGGTGACGACTGCTGTCGTCTTCCCGGCCTGCCGCTGCGCCTGGCCCTCGTACACCACGACCCGCATCGCGCCTGCAGCAGTGTGAATAAGGACGTCCGCTCTGACACCAGAGGGTCGGTGTGTTTGTGGGCGGAGAATGAGCATAAGGTGCAGCAAATGGAGAGCAGCATGCCGGGAAGACTGCCTGCATGACAGCGTGAGCAGACCGCCTCCAGATGTAACTCACCTTCATGCAGATGCTTCGCTGTCTCCTCGCGCCACTGCTCCAGGATGGGGGTTGGGCACACGATGAGCGTGGCGCCGCAGTCGGCTGTGACCTCCGTCAGGCCCCGCGCCCGTGCGCAGCTGTTGCACTCGAAGTCGCCTGCCATCGCAAGAAACAAGCTCTTTCAGCTTGCTGATGGTGATGTACTGTTGCCAGCTGATGATGTACTACTGTTGCCAGCTGTCACATGGCTGAAGGTGAGCAGCGCCAACATAGGGCTATGCTGTCAATGACCCTAGCAAACATGATACCCGGGCAGTGGGCACAGCAGCAGTGACAATGCTGACCCCTTCAGGCCTCTGCATTCTGACACATGTCAACCTGTGGGTTGTCACCTGCCAGCGGCCGCGTCAGGCCCAGGCATGCGGCGTGCTGCCAGGCGGCGCAGGCGTCGCACTGCAGCCACAGCCCCGCGTAGTCGGCCTCGCTGACCGCGCCGCACACGCAGTCCACCCGCTCGTTTCGCTGTATGCTGGGCGGTGCTGGCTCCTGGCAGCAATGGAGCAACCAATTAGCGAATTGGCTGTGGCAGTCGAAACTGAAACACGGACTGAACTGCTGCAGCCACTTTTATCGACCACACCATCAGTCCCAGCAGAGATCAACCATCAGCTTCATGTTGCCAACGAAGTGACTGCTGTAGCCACATCCCAGTGCTGCTGAGAGATTTGAGGCTGCAGCAGCTGAGGACTGGATGTTTGAGAACGGAGCTTCGATTGCTGTTCCTAACCTTGTATGTGCCAGGGAACCGGTTGGCCGACACCAGCGCCAGCAGCTCCACCGTCTTGCCCAGGCCCTGCAGTGAAATGCCGACACACAACTCAGCTAGCCATCGTCACATGAGCGTGCGAGCTTTCGTGCAGTGGTGCGATGCCCTCATGTTCACTGGAGCAAGTGACATTCCACAGCAACTCCTCACCATCTTGGTGCTGCCCTTGGCCTAAAACCCTAAACCCTAAAACTCCTCACCATTTCCTCCGCCAGCATGCCGCCGGCGACGGGCGGCGGCGGCGGGGGGCGCTGCAGGCTGACCAGCCCAAACACCGGCTGCAGGTAGAAGGGCCCATGGCTGCTTGGCACCTCCCGCCACAGCGGGTGCAGCTGGCCGCCGGCAGAGGCCTCCCGCTTGACCTGATCAGACCAGAACACCATGATGCCCTGTGGTATGTGAGTAGCAGCCAGCAGATGAGCTTCATGAGCGTGTCCTGCAACATAGGAAGGCACGCTGCTCATGAAGTTGTCGTCAGCTCAAAGCCTCATCGCAATCCCAGCAGAGAAGCTATGAGCTGACAGCGTTCAGGGTTTTGCGCAGACCTGAGCGGCGCGCTCGCGCTGCACCATCCAGGCCAGCGCGCGGCTCTGGTATGGCCGCAGCGTGGGGCGCAGCTCGGGAATCTTGTCCGCCCAGGCCACCTCGCTCCCGTCGGGCCGTATGGCCGCGTACACCTCTGTCGCCTCGCGCTCCACACGCTCCGCCGCCTTCTCCTCAGTCTGGAGGAAATTTACGAACAATCTTGGTGACGGACAGCACAGTACGGAAGCAGCAAGCCTGGGGTTCAGAAATATGCAGCTATCGATAGACGTTGCTTCGGCAAGCTGTGTGCAAACAGCAACATAGCAAAGCAGCTGCAACACAAGAATACCTTGCGCTGGGTGAGGGGCGACTGCGGCGGGCTGCTGGGCTGGCTGCCATCGGCACTACTGCAGCTGCCGCCAAGCCTGAAACCATTGCGGCAGGATGACACTGGCGTCGCAACACCTGCGGGCATTGTCATGGCTGCGTGCTGCGGCGCCAGCCACGGCAGCAGCGCCGCCAGCTGCCGGTTCCAGGGGCGCTGCCCCGCCTCGTCTGCCGCCACGGGCTCGGCAAATGCCGCCGCCGTGAGGCAGACCGCCACGCTGCCGGGTTCCGCCGCTGCCTGCTGTGCCGACCCCTCTGCTTTGCTGCCATTGCTGTCAGCGGCCTGGTGATATGCCTCCAGGTGGCCGCTGTGCAGCAGTGCCGTGAGCGCAGCCGCTGCTGCCTCGTCTGGAGCGTACAGCACAGCCTGCAGCATGGAATCATCCATCATCATGCATGCTGCTAAATCGGTCTATGGCGTCCGGTCACAAGCATCAGCATCAGGACCACTGCACTCACGTCACACTGTGCTGCTGACAGCTGCTCAGCACTCCCTGCCCGCCACACGCTGCCCGCACGGCCGTCTGCATGGTCCCTGTCGCCCAGCGTGATGCACAGCACGCTGCTGTCAGGCCCGGCACCGCCATCAGGCGGCGGCCGCAGCTGCAGCGTCGCTAGCGGCCGCGACGATGCAGGTATGGGGCCCGCAAGCAGCGGGTGACGCCGAGGCAGCTGCTCCGGTGCTGGCTGCTGCACCCGCCGCCGCTTTGCCGGTGGCGGCGTCGCAGGCTCCTCTGCAGGTGAGCCTGGACGCTCGCGAACAGGTGCAACAGGCGTCGCTTCATCTGCATGCTGCTGCGCAACATCAGTGCTCGCTGAGCCAAGCGTGTGGTGCTCGCCCGTGAACCTGCGAGGCGCCTGCGCGGCCTTGCGGCGCGCCATCAGGGGTTGCTGACCCGCCACTGTCAGGCGACAACATCCGCCATGCAGCTGGAAAGCTGCGGGCAGCGAGTCCCTCTCATCTGGGCTAGGAGGGAATGAGCGAATGCGTCGATGCTGCACTCGCAAATGACATTGCACATGCCTGCACGTGCGTTGCATTTAGCTATTTTAGCACAGCTGAGCAGGCGCCCTGCTAGCCCAGCAGGGGAAACGCCAGTCAGAACATCAATGCAGAAACTCCGAGCTGAGGTCCTGCTTTCATACGTCTCTCTGACTGTGGCACGCGTGCTGTCAATGCAGGTGGTGTTGCTGATTGTATCCATCAGTGATGCAGGTCCTCGTGTAACAAATGGCTCAGCCGCTGTTGCGTGCGCTTCGAGACCTGGCATGCTGCCCATCTCATATCAGATACACATACTGGCGCCAGCGTGCCCACAGCCGTGCAGGTTCAAGCTTGCACATCGCATCAGGCTGCGCCCCAAGGAGCCATCCGAAAAGAGCACTGCGCCATCAACTGCGTTACCTCCCTACGAAACACTACCCTGAGTGCCGGAGGTCTTCCACATCACAGCTGTTTCATATACTTGGCTTGCGCTGGCTGTCAGCTGGGGACATGCGGCTGAACTGTGGACCGCTGCGCCGCCACCTTGGCTGCCAGATGATCGCTGCGCTGGTCCTGCAAACAGTGACATCGCCACAAATGCAGCGCTCAATACTACAAGTGCTGCCGACGGACGTCGGTGCTGTACTCGTATAGTGCAACCACAGCGCAGACACAGGTAGCGCAGCAAAGGTGCTTCCGCGAAGCATGGAGAGCCTTGACATCCGAACGGCAGCCAGGTGCGTCCTTTGCTAAAGCCTCAACCCACCAGCAGGTCGAGCGCGGCGCTGAGGCTGTCCAGCTGGCGCTCCATGTCGCCAAATGCCGATGCTACGGGGTCGTCAGCACCGCCGCCATTCTGTGACGCCACATCGACACTGTTCAGGAGCTGCAACCCAGTGCGAGACCCTGCATCTAAAGCATATGCAAGATGTGCATGATGCATGTGCGCTGTGACTCAGCAGAAAGCACCTGCGCGGGTGCCTCGACAGGCAGTGCAGGCAGCGGCTGCTGCACGCTGCCGCCGCCGCCCCACTGGAACTGCCCCGACAGCCTCGCCTCTGCCGCTGCCGCAGTGCCGCCTGCGGGAAGCCGCTGCTGTTCATGGGGTCCGTCCTGCTGCGCTGGCGACCCTGTGCCGGGGAAGCCGCCAGCCCAGTCGAACTGCCCGCTGGCTATGGCGTCTGCCGCTGTGGAACCGCTGCTGTCCCGCATCTGGTCCGAGATACTGTTCGTGCCCGGCGCCGTGTAATCAGCATTCCGCTGCTGCTGGTGATCAGGAGTGGCCAGGCCTGAGTCGTGCGCTGACAGCATGTGCAGCACATCTGCAACTGCAGCCACCTCGTCCCGTTCAGCACCCCTGCCGCCGGTGGCACTGCTGCTGAACTGCGACGGCGGCAATGTTCCAGCACCGCCTGCACCTGCCTGTGCAGGCGCTGCGGCTGTGCGCCAGACCAGTGTGGGTGTGCACGCTGCTTGACGACGCCGCTGCTGCTTCGCCATGTGCAGAGTCCCTAGCACCGCTGCCGCCACATGCTGCATGATGGCAGCATCATCAGCACCTCCCAGCTCCAGGGCAGCCGTGGACGCCGCCACCTCCTCATCTGTCATCTTGCTGCAGACGATCCCCAACACCATCAATTACGGCTGGTGCTGATCAGCGACAAGAGCTGCTGCTGTCGAGGGTTTCGTGTCACTTAATAGTCTGCCACAAAGTCAGGAAGTCGGCTACTCTTACACACTGCATATCTGCAAGCTCGGCCCTAGCTTTGAGCATACTCATTAAAGCTCGGCCAGCAGTTGCTCAGCTTCTCACCTGGAGATCACGGGCGGTAACGTGCATGTCGAGCGTGGTGGCGCACTTATCTTAAGTGCCAGCCCAGCAGCAGCAGCCATGCCAGCCTCCTGGCGCCACGGGCAGCGCCATCTCAAGTGTCAGTGGCAGGAGCTGCGGCAGTGCTGCAGCGAGCGCGGGCAGCGGCGTCAGCGGCATAGGTGGCAGAGCCGGCCGCGCAGGGAGCGCCATGACTGGCGGCGCGTCGTCAGGCGGCGTGCCCAGCGCAGCATATGTCGACCGACCGGCTGTTCAGTCCGGCTGTTCAGTCCGGCTGCCGAGCTGTCAGCGCGACTGGTGTCGCTGCTTGCCAGCCTTACTGAGGGTTGCCGATCGTCAGCTCAGGTCCAGCGCTTAGGACTGGTGGATGCCCAGACCCGGTGCAGTCTTCACAGGGCGGGCGCTGAGCTGCCAATCCCCCTGCCGTTGCTGCTGTCTTGGCGCACACACTTGTGGGCATCGCATTGCATGTTGCTCCGTATGCTACCCATCCGCTGCGTTCTCCCGAGTGCCAGGGGGCCATCTCCTGATCTCCTGTGGGCAGCTTCTCAGCAAGTTTACTGAACAGGCTTCCTGACCTTGCGCTGGCCAAGCAATGAGCACACACGCTCCGGCACTGATTGGCATTCAAAGCCGCCCGGCACTGACGCACACGAATGAAACCTCTGCACGTGGGTACGTCACTAACCTGCGATGAGGAACCGTCACGGGGTTGACACGGCTGCTGTGCATGCAGAGGGCATCAAGCCTCCGTCGCCGGCTGTGGCCAAAGCATACATACAAGGCCGCGGCCACATGCAGATGGCCATGGCTCGGGGCTGCTGCCGTCACAAGGATGTCTGCCACAGCTGCAGCAGCGCTCGCGTTGCCACAGCCATTAGCAACAGTTCACTGCTTCAGTGAGCCTGGCCTTTGTCTGTGCCTCGCCCCACGCTCCTGGCTAGGCTGCATCCGCCCAGCGCTGAATGTGCTCCAGCACTCATTTCCATGTATTGCATGCAAAATGTGTCAGCGAGAGGGACCCACGCTTGTCATTGCAGACCGCACAGGAACAAGTGAAGGGGTGTTTCCAAGAGTGGGCATGAGGGCATGACATGCAAGGTGCAGGTGATCAATAGCGTCATCATGACTAAATGCTCGGTTCTGCGCAGATAGACAGTGAGCCAGCCTGGACTACCTCCGCCTGCTCACGGAGCACCATTACTTTGTCCTTTCCTTCCCAAAGCTTACGTGTGTCTCCAAAAACGGCTCAGGCCATCTAATTGGACTCGAGGTTGTGGCGTGCCGGCATGATGGCAGCCCAAGACTCTGCCGAGGTAAGATCTGAGACAACACATGGCTAATGTTGCCAAAACGGGTCCGCACTGGCACGTTCAGGGCTGAAAACTACCGCAGATGCATCTCGTGGTCAAGACGCGCATCCAAAGGGCATCTGCTGGTGGCATCTGCGAGCCGAAGGCATTTACAGATCTGGCTGGCTTCAGATGTGAGCTCGTTCGGTGCAGGATCCGCCCAACACCATGGCACAGAACGTCAAGGACCTGCTAGACCAGGGAACTGTGCAGGCAAATCATGGCATGTATGAGCATGCATCTATGTGCTTCGAGGGCGCCTTGCAGCTCAGCAAGCAGCGTGGAGACATTACCGCACAAACTCACGCACACAACGGCCTGGCGCGCGCATTCTATATCATGGGCAGGGAATCTGAGGGTCTGGAACACCTCAACGCGGCGACAGCACTGTGCAGTCAGGCTGGCGACACCTCACAGGACACCGCACTCACGGCTCTGGGCGACAGCATGCTGCTGAATATGGGCAGCACTGGCATAGACGCAGCGAAGCAGCACCAGCAGCTGGTGGCAGCTGCAGACGCAGAGCCTGACGTAGAAGCTGCGGCAACCATGCGCAATGCAGCGCTTGCCCTCTCCTTGGCAAGCGGGACATACGAGCAGGGCCTCCAGCATGCTGGCAGCATAGCCAACCCTCAGTCGCTCCATGTGTCGACGGTGTGTGTGCACAACACTGGCACTGGTCTGCTGCAGCTGCAGCAGGCTCATCGCCTGACAGGTAGTCATCTTTCTGGATGCTGTGCTGTGTATCGTCATCAGTTGTGCAGATGCATCCACATTGGCGTAGTGTGCAACTGCTGAGTAGCATCCTATCCTTTGCAGATGCAGCATCAGAGGTTCTGGTAGCGACCAACAGCCATATGTGTCTCCTCAGGTACTGGTGCCGATGCGCAGCGGCTGGACCTGCTGAAGGGCGCCCGCGTGCACCTTGAGGCGGCTGTGGCGGCTCTAGCGGAGCAGCAGGCGGCGCTGCACCCTGTGGATCAGCATGCTCAGTGGGTGTCGATCTTCGACGCGCAGCAGGGCGTGTACCAGGCGCTGCAGGACTGCCTGATGCAGCTGGGCGAGCCCGAGGAGGCGCTGGCGGTGGCTGAGCGCGGCAGGGCGCGTGCGATGGTGAAGGACCTGCACCGAAAGGGGCAACCTCTGCCGGCCGCCATCAGTGGTCAGCCTTCGGCGCGGGCGCTGATGCAGGAGCTGCGCGACGCCCTGGAGGCCACTGGCGCCGCGCTGGCGGTGGAGTTCACGCTCATTCAGAACCCGCTGCTGCTGGTGTGGGCGGTGCGGCCCAGTGGCGTGGCCGCTGCCAAGTGCATCAACATGAGCGAGCTGGGCCTGACCCACGGGCAGCTGCGGGAGCTTCTGCGCTCGCTGCAGACCAACATGGCCGCCATCGGCAGCTGGGCTGGGCATGCCCGCCGCGGCGCGGAGCCAGACGGCGGCTGCGGGCTCGCAGTTGATGGCGCTGCCATCGCTGAGGCCGGCCGAGCAGCCGTGGCGGAAGCGGACCTGCAGCTGGAGACGCTGGCCTGCTTGCTGCTGGACCCCCTGGCGGATACATTGGCTGCGCTGCCAGCCGACAGCACGGTAGGCACCTGCGTCTGTGACCCCTGTCCAGTGCCTGTGTTGCAACTCTGCACGAGGTCTGGCAGGTATCAGGCTGTCCTCTGCGAGCTCGTGCTGCTGTGCATCTGCTGTCTGTGTCGGAGATGTCAAAGGTCGTCTTCGGCATGGTCCCCCAAGCATACATGCTGGTGGTGTGCAGGTGTTGTTCGTATTAGATGGAGCGCTGCACTCTGTGCCATTTGCTGCGCTGCGTCCACCCCCAGGCATGGAGGGCAGCAATAAGCAGCCATTCAAGTTCCTGCTGCAACACATCAACATGGCTGTTGCGCCCTCCATCACTGTTGCTGGCCTGTGCGGCCGTCGCTGGAAGGAGCTGGCGGAAACATTCAGCGAAGGCGCCAGCTGCATTGTGGGAGACCCCAACAACAACCTGAAAGGCTCCAGGGCGGAGGCAGAGCTCGTCGCTGCGGACTATGGGGGGCGCAGGAACGCGCTGCTGGGGAACCGTGCCACCCTGGCTGCCGTGATGCAGCGGATGCGCCCCGCCTTCCTGGTGCGGCCCTCCGGGTCCGAGGGCCGCCTCACGGCTCGGAAACGCTGGGTTGCCTGGCGTCATGCTGTTTGGCAGCTGCTTGACAGCTGTGCTGTGAAATGACATGCTTGGAACTGAATTGCAGGTCCACTTGGCGACTCATGCTGTGCAAGATCCCGAGCACTTCCCGATGGGAGCCATCATGCTGGCAGATGAGCCACTGACGCCGGAATTACTGGTAGACCAGCTCCAGGGCGACAACAAGCTGAGTGCGCGCCTCACCGTCGTCAGCGCTTGCTCTTCAGGCGGGCATCTTCTCCAGGCTGTGTGCGCATTACTCAGACTGCGAACTCCCTGCTGACATGCGTAGCCCATGCTTCTGCATTCAAGCGCCTGGCTCGAGGTTGAACAGGGCACTGATGTGCCATGCAATATCCGATGATCAGCAGTGTGCTGCAGGGGGCGGCCAGATCAGAGGCGAGGGCATCATGGGCCTCGGCCGCGCCCTGCTGCTGGCGGGCTGCCCATGCTGTGTGCTGGCACTGTGGGACCTCAGCGACTTGGCCACCCCCGCGCTGATGCCTGCCTTTTACGAGCGGCTGCAGGCTGGTGACACAGTAGCAGCAGCCCTGCGGGCTGCTCAGCTGCAGCAGTTGAATACAAGTGGCAGCTGCGGGGTGGATGGCCCGCCACAGTCCCACCCCGCGCTGTGGGCTGCCTTCCAGGCTGTCGGCGCTGCGTGCGTCACACTCGCTGCACCTGAGAAAGGCGAGCAGCTGTGTGTGCGGCGGATGTGCGGTTGATCCTTGCAGGCGTGCTGAGTGATCATTGTCCGAATGCATGATGTAGTCTCAGCCGGTCAATGTGTGCATTGGAACAGCTGACAGTAAGGACCAACGGCTAACAGGTTCCCATGTCTCGAAATGGGTGCTGCAGATGAGGACATTGCCAGCACATCGGACACTGCACAGCCAGGCAGCGCCATGCGTTTTTCGGTCACCAAGGCCAGTGGCGTGTTCAGACGCCTCAAGCTCAGGAAGGACGAGACGCTACAGAGCAGTGAGATCGGCTTCTGCAATGTGCGTGGCGAGGATGTGCATGTGTGCGTCGCCAGCACCTTTGCGAACCCGCAGAGCAGAAGTTGGAATGCGGGCGCCGGTGCGACCATTGTGCCTGCTGGCGGCAACCTCAATGCCGCTTTCGCCACAGACCTCTACCCCACCAAGGACCCATCGACCAAATTTAAGGTGCGAGACCTGCTTCAAATGGCCACAGTCGTATGTTGACACGGTCCCTCAGCACTTAGCGTGTGCAACAGCTAGCAGATCTGGTATACGCTAGTAGCACTCAGACCTTTGGCGCCTTTGCCATCATCAGGTTCCGGGAAATGGCGCCCTGTACAGATGCCCAGTGGGTGCAAACAACACGGGTGGCAAACCACTGGCGACAGTGGCACTGCACCGCCCGCAGTCCCAAAAGCCGTGGCGTGTCCTAGTGCAAAGCTGCTCCATCAGGCCTGGGCACGTCTTGACGATTGAGAGCCACGATGACCTGATGCAGGACCTCAGCAATGATGAGTGGCACAAATTGTAGGTACGCCCCCTTCAGCACAGGTGAAGCTACATAGTTTCCATGTCTGGGGTAGTCTGCATGTTGCTCATCGTTGGAGACATCTTCTGCATGCTCCTCATGCCACCACCGCCACCCGCTGCGTTCATATATTGCATGACTTGCGTTTGATGCCGCTGCAGGTCCTACTGGCGTGCACAAGAAAAGTTCTATCGAAGGCTCGTGTCCAACAAGTTGTGTATCTGTGGCATCCCTCTGTTGCGCCATGTGTTTGGTGTGAGATCAAAGATTGACCGTACTGACTACCGCCATCAGGAATGTCAAGTGAACGTCGTTTGGACCTGATCTGGTCTCTGACCTGGGCCTGTTGTACATGTCTTGGGCACCATTTGCTTATTAACTAGTCTGTCAAATCCAGCCATGCAACAAGTGGCCACTTCAGACGGCCCAACCAATCTGCTGACATGACACCCTTTTCCCCATTACAAGCCGTCTGCCGCTGCTATCAATGGTCTAAATCTAACAATCGACAAGCTGCTGCCTTGCGTTGCCATCATGCCAGACCCCTTGCCGCCCTCGCTAACTGGCTACGATACACTACCCAGTGCGCCCAAGCTCATCCCCACCACAACTGTCTCATGTCCATGTCCTACGCCGGCCGTCAGCTGGGGACGTCCGGCTGCAGAGTGGACCGCTGCGCCGCCACCTTGGCTGCCAGATGGTCGCTGCGCTGGTCCTGCAAACAGTGATGTCGCCACACATTCAGCGCTCAGTAGTACAAGTGCTGCCGACGGATGTCGGTGCGGCACTTGTGCAGTGCAGCAACAGCGCAGACACAGGTAGCGCAGCAGAGGTGCTTCCGCCACGCATGGAGAGCCTTGACATCCAGACGGCAGCCAGGTGCGTCCGTTGCTAAACCCTCAACCCACCAGCAGGTCAAGAACAGCATTGAGGCTGTCCAGCTGGCGCTCCATGTCGCCAAAAGCCGTCGCCACAGGGTCGTCAGCATTGCCGCCACACTACGACATCACATTGACACTGTTCAGGAGCTCAGGGTTTGAGAAGGTGCAACCCACTGCGAGACCCTGCATCTGAAGCACATGAAAGACGTGTGTGATGCGTGTGCGCTGTGACTCCGCGGAAAGCACCTGCGCGGGTGCCTCGACGGGCAGCGCAGGCAGCGGCTGCTGCACGCTGCCGCCGCCGCCCCACTGGAACTGCCCCGACAGCAGCGCCTCCGCTGCCGCCGCGCTGCCGCCTGCGGGCAGCCGCTGCTGTTCATGGGGGCCGTCCTGCTGCGCTGGCGACCCTGTTCCGGGGAAGCCGCCAGCCCAGTCAAACTGCCCGCTGGCGATGGCGTCTGCCGCTGTGCAGCCGCCGCTGCCCCGCATATGGTCCGAGATACCGTTCATGCCGGGCGCCGTGTGGTCAGCGTTCTGCTGCCGCTGCTGGTCAGGGCTGTCGGGGCCCGAGTCGTGCGCTGACAGCCCGTGCAGCACATCTGCGACTGCAGCCGCCTCGTCCTGTTCAGCACCCCTGCCATCCGTGGCACGGCTGTTGAACTGCGGCGGCTGCGGTCTGCCAGCACCGCCGGCACCTGCCTGTGCTGGCGCTGCAGCTGCGTGCGCCAGACTAGTGTTGGTGTGCACGCTGCCTGACGACGCCGCTGCTGCTTCGCCATGTGCAGAGTCCCCAGCACCGCTGCCGCCGCACATGAATGCCGCGATGAACTGCATGATGGCGGCGTCGTCGGCGCCGCCCTGCTCCAGTGCCGCCTTTGACGCCGCCACCTCTTCATCCGTCATCTTGCTGCGAATCGCCCGTGACACGATTGAACAACACGCTGCTGGCCGGCAATGGAAGCTGCTGCTGGGGCACGCCCATCAGAACAGTGCTTTGCGAGCATGGGGTATGCTGATCTATGCTCTGCAGATCTCAGATCTATACTTCAGATTTGTCAAGGTCAGCAAAACACATGCCCAGCTGCTGACCTGGAGACGGCGGGCAGGATTTTGTCAAGGGCGGTGGCGCACGTCATCTCGGGGTGGCCCTGTATCGCCAGCACCCGCCCGGCTGCGGCGCCCCACATATCGTTCTCCGCAGTTGCCGACGTCGCCAGCCGCGCCGCCTCAGGCGGCAGCTGCAGCACCTGCGATGTGGAAGCCGTCCGTAAACACAGACACCCCTCGCTCAGGATGCAGCCCAACCTGCCCAACAGCAGACCCTGCACAGAAGTACCTGTCTCTGTCCTTTGAACGTCTATCATCATCATCGTCTTCATCATTGGTCAAAACTCCAAATGGACAATTGCACACAAATCTATCGCAGGTTTTAAGTTAAGAAAAAAATCAAATAATCGGGTGCAAGACAGATTTACGAAATTTATTCATGTATAATTTTTTTGAAAAATTAATCACAATTATTTTACCACGTACTAAACATTTTAAAGGTATTGATTCAAATGAAATACTCCATATAAGCATGAAGAAAGCCGACATAAGATCTTTCATGCTGTACCTGGTCGCCGTGGCTCTCCAGCACGCGACAGCCGCTCGCGGGGGCCAGAGCCTCCGGCAGCGCCTGGCGGTAGGTGCTGCCGCGCTGCAGCGCCTCGTCAAAGCGCAGCTGCTCAACTGCAACGGGGATGCACGACATGCGCCATCAATCTCCTGTGCAAACAAACTGCCTGGACGCCTTGCGACGTCACACTTTCACGTGCAGACCGCAGGTGCGCACTCGGCAAGGAGCGCACCTGTCAGCACGAACCGCCCTGATGGATTCTTGCCCACTGTGCCGCCGAGGGCCCGTGCCAGGATCTGCAGACGGCCAAATGGCTTTTGTCACACTCGCATTTGCCCTCGTTTGAATCACGCAGCACGCGCTTCCGGGATGCCAGGCGCAAGACGCGAAGCAGTGCACAGCAGGTTCCGCGTCAACCATCATGACTGCTAGCACACCTGGCTACCGAAGCAGAGGCCCACAATGCGCAGGTCCGGCCCATGTGTCACCACATCCGCCAGCCATGCCGCCAGCTGCGGTATCCACGGGGTGTCATTGTCCGCAGCGGAGTGGTGGCTGCCGCTCAGCGCCAACGCGTCGAAGCTGCTGAGCTCGCTGAGGGGCGGCAGAGCACCGTCGTAGCATCGGATGACGGTCCAGCGAATGTCTAGCCCTGGGAACAGCTGGCTGAAGGCCTGCGCATGGGCACTGTATGCAGTCGTATGATGGCATACGCGTATATTCAAGACAGTTTCGACGCAGGAAGGACATTCAACGTACATGTGACGTAGTTGCAGGGCGCACCGCACCTCAGCATGCCCCTTCCACTTGGCTGCGTCCTCACAATCCAGGAATGCGAAGTGATGCATCCTGGCGCTGCAGCCCCTGGATGACGAGCAGCTATTGCCTCAGCAAGGATTCAAACAGTATCTGTCTGACGGCGGTAAGCTGAACGCTGTGCAGCACCGAGCGCGTTGTGGCAGTGAAGTGCGCATGCGCTGGCCAGCATGCACCTTCTAGCTGACTGTTTACGACTTCGAGGATGCGGCACTGCAGCACGTCACATGCGCTTCGCTATTACAGACGGCAGACATGACCATCTGGCATGCCTGAAAAATGAGTTATGTTGGCTTGCTGGGCAATGTGGTGATACAGTGGGAAGGGCGGGATGACAGTTGGTGGGCATACCCTCCTTCAGCTTTTCACAAGCGACAATGCTTCAGCAGTGCAGTGCAGTACACAAAACGAACCTGCTGGCAAAGAATATGTTGCGAAATCACACCACGAACAGGGGCTAAGCATCCACAGCGGGGCGTGTGCAGGCACTGTGAGGCGTCTTCAAATGTACACACAGCACATACATGCTGCCAGGGCTGCCAGTCTAGACACAACTTAGTGCTTTTGTGGGGAAGGCGACCGCTGCATGCCGAATACCCTTGTATGTTTTAGCCTACAAAGCGTCCTCACGCTGTGCGTGAATGTTGCTATTGCCAGTGATGGCTGCGCCAACATCGTCAATGGCGCCTGCGGCACTGCCATTGGCCGCACCCACTGGTGTAGCGCCATCGCTGCCGGCCCTGGCGCTGCCACCATCGTCGGAATGGTCTGCTGCCGACGGGACGGCAGCATCGGCCCCCGCAATCTCCCCGCCAGTTGTGGCGCTGTCCTGCGCCCCCGCCAGCAGCTGCTGCTTTTCGGTGGCATCGCCCCGGGGGCCCCGCCGCAGCAGCGCAGCAGCCGCGGCCGGCAGCTGCCGCCGCGCCGGCTGCAGCTCCACGTCCCCGGGCTGCTGCTGCTGCTTCCTGCTGCCGTGCATGCTGCCGTCGGCGCTGCCGCCGCCCAGGGAGCCCGTCTCCTCGTCGATGTCGCTGAGCTGCGGCCGCTCGGATGCTGCAAGGCACAAAAGTTCTGCAGGTTACCGTCTGTCCGTGACACCGTTGAACCGTTTGCATGAGCCGCCAGAAGAAATCATGGCTGCGACAAGTACACATGTTTCGATAACTGTAACCAAGATGTACGAGGAGCATGCCCGCACCTGTGGCGACGCTGGGGGCGCGGCTGCGCTGGCGGCTGCGCACCAGCCGCTTCTGCATGTTGTCCTCGTCCTCCTCCAGCGAGAAGTACGCGCCCACTGCAGGGTGGGCGGGGCACTACCATCAGCACTGAATCGTCATCAAAGATGATGCCACGCTCCTGAGCTAGACCACGCAGCAGGGACTTGTAACTGCTTGCTGCAGTTGTGCAGCAACAGTTGGACTCACAGATCAGCAGGCCGCAGGGGATCCAGCCGGCGATGGACAGCGAGAACGCCAGCTGGCGGCCCAGGGCGGTGATGAGCACCGCCACCAGCGCGGGCCCCACGCCCTTGCCCAGGTCGTCCAGCACCACGTGCAGCGCCAGCGCCACCCCGCGCGTCTCCGGCTCGTTGACGTTCATGATCATGGCGCTGCGGGACAGTGTGGCATAGGGCTCAGCAACTTGGCACATCGTTGGATGGCTCGTGACATCCCAACACATGCTGCTCGGTGTGTGGTTCTTAGTTTCACCCAATGCTGTAGAGTCAGGGCTCGCCGCCGGGCGTCCGAAGGCGCTCTGAAGGCGCTCAGGCAAACTGTAAATGAGCACGCACCATGCCATGCAGTTTCTACTACTATTTTACCGTGGTATTGCATCACCATTCCACATGGCAATTCTACAAGCAACTGACCGGATGCTGGGGCCGCAGGCGGATGACGAGAAGCCGCCCATGAAGACCGCGATGCAGGCGAAGAACACGGCGGCGGGCTCCTTCAGGGGGTCGTTCACCAGCCACATCATGGGGGGTGTGGATGTGATGACGACGAGGCCTGCCCGGCCAAACCAAATGGCATCAGCTGTGGTGTGCAGACAGCAGGCAACCAGGGTTGCTGTCTTGGGAAATGGCTCCACCTGGATGTTCTGTTTGCAAGGCACGGCTGAATAGCAAAGCACCTGTGAACAGGGGCATGTAGCGCCGCCGCTTGTTGTACAGGTACTGCCCAATCATGCCGCCCACTATGACGCCGATGCCGCCGCCGATGCCAAACACGGCGACCACCTGTGTGCCACATGTGGTTTCAAGCTCGCCGTGGCACCAGAGCAGTCTGCAGATGCAGCGCAGACCTGGCATAGTGGCTCATCTATGAGGCTGCAAAGGCGCACCGTCCACAGCAAGCTAGGGTTTCGGCTGTGAGTCAGGCGCACCAGGGTGGCGGCGGGCACGGAGAAGCCCTTCTGCTGCGCCAGGAAGTCGTTGAAGAACACCAGCAGCATGCCCCACGGCAGGCACCCCGGCAGCCCCTGCATGGTCCCAACGTGCATCAGGCAGGTGCCATCACAAAGGTGCCTTCTCAACACATAGAGCAATCACCGACTGCTGTCAAGCAGGTGTTAGACTTGTCGGACTGGCAGTGCCATGGTCAGGCGCGCACCTGCAGTATGACGCACAGGTTGGTGCGGATCTTGGCCAGCTTCTTGGTCTTCTCCCAGTCGATCTTCTCCTCGTACTCAAAGTCACCCGATCCATAGTTATCCTGCAACCCGGGCAGAATGCAAGTGGATCCTACAATGACCTATGCTCATGCACATCTGGTGTTCGCCATCTATCGGTATTGTATGCTGCAGGCAGTATGTATGTCAGACAGGATGTTGATCGGGATTCAATACAGACAAAAGGCCACTGCTGCGCCACATCTCCAGTCCACACGTAGCCCGCAGCTGCAGGCAAAGCGACCCAAAATCCTCAGCCCTTGCCTGCAGCGCGGCCTCGCTGATGCCGCGCTGGGGCTCCTCCACCGTGTACCAGGTGATGAGCGCCAGCAGCACCGTGGGCACCGCGACCACCACGAAGGGCCAGCGCCACCCCCACGACGGGCCTGCGCAGCAGGGAACGCCAAGTCAAGGGGCACACGGACCTGCAAAGGCAAGTCGGGCACCAAACATTTGACTGCAGCTGTGTGATGGTCGGTCATATGGCCTGTTGTGCGCACCAAGCCCAAGCAGCTGATCAGCATGCGGCAGGTGCTGAGATCTGGTCTACAGCTGTGTGGCACGGCGCTCTGCTCACCGAGCACGCCTGCAATGAGCTGGCCCAGGGACATGCCGAAGCCCATGGCGATCTGCACCAGCGCCGCCACAAACGCGCGCTGGTGCGGGCTGAAGAAGTCGCCAATCAGGCTGAACACCTGTTCAGAGGAGGAGGTTACACGATGAAAAATCAGCCTGTTGTTTGCGCAGACTGGTTGGAATTGCAGACATCAGCGTCCCAGATGGGTTTTGCATCTGCAGAGGTGGTAGCGGGCCTGCATACCAGGGGGAAGATGCCGCCGAGGGAGATGCCCGTCAGCAGGCGCAGCAGCAGCAGCTCCCAGTAGTTGCGCACGAAGATCGTCATGATGCACGGTGCCTCCCCTGCAGCGCAAGGGACTGACAGGCTTGCAGTGATGATGCGTGAAGCAGACTGCTTATCCTGAGCTGATGAGCGTACACAGCATGCATGGTGTGGCATCGCTGGCACCAGAGGGCCGTGCAGTCAAGTGGAAGCACAAAATTTAAGCGACGTGAAGCAAAAAAATCAAGCCGCACCCAGGATGACGACCCAGAAGAACATGGTGCAGCGGTTGTAGCCATGGCTGAAGTAGCCCATGAGTATGGCAGCAGGCGCGCCGACCAGAAAGAATGCTGCCCCGATCCAGCCGCCCAGGTACTGGTCTTTCTCCTGTGGCAAGTATTCAGACGGCGCGTGATTTGGTGCCCCAGCACCTTGCATCCCACGCTGATGGCAGGATGCCCTGCTGTGCCAAGCATGGCACCTCGCTCTGCACCTCATGGCCGCATGCGTGTTGCTGAGACCATACAAGCAGCAGGCTCACCACGTCATTGAAGCCAAACTCGGCGGCCATCTGCGTGAGGTTGGGCGCCATGAGGTTCTGGTCCGCGTACAGCAGCGCCGCGACGATGCAGAACATGCCGACGGCGTAGTAGCGCCGCCCCGGGGGTATGGGGTGCACAAACTCCTTGTGCGGCGCCGCCAGCGGTGCGGGCCCTTCGCCGTCATCAGGGCTGCCGTGCTCCCCGTGTTCCAGCGTGAGGTGCTCTGCTGTCACGCCAAAGACAGAGCACAGCCTCAATCCTGCCGCCAGTGATAGAGCTCTGCCACCTCAATCAAACGCGGGTGATACTCGGGGTGAAGCCCTGCAAAGCGCTCGCACATGTGCTTCCTGTACGTGAGGCGAATGCCCGACGCATGCCCATGTGCGCAGCTATCGCCATAGGCTGCATTCGCGGGAGCTGCAATGCCAATCACTCACCTCCTGCGTCTGATGACAGCGGCTGCCCCTTCAGCAGGCCGGCCTGCTCCTCTGCTTTGCGCTCCTTGCGCGTGTAGCCCTGATCCTGGTGGGCGTCGGCGCCCAGCGCAACATCGATGGCCGTGTGCTGCTGGCCATTCCGCTGGGGCGCTGCCTCTGGCGCACGCGGCGAGTCGATGTCGAACGCCTCGAAGTCGCCGCTGTGACGCTCTGCCGATGCATGGGGCTCGGCCTCTGGGCCAGATGCCGAGGCCATCTGTTGCAGCAGGCCGCTGCGGCTGGCACCGCGCCTCAAACCATCACAGCTGCTTACTGAGTGTCAAAGTGAGCTTTGCAGATCATCTGCTGCGAGTTTGGCTGATATCTCCAGGTGACACTAGCACCAGTGGTTTAGATCACAACAGCACTCTCAAGTACAAGAGAGCGTGCAATCAGCCCGCCTGCTGCAAGCGGTCAAGCGCACAGTGCAAAGGAATGTAGGTGCACCCACGCTATGCCTGCAGCCCTGCAATTTGCAACGGAGGACTATCACCAACCTCGCAACCTGCGCTTGTCTGGCCGGCCACAGGTCTTTGAGGTGATCGCACCAGGGCAGCTTCCGCTGTGTTGCGACTGCCGGTGCTCAAACTGCACGTTCTCAGCTTCCGCGCATCGAATGTGATGTTCATCAATGCCATCAGCATGCAGCACACACGGAGCGACTGCAACCGTGCTGCACCATCGCCCCATGCAACGTCATAGCATGTCAGCAAGCTGATTGCCGGTTGGCGGGTCCATCAAACGCTCATTTGACCCGCGGTCACTTCTGACTGCTCTCTTGGAGCATATACAAATTGACAATAGGGTCCTGTTCCCCGACCTCCCGGGGTTTCGGCGGCGGCGCCTGCGGCGGCGCCATTGACCAATGGCTGCCGCCGCCAGCACGCCCGCCATGGAAGGCGCCGATCACAAGGCGGACGGGGTGGCGGACTACTGGCGCTTCCTGGCGGGCAACCGCCCCTACCGCCTGTTGGTCATTGGCGAGGTGTGAGTCAGGAGATGCAGGTGGCGGATATCTGCTGACGCGATGCGCAGCGCCTCAAACAGTTAAACTATCCATTTGTTTCACACTCTGTGAGCTTGCTCCGTCCTTTTCAGGTCGTCAACTCGCTGGGTGGCTGGGCGAACTTCGTGGCGACGCTGAATCTGGTGGAGCGCCTCGGCGGCGGCTCCGCTGTGCTTGTCTCCTTTGCGGTCACCGTCCGCGTGCTGCCGTCGCTGCTGATGTTCCCTGTGGCAGGCGTCGTGGCAGACAGGTATGCCGATACGGACAGCCGCTGCCTGTCTTGGCTGCTGTCCGCTCGCAGTCGCCCACAGTCGACGCTCTGGGTTACCCACATATGATTGACGACTGCTCTCACACATGTCTCAGGTTCAACCGTGTGGTGGTGCTGACCGCCACCAACCTGGCGTCGGCGGTGACGGTGCTGTTCCTCCCGCTAGCGCGCACTCCCAGCACCCTCTGGTGAGCCTGTGTGCAACGTGATGGTACATGACCGGAGCTGCAAACTCCTGCCGCAACGGGGCCCAAGGCCTAAACCCTGAACCCTTGCAGTGCAGGCTGGCTCAGACGCTATCCTTGCTGGCCGCAGGCTGATGTATGTGCTGCTGGCGGTGCTGTTCAGCGTGGGCTCCTTCACCGACCCCGCCCGCAAGGCGCTCACGCAGCAGCTGGTGCCGCAGCATGAGCTGCACCTGGCCGCGACGCTGGACGCCTTCACCTGGAGCCTCATGGTGCAGCGGCCTGCTGGGTGTTGCAGTGCCAGTGCCGCTGCTGTGTGCGGGGTTGTGCCAACACGTGCATGCGGACTGCCACGCCCAACTGAACTGTGATGAAGTACACTGCCCAGCACCCTGCCTGCTGAACGGCAAGGGAAGATGTGCTTGATGCGCAGGCTGCAGTCGGTGCCAGCGCAGGCGGCATGCTGGTCTCGGCACTAGGTGAGAAGCTCACTCACCGTGCAATATGTCCCAGCAGGTTCATGCAGCATGCCGGGGGTGATCCATCCCATGGGCAGTGCACAGCGAAGTGATCTTATAGCCCGCTCATATGTGTTGCTGCAGGCACGACAGCGTGCTTCCTCATCGACGCAGCATCCTACCTAGTGGCAGCCGGCTGCTCCGCGCTGGTCCTCAGCATCATGCCCGCAGGAGCAGCGGGCGCCCAGCCATCCAGGCAGCCCTCCCTGCAGCAGCGGCTCAGGTGAGCACGCCAGTGGATGCACAGGGCCCTGACCACATTTTTCTCGGGGCAAGTGTGTGCTCATACTCATGTCAGTTGCGAGTCTGTGACTGCTTGCATACCTTCGATGCGGCGAGTCGATGTCGTTGACTGTACCGGTTCAGGTTTGACAGCGCCAGCAGCCAGTCGGATGTGTTCAAGCTGCTTGACGCCGACGATCTGGAGGCTGCCGCCCTGCAGCAGGATGGAGGCAGCATGTCGCTCAGCAAGCCACAGCATCGGCATGTGGCGTCCCACACCGAAGCGGACGACGCAGACAGCCCAATTCCAGCCGTCAGGGGTGCTGAGGATGCGTCGCTTGATGGCACGGCAGCATCTGCAGCAGAGGAGGCACTCGGGCCGTGGCAGCAGGTGTCACCCGTCTGCTGTTTCACCCGCCTTCGGTCACTGCAACATTCATAGCTGTGTTCATGCTGCAGGCTGTGCAAACTGCACCGCTTGGTGACCAGCACCGCGTCTCCCGTCGGCAGGATCGCACCTTGAGCATTCATGGCTGACAGATATCTATGCGGCCCTGGTTGCAGGCTGTGGCGGACCTGCGAGAAGGGTGGGCGTACATGGTGGCCCCCGGCAACAGGGATGTCGCGGCCTTCACCCTGATCAAGGCGTCGGGCGCCCTGGTATGGGGCGCCTCCGACGTGCTGTACGTCAAGTGAGCATGTCGGCAGCGTTGATGTTGCGAGTGCCAGTCTCTGAGATGCCACCGTGCGCCTTCCGTGAGTGCAGCATGGTATCAGATGCAGCAGTGCATCGTGGACAATATCTGCACCCAGGCAGCATGCTCTCGTGTGTCACAAGACATGCACCCGGACTGGCGTCACGATACTTCTGCAGGTTCTCTGACGCGCCAGAGTTCCAGATCCGCGACTCAGCCTTCACCATGGGGCTGCTGTTTGGCGCCATGGGGATTGGCGCATTCCTTGGGCCGGCAATCTTCAACCACTTCACGCCCAACCTGTGAGTTGCTTGATTCAGATGTTGCTTGATTCAACGAACAGCAGACCTGTTGCTGCAACACATTGTACACCTGGCCCAGTGTGCAGACAGCAACTTCTGTCCACAGCCTTGGCATATTGCAGTCATGCTGTTCGTCTGCTAGAATGGTGCAGCCAGTGGCTGGTGCCCTGCAGCCTGCAGGCACAAGCCAAGTTGCTGGCTGCACTGGCCATCAGACCGGCTGCGCCAGTCCCGATGCCACCCTTGAGTGGCCCCTTTCACAGCTGCTGATTCTCGATGTGCCAGTAAGTAAGCAGCAGCAAGCGTGCACCCGATGACACGGCTGTAACTCCTGCAGCGAGCCATACCTGCTGCGCTCCTGCGCCCTGGCGACCAGCAGCCTGGCGTTCGGCTACGTGTGCATGACAGCCGCGAGCAACGTGTGGCTGCTGCTGCCGAGCGTGGTGCTGCGCTCGCTGGGCAGCGCGGCGCTGTGGATCTACTCCACGCTGATCCTGCAGTTCCGGGTGCCCAACGAGATCCAAGGTCAGTGCAGTTGCTGGGCGGCTCTGCATTTGGAGGCATGCTGTAACCCGTTCGATGTTGCCAGGAGTTGCACCCTAGTTGAGCCACTTTCAGCAGCAGAACAATGCGCACCACATTGACTGCACTGCAAGGTTTCTCGAGACTGTGCCTGCTTCAGAACAAAATTGACGGTTCCCTGCTGCAGGGCGGGTGTTTGCTCTGGAGATGGCGTTCTATGTTTCCACCGAGATGGTCAGCCTGCTGCTGTGCGGCGTGATGTTCGACCGGCTGCACCTCAGCACCCGCGGCGTCGCGACCGTCATGGCTGCCATCGGCTTCTGCTGCGCGGTGAGATTCTTTTGCGCCCTGGCCTGTCTGTGGCCAACAGGTGTCGACAGCACTGTGAGCTGGAGCTGGCGGATGCTGGGTCGTAGCTGCCTGCCATCGGGGTTGAACGTACCATATACCAACGTTCTCAGCTGCCTGCAACATGATGACCTGTCTTGATATCAACAATGTGTCTGCGTGCAGACGCCTTGGTGCATACTTGCTGCGAAGCGGTGGCGCCGCTTCACGGCGCAGGCAGGCAGCGCAAAGCAGCAGCAGTCAGATGCTGCTGCGCAGTATAGTCTGGTGTCGCAGGACACCACAGACGAGGAGGCAGCCTCCGAAGTTCCCACCAGCAGCGTGAAGAGCTTCAGCATAGCAGGACCACAGCTGTGAGCATTAGAGATAACCGCGGCTGGCTACTGTAGCAGTCACCAAGCAGTAGCTGCTAGTCATGTGTTTGCAAACAAAGGTACGGTGTATAGTAACACACCCGCGATGTGGTAGCAATGTGTCTACCCGTAATAGCTATCGCCTGTATGTGTATGACGGTTGCCCAACATGTGTACCACTTGTGAGAATACAAAATTTATTGACACAAGTATGTGTTAGTGTCAGAACTGCAACAATGTCAAGTTTATGACTTTGGACGTTGGCATTGCCCCCTATATTACAGTTGCGGTGCTGAACACTCATGCAACGGAACGTCATCTAAAACCCCTCTAACTGCACGCAATGGCAATGGTGCAAATGCACAAGAATCGATGCAAACCATGGTGTACCAGCAACCACCCTCCTCGGTCAGCACGCCTCCGATGAAAGCATGCAGCACGCCTCTGAAAGCACACAGTCAGCAGCTTTTCGATGGGCACCCAACATGTGTTCACTGCGCCAGTGATAACAGCGAACTCAGTGTGGTCGAGTGCATGGGACGGTGGCGTTGGCTGCCTGGTACTCTATGCCGTAAGTATTCTGCACCAGTCAGGAAAGTTCGTGTCACCAGATGTCCCTCAGGTTGTCAGCAGCAGACGCCTCCAAACTGGCGGGCGCCAGCAGAGCGGTGGCAGCAGCGCCAGCAGCAGCGCCAGCTTGCAGTTGGCGCTTCACTCTTTGGGCTTGATGGCGATGAGGGTGCTGGCGATGGCGGACAGGCCCCAGGTGCCCAGGAGCACCAGGGTCCCCGGGCCGCTGTTCTCGCTGTTCAGAAGCGGGACCAGGATAATGGTGTGCCTGCAGGAACATCCACACTACTGTCAGCGTCATCAGGTTGTGTAGCCGACAGCCAGCTACATGCGTGCAACCACGCCGGTGAAGAGGGTGGCAGAGGATGGCACACGGGTTGACTCTGCCGTCAAGCTGCGTTTGCTGCAGTGTAGCCTACAAGCGGTCTGTGGTAGTGATCACATTGTCTGTCAAGTTTCGGGGAGGGCAACGCACACAATGGAGGCGATGGCGAGGCCGGCCATCAGCGTGCGCTTGTCGGGGCGGCTGAAGTTGTTCTGCAGCGCGGCGTCCTGCAGACAATGCCCCACATAGATGTCAGGATGCTGGTGAGCTCCAGATTGAGCTTCTGCCCCAAGATGGATGTGCAAAAGCAACAAGCAGGGCCTCTGCCTGGCCTGGCAGCTGCAGCTGCGGACGGGTCTGGGGCCTGAGATGCGGTACGGGGGGCATGCGGCGAAAACCCTACCCGCTGGGTGAGGGCGATGGGTCCCACGAGCGTGGAGACGCCCGCGCCAATCAGCTGCCACAGGTACACGTCCCGCGGCGTCTTGGGCATCGCCGTGCCGAACACAAAGTCCAGCGTCTGCAGGAGACGACAGGCCACACAGTCGTCTGTGAAAGCCCAAGGTCAAGCCTTCTGTGTGCCTGGCAGCTCGTTTGTGTATCAGGGTGCCGGACTACTGCATTGATGACATTAGCTTCGTCTGCACAAAAGTTGTCAATGGCTGCATGCGACAGGGATTACAGGTCAGCCACCTGCGCTGGGGCGAAGATGTAACCGAGGCCGGCACCAACGAAGGCCGCGGTCAGCAGGCTGTAGATGCCCGAGTTGAGGCCATCCACCTCACCCAGCGACCGCAGGTCCCGCAGGTACGACTGCAACAGATGCACATCTCACCAGGTGAGGCAACCCTCCAAGTGTGACATCAGTCCCGTGTTGAACGTGCAGGTGCTGACTGATGCATGCTGTCAATGCTGTTGTATTTTCTTATTGAGAAGTCGGTTGTTGACAGCCTGATCCCAAGTACCACTCGAGTGACCTGGAGTCGGGCGAGCTGATCAAAAGCAGCAAACCAAGTCCTGAGCCTGCACCCGCACCTTGATGATGGCGATGGGGCGGGGGCCCTCGGGCGAGTACTTGGCGTAGTTGCGGCCAGACACCCACCACTGCAGCGCAGCAGGCTGGGGGTGTGAATTTGACGAACAGTCTGGCCTGCACCTGCCCTCGTGAGCAGCCATGCGGCAGCAAGCTGTGAGTTGAGCCACACTCTGTACCCACTATATTCACAGCGGGGGAAGTTGAGGGCAGCGTGGCGGATGTACTGCGAGGAAGAACACGGACAGCAATCCTGTCAAATCTGCTAACCTGCGTCAGGGCCACAGCGCCTAGCGCAGCGGCCGCATACCCCTGCACCGGCGGCTCCGGGTACAGGTTGGGGTTCGGCACAAAGGAGATGCTCGTCAGGAACCTGCAGACAGGTGAAAGGTGTCATGGTTACAAGTGGACGTCATGCCAAGCACCTGGCAAACAAGCAGTGTGTTGAGGTGCGGAATGCCAAGCTGAACGCAGGCAACACAACAGCTGGTAGGGTGCGGGGTCTGGCCCCCAGCCGTGTGAAGACTTGCAGTCGTTCAGCAGGTTGCAACATGCGCGGCCACTCACAGATTGGCGGCGGCGAAGAAGGAGAGCGACCCGTCGAGGCGGCGATGCACATCGTCGTTGAGCACCTCGGCGTTGGCCGCCGCCTGCACGCCACACCTTGGCAGGTGAGATCTGAGATGCACAACCTTAGGCATGCAGAGGGGCGCAGTGGGACAGCTGTGGACTGAAAAACCGTGACAGAGAAAATTCAACAGCACTACAGGCGCTGCCAGTCGTCTGCGCTTGATGGCAACACTGGCAGCACTCGACATTTCCAGGTGCTGCTCCCGATTTGCAACCCTGAGGTGCCGACATGCTATGACGCACCGCCTGCACGGAGTTGACGGTGGCGGCGGACAGGAAGCCCAGGGACAGGATGGGGAACAGGAGCGTGGGGTACGACAGGCTCTGGGTGCCGAACAGGAACTCTGCCGCCTGCCCAGATCAGCAGCACCCACTTCAGCAGGAGTGGGATTCTCCACAGTGAGTAGCATGGCATGGTGGCCAACAGCTGCTGCAGCAGCTGTTGCCGTCGACCAACAGGGTAGCATGGCTGCAAGCACCGTACACTTACATTTGTCACTGACCAACCCCTGACATTGAAGTGCAGATGAACAGCTTTCAGATCGAAGGAGTACCGCGTTGGGTGCCAGCCCGAAGAAGCCGGCAGGGGCGGCGCTGATGACCGCCTGCAGGCTGTAGAAGGTGGAGTTGCCGCCGCCGCTGTCGTTGCCGTAGGCGTCGCCCTCCGCCACTGCACGCGCACCAAGCAGGCGTCAGGCAGCACAGGCACCGCAGTCGCTGCACGTGTTCGAAGATCTGTTCTGCACCGGTGCTCTCAGCGCTCAATGGCACTGGCGTGGGTACGAGAGGAATGCAGATCTCTACCAGGTGAGCTTCCATCACGTCACAGGTAAGAAAACAGCGCCTCATGAATGGTACACACCTTTCTGCATGTACTCGACGGTCCTGCGCTGGTCCCCCACGCGCGCCTCGACCCGCACCGCCCCCTGCTGCCGCGCCTGCCGCTGCCCCTGCCAGCACGACGGTTGTACGGTTCATACGTTATGTACTTGCTGGGCATATTTGCAATCCATATGTGCGTTACAAGCAGTGACACTGTTGCTGCACATCCTGCGCGGCGCTGCTGCTGGTGGTGGCAGCAACCAGGCACGTGGTGAGGTAGCTCATGGCCACTGCATCTGGCATATATCAACTCGACTGACCTTGAAGCTGCGGCTGATCAGCTGCTGGCCACAGAGACTGGAAGTGTGCAGCTTGCATGGTGCAGGCGTGGACCGGCCACCGGTTGCGATGGATCCGGCAGTCGGGACCTGGCGCGACACGATCGACATGATTGCTTACAGATTAAACTCAGAAAAACGAAGCGTGTCTAGTTTTGGCAATGAGATGTTGGCGTGGCAATATTGCATTTGGTTGGCTTTTGTGCACGTGCAGTTTTTGGCAGCTTCTTGGACGATGCCATGAACGGCGTGCTGGGTTGGTGTTGACCTAATCAAGCCTGCCAACTGCCCATCGAGTTCCTTGATCAGATGCAGCCCGCAGGGCAAAGCTCATCCTGAACGACCCTGTTGAGGGTGCCTGTACGTAACAGAGCTGAGGGTGCAGTTGTCCTGTTTACATTGCCTTAGCATTCCGGCCATGGCCGCATGATTGGCGAGATAACCGCCCACCGCCATGCCACAAGCAAGGTTGCTAATGACTGCCTAAGGGTTCTGCGAAAGCTGCTTGCGCCCGCACGCCACAAGCAGTGCCTGCCGCTGAGCATTGCCAGCGCTGCCGACTGCCGGCAGTCTGGACGCCGCTGCAGGCGTCACAAGTCGACCATCGCGTCGTTCTTCGCCAGGTCCGACAGGCTCTTGGCGGCGGTCTTGCGGCCCGCGCCCGCCATCAGCGACCGCAGCCGCTTCACGCTGCCGTGCTGCTGCAGCTCACCCTCCCACATCTGCACAGACAGCACTACGACAGTGTCAGGCACCCATGTAAACCCGAAAGCATGGCTGCGTCTCATATTCCTGCTCCATCATCCTGGTGCTGCAAGCGCAGAGGCGATGCTGCTGTCTGATGTGCGTTGGACACACCCCACGCCGGGCCATACCTTGCGGTGCTTGTGGTACAGGTACAGCGCAGCGCGCGCATCGTCCACCGGCGAGTGCTCCCCCTCCTGCAGCGTTTGGACGACAGGAGATGTCCGCCACTGACCACAGCGCATTTGCACATCCCACGGCGGCCGTGCGCTCTCTTGCACATGAACCCGCTTGTGCTTGGTGGCATTGCAACAACGGCACTGCTGGCGCTAAAACCGCAGAGTCGCTGTCACCTGGATGGTCAGCCCCAGCTGCTCGGCGGCCAGCGCGCGCAGCGCCCGAGGCCGCGACTTGCCGCCCGCCCGCCGCGGCAGCATCAGCGGCGGGTAGCGCGAGGTGTCCCGGATCGCCCTGGCCGGGTGCCCCAGCAGCAGCGCCTGCAGGGACACTTGAACAAGTTTCAGACGGTCTGACCCAAGACTCTGTTCCGCTCGCAAAAAGCGAGCTGCGGCCTTGCTTGTCCAGCAGACCTGCTGCCTCTTGCTGTACCTTGTCAAGACATGCTCCAAGAGTCGTTGATCAGCTGCAGGGTGGGTCGCACCTTCAGGTCGTTAGAGATGGCGTGGCCCACGATGATGCGGCCCTGCAGGTGCGCCGCCGCCTCCCGCTGCACCTCCTCGAACGGCGGCGCATGCTTGATGTCCACCGGCCTGCAATGGCCAGTGCAGTGCACTCATTAAACCATCACTGATGCCTACAATGCCCAAATTTGGTTCGTGGCAACCACCAGCATGCGCCGGGTGCTGGAAAGCGTGTCAGGGTTTTGCCTGCAACAAGGCACCGTCTGACAGGCAGTAAACAGGGCCACTATCACCTGATGCCGGAGTAGCGCGTCCGAAAGTCGGTGACCCGCTCCTTGGGCCGTGCAAACTTGTCCATCAGCACCGCACCGTGGTTGTTGACGATGCACACCCTGCAGCGGCAGGTAGAGCACCTCACACCAGCGCCTCACGCAGCAAACACTCAGCCCGTCAAGCTAGGAATGACTCTCCTCATCTCATGTCAGCGCCAAATACTCCCACAGGCTTCACACCTGGCGAGCTGGCTGCGGGTGCCCTCCGGACCGACCCCCACCATCTCACAATCCACCGCCACAACCTGCAGATCCACCAACGAGGTCAGCCAAGCGTCTATGTACCGCAGCCCACCTGTCGTGGGCATCAGCATCCTCACATCAAGCATGAAAGCGCTGATTGTGAGAGACTAGGGTTTGAGGGAAACTATACCGGCGTGGGGCTGGCGTCCTGACTGAGCGCCTGCGGCAGCTGCGCACGCGCGTCCTCTGGCGCATCCTCTGCTGCTTCCTGCTGGTCCTGGAGCCGCTGCCGCTTCTGTCGCCGGCGCTGCGGTGGCAGCGCTGCCAGCTGCGCCTTGAGCGCCGCCCAGTTCGAGCCGACAGGCACGGTGCCATTTGTGCCTGCGTCAGACATGCACCCTCAGCGCAAGCTATGGAAACAGGACGAGCTCACTGTTGGCAGCAGCTGACACAGTGCAGCACAGCGTGGAGCCAGTGCTCCGTCAAAATACCTGTTGCCGAGGGGAACACTGTCACAGCAGGGGTCCTCGGCGCGGCTTGACTGGCGGCGATGCCGGCAGTGCGCTGCACAGCCTCTGAGTCTGGCCTGTCTCTGGGAAGCGCGACGGCCTTGCTGTTGGCTGGCTTCTGACTGGGTGCACGCCGTGCAGCTGCCGTCTGCTTTGGATCATGCCCATTGGCGGCTGGCTGCTGCGCCTCAGCTGGAAGTTGCGCTGCCATCTGCTCCCGGTCCGCTCTGCTTCGTCTGGACCTCTTGTGCCGCTTAGCGCTAGCTGAACGCTGTGAGTCACTGCTGCCTGGATCATTTGCTGGCTGCGCAGATGCCGCTGGTACATCATTGGCGGCTGCCACAGTAAGCTGGGAGCGCTGCTGTTTCCGCTTCTTTGGCCTCTGCGCTTTCTGCAAGCCATCCTGCGTTTGCGCGATGGGTGTTGCTGGTGGGCTTGAGGCCTGCTTAGCTTTTGCGGAAGCTGCTGCAGGCGGTGGCTGTGCCGGCGTCGCCTGCTGCTTGAATCTGTTGCCCTTCACCATGTCAGCCGGCCATGCGAGGACTCGCTCAGCGCTTGAACATGCAGAGAGTCATCCTGAGCCTTGGTAACGCTACCGACAATGGCTGCAGTGAAGACCTGCACTGTCAGACGCAAAGAACTGGATCTTCAGCATGTCGTGCGAGCACTGGGTCATTCCTCAACTTCACTTGGACCAGCCGCACGCGGCCAGTCGCTCCTGGCGGCGAGGCTCGCCGAACTTTCACAAAAGCTGCATGCGGGTCACTCTAGGTGGCTGGACCCATGTTCTTCAGGCACGTGGCGAACAAGCTGCGCCACGAGCAGAGCTTCGACGAGCTTGCAAACTCCAGCCCGGTTACGGACGCGCATGCCGAATCCCTGCCTGCATTCGGCCTGCCCGGACGCTTAAGCACCGAGCCCGCTGCGCAGGCGATCGTGTCGCCGCTCGAACCGGGCTACATCCATAGATTAGTCACCGCCCATGGTGCGTTCAGACGCTTGTGAGTCACATAACAGTACCAAGCATGAGTGTGCGCTAATACATTGAATGCGCACGAGTGCCGCTGCCTCCGGTAGAGATGCACTTGACCGTCTCACTGCTGCCGCAGGGGAGCCCGTGCAGCCGCCTCCGCTGCAGCCGCTGGCCGAGCTGGCAGAGCGCTCTGGCGCCGGCTACGCCAACATGGCCGGTGTGCTGACGGCGACGTACCCGGACATGTGGCGGGAAGACCTGGGGCGCAAAGTGTGCGTGCGCTACCCCAATGGCGGTGAGATTGCAGACAGTCCATGCATGTGCGCTGCAGTAGGCTAGAGGACTACAGTGCGTGGTGGTGCCCATGTGCTGACAGTGCGGTCTGATCAGGTGTCCTGCCATCACCGCATGCAGATGGCTGGTTCAACGTGGTGGCCGGCCGCTGCATGTTCGGCGCGACCGTGGATGGCATGGGCGGCGACGGCGACGACGAAGTGAGCGGTCGCTCGCCCTGCAGTCTCTTCTGCTGAGTCGCCTGGCTCCTGCGCTCGAGTATCATGCACAGCCCAGCCACTGGCGGAAGCCGGAATGGGACGATCCGGCTGATTCCGCACTGCGTCGTCATGTGCCTCGCGTATGGCGGTGATTGGAGATGGGTGCGCCACGCAGGCCTGGCTGGCGGCGCACATGACGCTGGCCGTGTCGCTGCGGAGGATGCGGCAGGAGCTGCCGGTGGTCACCAACACGCGGGAGGCGGCGGCGCTGCTGCAGCGGATCGTGCTTCAGGCGCACAGCAAGATCATGCAGGTGAGGCAGGCTTGTCCATGCATGCATGCATAAGTGATCGTGCTGCGTGCTCCACATCACAAGCTGTGCTCGCACAGCATGCCGCGGGGCCACAATGCATACCCGTTGTACAGGGCGGTGCACCAATGCACCGCTTGTGCTGGTGTCAAGGTAGCAGACCCTGTCCAAGGGCTGATGATGATGCTGTGCAAATGCATCGCAGCTGGATGTGCGCGGCAGCACAGCGCTGCTGCTGCACACCTGCTTCCACCTGCGGGAGGACCAGTACGTCTTTGTCTTCGCCTGCACCGGCGACACTGAGGTGAGCCCATTCTCATCTACACCTGAATGTGTAGAATCCATACCTGTAGTGTTGCGTGAAAACAATCAATTGCTCAGTGTGAACCGGTTCCTGTTTCTGATGCCAGTCCACTCCTGACGTGTGAGGCAACCCTGGTCCTAGTGTCTCGGAGGCAAAGAGGAGTACCAACCCTGTAGGCATACTGGTTCGACTCGAGGCGCCAGGAGTGGAGGTACCTCGTCGAGCCGCTTGGGCCTGCAGCCAACACGCTGCGCCTGGACAGCAAACACGTTCCGGGTGAGCCCTGCTCAGCATGGCTCAGCCCCACTCGAAGCTCGTGCTTCAGAGGAGCATGACAGCAGACGAGAATGCAGGCTGTCGTCTTGCACCAGACCCATCAGAACATGCTGGCTCTCACTGTGATGATACCCAGCTCGATACAGCGTCTTGGGTGTAATGCCAGAGACGCACTGGGCTCGCAACTTATCAGGTGCCATCGGCAACAGTGCGGCAGACGAGGAGGGGCGACTGCGGCGGCACACCAACCTGCAGTATGGCGCCGTCGCCTGCCGTGGCGCGGACATGTTCCTGATCGGGTGGGTGTGCTGCTTACCCAGTTGCAGTGTAGGCGGCTGCAAGATATATTTGTGCATTGCTCGACAAGCTCATGAATTGCAGGCAGCAGAGTGACACTGGCAACCTCCAGTGATGCTGACAACCTCCAGCAAGGGCAAGGGTATGCCTGCCATCCGCTGCTAAAGCACTCTGGTATTGAGTCGAACGCACCCCTGCAGGTCGGATGGCGTGTGGGACACGCTGGACGCTGTGCAAAACGGCACGCCGCAGCACTTTGGCATGCCGCACGAAACTTGGGACCAGCTGACCCCCGCTGAGATCAGGCGTACAGTGCCGCTGGTGAGCCGCCTGAGCAAAGTGACACCAGGCAAACTTTGTTTTACAGCGGAACTTCGTGAAAGAGCCCGGCATGACATGCTGCGACATTCAGAGGCCACCGGAGGTGGTGCTTTCCACGGGGTGCCAGCCTGTCGCCACCTGCAGGAGCTGTGCGCCGCTGGACTGCAGGTGGCGATCTTCAAGCAGCGACGGCTGGGGGAGGCGACCAAGGACGCAGTCGCTACAGGGTCCCCGCAGGCGGTGGTCGATGCGGTGGTGAAGCATGCGATGCAGGCGACCCGCGGCGAGCGGGAGCTCTTCGAGATTGTCGACGTAGAGTCCCATGTACGCTTGGACCCCTCTCAGCATTGCTCGGCACTTTGGGCCCTTGCAAGGCCTGCTGCTGATGCTGCGATGCAGTGACAGTCCCGCCCACAACCATGCAGTGCATAGCATCTGCCTGGTGATCCTGTCCTACATCGGTCGGTGGGAAGAGGGTGGAAAGAGGTCGGCAAGCCTCGAGCAGTGCATGGGCCTTGCATGCAGGGGGCCGCCTCAATCTACGCCGACACCATGGAGGCCAAGGGCATCCGCGATTCGCTGTACGCTGATGCCAAGGTGTGCCGCCGCAGCCGCCAGGCTGCTGCACAGCTTGGCGGCACGTGGCACACTGGTGCTGCGCCATCAAACCTGGTGTCTGCAGTGCTACGGAGCAGCTCTCACGCCCTCAGATGTGCTCCGTGCTCCCGGCGCCCGCAGCCGAACGTGCGGCTGCTGGGTCTGCAGAGGGCGTCGGAGGCGACCGGCGAGCTCATCTTCGCGAAGCCGGACCACCTGGGCGTGCAGGCCTTCAGGCCCTGCGCCATCCTGGACGCGTCCACGGACGCAGCGCAGCCTAAACCCTAGCCGGGCCGCATGTGGGCCTGGAGGCGCGCCCTGGCAGCCAAACGGCAGCGGGGAGCAGCATGTTTTTAATTTCGGAGCAGGATCAAAGCGTGGGGGACTGGTCTGTGGGCTTCAGTCAGCCGGCAGGACTTTGGCGCGAGGTGCACAGCAGCGCCGTCCTGAACGCGATTTGGACGTACGGTATGCAGGCGATGTATCTTGCTGACTGATGAGGCAGCGGCAGTGTGACTTCTGCAGTCAGTGACATCTCAGGTTTGCTGGTCCACTGGGTTTGCACAGCATTTATACGGCACATTGCTGTCTAAATATATATAGGCCTCATTGCGAGCCCTGAGTATTCCAGGAAGGTATTTCGGTCAACATCGGGTGTGGTGGTGTACATCGATCGCATAGCTGCAGTTTCAGTTGCATTCTGTATGTTGTGTATACCCTGGCACACTGCAAACACTACAACTCTTCAAGAGGCTGCCGAGGCACCTGCCGCTGCTTGTCCGCCGCACCAGGGGGCCTGAGCTTTGCTCACCCCGCTGTGCCAAAATCTGGATGAGATCGGAGATGCATGCAGGAGCACCAACTCTGTCGTCAAGCTTCTGGACTCAAGGTGCCGAGTGTAACATTCACAAACGTCCCAGAAGAACATCTGATCAAACGGCGCCCGGTCAGCGTGCGTATTACCCAGGTTTCTGTTCGATACTTGCACCACTTGCCTGTACAAGGTGCAGCTAGGGCAGCATGGGCAAAAAGAGCAAGTCAGCGCCCTCAGCCAATGGCATGGCTGGTTCTGGTCTAGGCACTGCGCCGAGGAATGGCACCAGCAGTGGCAACGCAAACGGCAGCAGAGCTACTGGCAGCAGCAGGAGGCCCAGAGAGGCCAGGAGTGACGCAGGTCCCGAGACAATCACCCTTCCCAACGGCGATAAGGTGACCAGCTTCGCTCCTTTCAGGATATTACTGCTGCAGCGTCCTACAGTAGGAACTAGCCAGTGATCCAGTCTGTCAGATCACCTGCTCCAGCAGAGCATGTGGGTGTTTGCACTTGGGAGCAGCATCGCGTCTGTGTGACACCGAGCACAGCCGCATGCTATAGGATCAGGCAGCTGCAGCACATGCAGCACACATGTGGATATGTGCGCACATGTGACACCTTTGTGACCACGGCGATCTTGCGCGTCCTGCATGCAGATCCCGGTGGCGCCGCCGCCGGGCATCGACGCCGGCATGTATCAGCAGGCTCTGGCGTACCTGAAGGCCAACCCCGAGGTCGCGCTGCAGACGCAGGAGCAGGTGACTTCGACATTTTACCATTGGCTGATTATTGGCGTCAAGACTGCCCCTGTGTCGGGCCGTCAGCTGCTGGCGAGCAACTTACCAGTGGTGGTCACGGCGGTCTGAGATGCGCAGGTGCGGCGACTGGGCAGCCCGATGATGGCGCAGGCAGCGAGCCAACAGCTGGCAGATCCCGAGTACAGGTGCGGCAGCTTGAAGTGCTCTGCAGTGATCTTGGCAGCACATGGCCTCATGTGTGTGCCTTCAGCAAGCGAGGTTGCGTGGGTGCAGCGGTGGAGACGATGAGCATCACGCTCACTGGACTGTCGCACATGAGAGGGATGCCTCTGTGGCTCTGATGCCTGATATAAAGGCGCTGCTGTGCTGTGCCGGATGCAGGAAGAAGATGGAGCTGCTGCGGGGCGACCCCGAGCTGAAGCAGGTGTTCGACGACATCGCGGCGTCCGGCACCGCGGGCATGGAGCGGCACTGGAACGACGTGGAGCTCATGTCGAAGATCAGCCGCAAGATGGCGGACATGGGCATTGCGCCCGAGCCGGCTCCCCAGCCCCCCGGCAAAACCCTGCCGGTGGGTTGCACCGAATATGCTGCTTGCATGTAAGGTGTCTGTACGTAGTTCTAGTTGCTGCAGCTCATCTGCCCGCCAATGACACAGAATGGGCTTGTCTGGATTGCAGGTGCGGCCGACAAATTTGCATGACGCAGCGAAAGCGGGCGATGCAGATGCGACAGCCTCACTACTTGAGGTGGGTCCTCCGCACTGCAGTTGGCAGTGGATACCTCACATCCTGGGAAACCTTTCGATGAGAAGCACAAGGGCAGGAACTGCAATGGCGTCACCGAACGTCAATTGTGTGCAGGAGGGGTGTGACCCCAACAGCAGGGACAGCCGCGGCATCACGCCGCTGGGAGTCGCAGTGGGCTTCAACCGCCTGGGGGTCGTCAAGGTGACGCTGTGCTCATGCTTGCAACCCTGCAAGGAGATGAAGTCAGCTCCAGCGGGCTGAACCTGGGCTTTGCCACCAAAAGCACAGCGCCGGCATAGAAAACATGCCGACCTCCCAGCAGCTGGCGGCCCTGCAGACTATTCATGTGACCAGCCCTGTGCTGCAGGCGCTGCTGACGGCGGGGGCAGACGTTGAGCTGACCGATGGCAAGGGCAACACAGCGCTCCACTATGCAGCAGGCACGCTGCAAAGCTACCCTGCGCTCAAGAGCAAATATGACAGGCAGCAGTAGGTCTGACGACCATCCAGTGCCAGCTGTTTGGGGCTCGAAGAGCTCCAGCCCCATGATGGGGTGCGCCTGGCAGGTAGCACGTTACTTGCACCATGGCTCGACTTCAGGTGTCGTGCTGTCTCCTGACTCACAGGCTACGGGCGAAAGGAAGCCGCAGAGCTGCTGCTGGGTGCCGGCGCGAGAACAGACCCCGTCAACAGCGACGGCCAGACGCCTCTGCAGGTGGGTGCAATGCTGTCCTGAGTTGTCGACCACTCACGACAGCTCATCTTCAGCAGAAGTCTGCGCGCAGCTGAGGCAGCCAACGGTATTGCAAGCAGCATGCTGATGCTTCGACCTGCTTGCAGCCACACTGCGAATCTACAGACTCTCTTAGCAAGCGCCATTCAATATGTCGTCTGTGCTGAGCTGCAAGTGGCGAGGAGGCAACAATCCCGGTTTAATGTACTGCAGATTGCCGAGCTGAAGCGGGAGACGCACATGGTCGACTTCCTCAGCAGCGCAGCAAACGGCAGCGCCACCAGCAAGGGCAGCTCAGCGGCAGCCAAGGCGCCCCAAAATGACGTCCCAGACTCAGACAAGTACATTTGAGCGAGATGCAGCCACGCACAGTGCGGCGACAGCAGCAATCCACCAGGCTGCTGGCAGTAGTGCACCCGAGATCTGCTGCTGTCCATAGCCCTACATGCCGAAGCTGCAATTGCACGAGGTGTGCGCATCACAAATTTTGAAAGCATTCTTGGTAGCACAGCAGTACCCCATTGTTTGTTGTTGTAGGGGAGCGTGTGTCCTCCCGGATTGACCAGTGTGCAGCGCAGGTTGCATTTGCGCTGGCTGTGAGCAACTGCTTGATAGCATGTGATACGTCTACCGAGAGGTTTGGTACATTTGACTCGGTGTGTTGGACAGCTTTCCGTATCAAGTCCTGCACGGACGTTTATGGGTCTCTCATGACAGCTGTAAAACATGTACGGTAACACCGACAAACCCTCCTATCCTATGCCACAACTTCTGCGAACTGCGCCATGCATATGCATCAGTCCGGGCGCTGTGGTGGCTGCTCTATGTGTGATCAGCGTTGCTGCTCAGCTGCGAGCTTGTTCATGTTTCCATGTCTTCTACTCAAACAGCCTGCAGCCATATCGCAAACAGCTGCACGAACTTTTGTTCCACTGCGCTGCTGCATCATTTTGGGACACGTGCCGCTGCAGGTGTCCATATGAGGCCACCCCTGCAGAGGTGCGGCTGCTGTGGCCACTGCTGCGTCTGATGGTCATCAGGGTTCACCGCTTCCGCTTCCTCTTGGCGCTGCCTGCAATGTGACCAGACCAGGTGTTTGAGGGACCCGTCTGCAACAGATCCGGCTCCTGACTCGATGACACATCGGCTCCACATGGGGCGGAGTCTGCACAGCGGCTGCCAAGTCTACGACTGCCGTTGGGGGGTGGCAGGTAGCGGATAGGTGGCAAGCGACAATGCCAGATGTGCAGCGACTGGCCAAACTGCCAACAACCCTGTGGGCAGTGTGGGGTTCAGCAGGCAGCACCTCCCTCACACGCTGCCCAACAGGTGATCTATCCGCCTTGTGAAGCACGTGCACCGCAAAGCAACAACATAGATGCCTACCTTTGGCGGCGGACTTGGGCAGCGGTGGCGGCGGCTTACCGGCGCCCTGCACCGAGAATCGTCACCTTACGTTCCCGTTTAAGTTTCCAAAGAACAACGTGCCAAGAAGTGTTCGAGGCACCATAGCGCGTTCCGTTCACTCCCATCTCACCCACCTGATGTGCGAATGCACGGCTTACCACGCCATTGGGGATCTGAACGCTGAAACCTCACCTGCGGCGGGGGGCGCTCCTTCTCCCAGGCGTCCAGCGCCTTGGTCTCCGCCAGATCCTTGTACGCGCTCCAGTCGCCTGGGTCCAGCTCGTAGTTGCGCCACTTCACCAGGTACTGCGGCATGAAGCATTTTCACCAGGCCGTCTGGTTGCTCAGTTGCAGCAGGGTGTCACTGTGGCGCATGACATGCAATCAGTTCACTGCTCTGCGCCTGAAACAGAGGCAGCTTCACTTCAGAGTCAGCGTGACGCCATGCTGGCTGCTGTCATGGACGCCTGCTCTGCTTCAGCCAGCATCACAGTCAGCGGCACCAGAAAAGCAGTCGCAGCCGAATGAGAGACGCGCCTCCCGGGGCGCGCCCGCAGGGCGCTGCGCCACGATGTGCTGCGGCTCGAACTCCTCGTCCGATGCGAACAGCTGGTCCTTGTACTCCTGCACCAGCCTGCAGCGCCAGTGCGGATTAGTGCGAATCAGGGTTCACTGGGGGGTTCACGAAACTGACGGCGCCCTACTTCAGGCAGGCGCCGACTCCGCTGAGCAGCGGCCTGCGCGCTGCTGAACAAGATGGCTACTCCTTGCTTGTCAACAGGAAAGCTGGCATGGTCAACGCAGAACACAGCTGCTTTGATCTTTTGTTTGCTTCACAAGAACTTGTTTTCCTCATAAGGTCATGCTGCATGCTTGAGCGTGCGCACTTGTCGCCCTCGCTGAGGGTGAGGCGGGTCGGCACGGCCGGCGGTTCGGAGCCGGGTGGAAGCGGCACCATGTCGTTCAGGGCTTCGGGCCCCGCCTGTGCACTTCACGGCATCCATGTGTGAGATATCACGCTCTGGCTCAATGCTGTGTGTGGTTGTCAGCAATTGGCAGGGAAGTCATCATTACAGGAGGGGACACTAACCTCCTCGTCATCAGACATCGGCAGGGGCAGCTGCGCCGCAGCAGTGCCACCGGACCGTTTGTGTCGCCCGCCGGCTGCACCGCGTTTGCCCCCAGGGGGCGTACCGGCAGCCTTGGTGGCCGCTGCGGCCCCGTCGGCTGCGGCGCCGCCACCATCATGGGCCAGGCCATTGGCCTTGCCGCCGGAGGCGGGCTCACCAACGGCTGCCGCCGGCTCCTGTCCGGCTGGCTGCCGCCGGGGGGTGATCTCAGGCGGCGGCCGCCCAGTGGGGGTGAAGTCGGCCAGCGCATCCTCCTCAGCCGGCACCGCGTCCTGTGCAGGCCAGTGATACTTGGTTGAGACTGGCGGTCTGGCGAATTGCATTTTGCTGTAAGTCCCCGTGGTCATCAACAGCCCTAGTATGCTGCTGTGCGAAAGTGAAGCTCAAGGTTATGTGCGGTGTCAACACGATCATGCGTGTGCATCCCGACGGCAAGAGCAGCCTGTCATGCTCGCAAGCATCAGCAGACAGTCCGCCCACATGAGGCAGTTGCAGACAGCTGCGCTTGCATGCTCAGGTGCGGGCTCAGCACCCTACTATTGCCTCACCTCCCGTGCGTCCGCAAAGCCCCCGGAGCTGCCGGAGACCGCGTCCGGCATCGCATCGTCTCCTTCATCCTCGACCTCGGAGCCCTCGTCCGTGAGCGGCTCCTCGCGCTTATGCTTGACTGCATGCTGCTTGACTTTGGCGCGCTTTTTGGCCGGCGACGCCACCGTCGCCGGGCGGTTCCTGCCGCTGGGCGCGTCCCGGCGCGGGCCCCCGCCCGGCGCGGCCTGATCCAGCTGCTGCTGGGGGTCCGCCGCCATCTGTGACACGGCACAACGTGCTTGTCGGTGCCTGTTCAGTGGCTGCACACATGACCTCGCATGATGCCACTGAACGGGACACGGTTGGCCTGCCGTTGGAGAAGGTTTAACCACCGGTCCTCGCGTACCACTACATGGAATCGGTGCATGTGCATCAAGCAGCGCGGGCTCGTGAGGACCGGCAGCTCCAATGCACCACGACCCCATGCTGACTTTGTCACCGGTGCCCGAACCCCTGCCTCACCTTGGCAAGGAACTCGTTGCCGAGGTCCCTGTGGCGCTTGTACCGGGCCGCGTGCTCGTCCCAGGGCGTCCACTCCAGCAGCAGCCGCTGCTGCGCCGCCGGCACCGACTTGTAGCGCCACCCATGCTGCAGAGCGCAACTCGTCGCACCTGAGACTCTAGTCAGCTAAATCTTGCCTTCGCATTTGCATGCATGCAGCTGCAGTGCTTCCCACTGCTATGTGACGCCTACCTCCTGGAGCAGTTTGATGGGCAGCATCAGGCTTGGGTGGCTGAAGGCCGCCCGCAGCGTGATAATTTGGTCATCGCCCAGCTGCTCGCCCGACAGGACCTGCTGTTCCACTCCGTTCTCGCCTGGGAGCAGGTTCTGCAGGGCAGCACAGTGTGCACAAAATTATGTAGGCATGCGACAAGCAGTGCAGTCCTGCACCAGCAGCTTGTCCGTGTGCATGCATGCAGGGCTCAAGATGCTGCCGCATGCTGACCCGCATGCAGAAGCAGCCATCGTCAGCCTGCTCTCAGGGCTGTCACAGGCTATCGCACAGACAGCCAAAGGCAGCACTGCAGCACCTCCAGCGGGCGTTTCTTCTTGCGGTTCAGTCCAGCCTTGTCCCACAGGACCAAGTATGTGCTGGTCAGAGTGGATTTCGGCCCTTTCAGCTCGTCATTCTCCACGCTGAAAACGATGCCTTCCACCTACGAGGAAATTGGGCCACATACATGAATGTGTCAGTTTGCCACGGTGTGCATCGGCTTGGGTGTACGCATGCGGTGATTGCAAGTTGTGCTTGCTGGCAAGCTTCTGTCGCTCACCGTCTCCTTGCCGACCTTCTTCACCACCTCCCGCCCGACCTTGAGCTTCTGCCACTTGGTCACCTTCTCCTCCAGCTGCTTGAGCTCTGCGCTGCTCAGCTTGCCTGTCGATGCCCCCAGCGGCATGTTTGCCTCAGTGGGTCTGCCAGGACCTGCGACAAGAGAGTCACTGCAGCGTCTGTGCATCTCTGTGCGACCGTGCTTGTTCAGGTGCGAGTTTCGGTGATCTGCGAGCAGCAGTCGCACTCTTGACACTACATGACATGAGGCGGAGGGACATCCGCACATGAAGAGTCTGCGCAGCTGTGTTCCAGATGCAGGCAATGATTTGAGGTGCCAGCACTGGCGCCAGTCATATGGATGAGACTGACTTGCTGCACCGTTGTGGGCACAGCATGCGACCATGCTGGGCCCACAACTGACCTGCTTGGCCGCAGGTGCGGCAGTTTGCTTTCGTATGTTAAAAGTACCAGCAGGAGAGGCCATATACCTTGTCGGCGTAGATCTGGATGGCTTGCAGGCTTGTGTGTCCAGTTACGGAAGTCCTGATCACCTCTCAGACTTGTAAACCCAGCAACAAGGCTGACACTGCGTGTTCCGATTGTCTCACTTGTCAGTGAAACTCGGGTAGTATTCTTTCACATCACCTGTGCGCTTGCGGCAAAGTGCCGTGCTGACCAGCGCGGCACTGGCGCACTGCGGCAGCCCAGTTTGAACTCCGCCCCATAGGCAGATGCCTGTCAACGACAGAAGGGCAGAACGACATCAGCAAAGGCGGTCAGCAAAGCGCCCATCGCAGTACAACATGCCTTGCGATCTCCGCTGGTGCAGCATGTGCAGTTTGCAGCGTTGATGTTCCTGTCAAAGGTGGTGCCTCGTCGGGTGTGCTGACCGCCAGCTGTCGAAAGGCAGCCCAGATCCGCGAGGCGGCCTGCTCTGACACTTGTGATCTGGCGAGCAGAACGCATCATGACGGTGCAGTTGCGAAGCAAACCTGTTGTGATAACAGAAAGTCTGACTTGCGTGCAATCCTGCGTCTCTGAAGCCGATCACACGTGCTCTCCCATGCGCTGATGGCCTGCTGCTTGTTGGCCTGGTGTCTCACCCTGTTGACCACAATCTTCCTGCGCACGCATTGCAGGGCCTGTTCGAGACGGCGATCGCCCGCCTGGAGGCTGTGGCGTCACGGCTGGAGGTCGCAGAGGTGTGCAACTGCTACAGTATATTACACTGGTCTGCTTCCTGCTCCGCACTTTGAACTCGGTAATCGCGCCGACTGATCCACACCATTCAGGGCTAACAGTGGAAGTGTGGGCTGCAGTCGCGGCTGAGCGGACAGCCAGCAGGCAGCATCGCACCCGCTGCACCGCCCGCACCTGCACAGCCGGCAGCTGGTGCTGCGCCCGCAGCTGCGCCCCCTGCACCACAGCCCGCTGCCAGTCGCGCAGTGGCCGGCTGCAGCATCACGTCGCCGGCGGCCGGCGGCGGCGATGCAGGCGTGGCGGCGTATGACGCTGACGTGATGCCGGTGGTGGAGCGCTTCATGGCGGCCGCGTCTTCACTGGGTGATGACGTCGCGAAGCCGAGCACGATCGTGCGCGACGCCTTCGCAGGTGCCTGGCCCTCCAGCGATGGGCAATGACTGCTGCACAAGCCGACAGCGGCATCGTGCTGCAGCTGAGCTCTCTACTCTGCTGCATCCAGTCACCACTAGCAGGGTGCGTTGGTGGCACACGCGACCATCTGCTCAATGTGCAGGCCAAAGGCGGATAGTGGCGGCGATGGCGGCATGCAGCAAGCCAGATGCCGCCGGCCTGCAGCTGCTGGTGGGCCCAGTGGGCGAGCAGATGCAGAAGGTCAGGCTGCACAGCACCTCGCACCACTGAGCCCCAGCACTGCACCTGTAAGTGCAGCACCAGCGCTTGTACTGGCTCAAAGAGACTCAAGCGGACGGCTGGTAGAAGTTGTCAACGAGGAGGTGGCAGTCCATTTCCGCTTGCTCTCATGAACTGACTTCACACCAATTTGGAGCTCCCCTCTGCAGGCGAGCGCGCTGACAGAGGGCCGCCGCAGCTCAGCGTTCAACCACTGCAAGGCGGTGGCGGAGTCGCTGCAGGGCCTGTCGTGGGTGGTCTATACAGGGCCCTCCTGCGGTGAGCGGCTCTGGAGAGAAGTGATAACCCTCCACTCGTCTTGCTTCTTGCGCGTTGCTGCTCCCTGCGAGCCATTGCAGCATTTCGAGGCACGGCAGCAGAGGGGAGGCTATCTCCAGTAGCGAAGCCCCAAGCGGCTCTGCTGCCGTGTCTTGGTGCGGAGCTTCTGCTTGCAGATGGTGCTTGCAGATGGTAGTCAAGTCTACTGTTCCCTGTTGTCATGCACAACTATGTATGCTTTGCTTGCCACAGCAGATCAGCTGGCATAGCACCCCACACCTACTGTGCTGAGCAGATGTCTGTTCGTGGCGCCATATATCGCGCGGCTTGCCGTTGCCGTTTCTGCGGTTCAGGCAAACCTGAGCTCTCAAACATTTGTTGCTGATGATACAAATTTTGACTGATGGTGTAATACTTGCGCCTCACCGGCTGCAGGCATGAACGTGCCGGCGCAGCATGTGGCGGACGCATGGCAGTCTGCCGAGTTCTACGCCAACAAAGTGCTGATGGAACATCGCAACTCACCAAGGTCATCGAGACTATGCAGCAGTTCATGGCCCAGCATCGTGTGTAACACCCATGCCTGCTACCTGCTGACGCCCTAGTGCACCTGTGGAGTCCTTTGCTGCCTGTGCTGCTGTCATGACGCTGTTGCCCACTCTGCAGCGGGTCGGGCCATGTGGACTGGGTGAAGACGCTGAAGGAGCTGGTGCTGGCGCTGTCGGGGTACATCCGGGCGCACCACGCCGCCGGGCCCGCCTGGAACCCCGGCGGCCGGCCCCTATCCCAGTTCAAGGGTGCGCACCTCTTGCACCAGTGTGACTGACGGACTGCAGGCTCGTGAGCAGCATAGCAGTGCATGTCGGCTGATTGTGTTCACGACACTGAAGCCCACAGGAAGTAGCACAGCATTCAAAAGCTGCTCGACGCAGCAGAAGAACAGTGCTGATTCATGCAGAGAGCACCTACCTACTGTTGCACCCAATGATATGCCTGCCAACAGTTGAGCCATCTCAACGGCATCATCAGCTGCGCAGGGGATGTGGGGGAGTCTAGCGCTGCAGCTGCACACCCATCGCCAGCAGCTGCGCCACCGCCACGGCCGCCAGGTGGTCCGCCCCCACCGCCGCCGCCCCCAGCAGCCGGCAGCATGCTGAAGGTACATCTATGTTGGGGTCCAGTGGCTCAACAGCGGGCATGCTGTGGTTCACTGTCTGCAGCATATGGTGGCTGTCACACCAGTGTCCATTCTGCCGTTCTGTGCATGGTGCAGGAGCGAGGCGGTGGCAGCGGTGCAGCCGGTGGCGGTAGCGGCGGCGGCGGCGGCGGCGACAATTCCAGAGGAGCCCTCCTGGCAGCCTTGAACAAGGTGCACCCTGCACTTGTAACAGGCTGCCTAGGCAATGGCCGCTGACACTCTCTTACCTGCTTTGGAAGGGCGCTCCATGAATGAGGCGGCAACCTCAGCCATCGTAGTGAGCTGCGTGCGTGCCACCCTGCAGGGCGACTCGGTCACAACAGGGCTTCGCAAGGTGACGGACGACATGAAGACCAAGAACCGGGGCGACCGCAGCGGCACAGTGCCAGCTGGCGCCAGCTCATCGCCCGCCAAGCCTGCGGCCGGTGCAGCGAGGGGCGCGCGTTCAACGACGAGGGGACCGCCCCGCCTGGAGCTGGAGGGCGGCCGCAAGTGGGTCGTCGAGAACCAGGTGCTTCTGAGCTTGCTGGCGGCATTTTGACCGTCGGCAGACAGGCCTGTCGGTGGGTGCTGTGCTTGCAGATCTGCGCTGCTTCTGCCACACGGGGCATGATGAGTAATAGCTGTGGTCGTACTGAACGCTGATGCTCCAGGTGGATAATCGGGAGGTGGTTGTCGAGGTCACCGATGTGAAGCAGACCGTCTACGTCTACAGCTGCCAAGGGTCCACCATCCAGGTGCATACAGCACGGTCGGTTGTCCCAGGCAACCAAGCCTGCCATGGGCCAGCCAGCGAGCCTCATTAGGGGTGTGTCTTAATTGCTCTCTGTAGCAGACCATCACCTGGCGGTTGGACGCCAGTCCAGTGGCATGTGTGCCAGGTCCGAAGAGCGCTGCATGACTTTCGATGGTCAGTGCAGGTCAAGGGCAAGCTGAACGCGATCACGCTCGACCAGTGCACCAAGTGCGGCCTGGTGTTCGAGCAGGTTGTCGCCTCCTGCGAGGTCGTCAACAGCAGATCCGTGCAGGTGCTTACTGGTTGATCACATCGTCGCAGCTGTGAGTTCCTCTGAGCTGCCTGGCAGCAGTAATGAACTCAGCATCGAGTACAGGAATGGGTGTTGAGGGTTCCTTGGTCTTTACGGCATGCGGTGTGGATCAGCCTTGAATGCAGGACTGGCCACCGAGGCAGCGTGCGCACTGTATTGTTGCAGGTGCAGTGCACTGGTGTGGTGCCAACAGTCGCCATCGACAAGGTCGACGGCTGCCAGGTGAGCAGCATCTTGAGGCCTTGCCGTCGGCAGTGTATACCTCATCTGCTTTGTTTGCCGCACGGCATCTGAGCAACGACAACACACGCCTGCAAGCAACTTTCAGCATCAAAAACAAACGTGCATCAGCAACTGCAATGTCTGCTACTTTGCAGCTCTACCTGTCGAAGGAGTCGATGGGGACTGCACTCACGACAGCCAAGTCCAGCGAGGTCAATGTCATCACACCCGGTGAGCTTGATGTGTCATTGACCCTCGGTGGTTTTGCATGATGGAGTTCAAGCATTCTGCGGCATCTACTAGTACGATGCGACACTGCACGATGAGCACAGAGTGTGCCATGCTCAGGCGATATGAAGTGCCACGGAGTGCCCGGAGTGTCCTGTTGCACAGCGTCAGGGGTAAGACATGAGTACAAATGTTGCGACATGTGCAGGAGCGACAGAGGATGACGACTTTATGGAGTCGCCCATCCCGGAGCAGTTTGTCAGCACCTTCCGCAGCGGCCGCTGGGTCACGGAACCCGTCAGCCACAGCGGCGGCTGAGGCATGCTGAGTTGGCTTTTCAAAACCGCCAGCAGCGCGGTGTAGCGAGGATGGGCGGAGCGGCATCCAGCAGTCAGTCATACATGCAGCAACGGCACAGCCGTCGTCAGCACTTTGGTGTTTAGCAACTTCAGCCTCCGTAGAACTTCAGCAGACACCCGAGCTACCGTGATCTGAGCAGTGCATGCTTAGGAGCTGAGAGGCCGTGATCAGCAGCAGTTCATCAGCTCCGAAAACGGATCTTAGCATGAACAGCATGACCGGCACCGTGACTGGCAAGACATTTCATGATGCATGTTGTAAAGCCTCGCCGCTCAGCTGACTCACGAGGCCAACTGGAGCACCCGGTAATGTAATGTGCATGCCTGCAGTGCCCCCACCGCCATGATGTGAGATATCGATGGCAACGAAGGAACGACGGATGCTGCACAGCAGAAAGGACAGTGAGCCAGAGACCGCAGACAAGCGTCAGCACGGCTGACAACAGTCCCACCGAAGACACCACTGGATGGCAGCGGTGCAGGTGGAATGATGCGTGAAGCCGAATCAAGCATGTGGACTGATGAACGTCCAGAGAGTGTGTGGGATGGCAGCGCTTGCGTCCCATGGATGAAATGGTGAACCTTGAGCTTTTGCACAGCTTTGTTGAGTAGCAGCAGGAAGATCCTGGACTGATGTATATAGCCAGCATGCCAAACGACCAAGCACGACCCTGAGTGCATCAAGCATCAGCTGCTGGTGTGGTGTCTTCTGCTGGCGGGCCAGTATCCGCTGCAGGGCTGCCGTCTGCTGCGGCGGCAGCCAGCGGGCCTGCTGGCGACGCTGCCGCCGCCACTGCTGGCATGGACGGGCCAGAGGCCACGGCAGGGGGCGTGTTGGGCGCCGAGGTGCGGGGCGGCGTGGCTGCTGCTGCCGGCGCTGCTGCTGCTGCCGGCGCAGGTGACCGCCCATGCGAGGGCATCGGCGGGGCCGCTGCAGCGGCTCCGGAACCGTCCGCCGGCTCTGCCGCCCGGTACAGCTCGATCTCCTGCTGCTTGAAGTACCGCCGGTCCTCCTGCGGCAACGTGGCAGCAGCTGAGACGGCCCGCACATCAGCACATGTCCACTATGTGTCACATCGCACTGTGACTGCCATGCAATTCCAGCTGATGGGAATCCACAAGTGGCAGGGAATCATGGTAAACCCACACCCACCTGATCGACCAGCACCAGGTTGAGGCTGTAGCGCACGGAGAACTTGTTGTGGATGTTGCGGTACGTGGGCGTCAGGTCGTAGGGCGTCAGGTACATCCTGCAACAGGATCCACGACCAACGTGTGGCTCAGGGTGGAACCAACGCTGCGGCGCCGTCAACTCGGTACAGGGGCCACCGGCGCAGGCAGATGCTGACCTAATGGGGATGTTCTCGCCGCGGACGGGGGCACCGTCCATGATCTCGAACTTGGCGAGCGTCTCCATCTCGTGGTGCGATGCCGTGCCGCTGCCTGCACGCCATGACACCAGCTCTTGATGCACAGCCTTTCTTGAATGTGAGGGATCCTGAGGACAGTCCTGCTGAAGCACCTGTGATCACACGCAAGTCATACAGCGAGGATGATGAGAGGAAGATGGTTCCTGTGTGTACTTGCAAGCAGCTGCATGCCTCTGCTGGTGTGTCCAGATGCACTTCAGCTGAAGGGCACGACCAGGTCTTCACGTCTGCTGACAACATGTTGACAGCGTGCTGGCATGAGGCAGGCGCCAGCCACAGGGTGGGCGCACCTGTCGTCTCCCGCCGCCGGATCTCGATCTCCATGTGCTTCAGGCGGATGCGCACCAGCAGGAAGTAGATCTTGCCGACCACGGTGTCCGCCAGGTGGTACTTCCCCTTGGAGTACTCGAACTCTATGTGCAGGCAGTCCTCGATGCCCACCTCCATCTGCAGACATACCAGGCGCTTGCCTATGCCAACAGGCGGCTTGACGGTCAAGCAGCAATCAACCCAGAGATCATGCAGCCGTGATAAGAAAGAAGAAGACGGTGCGGCAGTGTACAAACTTGTACGGAGGGCTGACCATAGAGGCAAAATCACACCTTCACGGGCGGCAGGGGGACCTGCGGCTCTGGTTGCCGGTGGTTGCGCACCCAGAAGGGGAAGTCCCGCACCACGCTCGCGCCGTACGGCCGCGAGATGGTCACCCGCAGCAAGTACCTGCATGGGCATTAACAGACACTTTCAAGTCACACAGTCCAGGTGGCCCGCTCCAGGTGTGATGGACAGTCCATGAGCTAGTGTCCATATGCACACATATACACATCTGCTGCAAGCAATTGCAGTATGCTACCTGCGCGAGGTTGCTGCAAAACAGGCGCGGCAGTGACAGCTGCCCTACCGGCCCCAGCCACCTCACCTGAGGCGCACTTGCAGGCCGCGGTAGGAGTCGTGCTCCATCTCCACGCTGTTGAACTCGAAGGGCAGCAGCTGCTGGCTGGTGAGTTCCCCGGGCGGAGCCAGGTCCCGCGCTGCACGCAGCACCGTGCTCACTGTCACAACACCGTGGCCATGCATGTTGCCGCCTCGGCAGCAGCCTCCCACTTGGTGGCAACCGTCAGCGCTGTGTGCACCGCTGATCGGGAAACGTACAACATGATGCACAGCAGCTTGGGCGTGCGACATGAGGTGCACCAGCTGCCTGCCTGCAAAAAACAAGGTGGATCCCTGGCAACTTACGGCTCGCTGGCGTGGCCACGCACCACCATGCTGCAGTGGCCATTCAGCTGATGGCACCCTGCCGGCCCTCACCTAGCGACACAAAGTCGTGGGGGTGGCCGCGCTCCGACGCCAGCTCGATCTGCCCGATCAGCTGCACGCGGATGCCCTGGTGGTCCGCCCGCTTCCCGGGGATGGGCGTCGCCTTCACCTGCAGGCAGACGGAACGACAGCGGGCTGACAGCTGAGCAGCAGCAGATCAACAAGGCATGCAAACACATATGGTGCTTTGCATACCATATGACCTCGACATGCAGGTCATGACGCCTGTGAACTTGCATGCAGCGCTGGTGCCCTTCACGACACTGCTAAGGATCATGTTATGTTGGCACCCACATCGCCGACTATGCTGTCCTTGTTGCTGAAGACCGGCAGGGTGTCCATTTCCCCGGCCCGACCCCGCACTGTGGCTGTTGCAACCGGCCTGCCATCGGAGCGTCGCCACTCCAGCTGCACCTGCGCCACGCTGCCGCCCAGCCCCGGCAGGCCGCCGAAGATGTTCTGCAGACGAAGGGTCGCAAGGGCTTCAGCAGCGTGGGCAGCTTCCGCTTGCCGGACGTTCTGCACCGATGCTTACTCCTGACATACTGCCGTGCCGCGCACACAGCATGGCAGGTACAAGCCGATACTGAGCGTCGTCTGATGATCAATCTCCCGGAGCATAGACGGGTGTGCTTACCATGATATTGGCACTCTGGGGTGACCTGGATGCTACTGGTCTCACAGAAGCTTCATCTTGTAGCTGTATATGTTACATGCTGCGCGATATGATGGCGACTGTGCAACATCAGTCTGCAGGGCTCCGACTGTAGTAAGGTAAGGTGAACACCCAGGGTGATCAGTTTCAGTATCCGATCTCGAAGTCCAAAAAGTGCTGCCCAACACCGTTTGTGTAGACGCTGCGACTGATGACCGCACAGTGACAGCCTTGCTAATCGTCAAAACAGCAACACTGCTTTGCAGCTCTCCCCAGCTCGGTCGAGTGCATGAACCATGCTTGGAAGCAGCAAGTCGGGAGGCAGCAGCACCGCTGACGTGGCGGTGCGTCAGGTGCACATCGACTGCCCGCTTTGCTCTGAAATCAAACGTGCCGACGTGCTAACGCCCTTTGATTGCAGCACTGCAAGGTCATCGCGAGATAGAGCCGAAGCATCTATTCATAGCAACACTTCATCTTTGTGGTGCATTCTGTATACATCATCACAACTTCTGCCGTCCCATAAAGAGCTCTTACGGGCAACACAATGAATCTGGGCAGTCTGCAAGGGCAGGTTGCCGGACAAAAGATAGCTCACAAACCTCTGTCGCCCAGGGGCGGGCGCTCGCCGCAGGTTTGGACCCCTTTGCATGCATGCCCTGACATGCCACAGGCAGCCACACATACATGCGTGCATGTGTGCCTACTGCCTTCACAGACAAGTCGATGCTCACGTGCCATGAATCACAACCGCAGATCACGCGGGCACGGCAGCAGCAGGTCAACGAGCAGCTGACCCTGACGGGGCCGCCTCCCCAGCGCTTTGCCATCGGACCCGGCCAGTTCCTGAACGTGAGCGTCGGCAGCACTGCACTGCTTCCACACGTGTGCGTCATCTGGCGCAAAAAGGTTTGGAACCCCTGGCAGGTGACTCGATGTGCAGCAGAAACGCGCTGATCTCCGCGCACCGGATCTTTTCAGGTGGCGTCGTCAGCTTTCATCGCACTTACGCGCCTCGGCTGCGGCGGCTTCATCAGCGGCTACAGGTCGGGGCTGCCAAAGGACGACGGCAGCTATGGCGTCTTCAAGTTGGCAGGCAAGTGGAGGGCCGTCCACACAGACCTGTTGGCTGCACGGCAAACTCCTGCAATGCACATCCTGTGCTAAGGGTGTGCCTGATGACTGCAGGCAGGAAGGTGGATGAGTCGTCAGCCCACATCGCCAGCTTCCCACGGCCAGACAAGCCGCTCGAACTGTACGAGTTTGAGGTGCGCCACCAACCATGCGCATGCAACACTGCATCCGGAATGCTGTGCATTCCGAACGGTGACGGCAGAAGCACATGCTCAGCTCTTGTGCCTGATCACACTGCAGGGCTGCCCGTTCTGCCGGAAGGTGCGGGAGGCGATCAACATCCTGGACCTGGACGTCATGATGTACCCCACCCCAGCGGTACTGCATATTCCCCCTTAGCCGTCTGTATTTACGAAGAGGATCCAACCAGGCCAGCTGCTAGCAGATGCTGGCAGATGCTGTTCTAAGCCTAGGTAACAGGGGTGCTGCTGCATTTGCAGTTAATATGGTTCTCAGCATGCAGGCTGGCCCGAACTTCAGGGCGAAGGCGGTTGAGCTGGGTGGCAAGTCCCGGTTCCCCTTCCTGGTGGACCCCAACACGGGGCGCAGCATGTACGAGTCGGCCGACATCATCAAGTACCTGTTCGAGACGTGAGCATGCTTAAAGAGCAAGCACGTGGAACTGGTCATACACCTGCCGCTCGACACAGGACGCCTGTCGTCGCCTGCATGCTGTTGTCTGGTCAGCTCCGATGGATGACAAAGTACGAGCGAACTTACAGCACATGTGAACTGACGAAAGCCGTCTCCACTGTCTGCACAGGTATGGGGACGGCAACGTGCCGCTGGGGCTGCGCCTGGGACTGCTCACAACCCTCAGCGCCGGCATTGGCATGCTGCCCAGGTGGGGCCTGCGGCAGCTCTCATTGTTGTGGGTGGCATGACACGAGATGGTCCCAACCTGCAGACTCTGCCTCCAGTGTTCCAGCATAGCACTGCAGGCACGCTGCTGCTGTCCCTTGTGAAGCAGTGAGAGGAGCTCACCGTCACCACTGGCTGCGTCCTGCAGGGCGCTCAAGGGCAGCAGGTACAAGGGCAACGGCAAGCTGCCCGAGAAGCCGCTGGTGTACTACGGGTGGGGCTCCTGATGTTGTGCAGCCACTGCGAAAGAATGATATGTGCAGTGGTCGCTGCTTCCTGCCATGCCACGCCATAGCTGAACGACTGGGTCATGATTTGACTGCTCTCCCCCCTGTAGGTACGAGATCTCGCCCTTCTGCAAGGTCGCACGGGAGGCGCTGTCAGAGCTGGAGGTGGGCTCACCCTGTGTGCATGTGACCAGCCCACAATTGCACTGTAGTGTATTGTGCACAGCGCTTGACACCGCTGCTGCTGCTGCTGCCACCGCTGCCGCTGCTGCTGCTGCTACAGATTGCTGTGTCACAACCGACAGAGCTTACGAAGGGCACATTGTCACTGCTGTACCTGTGTGCTCCACAGATCCCGCACTTGTACCGGACCGTGGCTCGCGGCAGCCCCAAGCGCCAGGAGCTGTTTGAGAAGCGCGGCAACTTCCAGGCGCCCTACCTGGAGGTGTGCAGTCGGTGGTTCCTACTGCAGGCCACGTGTCGGTGTTTTGGTGGCTTGCAGTCGGCTGCTTGCCAGCAGAAGCCGCGGCTGTGGACTCGTCAGGGGAGATAGCCTGAGCACCTGATCCGGCAGGCTGCACGAAGTGTGCTGATCATGTTGATGGCCATGTTGCTCAGTACGAACCGGTTGTCCTGTAGGACCCCAACACAGGCGTGGCAATGTTTGAGAGCGGATACATTGGTGCGCCCCCGCTGTAGTCTTACGCTGGTCTGCTGCCTGTGGGCACATTGCAAACGCTCCTGTTTGCACACGCCAGTGCTGGGCTTGTGGCAAATATCACAAGCTTTAGTTGTTGCGCACTGCAGTGGACTACCTGAACAAGACATATGGGATGCCAGCGTCGTCTCTGTGATCGGGGGATGGCAACACGCTTTTGTGGCAGCGATGAGCGGCTGGGGTTGCTGGGAACCACCGTCACATTGGCTGCTGTGGTAGCGGCGACATGCAGAAATCGAGAAACTATTCTTGTGCAGCAACATGCAATGTTGACTTTGTATCACGCAGATGTGGTCCTGCAGTTGGAGAACGCACATTGATATTTTGTATTAATGTACGGTACATTCTTGCACGAGAGCATCCCCAGCTACCAGATTGCATACATTGTGATCCTGTCGAGTCATTCGCAATCACAAGTATTTTATGAAAACCAAGAAATATCCTGCTCTATCCCGATCAGTGAAGGCAGCCCATTGGTGGCGCAACAAAGGAGGCCTGTTTTGGCTCATTTCAGCAACTGATAAAACATACAGGCGCATACCTATCATATGTTCATAGCATACACAGCCCTGCAGGAGCGCCGATCAAACTGATAAATCCTACTACTAGCAAGTGCTGGCAACCTTGCGCAAGGACAAGCCTGCAAGTATGTCTGACATCAGTGATGAATGCTGCGCGACACGTTGCAGTTGGTTGTCCCATTTGCCATTCTGGGAGTGAGCTGCAGCACAGTTCTGCGATACCTTATTGTGTCGAAACACTCCTGCGCCTTTTGCCACTCCTGCGCATTATGCACATACAAGACGATACTCTTGTGCACATTCCCTGGGCCAACAGACGCTGCGGTCGCTTGTGCTGTGTGGCCGCCACCGCCGCCGAAGCTGGCATCGTCGGCAGCCGCTCCTGGTCTACTCGTGCCTCCTTGACCTTGCCGCACGTCAGCAGCTGGCGTGCACACCGTGGCGCCGTCGGACCTCTGACCAGTCAGACGCCCGCCGGCCCGGCTAGGCGCCAGCGGCGGAGCCGTCGGCGGCGCTGCCGCCGTTTTTAGGGTTTGGCGGTTCGTCGCTGCCCGGGTCGCCCCGCGTGAAGGCCGCCGCCAGCCGCCTCACCCGGTCGGACAGCGGCATGCCGGGGCTGCGCGCCTGCAGCGGCGCCGCGGCCTGCGGGGTGGTCGGCATGCTCGCAAACGCCGAGCTGCCGGGCCCAGGCCTGCCGTGGGCGCTGCTGCCGCTGCCGCTGACGCTGCCGGCGGCCGGGCTGCACGGACGCAGCCGTGACGCCAGAACCGCCGCTTCGGTGGCGGCCAGGCTGCCGTTGTCGGCGGAGCGGCGGCGGGCCGCCGGCTGCAGCTGCAGCTCATCCGCGCCCGCGCTGTGCAGCGTCTCCAGCCGGCCGTCTGGGTGAGGACTCAGCCGCGCGCCCGTCGGGCCCAGCGCGGCGCTGCTCGACACCTGCAAAGTGGATCTCCGCAAGGATGAGGCATTCCTATGTGACAAGGACAGGCCACGAAGTATTACAGCCTGATGGATCAGGGGCGCTTCCGGGCGGAGGCCCATTCTGCAGGCGCCTTCCAAAGCCCTGCTTACAAGTCACACTCACGCTGCAAGCTTCTCTACAGACCAGCTTTGGTGCAGCCTAAACCGAGGAGCAGTGTGCTAAGTGCACCCGCAGCCGACATGCTGCTGCTGGCGGGCGACCCCAAGCAGAATGTCGGTTGCCCAAGCAAGGCATCCATGAGAGGCTGGGTGGCCAGCGTGCGCGTTCCATCACCGCATGACATGATGGTGATGGTGAGCCCAGACGCGTGAACCACAAGTTTCTTACAAGCGCCGTGATCAAGCCAGCGCACAGGCTGCACTTTGCGAGATGCCAGTGTATTGTGACCCTCAGGAGTCTGGCAAGTTTCAGGTTCTGCCTCGCACCGAGCGCCTGACGCCGGCGGCGGCGGCGGCTGCGGCGGAGGCGCCCGACCTGCCGCTGCTGCCGCTGCTGACGCCCGTCACGCCGCTGTTGGCGGACTCCCGCGCCAGCTCCCCGTGCTTCCTGCTTCCACCTGCGGGGCCGGGAGGCGCGGCGTCAGGCTCACACCGACGACGGCGCACCCAGCGTGCCGCCAGACCTGCCAGCGCTGGGCACCAGCAGCAGATGCTGTGCATGTTGCTGCTGCACCCAGATCCTCGCCACCCACAAAGCCATGCAGTACAGCACCATACACAGTACAGTACGGTGCCCTGCGCTGACAGCAACCCACCGCGCTGGCTGCTGGGGCCGCTGCGCTTGGACAGGGCACTGGAGGCGGAGCGACGCGAGACGCTGCCGCTGCGGGACCTGCGGTCAGCAGCGCAGGTGACGTCCAGGCACAAATGCCGTGATAGCACTGCTGTAAGGACATAGTCTAGCACACGCTCTTTGGAAGATGCTGCAGGTTGCGGTGCAATGGGCCCCGCTGTACACATCATGGCATGGTGTGCAACACGCTGCCGGCTGCCTGGCTGGTGTGGCATCTGGTGGCACATATTGGTAGCGACTCTTTCACAGCCAGCCAGTATGAGGAAAGATTGTGCTCCGCACCTGCCGCTGCTGTGGGAGGACCTGCGCAGCTGCTGCGTCGACTCCAGGGTGGACGACAGGCTGGTGCTCATCTTGCACCTGCACAGCAGCACATGCAACCGGTCGCCACCGAGCAGCAGGACGAGCATCCGAGCCAGCTGTGCACCTGCGCCCTGCAGGCCCTGTCACACGTGCTCATATGTGCTGTCGATTGATGCTGGTGAACGACAGCCATACTACATCTAATCCCTGTGTGGAGCTTCCCAAAAAGCAGGGGAGGATGCAAGCAAGTAAGTGTGGAACTAACAGAACAGCTCCGCACATGTAGGCCTCCATGTCGACCCGGGCGAGCGGCTCGCCGCCGATCATGGCGACCGCGTGCAGGAAGAAGCGGTGCTGCTCGTTGCCCATGTCCCGCAGCGTGCCCAGGAACCTGCGGGGACGGGACAGGACAGTACAGACTGTAAGTGTACTGTGATGAGCACACTGGAACCAGCCGCCGGCAGTAGGGCATGCAGGTACAGCCATCTATGGCCAGCCATGACAAACGCATGCCGCGGTTGGCAGACTGTGGTTGCTGTGCTCCTCTCAAATCCGTTTGTGGAGGCTTCTACTGAAATGCCGTTGAGCAGCAGCGCTGGGGAAGCAGGAAGCAGGGGGCCAGCCCGCGGCGCGCACCGGGACACGAACCAAGAGGAGGCGTCGGCCAGGGCGCAGGCCTCGCTGCAGATGAGCACCACGGGGGGCGCCGTGCGGACCCGGTCCTGCAGGGTGGGTCAGAAATCTGGTTCATCAGAGTTTGCCGCGAGCCCCTTGCTGCAGTGTGCCAGGTAGCACGCGCTGCGGGCTTGTTGGCTGACAGTAGCACCTGCAACCTATGCTCACAAGAATATGCTCTGTTGTACGACTTGCAAGCTGTACTTGTGATTGGAAGCACGACAACCACGGTGCAGCTGGAGCGCTCACCGCTGAGAAGGCCTCCTCGAAGCCGGACGCGTCGCCCGGCAGCCCTGTGGCGGGGAACAGGTCGGGCGCCCCAGCGTGCAGCCCCTCCAGCACCCACCGCCAGAAGCCGTCCAGGCCCTGCAGCAGCCCAGGGTTTCTTTGTTTTTATCTTATCCTGTGTGGGCAGGAGCTCCTAGGAGTTGGAGGCGCACAACAGCGGCAGCAGCAGCACTTCCAAGCCGCGACTCAAGCAGTGCTGCTGTGCAGCCCTGTGTGCAGCACAAGCGCTTGGAGTGGTGCATAGAAAGCACACAGGGTGGGCCGCGCACCCCCTGGAAGGGCTGCGCGCTGTCGAAGGTGAGGCGCAGGGGGCGGAAGGCCTGGGGAGTGGCGCACGAGGTGTCCTGCAGTGCCGGCAGCGCCTGCAGCAGCGCCTCAGCCATCGCTTCTCGTGCCGGCCGACGTGCATCCACAACCTGCACGCGTCACAGCACACTCGATGACCATGAGGTCAGTCATGCCATGTCGTCAGCGGTCATGCACTTTTCGCTGAGATGCCCCGCGAGGTACAGGTGTGGCGGGCCAGGGGTGCAACTTTGATGCGACTGAAAAAGTTGCGACTGAACAACACCCATGATCGTTGTGCAGCAGTTCCTATGGTCTGATCCAGAGGTGCTGGAACTTGGCTGTCAGTGGGCACATGCCACCAAACCGACATCATGCAGCAGCAGGCAGGGGCAGGCCAGGGTGCAATGCTCACCGCGATGTGGGAGCCGGCGGCCAGCAGCGGCAGCGTGGCCTCCAGCCGCGTGCGGGTCACGGCCTCAAAGGCATCCAAGTCGGCACTACTGACGCCGCCGCCGCTGCTGCCGTTGCGCGCGAGGCCGCCAGCTGGCAAAACCCCGCTGCTTGCTGGAGACGCCAGGCTGCCGTGCGACCTGCTGTGCCGCAGGACATCGATCGGCGGCAGGCCGTCGGTTCTGGCGACTGCCGGGGCCAGGTGCTGCTCAGCGGGCTCCGCAGCAGCAGTCTCGGGAGCAGGAGGCGTTCTTGAAGCTGTGTTGGGCCTGGCCGCCGGCGGCGGCAGCAGGGCTCCAGCGTCTGTGGGCAGCGGCGCCTCGGACAGCTGCTTGGGCGAGGCGGGAGCGCAGGCCGCGTCGGCGGCGGTGCGGGGCGGCTTGGCCGCTGCGCATGCAGCGATTTTGTCTGTGCCCGCTGGTGCGGCTCCCGGCAAAACGCGTTTGCCTGCATCCGGGACGTTGCAATCATGAGCTCGTTGAGAAGCACTATGACCGGCATGGCCGTAGAGCCTGGAGGATTGCAGCAGACTTCAGCGTGCAGCTTAAGTGGTGGTGTGCAGTCGGGTCGAGGGCATGCATGCGACATGTGCAAACAGGATGCAGCGACATTTAGCATGCAGTCTGATCGCACGACGTCATGACGATCTCAGCCTTGGCACTGGCGGCTGAGCCGGTGATGACAGTGCACACAGGTCGGGGCGACCCTGGCGAGCACCGTAGCATGCATGCCACACATGCAAAAGTGGCTGACCTTGTTGCTCGGCGACCAGCGGCTGGCTGCGAACCCTGAACGCCTTCTTCCCAGATGAGCCGTCGCCCTTCAGGTCGCCCGCCAGCTCGTATAGGCGGGCTTCGGGGTCGGCGGCAGCCCAGGTTCCGTCCTCGATCAGCCATTCGGCTGATGCGACTTTCGCGGCGTGCAAGCCTAGAAGGCCCTCCACCGCGCCAATTGCGGTCCGCTTAGTCACCAGCAGCTGCCGCGCGGGCTGTCCGTCGGCTGCTATCAGCACGATCATGGCGGCTGTGGATTTTTGTCAAAGTAGCCAACGGCACGGACTTTTGCTGACACCCGCCTGCAAGGACAGTTATTGCTGACGGTCTGATCACTGCACAGCAAGAGCTGATAACCTTGCTGACCTCAACGACAGGCAGGCTGCCCTGCTGCTGTGTTGGGCAGTGTTGTCAGGGCAAGACATTTGAACGCGGCCGAACCTCTGGGTTCCAAATCATGGTGCCAACGGCCCATTCCTGTAGTACACGGGAAGCACTACCGCCGCAAGCATCTTCGCCCGGCAACCAGCCTGCACGGCTGATCGTTGGCACGGCGTGTAGTGTTACCGTCCTTGACCGACACCTTCTGTTAGTGTTCTAGTAGCTCGAGTTACCAGAAAACACCACGACTACCGTTGAGCCCCTCTGCAACACCCGTGCAGTGTCACCGTACAAGTTCGTATGTAAGCTGTCATGTTGTGTGCACGCGAGTGCTGTTTGCTGACGCCACACGCTGGCGGTGCACCAGCACTCGAAGGACGGACGCCGGATCCACGTTCCCGCCAGATGTCGTGCTGACGCAATCACACGTCGGACAGCTAGATATGCACCGCTGCAGCTGCACACCACTCAGATATCAGTTCCTACAGCGTCATGCGAGAATGACAAAGGAAAGCTTGGACGCATGAACGCAGTTTGCGCACGCATCAACGGACTTTCGAGCACTGATCTGCACTGTACACACTCTGCCAACCCAACACACCGACCTTCAGCTAGCATGTGTTGCATTGTGCCGAAGACAGCATCAGCTCCTGATGCTGATGCAAAGTTCAGGTGAAATTGCATGGAAGTTGTCGCCTTTGCCAGTCGAGTGCTTGCCTCGAATCTCGGTCACTTTTCCGGAATGCATTCTGTGCATGCTGAGACACGGAACACTTCACAATGAACAGATTCGCGAGCCGGCCTACGTATAACCTTGCGTCGTCGGTGTGTTAGCAGGCGGTGTCAGATGCGGTGCGACCTGATGCACCGGCAGTGGCCACTGTGACACCGCGCAGGTTGGCCCGATGGCCGCAGCGCCAGTGGGGCCTGACGATGCCGAGGCCGCCTCCCAGGTGACCTTATGGACTCGTTCAGCGCGGCAACTGTCGCTAACGCCTGCAACATACGACTGCAGTCCCACCTGCTGCCTGCACACGACCCACCGAGCAGGCTGCGGCACGGCAGCTGCCTGGAAAGGCACAGCTCTGCACACTGCAGGGCCATGCACAGGCGCAGCACCCGGAGCCGCCGCCCGGGCCGCACATGCTGGCGCGCACCGTGCTGCCGCCCAGCGCGTTTACCCGTGCGGTCGCCGGCAGCTTCACCGGCAGCTGCCCTGTAGCGTCGGCGTTGGCAGCGGGTCTGTCCACGGCAGCAGGCGCGGCGGCGAGGGGTGACGCAGCTGGCACGGGTGCAGCGGTAGATGTGGCTGCTGCACAGCAGGCGCCGACAGAGGTCGTGCTCGCAACCGCCACCAGCCTGCTGCTGATGCGCGTCTGGCCTGCAGCGCCAGCGGCGGACGCAGCCGACGCCGCCGATGCTGCAGCTGCTCCTGCCGCCATGGCAACGGGAAACGCGGACGATGCAGCAGGTGCTTCCAATGAGGATTCCAGCGGCGCTGGCGACGGGCACGAGGTGCATGAAGTTCTGTGCGAGCAGCCGGCTTTCGGCGCGATCATGGCCATCGCGGCCTTCCGCCACCCCTTCCCTGCCGCAGCACAGGTGCACGATGCCGCTGCTGCACTCTCCTCCCAGTCCCTGCTCATCGTGATATAGACGAAGTAGCAGCGACATACACAGCACTGACCAGATATCTCCACATGGCAAGTTGCTGCGCTGGCTGGAACCCTTATGCCTCTCGGTATCAAAAGAGTGAAAGTGTGCTGCAGCGACGCCACCATTCAACGCTGCACTCAGCCCCTGTTGCATTCCCCCAGGCCCCCGCGCAGGACCTGCTGCTGGTGCTGCTGGCGCACAGCCCGGCGCTCCTGGCGCTGCGCTTCGATGCCGGCTGCGGCAGGTAAACACGCGCCATCTTCTGGCTTTTTCTTCCCTCTTCCTCCCCCTTCTTTTGCATGGCCTCAGCGCCTGCTGCCTGCAGTCTGCAGTGCTTGTCTGCCTTCCTGACGAGGTCGCAAGCAGGGGTGCACCTGGCCTGGGTACTGACAAAGACAGCACGCGGTGGCGCTCGCCACAGCACTGCTCCGCACCAAAGCACCTTGGGTTCTGTCCCCCGACAGGTTCGTGGCCGCAGAGCGCGTCGGCTGCGGGCTGGGCAAGGACTCTAAGCCTGGTCGGGGGGACCCTAGGGCGGGGCCCGCCAGGCTGGCGGTGGCGCCCGGCGGCGCGGCGGTCGCCGTCGCGCCCCGCCGCGGCAACCCTGTGGTGAAAAAAGATCCTTCACGCATCAGATGCTGCCGAAGATGATGCGGAGCTCCCCTGTCGCGCTGGCTGCATGTGGCAGCTCGAGCGCTTGACTGGCATAAGCGCCGCCCTCGTGCCAGTTGAGCGCTGTGATTGCCACATGCAGCTTGCTTCTCTGGTTCTGGCTGGGTTTTGTGCAATAGTGTCCTACCCCACATGTCACCACCTCACACGCATCGACCTCGACGACCCTGCTCACTGTCCTGGTTGCTTATTTAACTGGTTGCAGATGTCAGAGCGGCATTGTTGCATTCACCAAAGGTATGCATTTGGACACATCTGGAGCTCCAGCTGGGAATTGTCTCCAGGTGCTGCTGCCGGCGCCTGGTGGCGGGTTTTCAGCGCCAACAGCGGTGCGAATCAGGGAAATCGATGCGCCGAGCCCTGAGCCGGCGGTGGCGCAGCTGCGGGAGCAGTGCGACCTGGCGCCAGCGCTGCCAAAGCAGCCAGACATCCTCAGCATGTGCTTCGCCGGTGCGAGCTGCAGAGGCATGCCCAGCCCCTGCTTGGCCATGGGCTGCGTCCAACCAGATGGTCGCGTGGTAATCATGAGCTGACACAGCTCACAGCCTGCCACACACCACACCTTTCGTTGTCAAAACGGGGCGTGCTGCGCATGATCGCCCAGCATGTACCTGCAGACTGCGCCGACCCGACGCTGCTGGTGCTGGGGCGCGTCGGCGGCTCGCCGCTCCGCCTGTGGCGCTGCTCGCTGTCGCGCACCATGCCAACATGCTCCCTGGTGATATGTCCTCAGTCAAGCCAGGCTGTGCAGTAAATGACTCTATGTAGATGGTGTTTGCCAAGCCCATCTTGTCAACGGCAGCACTTCTGATGCCCTCCAGTTCCCATGATTGCTACTGTTCTCAACATACATTGATAGGAGCTCTCGATGTTCATTATCTCACATCTGTTCTATGATTGCTGGCAAAGGTGCTGACCACAGCTTGGCTGCCTTCCAATGTCCACATTTGCTACCTGACTCGTCAATTCATGTCATGTCATGCCAGTCATGCATGCTTCAGAGGGAGCTCATTCTGAGAGCTGCGGGTATTGGCAGGTGGTGGAGCTGGTGGTGGTCGGCAGCTGGCCCAGCAACCGCATGCGGTGCGTGCCGCCGCACGTTCTGCCGGCGGCGCCCTTCGCCATCGACGCTGTCCCCGGCGTGCCCAATGGTGGGGCAGCAAAGCCCTGTTTGCAAATTGAAGGCCAAAGCATACTGCAGTCTCGAAGCATGGGGTGACAAGGAGGGTCAGAGGTTCCCTCGCATGCACAGCAGTGCTGCTGGCGGTTGCAGAGTGTGCAGGCAACCCCGAGCTTGAGCAGGGAACATGTGCTTCACTGCTGAAATGGGTTTTGCACAGTCTGCAACCAGCAACCTGATGTGCAGCTGAGCGCCTGAGCAGCTGCACACTGCGGCCCGCCTGAGGCACACCGGCTGCACCCTGCAGGCGTGCTGCTGCTGACGCCCTTCGAGGCGCGCGCCATCAGCTGGAGCATGGCGAGCGGCTTTGAACACAGCGGCGGCGCTGCCGGCTCCACTGGCGGCGCCATGCGAGCGCTGAGCCTGCGCCTGCTGGCCCGCTGGCGCCTGGATGCAGGAGACCCAGGTAACCGTGAGAAATGAGAAACCTGCAACTTTTGCAAACAGTAAGGTGCTTATAGTACACAATAAATGTAATCGCACCACTCATATGTATCTCTGGCCTATTCAATTTCAGGCTTTTACCCTGACAACATGTTCAGGCCATTGCCTGACCTGACATCTTGCAAAGCTGGGCACATTTGGTGCGTGCTGTGCGCAGCACAGGCCGAACTGTTGGCAAGCATGCACAAGTGCTCCGGAAGTCGTCAGACCAGTGTTGTGTCCGCTCCTATATGTACGCTCGCCTTTGCAGGCCAGGTGGGTTTTGCGGAGGCCAAGCAAGCCACGAGGCACCACCCACCCCGAGGGCTGTGCGCCGCCTGGGCCTGGGATAGCCGCAGCCCACCTGCAGCGCCGCGGCAGGAGGAAGCCGGAAGTGGCGGCGGCGCCGGCAGTGGCGGCGCTGGCGGCCAGGCCTGGATGGCGGTGGACATTCCCAGCGCAGCCCTGGCGGCAGCCGGCAGTCCTGCGGTTGGTGCGGCCGGCTTCGCAGCCGACACACGACCCGCGACGCAGCAGGAAGCAGGAGGCAGCGGGACGACAGGCGGGGGCTCGGGGCGGCAGCAGGAAGCGGGAGCGCTCGGCCGGGCGCCGCCGCTGCCGGCGCTGCTGGTGGCGGGCTCCGAGGGCTGGGTCCACAGCTGCGGGACCAGTGGCGGCCTGAATGTTGTCAGCCGTGTGGTGAGATGCAAGTGCCGTTCACGGTGCCAGCATCCAATAGTACAGAGTGCTGTTTGCCTGTCATAGGATGATCGCTTCTGTGCCCGAAGGTCTGGAAATGAGTGGCAGAGTCTGCACGACAAGATCTGAGCTTTGGAGTGCCACAGGATCTGCTGATACGCTGAGCCTGCCATGCAGCAGCAGATGCGTTGAACACCACAAAAGCACGCACTTTGGTGTGCTGCTCGGTGTGCAGGAGGGGCGTCCGTGGTGGCTGCTGGCGCTACAGGGTGGTGCATGTCTGGTGTCTGCCCGCGACGGCGGCGCCGACCTGCTGACCTGGCGCCACCCCACGTGCGCCCGCGGGAGCCCTGAACCCTAGATTTCCGCCCCTAGACTCTTGCATCATGACATAAGAATCGTCTGTGCAAGTGCGACAACCAGCCCTGCTGACAGGAACAGGCATCTGTGCGCCAGCGTGCCTGATTCAAGGGTGCTGAAAGCAGCCCGTAGCACTCAGCCTTACCATGCCCAGGATGCAGCCTGCATCCAGATATCAAGCACTACATTGCAACTGTGCTGCATGCAGGTATGCCGTCGCGGAGCGGCAGCAGCTGCTGCGGGGTGGCGGCGGCGTGGCCGGCGGCATGCTGCTGGCGGACCTGGCGGGCCTCGGGCAGCCGCAGGTGTACGCGGTGTGCAGGGGGCGCGAGCCAAGCTCGGGTGAGTGAACGCAGTTGATACATAGCCGGTAAGCAGCTGTTGTGAAGTGTGCAGAGTGTCTAGAAGGGCTAAGCATGACAGGTTGCTGCTGCTGCACATGCTCACCAGATGGCCAGGGATCAGGCAGCAGAAGTTGAGGGATTGGATGCTGCAACGCCACACCTCTCGCCTTTTCCTTGTCGTACCCTAGCCATTCCTGGTCTCGTCATCGAATTGCCCCTAAGCAATCTACTGGTACCAGGCAGGCTGCCAGACATGGCGGCCAGCTGCTGCTAGCAACTTCAGCTCTCACCTGCACCATTTTGCTGCAGGGTGCCTGCGGGTGGCGTACCCGCGGCCGGTGCCGGAGCCGGTGTTCGAGAGCGGCCCCGACTACGGTGGCGTCACGGGGCTCTGGGCGCTGGCGGCGCGGCCGGGGGACGCGCCCCATGCTGCGGTGGTGCTGTCCTTCGTTTCCGGCACCCGCACGCTGTCCATCGCCGGTAGGTGTGCTGTGATGCTTTGGACGGTCACAAGCTTTCAAGTGCGGCCAGGCCTTAGCGTACTATCTTTAAGTTGTGACGGCTTGTTCAGGCATGCTGCGCTGCTCCAGAGGTGCTTTGCGGGTGTTGCAAGAGCCTGCGCCATGTGATGTGTAGAGGCTAGCGCGCTTGAGATGATGAAAACTGCTGAAGAATGGTGGGGATTGTTTTTGCTTTGCCAAGTGTGTGCAGCAATTATGTACATCTGGCTACTGCCGTCCGCCGAGCAAGGATTCGGTGTCACCTGCAAACCTAGGTGTCATTGCATGTCCTGATTTCGCGGTCAGAGGTGGCATGTATGGTTTAGGTGCCATGCCAAAGAGGGTCATCTGCATGCGCAGCTAGCAAGGGGCCGTGGCCTGACCAAGCTCACCCCTTTTATTTGTAGGTGCTGAGCTGACAGACGCGACCGAGGCTGTGGCGCTGGCTTCGAACGAGTGCACGGTTGCCGCAGGCTGCACTGGTGATCTACTTGCAGCTCAGGTACCGGGTGATGCAATGAAATAAATGTAGTTGCAGTCGTGATCCATCTAGAGCAAGCTGCATTGCTTATGGTATGAAGATCAAGCTGCATGCATCAAGCCCATGCACAGCATCTTGATGCTGCGGAGCTGCTCACACCCTGACCAATGTCGGAGCACGCTGTAGGCCATGTTACAGCTGAGCAGCTGCACAGGCAGTCGCTTCAGGCACTGCTTTTGCAGTGTCTTCCGATAACATGGTCTGCACCTGATCGTGACCACTGCAAGCTCACGGCAGCACATCCCAGCTCCACCAACTGACATGTGCTGTGCCCCGCCAAGCTCCCATGCATCACTGCTCGCATCTGGTCACGCAGGTGACCGCGACGCACATCCGGCTGTGCAGCCTGTCGGGCCTTGCAGGTGTGAGCATGGCGCGGTCCGGCGGACGCAGCGGCGGCAGCGCGGATGTTGACACAGGGGGTGATGGCGACGCAGGCGACAGCCCGCGCCCCGGCATGGGCAAGCGCCACGCGAGCTGGGCCACCATGGAGGGCATCGCCGACACCTTCGCCTCGCGCTTGCTGCCCTTTAGGTGGGTGGCGTGCGTTAGGTTTTTTACGGCAGGCCATCTGCATCACCCCAAATCCGGCTTTATGAGCAGTGGTGCTACTTGCACACCCACACACTGCCGCACGTCAGCTGTGTCCACGATGCGATTAAGAAAAGGCACAATGCATATGGAAGAGCGGTAGAAGGGTGTAACCTCTGCCACGAAACCGGCAGCTACACCTGTGGGGCAAGCATGCTTCAAAGGTGGGGCCTCGTCGTCAGGTGGCAGAGATGGGTTGCAAGGGACACATGCAGGCCATGCGGTGTCTGATTGAGGTCCGGTGCACAGATCTGCTCCTGAAAATGCTACAATGGCTTGCTGACCGATTGACAATGGACCGCACTAGTTGCTGCCTGTCGCAAAGTGGTGGCAGACTAAGCTGAGTTGGCTTGGTGATTTACCCCAGCGATGAGGTCAGCAACGCGTCGCCGCAGCCGTCGCCAAGCTGGCGGCGCGAGGCCGCGTCACCGTCCCTGATGGGTGCGACGTCTGGCGGGACTTCGGGCGGCGGGGACTACAACGGCGGCGGCAGCGGCAGCGGCCATGGCATCACCGCCGAGCTGTTTGGCGGCGCCTCCAGCGACTACAGCAGCAGGTGACGTGTGCACCTGAATCGCTGACCAGATTTGCATTGCTTCTGCTTGTTTCTAGCCCTTTCACTTGCGAGCCGAGGTTGCGTATGTAGCACAGTTGTGTATGGCAGATTGCGTTCTACATATGAGCACCTGTGCGGCAAACGATCTTGTACCATTTTGTTCAGGGGTCTGGAGGATGTGTGGCACCCGCCGGGCGCCGCCGCCATCAGCGTGGCTGCTGTCGTGCCGGGCTTTGTGTTCTTCTCCTGCGCTGGCGGCAAGGTGAACTGGACCATGAGCCGCATTGTGACAGCAGAGGCAGCTGTGCAGAAGACAGTCCATTGCACATTCTTCGATTTACGTGGTACACAGCATGGCGTGCTGACAAGGCTCCCCTACGTCAGGTGGTGCATGCTATTGCGGCCCGGCGGCGGGCCAGCAACGGCGACGGCGGCAGCGGCAGCGGGAAGCGGAAGCGTTCGGCCGAGGGCGGCTGGCGGCTGACAACCGCCGCCGCCGCATCGGTGGCGTCTGAGCTGTCCTGCATCCACGCCGCGCCAGCTCCAGGTGTGTCGGCAGGATCTAATGCCTCGACTTGGCGCCTGTGCCTGCTGCTTGTTCGCTGAGCAGGTGATGGTAGTACACATGAAGCTGTACTACCATCGAGCTTGTACAGTGTCTTGTACAGTTCCATGGTCCACGAGTATGGTGCGCTGTATAAACAACATGAGGCATTGCATGTGGCTACCACCGCAGGTATCGCAGGCGGCCTGCTGGTGGCTGTCGGCACGCATGAGCCAGCCGTGGAGCTGCTGCTGTTGCGGCCGGGAGCGACGGCAATGGCGATGCCGAGCCTGGCTGCCATCAGCCGCCTGGATCTGCTGCCGCCGCAGCGCCTGCCTTCCAGGTACCATGCCGGAGCTGCCAAAACACGGTTTATTTGCCGTGAGGCAACATCCTACGCAGCCTGCTCTGGAAGCTGAGGGGCAGTCACGATTGTGTATAGACGTGGCAACCCCGAGCTTGGTCCTGCATTTGCCCTGGCACTGAGGCCCCTGCAGAGGTTTCACCCTCCGCTCTCGCATTACAGCAGCGTCAGCCGGCGCCGGCAGGAGCTGCTGGCGGCGGCGCTGGGCGCGGAAGACGAGGAAGGCGGAGGCGCCGGCGACGCGCCGCCGAACTGCGGCCTCCCAGAGAGCGTGCTGCTGCTGCCGCCGCCCGCCGCTGGCCGACCTGCAGAGGTGCCGTCGGAGCTCAGTTGTTTGCAAGAAATCAGGCACTGCATGAAAACCAGCTGGAGCACACACAGGCTGCTTCAGTGCGAGGGGCGACCAGCTAGGCGGGAGCCCAGGCCGCAATCAGCATCAATCGTTGTTTGATGCTGATCGACGATTGACGCTGACTCTTTTCGTGTGCTCCTGCCAATATTTTGCTCTAGAGTACCGTGTCACTGGTGATTGTCCCCAGATGGCTGACGGCTGCTGCCAGAGGTCCAAACGCGAGCTGCGTCACGACATCTGCCAGGTGCTGAGGCGGCAGCGGTCAGACTGGTTCGTGCCCCTGCAGGTGCTGGTGGGGCTGCGCAGCGGCACGATGCTGCGCGCGGCGCTGCAGCCGCTCACGGGCGCTGCAGGGCAGCCGCCTCACTTTGGCGGGAGTGCAGCGGCGCCTCATGGCGGCGATGCCGACATGGCGGACGCAGAAGCAGACGTGCTGCAGCAGCCAGGCACTGCCGAGGGCCGCCTCCAACTGAAGCAGGTCCGGTCGGTGATTTTTGTGCAGGGAAGTCACAGCAAGTACATGTCCACGTACCTTATCGTTGCATGCTAGGCGGCATGACAGCATAAGTCGTCTGCAACATTTGTTTGGGTTGCATGCAGGTCGGCCACGCACAGCGGCTGGGCTCGCTGCCGGTGGGCCTGGTGCCGCTTCCGGCACCTGGGCACCAGCTTCCAGCTTCCAGCGGCTGCCCATCCCCACCTCTCGCGCTGGCGCTCGCCGAGCGCTTCTGTTTGGTGCGCCGCCAGCCCGGCACCGGCTCTGGCGAAGGCGGCAGTTGGTGGCAGCGGCCAGACTCCGGCCGCCCGGATCGTGGCGGCTCCAGCACAGCCCCGATGCTTGACGACGGCGAAGCCGCTGGCGGCCGCAGTGACGACGGCAGCGGCGACGGCGGCTGCTTTGCAGCACGGGGCCTGCCGACGGCGGAGGCGATGTGCGCGCCGCGGCTGGCGCGGGCGGTGGCGCTGACGCTGCCGGGGGATGGCCCCAGGTGAGCCCCGTCCGTACTTATTGTTCATGCTATAGACTGCATCAGGGTGGGCGATGCGGGGCTTGCTGCAGCATATAGGGATTCCCCTGCTCCACGTGTTACCGGTCTCGATGCAGTTGTGCGTTGGCAGAATAGCTTGTGCTGGGTAAACACTCAGCACGCTGGCATGGCCGTGAGCACAAGCCACTAGGATTGGTAGGACATGATGGGTGCAGTTGTGCAGCGCTGCTCATGCCCACTCCTCATTGCATGGAGGCACCGCAGACTGCAGCACACAGATGCAGCCATGCCCCAGGCATTGAGACTTGGGATCACCGTGCAGCAGCTGCAGACCTGCAACCACCATGCAGTCCTTCCAGGCGTGGCTTGTGCCATCACGGGTTGCCGGCCTGCTGAATGCGATCTGGGCTGCGAGCTGTTCTGCAGGAGTGTAAGTGCACATGTGGCTGGCTGTGGCAAGCATGAAAGCCTGGTTTCCAGTTGGGGGTTGTGCAACCACACTGTGGATACTAGTGCAGTATGGTGGTGGCGCTGTCAGTACGACCAGTGACCTTGCACAGCGCGCACCTGTGAGTTGCTAGCCTGAGATGCAGGAACAGACAAATTTCGGTGCGGTCTTGAGCTGGTCATTTGCAACAGCCTTAGAAAAGAAGACACACCTGTAATTGCCTTAAACCCTGGACCCTCATGCCAGGACGCTGGTGCTGGGGGCGGGCAGCGACGGGCGGCTGCGGCTGCTGGACGTTGCCGGCGCGGTGCAGAGCCGGCCGCTGCCCCTGATGCAGCGCCCGGGCAGCGGCAACCCGCATGTAGGACTGCAGCAGCGGCGGCAGGGCGGCGTGCACCGCCCCTGGGAGGCTGACCAGGTTTGGCACGCATCATTGCAGACGCGGTGCTGTGCTGCGGGGGTGTGCACACCTGGCAACGTCACAGCAGGCCGCTGCACCGTCCAGCACCCCGCGCCACGCTTCAGGTCGCAGCACCTGAAGCTCAGCATCGCCAAAGCCCAGCTGCTTGCATCCAATGCCATGCACCACTCTCACCTTGAGTTTGACCACTCGACAGGAGCGCAGCCGGCACATGGTCACAGACGCCGACCCCAGCCCCGGGGCGGAGCCCGGGCAGCTGGTGCCGCTGCAGCCGCCCGTCGCGCCGACGCTGCTGGCGGCGCAGCCGCTGCTGGGCCTGCTGCTGGCTGCCTGCGTGCCTGAGAAGGGTGCCGGGGCGCCCTCCGTCGTTGCTGTCCGACCCACAACAGGTGCTGGGATCTGTTCATGTCGACAATACATGGGTGTTTTGCAACGTTTCTGGGTTTTTCATGGAATTGCTGTGCCTCCAGTCAGCAACCTGTTCAGAGCGCCAGGGTGCCAAGCTTTTACTGCTGGCGGCATCTTGAGATGAGTGTCTGCTGTGGATGTGAGTGCAATACTGACTGCTAGACCGCAGCTTCCTTATCGTCGCTGCGATGTGCGCAGGCGAGGTGCTGGCGCGGTGCGACCTGGGCAGCGATGAGGAGGTCACCGCGCTGGCGGCCTGGCCGACGCTGGGCCTGCCCTTCCCGCTTCCAGGTGCCTTTCCTGCAGCCACGCTCTGGCTGAATGGTGGGCGGCGGCAGCATCCGCCAGCGCACTGCATGGGCAGCAGATCGTACCAGCAGGTGGTCCTCGTTGTGGATCGCCCAATTGATGACCATGTGCCGATTCTGTAGGCTTTGGGTCCGGCTTGGCACCTGCTCTGCAACACACGCAGCCGGGAGCGCTGCTGCCCGGCGCAGCTGCCCGGACCGCCAGGGGGCATAGTATCAGCCTGCCCCCAGCAGCGCACCCCGCCAGGGCCCCAGGGCAGGCGCTAGCGGCAGGAAACGGCGCCGCAGCCGCCGCAGCAGCCGCGCAGGCGCTGCTCGGCGGGCCGGCGCCCCTGCCGCCCCGGCAGGCGGCGGCAGCAGGAAGCGGCGGCACACCGGGGCGGCCCATCGCCGAAATCGCGTTTGCCGCCGTGGGGACTTCCTGCACGGTGCCGCCGCCGCTGCCGTGGCACGCGCAGGCCTCCCGCCGCGGGCGGCTGCTGCTGCTCCGCCTGCAGCCGCCTGCCGACCTGTCGTCCTCCCAGGGTGATGCCAGTTCCTCTGGATGAGGTGTACATGACGGGAGTGGGGGTGGGCAGCAGTGCGTGTTCCATTAACCGGTCGTCTGCGTGCGTGCTACACGGCCACAGCAGACCGTGACCAGCAACCAGCGCAGCGGCTGCTCTCTGCTGCTTCGTCCACACACTGGTCCCATCTAGCGGTTTTGGACAGGCTGTGGGATAGCTCGTTCTCGGCATCTGCGTCAACCAACGAAAACGCACCGCAGAGGTTGTGCTAAGCTGGAAGGAGGCTTTGTGTTCCTCTCGATGAGCCTGCCTTTGGTATTTCGCTGCAGGGTGGCGGCTGCTTGTGGAGGAGGTGCTGCAGCTGGGCGAGCCTGTGGCCCAGCTGGCGCCGGCGGCGGTGCCCGGCATGCTGCTGGCCGGCATTGGTAGCGGCCTGGCCGCCTACCGCCTGGTGCGCCATGCTGCGTGTTCTCACACTTCAGCATGGGCCCTCAACAGCACCGTCTGTTGGTGCTATGACGGAGTGACAGCCATGCGCTCGAACATTGGGCACAGGCAGCCAGGCTGGGCAGCCTCTGTGAACAGCATGGCCCCGCGTGGTGCTGTCCAGATGTGGTCGCTCAGCCTGGCTGCTGGCTGCCTGAAGTGTGTCCGATCATGTTGCCAGGCTGTTGTGGGTCTTTCAGCCCTGGTAGCCGCTGCACAGCGCTGCGGTGAAAATGCTGAGGCGCATACAGCATCCTGGTCATCTGCCTGCTGCTGCTTGACTTGCACGCTCCCTGCTAAGCTGTGCCAACCCCGTCCGCATGAAGATGCGTTCAAATCAACCTGACTGTTGCTTTGCCGAGTGCAGCCTGCTTCATACATATTGAGCATACGTCTTCCTGAGTCGCTCAACGTCCTGTAGGTGCGGCGGCGGGTGCGCGCGGACCGGCATGCGGGCGGCAGCGTGGATGCGGCGGCACACCGCAGCGGCGCCGCAGGCCGCAGCGACGACGACGATGTGTCCAGCCGCCGTATGGGTACGCACCCTACAGATGACCTCGATCAACCAGACAGCAGCCTGGTTGTCAAAGCCTGATCACGTGGCTTGCGGGCCTGGCAGCGGCACAGGAGCCGATGTGCATTGTGCTCGTCCATGCTGGCGCGCCGTGGTTTGGTGGGTCGATAGGGTCCACAACAATCTATAAAACCGAGTGTGGACTGGAGACTGCAAATGGCAATGTGCTGCAGGGCCACGTCAGCGGCACAGCGCAGACGCCGACGCAGCTAGCCGGCGGCACTGGCGGCAGCACGCGCCGCCGCTGCCAGCGCAGCCGCCGCCGCCGCCCCGGCAGCCGGGCCAGCAGCAGCGCCAGCGGCGGCAGCCGCTTCCGGAGCACCTGGCCGCAGCGGCGATTGCTGCCGCCATCCCAGCAGGTGATCTTGGGCCGCGGCCCATTTGGTACCTCTGATAGTGCACAGGTGCCCACAGTGAGGCCGACAGCAGCTCCCCGGCTTCCTTCCCTGCCACCACATGCTTTGCAGGCCATTGGCAGCAGCACAAAACAGGCGTTCAGCCGACACCCGGCGCCGCAGAATGAACCGAGTTTTCACCTCTCTTAACACAGTATCAAGTGTGCTGCGTTTCGTGTCGTCAGCTATGAAGTATTAGAATGGAACTTTTACCACTATCAGGTCCGTCCTGCACGGCCTGAGACTGTCAGGTGAGACTGCTGGGACTGGTGGTGCTGCTGTTGTTGCCCACCGTAGCATCCCGACTGCATTGCGCCTTAATGCATACAGCCAGAGTCATCGCAGGTCCATGGCTTGATCAACCATCCAACATCATCTACAGACCAGCTTCCGAGTAATCCCAGATTTTCGACCAGCGTTTAGCCAACACCGCCAGCACAATGAGCGCCTGGGGATTTCTACATGTTACATGCCTACTGCCATGCTTGATGTTGCATGTCTCCGGGTTGTGAAGCGTCTTATGGTACGCACCAACAGGGGACCGGGAGGCGGGGTGGGCGTTCGAGGCGCGCCGGCGGGCGGTGCGGAAGCTGCCGGGCGGCTCGGGGTCGTTCGATGGCATCTCGGAGGACGCCGGTGGCGGGTCCACCACCACAGAGGAGGCGCGCCATTCCACTAGGATATGAGCTGCCCGATTCACGATGGACTCAGCGCTTGGTCTCTGGCTTGTCGTTGGCATCTCGGGTGGGGCGCTGGCGACGGGTATCACCACCGAGGAGGTGCGGCATTTTACTGTCTTGTTGAGATCGTCAATATGCTATCGGACACAGCCCATAGGCTGCATGTGGCTGTGACGACCCTTTGCAACAAGCCGGTGGCAGGTCGAAAGACCGCGCAACAGGTGCAGGATGCGAAACCTGGGACCTCAAATAATTTTCCAGTCGCGGTCCCTCTGCAGGCAGACGCCGTGTGAGCAAGTGCTGCTGGCACTCCATGTTGACACGCCGCCGTTTTGCAGTGGGACCTGACATTGCTGGCTGGGCTGGTGGCAGCTCCTGCCGAGGGGCAGCTGCTGTCTAGGGCGTACAGCGCTGTACTGCGGTATTTCAGCTTGCTTCATTGCTCACACAGCATTCGATGACCTGTTGCATCCGTGCTTGGGCACACGCCGTGCGCTGGGTTCAGCCTGTGGTCCCTCGGCGCAGGTGGCGCCGGAGCAGTGGCTGATGCACTGGGGCCTGGCGCGGCACTGCTGGCGGCGGCTGCCGGCGCCCGCGGCGGCGCTGCACGTGGACCCGGCCACCGGCGCCGTCGCTGTGGCCGACGGCCGCGACTCGGCGCGCGTCCTGGAGTTCGACCCCCTCGGCGAGCCCCCTTTCACGGTGAGGGGCGTTTAAATGCAAAGAGATGCCAGCAGTTCTGCATCAGAAAGCAGGGTGTCTAAGCTGCAATCTGCTGCATTCGATTGACGCCAGCACGCTCACCTGGGTCGCCGGTTTGTTGTCGATGCATGTCAGTGGCAACTGCATGGGAGCAAGCTCATGTGTCTCCCACATCAAAGCAGCTCTGGGGCAGTGCAGTATATCACTTGTGCTTGCAGGTGCTGCGGGCGGATGGTGCCGCCCGCGCTGTGGTTGCAGCGGCGGTGCTGCCGCCACCGCAGGCAGCAGAGGGCCCCAATGGAACGCCGCCACCTGTCTGCATCGATTGCGGGTGACACTCCCACTCAACCTCCAGGCAGAACGCTGTCTCTATGCTGTCTTGTCGGTTAGGGGGAAGTGTGGGGAAACTTGGGGGAAACTTGGGGGGTATGGCTGTGCAGGACTACTGTATCAGCTGCAGCTGGGAATCTCTACCTCGCTTCCCAAGCCTGTTAGCAGGCTGTCAACGTACTAGCAGGTTGTTCTCAAGCTTGATTGAAGCCGTCACATACAAAGATAGGTAAGTCACAGCGAAAAATACCTGTGGAACAGCAGGCCCTCTTGGCGCCACACCGGCAGCGAGCCCAGCGCCATCATTGACAGGCACAGCAGCATGAAGAACAGGCAGCCCAGCCTGCAAATGTGGCAGAGCTGTGCAAATAAGTTCCATACTTCGCAAACTGGCATGCAGACCACAATTCCAGGCAGAGTCTGAAGCTGCCCATGTTGCAGCAGACGTCCCCGCCGCCCGCCACTGACTCCCCCTTTTCTGCAGCTGTCTGCCTCATGTCGTTGTCGACACATGCTGAACACTGCCTGAATGCGTTTGTACATTGCACTGGCAGCCGAGGCTGCGGCTCTCGACGTGGCGCAGGTGCCAGGTGGCCCCTCCCGACGCCGCCTGCGTGGCGGCGGCCGACACGACGGGCGGCCTGGCGGTGCTGGCGCCGGACAGGACGCACCGCGGCCCCGAGGCCAACCTGCGGGTCGCCGCGACGTTCAACCTGGGCTGCACGGCAGCAGCCATCGTGCCAGGCGAGCAAAGGACAACTCATCTGGTGGTCTGCATCAAGGGCCGGTGTGATTTGGGCGGCTGGGCGCATTTGGGCATGACGTGGACGTGTGGATTGTCATGGAGCTTCGCGCATCGTTGGACCTTGCAGGCAGTGTGTCGCAAGAGTCGCTGGCGTCCCAGGAGCAGCCGGAGCAGCCGCCGCGGCACAGCGTGTGGCAGGCTCCAGACATGCAGCTGTCAGCTGTGGCGAGCCACTCCCGAGCTGCCGGCGGTCTGTCGCAGGACGCCCCACATCCGCAGGTGCGTGCGACTGTGTCTGTTGCCACGTGGTCAGAAACAGCCAGCAACCCTATGATGCCATGTGCCAAGGTGCACAGACTGATGGCGGCAGGACCAGGCAACATCCTGCATGAATACACTAAGTTACCTGCCACACTACATGGACACAGCCTAGTTGCTCCTGCAGCAGCTCGGCTTTCTGGCGGCGTCCGCTGACGGCGCCGTCGTGGCGGCGGCGGCGGTGCCGCGCCGCACCCACCAGCTGCTGCTGGCGATGGAAGCGGCAATGGCCGCGCACGAGCACCCACTCGTCACCCCCCTGCCAGGTGTAGATCTTGATGCTAAGGAAGAACCCTGTTAAGGGTGTTTTCCTCGTCGCCTGCTGCATATTTGGCACTCTACAGTCAAGAGGCCCGGCCTGCAGAGGGTCCCTGCAGGATTCAGGACAAAGGTCTGGTCGACCATTGCCTGAGTTGTGCGGGCTCAACGGCAGGCCGTGCTGCTTGCCTTTGCTGTGTGTGAGGCAGGCTGACAGCCACATCAAGGACCATCTTCCAGCGTGAGCCTGCTCACAACTTTCTGGTATTCCGCCATTCACACCACCTAGGCCGTGTTGACGACATCGCATAACTGTCGCTGTCTAATGGTGTGCGCAGGCAAGGGCCACACAGCCTTCCGGGGGTTCAGCGCCGTGCCACATGCCGCCGCCGCCGCCGCACCGGCAGCGGCCCGCATGGCGGATGGCGACCTGCTGGCGGCATTCCTGCAGCTGCCCGAAGCGCGGCAGCAGGTGCGATGCCTGCTGGACACACCGCTCAGTCCTCGTGATAGAGCGGACAACCACTTGGCAGTCGCAGCCAACACAGCTGCAAGTGTTTGGCAGTGCTCAAACGGCAGCAGCCAGCTGCGTACGTCTGTTGGTTGTCAGCCTGTTCCGAGAGGATAGATACCTGGTGGTCAGAGCAGATGCATGCTCGACGATTGCAGGACATCGTCAGCTGTGCCCTGGCGGCCCTGGAGCGTGCGCAGCCTGGCTACCAGCGCCAGCCGCCAGCACTGCCTCCTGGCACTGCAACCGGCGCTGGCTTCGGCATGGCAGCGTCGGACATGGTGGCAGAGCAGCTTGAGGCGGACACGCGGGCCGTTGCTGAGCATGTGGAGGTGCTGCTGGCTGGGCTGCATTGATGGCTTCGTGTGCAATGTAGCTATAGCTAAACATGTACAGGGATGAACCTGCTCAGTGTACGACTTTCGGCTTCGTCTGCTTGGACAGTCGTGCCCCTTGTAGCTGTTGGTATACTATGTAGCAGATGTCCGCACCGGGAGCTTGCTTGCATGTGCATGCCTAGGGCATGAGCTGGTTGCGATTGATGCCTGTTTGCATGGTTGGCAAGATGTTATTGTCCAAAGCCAATGCCCTGTAACATACATGCTTACAAATTTTTAGGTCCAACCGAGCAGCAGTTTCCACCGAGCAACAGCTGCAAGGTTCTGGCCATCTACAAAAGCGCAACTGTCAGCGCAAGCTGCGACAGGTCTAATCTACAGCTAGCTACACAGGAACACACAGCGTACGAGGCGCAAGGCCTGCAAAAGTCACACCACCAAAACTCGTGGGCTGCAGACCAGCCCACTGCCTAACAAGAACGAAACAAGTCAATAGGGCTTCGTGGTCACAGAAGGCCCGCAAGCCGTGCCGGGGGCAGTGGGTTTGTTCAACAGTTCGCAGAAACTGCCTGCTGCAGTGTCGGCCGAGGTGTTCCTGAAAGCTGTTCCTGCAGGGTGCAGCACCACTCCGATCCGATTGCACCAGCGCTACAGCACGCATGCGGTGCGGCCGCCACGAGCTGCCGTCGTGTCAGCTGATCCGAGAGCTGAAGGTGTAGGTTGCAGTCTCACAGCAGAAGTGCAGCAACTCTTTGACGGCGGTCAGCCCTGCACGATGCGGCGGATGCGCTCCTCGTCCTCCTGGCGCAGCTTCTCCGCCAGCGCCGCATCTCCTCCGGCCTGGCGGAGCCACAGGCGGCGGTTGTAGTCGGCTGCGACCTCCCAGCTCGAGCGCCGCTGCAGGTCGCGGCGCCCGTCGGCGGGCACGCGGCGGGTGAAAGTCGCGGCCGAGGCAGCCTGGGGCGGCGACGCATCTCCGGCCTCCACCGCCGGTGCGTGCATGCTGTCGTTGCTCGAGGTGGACATGCTGGCTGTGTGACGAGGCTCACGCGCTGCTGTGGCGCCGGACTCGGGCCGAAGCTGTTCAAAAGTCGCACAACTGATATACCGAGTCAGCAAGTCTCACGCAGGACGCCGCTGCAGATCAGCTGTCTGATGTATTCTGCTGACAGTCTCAGATAGCCGATGAAGTCAATGTCTGAGGCTGGCAATGGTAATGAGAGTTCTGTCCTGGCACACTTGTCCACGCACTGAGCCATGCAATGCGCTGACGTGGTCCGGCGAGCGAGTCAGCAGCACAGGGCGGGAGCCAGCAAGGCATGCTCAGATTGCTCACACCCCTCTGATAATGGGGCCCAACACAGGCCTGGGCAAGGTGACGATGACAGGCTGCAACGCTTCTGGACAATGCATGTGAGCAGGTGATGCGCCGCAAAGCACAACTGGTTAGAAGCGGCGGCAACGTTGACTGCTGGGGGTACTTCTCTGGACCAGTGTTACCAGTGGCGATGCAGCTGCAGCATCGACATCATCTATAATCAGTCCTTTCATCATCCAACTTCCTCACAAATACAAACAGTCATGAGAAGAAGAATTTTGCTCGGCAAGGAGCTGTGAGACCTCTTTGTTTGGCGCAGCCCGTGGGGAGGCACCACATTGCCGTCTGTCATCCCGTGCTTTGAAACAGTGCCCGGCAGTCTCCCCCGCAGTCTTCACACTTGGGGCCGCGTCTGCACCACCCACACCCGCCCGTCCGCCGCCACAACGCCCTCCACATCCTGCGCCACGCCGCCGAACGCGGCCTCCACCGCCGCCGCCGCCGCCGCAATGCGCCCCAGGGTCTCCTGCCAAGCCGTGGCATCAAAGATTCGAAACCAGGAATGACGTTCATGACGACCAACAAACGTACATGAATCCGTGTCCGACATTCCGTATGTGACCCCTCCTGCTGCAGCGCATCAATCCAGGTCCGTCTGCCAGGCTTTACGATCGAGTTGTGGATGCCTCCATGTTTCATGATAGGCTTGAGCAGCAGCTGTTGCAAGGTGGACGGCACCGCACCTGCTGGAACGCAGCGTCGGTCAGCAGCGGGTCCGCCGCCGCATCCAGCCGCAGGCTATCCAGCGGCCGTGCGGTGACCGAGTCGAATAGCCCCGCGCCGGCGTACCTGGGTGAAAACGCACCGGATCATGCCACTTCAAAACGAGCAGGTCACGGTCAGTGGCTTTGCTGTGCCATCGTCTGCTGCTGAGCACTGGAGAGTGAGGGCATTGCACTCCGAGGTGCTGGGGATGTACGTGCCGTGCTAGCGGCATCCGGCACTGCTTGATGAAAGGCTTGCTGCTGATGGTGACTCAGATCCCTGCAGATCTCCCTGCTAGCCAATTCAGTGCTGCAGCCCTCGCTGCATGCCGCAGTCAAAAGTGGCTACTCACCCTTCCAGGTCCTCGCCATTCGAATCCGACCTGAATATGATATCGTCCGCACCGCCCGCAACCGCGAGCGCGACAGACTTGCTGGGGTACCGCACCACCCTGTAGGATGTCCCACGCACATTCGACTTATGTGATATGATTGAGTCTATGACTTTTTTCCTGGAGTCAGTGCAGGGCTACATGAAGCCAGCGAAATGCACATCTAGGTGAGACCTCCAACTTTCAGCCAGGTCTCTCACCGGATGCAGTCTGCCGGCAGGTCCGCAGCCGCAGGCGCCGAGTCTGCAGCCGCCGGCAGCCGCTGCTTCTGTGCGACCACTGACAGCGCGGCGCCGGGGTGGTTGCCGACCAGCGTCTCGCCCATGCCGCGCACCACCTCCAGCAGAATCGTGTCGTCATCCCCTGCAGTTTGCAGACAGAAACGACTTACTTTGAAGCCTGCTAACGAGCACAGTACAGTCCGGATCCATGTCTGACTGAAATCTCACGCCAAAGCAGGCTTGCTTTGCTTCCAGTGCGTCCTGAAATACCGCCGGCTTCGAAGCAAAGGGTTGTACAACGGTACCTCGACAACGAAACTGCCAGCATGGTGCACTTTTGCTCGCCTGTGACAGGGTGCCGGGTGTGCGCGACCCAGGCGTACTCCGCAGCCACCACCGGCTGCAGCAGCACCGCCATCTGCAGCTGCGCAGGCTCGGCGCCGGCCGCCGCCAGCGCTTTCTGTGCGCGGTCGTTCCACCGGGACGCCCACACTTTCGTGACGCTACTCCACGCCGCTGCCGAGCCGCCTGCTGCAGAAGGGTCCGGGGGCTGATGCGCCATAAAATCCTGGCGGGTGCGATCTGGAGCGCAAGGCACCTGCTGTACGACGTCACTGCATGCACACTCCTGACGCTCAGCACACCTGGCAAGGGCATGCCCGCTGCTGAGCACGCCGCCCCCAGCGCCTCTGCAAACCCTGCCGGCGGCCGCAGCAACTGCACTGCCTCCCTGCAGGCGAGCAAGCCACGGGCGATGAGAGAGTCTCATTTACATGTGGTGCCGATCGGAATGGCCCAAAGCCAGCGTGTTGCGCAGCTAGAATCCTAGCGCCACATGTGGTGCGCTGGCAGTGCAGTGACATGGAGACTGTGTGCCAGAAACTTGATGTAACATGTTGACTGCACCCTGCTCTGCATGCTTTACTGAATCTTGGTCAAGCAAACCCCGTCTCTGGTGAACATAGTGAACAGTCTCCACTGTCTGTGGGCACCTGATGGCTGCAAGATGCTCTGGGATTGCCGTGCTTGCAGGCTGCACTGCTTCCAGCTGCCGCAGTCTCTCAGAGACATCGGCATTTGCCACGTCAGCCAGCACTGCTTCACAGGCACCAAACGGCACCGCAGCCGCCGGCGGCAGTCCGATCCAGGCCGGCAGCTGGCCCTGTAGATAAAGCAGTGCATTGAAGAATCCATCAAATTTCGATGTAGTAGTACATGGGGTTCTGCAGTAGGAAGAATACCAAGTACAGCCCTGCAGCCGGCCTGATTCAGCGTATGCAGAGCATAATGGATCAGCTTGCTCATCATTGGGAACGCAAATGCATGTACAGCCCAGCCCAGCAGCTTCTTGTCAGATGACACGGTGGTTGAGTAGCCCACCTGCAGCTTCAGGGTGTTGAGCGACTTAGCGCCGACGGCGGCGGCGCCGAAATCCACTGCAGGGAGGGCCCACTCGCCGCACCATTCGCGCCGCTGCAGCTTCAGGCCCTGCCGAGGCGCCTGGCTGCTGGAGCTGTCTACATTGCTGATCTCAGCGCCATCCGCGGCTGTCATTCTGATGCTGCCGTTGGCCTGCAAGAACCCCAGCATGTGCAGACATGAAGCGTGTCTTTTGTGCACATGTGATACAAGACAGAAATGCCGTTCACGCCCCAGCAGCAGGCCACCGCCATGCTTGCAAGCACGCTGCACGTCTCTGCATGCATCTGCCCTGCACAGGCACAGGATTCGACAGCAGACTGCAGCTCACCGCTTCCACAGCGACGAGCTGGTCCTCTAGTTCCCGAAATGCAGTCAACTCAGTGGCGCTGCGGCACGCCGCCAGCAGCACATTGGTGTTGCGCGCGCGCACCGCCGCGTGGCACAGCACGTCCACCGTGCCGCCACACAGAACAGCAGTAACACCCTGCGGCAGCAACAGGTTGAAAAACTGCTGAAACCAGGTTTACCATTTCGTGAAGGTTGCACCTGTTTGCATCAGTAGTTGAAACTTGCAAGTGATGAGCGACGTTGCTGGTTCATGGGACCCTCGCATACGAGCTTCATCAAATGTAGCACCGAACGCAGCCCATGTCGTAAGCTGACGGGTGGAGCTGCAAAGCGTGTCCAGGATGCACATGGTGGCAAGGGGTCGTGAGGGACCTGTGACATAGCAGGCAGCAGCATCGCACTTTGTGTCATGTGTTCATGTGGTCACCTGCGGAATGTCTTCGTCGCCGCCCACGGCGTCCACCACCAGCACGCTGGGCTCAGCGAAGGGCGGCAGGGCCTGCGCGTGCAGCGGCAGACGACATGATGCCATGGCGCAGTTACAGAAAAGTGCGTGAATAGCATCGCGGCGTGCTGCTTCAGATCAGCACCCAAATCAGATCACACATTGTCGAATCAGTCAAGTTGAGTCAAATCCAGCCAAACCCAAATTGTGTAAGGGCAGCACGAGCGCTTGATGCGAGGAGCTCACCAGGCTGGGCGCGAACTGCAGGCGGCCTACTACAGGGCCGGCTGTAGGGGCGGCGCTGACGAGGGACCAGGGCGGCAGCCCGGCGGCGGCTGCAACGGCGGGCTCCAGCGCCGCCAGCAGCTGCGCCAGCGGCGCCGCCGCCCCCCCGCGCACCACCTAAAATCACATGTATACATGGAGTTTCAGGCGCAGGTTCTTGAAATCGTTGATCGATTCCCTCGTGAGCTAAGAATGCTGAACCCGTGCCTCTTGCAGCACAGATTGGTTGATCAGTTCGTGTCTGCCCCACGATTGGCACCATCTGCGCAGAAATAGGTATGTGACCCGGGCAGAGTTTCGGCACTGGGAGTGCAGAGCAGCTGCTGCTGCGTGCACACAGCGTCAGGTCTGCACGCGGCGCACTGCCGTCTGCTCATTGTCAACTTGCATGTCCGCTGTCGAACTCTGCAACAGCGAGGCACTCGCCTCCTCGGCAAACAGCGCCGTGTCGGCTGTGGCCAGGCCCAGTGCGACCCCCAGCGCGTCCGCCGGCGGCTGCAGCGCAGCAGCGGCTGCCGTGGAGGCGTCGCCAAGGGCGCGGCCCAGCCGCTCCAGGGCCGCCGCCGCCGCCGCCCACCCACCGCAGCTGAACCCCTCATCAGACGCCCATAACTGTAAAGCACATCAGGGTCCAGATGTTGAGTTTACTTCAACGTGTTCCACGAAGCCGTTGAGGGCCTTCAAGAGGCCCGTGGCAAGCTGCAGCCAAAAGCCTGCCGCATTTTTTGATTCTCCTTGCAGCTGAAGCATATGCAGAGTGCCGCACCTATGGGTACCACGTTGGCTACCTTTTGCGCCTGCGCCAGCAGTGTGACGAGCAGGCACTCCATACACCGAACACAGGAACCTAGCAGACAGGCAGCATGAAAGCCGCAGGATTCAGGGTTTAACCTTTTTAAAGCACCTGCACGCCCCGCACAGCCAGCGCCAGCTCAGCGTCGCCGGCGGCGGACTGCGCGGCGCACACCGCCGCAGCCGCCGTGACCCGCAGCAGCCGCCGCAGCTGCCCCTCCGGCGCGGCGGCACCGCCGCCGGTGCTGCCGCCGCTGCTGCTTCCTGCGCTCCCGGCTTCCGCGGCGGCCGCGGCGCGCAGCGCGGGGAGCGCGGCCTCCACGGCGCGGCGGGCAGTCCCCTCTAGGGCCAGGTCCAGGAACAGCGCGTCGCTGCAGGCCAGGTGCATACTAGGTGTCAACACACAAGGTTTGTAGTAGCTTGCAGAAATGTAACTTTCAAGCCCTATGCACTGCCTGTACAGGAATAGGACAGAAAGACAAGGTCACATGGACAGTGCACCTGAAGTACTTAGATAGCATTGCTGAGTCACCGCCGCTTCAGCACATGCCAGCGTAAATAGCGGCGGCTTAAGATCAGGATCAACACCTGAGACGGTCTTCCGGCACGCTTGGTAGGGCGGCAGCCAGATCAGCGCGTGCCGCCGTTGCCGCACCCAGCACAGCCTCGACCCCCGCAGCAGCAGCGTCGCCGTCCGATGGCGATCCAGGTATTGCTGGCGCCAAATCAGTGGCCTGCAGAGCCGCCAGCAGCGCCCGCAGCTGCGGCGTCGCGAGCTGCGGGACGGCCTCGACGGTCACCTCCTTCCCCTTGCGGCTGCGGCTAGTGAAGCCCAGCACCCGCTGCGCCGCCGACGCCAGGTCGTCGCCAGAGTGCACCGCCTGCGGCTCATCTGAGTGTCCGACATTGCACCTGAAGTGCTTGGTGTGCAGGCAAAGGCTGCTCATGATGAAACTGGACGAACGGTTTGAACTCTCTGTTGCACAATGCATAAGATTGTGTTCAGCAGATGTCTAGTAGGATGAGGCAACAGCACGTTTGCCGCACGCCATACACGATGCATGTCGCCTGCTTGGCAGCCGTCAACTGTTCCACGCTCGAAACCCAGCCCGAAACCCTGAACACTGTCTCGAAGTACAGCATCCTTGGGCGGCCCACCTTGAGGGTCGTCAGGTACTCGGAGAGGTCGCGCCGCAGGCCGGGCGCCTGCGCCGCCGAGAAGCTGGGCTCGTCCCGGATCGCGCGGTCGTAGCCCGCCAGCCGCTCCCGGGTCACCCCCTGTGCCTGAACATGAACATGAAGCCAAGTTACCTCTGCAACCGTGGTCTGGTGATTCCACTGCCTACTTTCGATGCAAATACAAGGCAAATATAAGGGTGCACTGATGACGTTATGTCGCGCCCCTGACTGGCAGCTGGCCCCTGACTTGCAGTCGGCCCTGAGGCATGTGTCTGAAAGCAACATCCTGGTGCATCTTCGCAGCTGGCATCGTCATGGTATGTCACTCACCACTTTAAGCCACAAACTGAGCGACAGACCATGACTGTGCAGCTTGCAACGATGCACCAGGTCATACCTTTAAAAATTGGAGAGGTGCTCACCTCGAGCGTGGCCCAGTAGGCTGTAATGTCGAGCCCCGCGTCAATGTACGCCAGCAGCGCCTGGCAGATGACCACGTCGTCGGGGCTGGTGTTGTTGTGCAGCTTCTGGTGCCACTGCTCCATCATGCCACCCTGCAGTGGCAACTCTGGGCTGAGACCGGCGTTATTCATGATCGTGCGGGACGTCCGGGGTTGACATCGTGCTGCGCAGCTGCTTGTGCCGCTACACGACTTACCGGGTGCTGAACCACCAGCTGCAGCCAGCTTCTAGTTCAATTCTACACACAACCCTCGTGATCAGCCTGACACCCTGATCAACCCGGCACTACCAGGTAACATTGCATGTGGATGCATTTCCCCCGCTGGAAGTCTGCACTGCCCAAGATACCCCCTTTATGGTGGCAATCTCAACACCTTGGCGCCGTGGGCGGATTGAGTTGGCGGGATGTCGTCCCGGATGCGCTGGCCCAGGTCCACGGGGCCTGTTTACTGGCCACTTTCTTCAGCCGGGATCTAGGGCTTAGGGCTGATGGCTAACCACCTTGGCGCCGCTGGCGCACTGGATGGCCAGGACGTCGTCCCGGGTGCGCTGGCCCAGGTCCCCGGGCCCTATGTACTGGCCACTTTCTTCAGCTGGAATCTAGGGCTTAGGGTTGATGGGCAGTCACCTTGGCGCCGTTGGCGGACTGGATGGCCAGGATGTCGTCCCGGATGCGCTGGCCCAGGTCCCCCGAGCCCCCCCGCCCCACCGCCGCCATCGCCACCCGCGCCGCTGGCCGCAACGCCGGGTGGCCCCGCCACACAGCAGCCAGCCGCCCGTTCAGCCGCTCCTGCACAATGAGGGCATTCGCATGAGGCACTGCGCCATGCTGCCAGGTGTGACGTGTGCCTGAAGTGTGTCATGCCGGCTGCCCGTTGTGCTGGATCCATAGGCCACATCGCAACAACGTCTGCAGGCTGCGGTCTGCCGTAAACATCCACTCTAGATCGGCGTCAGCAGGGTGGCCTGCGCACACGGCCTGCAACAATTGGGTGCATATCCTGCCAAAGCAGCAATGCAGAATGCACCCTCATGTGTCGTGAGTTTGGGCCGAAAACCTGGTTTCACATCCTACTTTGCCTGCTTTCTGAACTCATCGAACACCTGATCATTATGTAACAGGAAGGCTTCTTGATCACTGCACCTGGGCGGCGCTGATCTCGCGCGGCTTGACGTTGTAGTTGACGTTCCAGCGCAGCTTGCGCATCGCCGCCAGCCGCAGCCACGCCGCGAGCGCCGCGACGCCGGCGGCCGCGCCCTCCGGGGCATTCAGAGCCGCCTCCAGCAGCTCCTGCGTGAGGATGCAGAGCAAGGGTGTCAGCAGGAAGACAAGCATCCCTGACACATGCTATGACATGGGCCAGTGCAGGCGCGACGCAGAGTGCTGTGTCTCAGGAGGTCTGGTCGAACCGCCAGCTTTCTTCTGCCAGCTCGCACACAGTGAGCAGAGCACTCACGAAGTCCAATAGGTTCGGAAGCTCAGTACGCCTGCGTGAGCCAGGCAGTGCTCTGTCTGCACCTGGGGCATGCTGGCAACCGCCTGCAGCGTCCTCTGCTATACAGTGACAAGCGCATGCAGCGACTCACCGTGCCGGCATTGTAGCGGTGCATGAGCGAGCGCTCCGCCTTGGGCTCCCGCTCAGCGATGGCGGCCACGATCGTCGCCGCTACAGGGTGCGCCGCCCACCCATATTCCGTCTCCGGCGGCGGCAGCAGGCCTACGCTGGTGTCAGGTGACGATCCGCTCTGCAGCACCGCGGCTACAGCGGCATCTGCTTCTGGCTGCGCCCCTGCTCCCGTTGCCGCAGAGACGGCATTTTCATTGGAGCTGCCGATCGATTGAGGCATGCTGCGTGCTGCGGCAAAGTGCCTATCATCACCCTGGTTGCCACCGCCATGAGTGTCCCCGCCAAGACCGTCCGCCGCCCCCGGCTGGGGATCCGGGGGCGGCGTCAAAAACCCTGGCCCTGCAGGTGCTGCGCTGCCTGCAACATCACATATGACCATTGTGGCAGATGACCATTGTGGCAGAATGACCATTGTAAGGTACTTTGCTCTATAACTGGGTGCTTGACGCATGAGCAACTGCAGGTAAGTAACGCAGATGTGAATCCACTGATGCTGCCGTGCGGAGAAATTGCGCTGTGTGTGTTCACGACAAGCTGATCATTGCCACCCAGTCAGAGCACAATGTGGTTGCTGTGGGGAAAAGGATGTGCCGGAAGCGGCAAGCTGCCGGCACACCATAAAGACGCACCTGGCGGGTGGGCAGGAAGAAGTCAGAGCGGGGCTCGCCGACCTCCTGGCGCCCGTGCCACGCGTCTCCAGCCGTCTTCAGGACAGCGGCAACGCCGCCCCGCTGCAGGGGGCCCTCCAGCGGCACCTGTTAGCAGTTGGAACGTTGCTGAGGCTGAGTGGTGTCCGAAAGGCTGCAAGACTGCTACTGCACCGTCAATGAGCTCTACAATCAGGGCGCGCTGTGTCAGAGCCTCCTGTGTCCAAGGATGTGCCTAAGCAATGCGTGCTGCAAGCCGCTGCAGCTGAGGAATGATGATGCTCGTCAGGACCCATCATCATCTTCAGCAATGCATGCTGCTGGCAGCAGTAGCAACCCGGTTGCAGCATGGCGTTGCCATGTCAGTTTGACGGCAAAGCTCAGCAACTGCAGAGACACGGCATGCAAGCTGCTGATGAGTATCGCTGCAGGTAATCACTGTCAAGCCTGATATCGGTGTTTGCCTCAGATCATCTGCCCAACTGCTGCGCTGGGATTCGAACATCACCTCCACAGACGCGGTCGTCTTACATGAAACGAAATTGACAGTCTGCACAGCGAAATTGCGGATGTCAACAAGAGACCCTGCACCTGCAGCGTGGCGGCCAGCACGCCGCCCTGCCGTCGGTGCAGGCGCGGCTGCAGCGTCGTGAGCGGCACCGTCTCCATCGGCGTCTGCAGCGCCGGGTGCCCTGCAGCAACAGCACGGGGGGCGTGGCCTTGCATGAGCAGGGCAGGCTGCGTGCTCTTGGCTGCGCCCCGCACATTCCTCTGCGGCGTCACCTCCAGTTGCCATGTCGACATTCCATTTTCCTTCACTGTGTTGACCATCTTTCCAGGCTGAGCAGCTTGACGCCCCGAGGCTGCAATAGAAGGATGCGGTCATTGGAGATGGGTGATGGTACCCTATATCCTGCCGCACCTGCGTCGCGGGTGTCAGCGGGCTCCGTCTGCCAGCCGCCGGGCACGCCGGTCCAGCCACGGTGCTGCCCCGGCGCCGCCGCCCAATGCAGCACTGTGCCCTCCAGCGCGCCTGCAGCACAGAAGACTCGAGGTTGACGCCGAATCAAAGCGTCGCCGTATGCCAGCATAGCAAGCGGGAGCCAGAGGCCAGGGTATGGGCGACCTGACTGTCTGCAGCGTGCAGAGTGCTCCTATACAGCAGATGCCGCACTGGAGCCATGCACAGGCAGCGACGCTGCTTCGGGCGCCTTGGCATGCCTGTGGCTGCACCTGTGGGGAAGGACTCCGCCGCGGCGACTGCGATCACAGCGCTGGCCTTGCCGCCCTCTCGGCACGGCGCCACCAGCGCCACCAGCTGCCCGTCCAGCGCCTCGATGTTGGCCACCACCGCCATCGCGGGCGCCTGGCAGCGGCACGGCCAGCGTCAGGTTCTAGGGATGACGCTTCTCATTTCAGTGCTCACAGCATCCGCTGCAGGCAGCAGCAGCGGTTGAGACCTCTTGCTCAGCCTTCTTCATCTACCTCCACATGGCAGCACCGTCTGTGCGCGACATGGACTACAGGGTACAGCGCTGGCGGCGGGCTTCACCTGCGCATTGGAGCCGCTGCGCCCGGCAGCCTCCTCCCGTGAGTCCGCCCACTGCAGCCAGCCCCGCAGCCGGTCCTCCGCCACCTGGCCACGCCATGATACAATCAATCACTAAACCCTAGAATACCTCAGACTCCGCCCACTGCAGCCAGCCCCGCAGCCGGTCCTCCGCCACCTGGTCACGCCATGACACAAACAGCCACTAAACCCTAGAACACCTCAGACTCCGCCCACTGCAGCCAGCCCCGCAGCCGGTCCTCCGCCCCCTGGTTCAGGCGAGAGCACGGTGCATCGTGCAAGCATGCAGCTGCAGGGTGCAGCGGAGGTCTATGTTCATGTACATCTGCGCCTGAGGCTGTCAACAATCTCTCAGAACCTGAAAGAGCGCCGGGGTGGTCCATCCGTTACAGCTGACAGGGGATCCAAGCAGATGCGGCGACCGGGTAGTGAAAACTTAACAGTCACTCCCGCCGCTCACCTGGTACAGCAGCGCGGTGGTGACCTCTGCTTCTTCCCCCTGCAGGCGGGCAGCCGCCGCTCGGACCGCCAGCGCAGCGCCCATCACCGACTGTGCTGCTTCTGACGCGCCGCCTGCCGCCTGGTCAGCTGCCCTGCAGACGCGTCAGCAGGGACGCATCAGTGGGATGTACGACATACAGGCTTGTCGGATGCACGGCGTTGCCATCTGGAGCCATGCGAAACAGCACTGCTGCCATGTGGACAAGAGCTCAACCCCGATCTGTGATAACAATTGCAGAAGCGCAAGTGAACGAGCCAAGCCGCCCCTCGAAGCACTGTGGTGCAGCGTGGCTTCTGCTGCAGATTTGCCGTATGTGCAGGAGGCGCAGAAGAACGCAACAAAAGCCCCTGACCTGGCCAGCGCATCAGCCTCCTGCCGCAGCGCCGCCAACACTTGCTCCGCCTCCGCCTTCCGGTCGAGCGCCCGCCGTGCATCCGCGACTGCAGCCTCCGCAGCTGAAGCCGCCGCCCGTGCTGAGTCAGAGTCGCTGGCAGGAGCCGACTGCAGCAGTTTCTCCAGCGTCGCCATATGGCCCTGCAGCTCGGAGTGCATGTCGCCATACTGAACGGGCATCAGCAGGGATGTGTTGACATGCTCTTATGCTCTTATTTCATGCAGCTTTTCAAAGACACGAACAGGTTGCCGCACAGTACACATGGTGGCGGCTGCTCACACGAGACTGCCCGGCCCAGCTCACCTCTGGGCTGTCATCCGAGCTGCCGTTTGTGCGTGCGACTGGCAGCGGCGCCGCTGCCGCCCCGCCGTCCGCTGGCGCCCAGGTGTACTCGGCAGCGATGTCGGCCGTAGGCGCTGCCTCATTGGATGCCCCATTCAGCGCCTGAGCAGCCTGCAACGCAACGGACTGGTCAACAGAGTGGTCCCAGAAAGCAGCACACCACCACATATCAGAGATGGACCATAGGCACAACCCTCGAGTGCTGAAAACTTTGCACACGTGGTACAGTCTTGTGGACATGCAATGCGCAAGGCTTTGCCCGAACTGCTGGGGTGGGCTGCTGCCTGGAAGCAAGAGCCCATGGTCCGGCACCTTGCTGAAGTCGATGAACAGGTCGCTGCCGTCAGCTGTCTTCAGCCAGTCGCGCCCGCGCGTGAGCACCGCCGCCACTCCCCCACCCTGCAGCAGCAACCCAGCAGGTGCGCTGCCGGCATGAGGACACGGCCCTGAGCACACGGCATGCAGCACGCTTTCACACTCGCGCCTCTCGGGTGTTCGTGACTGGAGGCGTGCTGGCCTGCGGACATGCGCTGAGTGGGAGATACTGCATGGCCGTGAGAGCCTGCATCTAGCAATCAGTTTGCGGCGCAGGCGTCAACTATTTCGATTGCTTTTAAGTTCTTTCCCCCAGCTGGGCACCTGCAGTGGGCCGTCCAGCGGCAGCTGCAGGACGACCGCATGCGCTACAGGGCCGCCCTGGGCGCCGTCGGAGCCGCCGCGCTGCTGGTAGTCGCCAAAGGGCGTGCGCCACGCGCGGCCTGCAGCAGTTCAGGATTTAGAAAATACGTCGAGTCCACCAGCTGAAACTGTGTAGCCAACAAGGACAAGGCTGATTAGTGCAGCGGGGGTACAGCTTGGCATCACCAAAGGTAGTGCAGCCCGCAGCCAGCCATGCGACGCAGATTGCGCCACGCCACACCGTGCAAGCAGAACATGCAGCAAGGGTTCGGGACCCGAAACCCTGAAGCACCTGCCGGGTGCGAGACGCCGGGGTCGGTGTGCCAGCCCGCGGGCGGCGGCAGCCACTTCTGCCCCCGCCGCTGCACGCACCCCCAGTACAGCTCCGCCCCCTGCAGCGCCGATGCCGCCCCGCCTTCCGACATGGCGCCATCACCTGCGGTCAGAGTGTTGGGCTCAATTAATGCATCCCATGAGTGGTGCACCAAGAGCATCCATGGTGTTGCGGCACACAGCATGTAAAGCAGAACAAGCATAGACTTCACATCAAGGCCCATGGGCACATGCATAGCATTTGATCCGGCAGATGACTGTTCAAAAGGTGCTGAAGCTGCTCGCCATTGCCGAAGGCGGCGGCGTCGCACGCTGCAACCGCCGCGACGCCGTACCGCCGGCCACCCACCTCTGCAGCAGCCAGCACCACCGACAGCAGGCCGTTGTTGCCGCTGAGCCGGCAGCTGGAAGTAGATGTCACCTGCATGCCATGGCCCGCCGGTCTGACAGCGGAACGTCGGCACAGAGTGTGACGGTATGCCAGCGCCTCTGGCGCACTTGTACCTTGAAGGTTGCCGCCTGCGGGTTGTGCTCCCGCCACGCCGCCAGCCGCGCCGTGGCCAGGGCCGTCAGATCGGCGTCCCGCAGCACAGCGCCGTCGGGCCCCCCCGCAGCGCCGCCGCCCGCCGCCTGCAGCACGTCCCACACCGCCGCCGACGCGCCTGCGCAGCAGGCGAGCGCTATGAGTGCAGGGTGCACCCGTGGCTACAGGGTGTCGAACAGCCCACAGACCACAAGCAGACGATCACTGGTAGGCATGGCCATGCGGCGTATGTGGCAGGGGGCGGCAGCTGGGTCACCAGGCATCGGCGCCCTGGTCCCGGCGTGCAGGCAGCACAAAAAACGGCCCGCCGAGCGCACCGGACAGCGCGGTCTCCGCGGCTTCCGCCGCCGCCGCCGCCGCCTGCGCGGCCGTCGCCACCACCCTGCGCGCGACGTCGGCGGCGGCGCGGCCTGCGGCAGCGCCCGCAGCAGCCGCCTCCGCGTCTGCCAGCCGCTGGCGGGCGGCGGCCAGCTGCTCGTCTGCCCGGCCCTGCAGCAAAACGTAAGCATATGATGTACAAAAATAGCCAAACACGCTGTTCACGGTGCACATCAACGCTGCTGTGCCGCACATGGTAGTGGGCACAGCACCAACACAGCAGAGTCCCTGCGGTTCAACCACGCAGCCGCGGGTGCCGCTCGAAATTGGCGCCGGGCCTGCCTGGGCAGCAGGCTGCGGTTGGGAGGCTCATCAGGCTAGAACCAAGGGTTTTCGTGAGCTCACAACCAAACTGCTACAATATGGTCTGCACCCGCAGGGACTCCCAGGTCGGCGCGTCTGCCGTGCTGGCCGGCGCCGCTTCGGCTCGGCACACCAGCGGCGCCAGCGCAGGCCGCACGGCACGGTCCTGTACCCACCCTGCGGCGAGCGTTCGAGGTCATGTGGGTGTGCCATGGTTAGCAGATTTGTGGCATTCCAGTGCCGCGCCGCATTACATTGCTACACTGGTATCGCATCGGAACACTGCCTCATACCAGCCGGAGCACTGTGCCTCCGTGCACGACTCCCAGTGCATGATGATTCATCCTGTCATGTTAGGAAGCGCACCAGGGGAATCGCTGATTGCAATGCCCATGCCTGCCCTATGCGGCGTGCGCGCCAATGCAGGCACGCCTCTGGCTGCAGCTGCTGAGTTTGGGCATCTGCACTGGCCGCTCACCGAAGGTCGTGCTGAGATCTGGCGCAGTAGTGGACATGGGCACCCAATGCACGTCGCCATTTTGATGGAATCATGCACAGATCACAGAGGGCATTGATGCACGCTCTTCTGTTTCAATAGCGATCGCTCGTGGGGTACGTTGGCTGTCGATGACACAGGTTGGTGTGTAAAATTGGAAGCGAATTGTGCAGCAGCAGGCTGCGGCTTACATCCGGCGACCCTCTGCTGCCGAAGCCGAGCAACTGCTGCTGCCATTGCATCCAACTGACTGCCCGTGACTGTTTGCAGGCTGCCAAGTTTGATAACACACTGTTCCTGCGAGCTGCACTTGTGCGCTGTGGGCGCCAAGCCAGCATGCTGAGGTTTCGACATCCAGTGCTGGATTATATATCGGCTGCCTGCAGCGTCATCTGCGCATACAGCTGCACGACGCAGCGGTCAAGCGCATGCCGGTGTTACGGACAGCGGTTGCCGTGGCATCATGGTAATGCAGCCAAGCAGTACATCAGCAGCCGCTGTGTCACACCGATGCCTTCTCAGAACAGCCTGCTTGCAGCTGCCCTTGCAGCAACCCCGCCCAGCACTGGATAGGCGTGGATTACAGAAACCCCATGCCACGCACCTCATGCCAGCAGACAGATTCATGCAAGTCGACAACCTGAGATTGGTAGAGCCTACATGATAAGGATCGATACCGATTGATCAAACCCTCCACACTGCCACTTACCAATACGACATAAACCTGGTCAAGTGCAGTGCAATAGAGCGCTCTCGCCAAATCGAATGGTATTCATCATCTACCATCATCTACCATACTAAGTACCTGTAGCGTAGGTGGTAGAAGCAAACCGAGACGTATCTGGTGCAGCACATACTTGTTAGTCGATGGGACATGGATTGCAGATTCATCTTGAAAAACTAGTGCATACCGGAGTATCGGGTCCTCTACGGATGCAAACCTGACCCTGACATGCCCCTGGGTCGAAGAGATCGCAGGGGCAACCGTTGGGTTTGCCGGTCGCGCAGCTGCAGCCTGCGCAAGGCGGCGGGGGCGACGGTGGCGGCGGCGGCGAGGGTGGCGGCGGCAAAGGTGGCGGCGGGGGCGGCGGTGAGGGCGGCGGCGGCGGTGGTGGCGAGGGCGGCGGCGGGGGCGGCGGTGAGGGCGGCGGCGGCGGCGGTGGCGAGGGCGGCGGCGAACGAAGCACTGTTGAGTTGAAGGAGGGAGTCAGCAGCGGGCGCAGAGCATGAAGGGTTCAACAAGCAGCAACGAGACCACACACTTGACTGCATTTGTCCCTTCCAACGTCTCTGTGCCAGCAACGGTGTCCTGACCGGCAGCAATCGAGTAGTGCTTGAACATACATGTGCCACGCAAGGCGTACTCACCGCACTTATTGCCAGTGCACACCGCTGGAGTAGCGCAACTGCTGCCGCAACCGCTGCAGTCTCCGCCTACCGGGATTGATATCAATCCCATCGATGAAGGACACTCTGCAACAATGCCGAGCTGCATGAGCTCTGATGTCTGTAAAACGTGTGCAGGGTGGGGCGCTCGCTTGAAGCATGACTAGGTGAAGAGATACGTACTGCAGAGGTTCTCTTTGTGTTCAATGGTGCACACCGCAGGTGTTGCGAGACGTACACACAAGGGGAGGTGCGCAAGCATCGGCGGGGCATGCCCTGCTCGGAAAGGCGCATCTGCCGTGCTTCTGAAGTCCTCGTGCACAGCCTTTTGCTTTTCCGTTCGAAACCTGCACAGCCAGCACAGCGCCACAACTTGTGATTCGTGGCACCACAGCACAGCCTCGACAAGGTGACATTATGCAAACCCAGCATGCGGTGACAGGGCGAATACGAACAGCCACGCAGCGTCATGCTTGCAATTGGCTGGGCAGATACGCCGGACTTCACCAGTCGTATGCATGCGCAGGAAGTGCAGCGACCAGGCACTGCCTAGTTCGCAATGCTGCACGGCCGTGGCATATGAAATTGCTAGAACGTGCATACCTGCAAAGAGCGCCCTGGAGCAGAGCCCTCGCTCCACACGGAAGTCTCCGAGTGCCCAAGCTTGCTGTTCACCTGTATGCAGCGGTGACAAACAGCAGTCATGTCCAAGTATTGGGACTGGACAGTGCCTGTGTCTGTAGCGAGTACGGTCGAGCAAAGCGTCCCACTGCTTGTGAATTGACTCACATGCATGCGGATTGATGTATGCAGAGGGTATATGGCATTTCAACGGCTTGCGGATGGCAAGGATGTTGTACCCTTGCTGCATTGGTGCCGCTGATGCAGCTGCACAGCGTCACCGCCACCAGCAGCTCAAGCAGCAGCCGCATTGGCATGTTGCTGGCTGACATGATCCTCTTACTAAGGCGGCCGCCTGTTCGGTGAGGAACAACGAGAGGTAAGGCGGCAGGGATGTATCCGTTGGGTGGCTGAAGCGACCCTTTGAGAGTCAAGCAACCGCTCAACCCTGCATTATGCGCGTGCAGTCCTTGCCTACAAAGCGCCCATCCATCCGCAACATGCCGCACATGCCACGCATGGCATGCGATGTGGTGCCAAGCAAGCGCTGGTGCTACTTGGGTCAGTCACCCTAGTGACTGTAGTCTGCAAAAGGCCAGCATGTCACATGTACGGCAGCTGCCCCATCGCGTTGGTCCGACCGCAGACGCTATGTTACAGCGATACTGCCCGTCCGTATACAGCGGCGAGCCAGCCTTGCTGATGCTGCAGAACACATCTGGTGCATCGCTCGGCGGATGCGATCACGACACACGAAAGGAAGGGTGCGGATCTGGTTTCGATACCGGCGCAACTGCAACGCGACCACCGTTGCGATGATGTTGTGCTGGGCTCGCTGCAAAGACTCATGACTGAACTGCGGAATACATCAGTCAGGCCGCAGCTCAGCCACCGCGCATGTGCCACCCGAGCCACGGCGGCCGAGCGATGTGCGTGAATAATGCAGTGACACGGACCGTCTGCTGTGCGCCACACTTCGCAGGATAGACGACGTCACCTATATGGTGGATGGCTTGCATGCATGAGGAGGTGTCCGTTATATCGTCACCATCACCTGATAGTGCCAGCACGAGATAGAGAATATTGACGGAGAATAATCACTGGAGATTCGGGACATCTAGATCTATCTAGATCTGGAGGCATCAAGAACATTTGTACCGTCGACTAGCGAACCTGTGCAGCAGAGGTCACTGAGTACATGTGTGCCCTTCGAATCCTGACACTCGACGTTATCGTGAGCTTGCATGCAAGTGCGTGGGGGGTACCAGGAATCTTCATGCGTAACGAACCTTCGATGCATGGTGGCTTTCTCTGGAAGCAAGATAGTAATCCTGAGCCAAGAATAGCTTGCAAACGAAAGCTACCGCTCTTCTCATAACGTACTGTCTGTGCTACAACGGGATGTGCTTGCCGCAGCTACAACTGGCGATACCACTACCACTATGTTGTCTATCCGTGCACTACGCAGCTGCCACCGGCGTCAACTTCCACTACAGAATGCTCATGAGACCCCAGCTTCCTACTTCCACACCCGCACACTGCCGTCCACCCCCGCTGTCAGCAGCAGCGAGCCCTCTGGGTGCATCGCTATCGAGCACACCGCGCCCTTGTGCGCCTGGAAGCACTTTGCCACCGCAGCTTCCACCAGCTCCCAGTAGATCACCTTGCCTGTACCAAGCGTCGTAGAAAGCTTAGCGCCGAGCTCTGAGGCAAGTGGCCCGCGACGCAAGTGCCTGGTGTGCATGCGACGTGAGAAGCCCAAACTGATCAGCATCTCTGATGCCTGCATGCTTGGAGCCAAGAGCAAACATGTGCTGCAGCTGCGGTGGGCTGGTAGCAGCTTACCGTCCTCGGAGCCCGACAGCACATGGGCGTCTGTCGGCGTCAGGCAGCTATCCAGCTTGTAGGACGTGTGCTTGTGGCCTGCAGACATGCACGCAGGTCTCAGCAGCAGTTCCCCGCCCTTGGCTGCCTGGTGTAGTGAAGGATGCTGGACCCCCCCCAGCCAATAGCTCTCAGCACAGCACCCTCGCTGCACACGATACAACAGCAGGCCTGAGATGGCATGCAGTGATACAGCATTTGCTCTGCTGTATGCTGCCGTGAGGTGAGCTGCACAGAAGCACACCCCGGTAAGTGGCCAGCAGATCGCCACCCTCCTTGTCCAGCAGTCTGGGGGGTCCAGGGAATGAGGGTTTTCAGGGGTTCAGGTTCGAGGGGGTGGCGCACCCCGGTAGGTGGCCAGCAAGTCGCCGCCCTCCTTGTCCAGCAGCCGCGCGGCGCCGTCCATGCAGCTGGCCAGCAGGCAGTGGCCGTCGTGGGAGACGCTCACGCTGGTCACCGCCGCGCCTGGACGCGGCAGGCCGAATGCATTCGGTTTACAAGAGCCCGAATGCCGCAGCCCCTGAGGAGGCTCTCAGCTGTCGCCCAGTGCCGTCTTCAGGTATCTGCCAAGCACCGCAGAGACGCAGCTCCCACCTAGGTCGTCAGCGGTCTCCAGCCCGGCGCGCACGTCAAAGCGCCGCACGGTGCCGTCCACGCTGCCCGCCACAACTTCAGCGCTGCAGCCAGCAGCATGACAGGCTGAGCAGCCATCAGCAGCATGCTGGCCACTCATGGGAAGGCAGCCACAGAAAAGCAGTGGTCCAGCTGCACCACAGCAACATGGACTGCTCACCGCTCAGGGATACTGCACCGTCTGCATGTGTGGGCTGCGAACACAACCCCGCACTGAGCTTGCCGAACGCTCGTGGCCTGAAACCGACTCTGTAAGGTCAAGGCCATGCTCACTCTGCGGTGATGGCAACAGAAGTCACGCTGTCGGCGAAGGGCCGCATGACCTGCAGCGCCTGGTGCGCCCGGCTGCGCGTGTCCCAAATCTTCACCGCCTGGTCGTACCCGCCCGTCGCCAGCACCTCGTTGTTCGGCGAGTACGCCACCTGCAGCCCAACAGAATGGTGATGTTACGCCCAATGCCATCAGTCAAATGTGTCGCGCCAAGGGATGTCTGTAGTGAGCTTCATGGTCAGGACAGTTTTCGGGGCTGTTGCTACCAACAGCAGGGCAGCCAGTGGATGACCACCAAATGCTCACCGAGTTGATGACGCCGTCATGGCCGGCGAACTTGCGGATCGTTTGCCCTGTGGCAACGTCCCACAGGAACAGCTGCCGGTCGCCGCCCGCTGAAGCAAACTTGGAGTTGTCCGCCGACACGGTGACGTCCCGCACATCATACCCATGGCCTGCAGCAGAGCGTAAAACCGTCAACCTGACGTCAGAGGTGCAGCATCTGAGCACGAACGGCGCGACGAACGCCGGCACCCAGCTGTTCACGGCTGGGGACCTCAGCAGCCCACCTGTGTAGGTTTTGATGGGCACGCCGCGGTGCGGATTCCACAGTCTGATCAGGCGGTCCTGCGGCGGGTGCACGCTGCAAATGATCAGCTCATGGGCCCGAAATCAGAACACTCCGTGTTTTCCGTCACATCTGCCGTCCATGACGGGCCCTTGCTGAAGGATTCAACGTCCCGGTGCCAGGCAGCAACGATATTGTTCTATGCCCACGGATGCTGCAGGAGACTGCGGGAGCGCAGTCTGCAGGACGCGCGCTGCATGGGGGCAATGGGAGTCTGCGGCGCGATGCTGCGTTGCGAAGCACGCAACCAGAGGCGACGTGCCAGCCTCGGGGACGCACCCAGCCACACCACAACCGGCTGGTGCCGGCACGGTCGAAAGGCATAGGCCGGACCATGCAGCATGAGACGGCAATCCTCCAGAATGGCGAAAGCGCACCCGGCCAGCGGACAGGCAGTAGGTGCCGGCGCGGTTGAAGCGCACCGCCAGCACCGGCCCATCGTGCGCCTTGATCTCGTGCTGCAGCTCCCCAGGCAGCGCCTCCCCGCCATCCTGCAGCCAGCCGCCCCATGTATATGTGGCTGTGACCGCGCAGGAGTTGCTGCAAGCTTGCTGCCAGCATTGTGTGCCGTCAGCCAGCGCCCAGTGCTTCTGGCGAGCCATCTGGCTTGAGTGGCGCATGGCAGTGGCTGCTGTTGACATTGTGATGGGAAGGTTATGGCCCCTCACCTGCTCCTGGCCGGGCAGCTGCGGCCCGAGCACCGGCATGCTGCCGCCGCCGCCGCCGGTCACATTTCTTCCGTCACATGCGCGCCCAGCGGCGTCCTCTGGTCCGTCAAGGCTTCACGCCACACGCTGGCCCCAGCAGCGACGCGCTGTGGCAAGCGTCGCGGCAGGGTGTCGCGCGAGGCTTTGCAGCCTGGTGTTCAGGTTCTGCTGGTGCAGACGTCGCTTGCTGCCCTGCGGAGACGCTGGCGCTGCGCAGCGGCGCAGCAGGTGGTCACCCTGCAGCGTCAATGACGGTGCCGGTTGGGAACCACTGTGTTAAGGCATCTGGCTCGCCGTGCATGCGGCATGGCATGGTGCCTGTGCCTACCGCATGCGCACAACGGACACGCAGTGCATCAGCTACAACAGAATGATGAAAGAAGGTTGCTCTCTGGTGCTGGACGCACCGCAAACACGCAAGGACCACCTGAATGTGCACTGGCGCCGCAGGGATTGCACCAGCAATCAGGTGGCTTCACACTGGCCAGCTGCGGCTGGCAAGAAAACGGGCCAGCTACTCAGGACGAGTGCGGTCTGGTGTGAAAGCGAAGATCGCTGCTGCAGACGTCAGGGTTAGTAGCAGTTGGTGGCTTTCTAGAGGGTTGGCGGCGCCAGCATGGCCGCAGTTTACTGTGTTATCAGCAGAGAGCAAAACGTTGCTAGCTCCGCAATGCAGAGTAGGCAACAGCCCGCAGTTTTACAGCATTACGGTAAATGCTGCGGAATGACGCCCAGTCGGAAGGTGCACATGATTGCACATGGTCGATGTACTGCATAGTACCGGCATGCCATGCACGACCACTCGTGGACCACTCAGCGCCTTCAAACAGCTTGCGCTATGCTCACACCTCGACACCAGCAAGGCCAATACAATCTGGCCATTGGCCAGCAGGTCCTGGTTATAACCTTCTAATTCATACACACGCCCACTGCTCACACACCACCCTGCCCCTGATCTGATGGCTGCCACCGTTCGCTGGAACCAGCACTATAGCTGGATGGCCAGGTCCTTCACACGCCGCGCCAGCATGTGCACCGAGTCCACGTCGCCAGTCAGCAGCCCGTCGCCGGGCGCCAATCGTGTCAGCGCCTCCAGCGGCGGCCCCAGCAGCCGCCGCAGCTGGTCCAGCTCCTGCGGCGAAATCGAAAAATCGAAGTGTACTGCTTGCCTAGCGTCGACCGTCACAGCTTCCGTTTGCTGTGGGCACACACCGGTCTTCTGCCGATGCGGGAGGCTCTGCACCAAGTACCACAGTCCCTGCCATCCCATTCGGGTTCCATGCCACAGTCAGGATGACAAGTCAGGAAAGAATGCTGCACCCACCCGCTCATTGCCCAGCTTTGTGGCTGGCTGGTTGCGCTGCAGCACCGCCAGCATCGCCGCCAGCACGTTTTGCACCAGCAGCAGCCCCCGCGCCACCTACGCAGGCGTCAGCAAGGCACTGCTTGAGGTTGATACCTTGTGCGATTGCCGGGGCACCGTGCACATGCAGCCAGCACAGCATATAGTTTTAGGGACCCATCACATAACGCAGCCATGGCGACGGGGCAGCAACAGGGCAGCACGTACGTCTGCCTCTGCCGCCGCCGCCGCTGCCAGCACGTCGCTGCTGGGCGTGGGCTGTGCCAGCAGCTGCTGCCGCGCATCCAGCGCTGCATACAGGTCCTCGGTAGCCTGCGCATGATGACGATTGAGCCTCTGCACATCTGAAGCTGCCGAGCGTTGCATATGCATCCAGGGTGTGTCATCCAGATCACGTGGCCCAATGCTACCGCTTGAGGGTCCAGGATGAAGGCTTGCACAATGACAGACCTGTCCATCTGCCACAGTGCCTGCCTCCAGCTTGATCCATCAAGCAGCTGGGTAGACTGCTCGGGGCTTGGCTTGATTGCACAGCAGCGTCCACCTTCGCTGATCGCTTCTGTGCTGCTGAGTCTCGAGCGCCAGCAAGCACAGTGCAACTTGCGGGACCCGCACACCTGGCTGAGAGTCTCCCGCAGCAGCGGCAGCGTCGGCGGCCGCGCCGCCGGGGGCGCGTCCGCGGCGTGGGGCCTGGCGCTGTACTCCAGGGGGGGCTCGGCGTCTGACGCCAGCTGGCGCAGCACGTCCGCCAGCACGCCCCGCAGCCGCCGCACCCTGCAGCAAGTGGGATGAAAAAACCCTTCAGTTGCAAGTTTTGCGCATGTTGCACTTGCTACAGGACTGTTCAAGTCTTACAGGCTGCCCTGCAGCAGCTGCTTCTGCAGGCATGACGATCGTCAGCAAACACGCCTGGGTACATCAGTTCAAGTAGGTGGCCGCCAGTGGCTGGCAGCCACGGAAGCAATGACTGCCACCCGTCTGTAGCACCAGGAGCGCATGAGCAGCTGCACAGGATGACTGCTGAACTGAATGTAGTTGTATCTCACCCGCTGCGCACGGCGCGGGCCTCCGCCTGCAGCTCGCGGCTGGGCGGCGGCGGCGGCCTGTCCCCGCCGCCGCCAAAGGGCACGATTGCTCCGGCCAGCTGCGGCTGCGACGCCGCCGCCATGCCTCGCTGCATGGCCATTGCCAGCGCCGGGTCCCGTATCTGCAGCGGCAGCAGCCCATTGGGGCAAGTGACGTCAAGCAAGGCAGCCACTTGGGCTGAAAGCAGGGCACCTGATGGGGAACAGCAGGCAAGGCATTGTAGACAAGGTGTGCGATGCGTGGCAGCGTCCCATCCACAGCAGCTGCCGCGTTCAGGGTTCAGCGCCCAAAGCTGCTACCACGGACTCTGTCAGCACAAGGCTGGCGTCTCCAGCTGGTGCAGTGACAGAGCGGCAGGATAGTAATCAGAAGCCCCACTTGGTCTGCGTCTCCCATCAGCAACCCTTGCAGTGTAAACCCTGGACCCACCCGGGCGTCCAGCCGGCAGAACAGCCAGGCGAGGCGGAAGACGGACGCCTGCAGGCGGCCCCACGCCGGCGTCTGGGCGAGCGGCTTCAGCAGCCGGGCCACCAGCGCCAGCACCAGCGCCGCCTCCTCCAGCGCGATGGTCACCACCCCCGACATCCTGAAATGAGTGGGACACAGTCCACATTGGTATCAGGATAGCCTGTTTCCCTATTTGCCCACGAACGCTTCTGCGCATGCTACCAGCACCTCCTCTGACATTGTTGATGTCTAGGAAGACGATGCGCAAATGTAATGTTGAAAGCAACCAGTAGAATTGCGTGCAGCACGAAATGATGCGTACGTAGCCTTGGGTTTAGGGTTTAGGCTGCGCGTGCAAAACTTGCGCTTCTGCCCGATGCGCGCGCCCAAATGGCACGGCAAGGCCGTGTCTATGTTAGCATTGACGTATACAAGCGCAGCAACGCGTTTTGCCCGCCATGAGAGAGTACGCGGCGTATTTCGCGGCTGGCTTAAACCCTGCTTAAGGTGGAGCGAGCAGTAACGGACGTCGTGCTCTAGGATACAGTGTCACATGCAGCTGTGGTGCAGAACCATGTGCACGACATCACACACCTTACAGCTGGTTTCACGCAATATGGGTTGCCAAGCTGTGCCAGACCAGACGCAGCTGTGCAGCCCATACATCGGTGAACACAGCTGCAAAACAGCCTAACGAAAATCCCATAAACTACAAGTCGGTCACCGTCACACAGGAGTCCGAATGCACACGGCATCACACCAGAGGCATTTCTCAGGCTGACCTGCGGCCGTCGGAAGCGTCGTCCAGGATGCGCGCCAGGCCGACGACGTGGCGCTCCACGAAGGTGACCGCCTGCCCGCGCACAGGCGCCGACTCGGCCAGCTGCGACGCGATGGCCAGCACCAGCTGCAGCGCAGGCGCCACCACCTACGGCCGTGGCACAGCAAAACCTGAGGATCTCGAACCCACACAGCCAAGATGACAGCGAACTGCTACCCAGTGACGATTTCACTTTGCGGCTGCAGTTGTTGTGCGGCAGTATGCATCAGAAGCACGACACAACAACTGGTCTGTGCCTGGCAACACCTGAGTGCGCAATGTGGCATGCACGCAGCGGAGCAGCGCCAGAGCCTGCACTGGGGGCGGCAGCAGGAAGCACCTGGTGCAGGCGGTTGCGCAGTTCGATCGGCGCCACATCCAGCGCCTCAAATTCCACGTCCAGCAGCCGGCACTGCAGGACAGCAGGTCACCATCCCTCAGAGCCAGATAGGTATGAGGAGCAAGTGTGGCGCTGGGGCCTGGGGTGCACACAGCTTCAGGTGTCGGGGACATTGTCAGCCATCAAATTGACATCAAATGGGACATAACAGAGCATGTGTTCCCATCATACTCGTGCTGTGTGAGATCTTTGCCACTTTGCTGCCTGGTTGTTAGGCAGATGGTACTCACGACAACAAGGCAATGGGCACAGCTTGCTGTGCCCATCAGTCCAAGCTTCGTGTACCATCTGCCGGTTTGCTGTTTCGACCCAGCATCCTCAGCTTGCAATGTTGTGTGATGGTATTACGCTAACAGGAGCTTCGCGTCCTGGTGACCGCCATCACCAAGACGACCGCCATACCTCGTCTATCTGCTGCCCACAAATAGCCTATGCTAGGCAGGAACATGCAGAATGGCATACAGTATCAGCGGGCTGTGCGCAATAAATATGCTAGGGTTGAAAGATGTACCTGCGCCAGTCGGGGCACGGCGTTGAGCACGAACAGGCGGTGCGCGGCGGCGGGGCTGCCGTCGGCCGACGGCGCCGCCAGCCGCAGCAGCAGCCGCAGCCCCGCTTCCAGGACCGGCAGCGCCGGCCCGGGGCCCCGCTGGTGCTGCAGGGTGTGGGCCACACAGCAGTTGAGCCCGACGCCAGGACAGCGTGCTGTATTGCAGGGGGTGGCGCACTGCGCTCTCTGCATTTCCAGGCGTGCCAGGCAAAAGTTACGCAGCACACAGCCAGCGCATGTCAGCCATGCAAGTCAGCACGCTTCGCCAGACAAACCACCAGGATCACGCGCAAACTACCGGCACACAGCCCGGCGCAGCTCTGGTCCTGCGCACCTGCCGCAGCACGGCGGAGGGCGGCGTGTCGGCCAGCTCCTGCAGCAGGCGCCCCGGCAGCGAGGCGGCGTGGATGCGGTCCAGCACCTCGCCGCCGCCCGCGTCCGCCGCCACCAGCGCCCCCAGCGCCGTGAGCGCCGTGGCGCGCCCCACCTGATATTGCATGCATTGCCACTAAATTGACGGTGTGACTGTCGACATGCCGCTGGCAGGTCCCATGACGCTGGTTGCACAGCACGATGCACTCTCATGCAGTGTGGCAATTGCAAAATGGTGCAGCGCTGCAAGTAGACCTCAGAATAAACAGCGGGCAGGACAGGTTCGCAACTGTGGCGGGCAGGCTGCGCTGCCTGGAAAAAGGAAATGCTCAACAACAACCCTGTTGCATATCTTGAGCACCCAACCCCCAGCACACAAAGCACTCGTTGCAGCAGCCCATACACCGCCACATGTATGCCTGATGGGCAAAGCCCCGTCACCATGGCATGCCACCCTGGCTCCGCCTGGGCTGCTGCCGCAGCCATGCAACATGTTGCAGTTTGTGCTGTCACAATCCACACTTGCTGTGCACACACCAAGTAAAACCTCCGAACCTGGCCGGCCGCGCCGCTGGACATGGCGTCGACCGCCAGCACGTCCACCAGCGCCAGGTGGCGCGCCAGCAGCGGCGGCAGGCCCGCCTCTAGATGAGACCGCAGCGCGTCCAGCGCCCTGGCCGGCGCCACGGCCGCCGCCTGGTCCGCGCTGGGGCCTGCACATGCGCCGAGGACAGAATCGTCGTCAGACAGCCTGCAACGCTCGCAGGAGGCTGGCTGTTGCAGTGGTGCACAGTGTAGTTGGAGCCCTTCTGGTGCCGCGGCAGATTTGCTGAAGCAGGGTCTCCTTGCAAAGGGGTCCAGCTTCTGTCAGGCCGCTGCTTCGGCACCAGCAACAGAATGTGAGATCAATGCAGCCAGTAGTACTGCACTGTCACAACAGTCGTGAACCTAGGCAGCCCAAACATGCAGTGCCTCAGTCAAAGCGGGCACAGACCGCGCGGGAAGCCCGCAAGTGTGCACATGGTTTTGTGAAACCCACACATGAATTCCTACATCCTTCGCATCTCCGCACCCACCCTCCAGCAGCGCCGCCACCGAAGCCGGCGACAGACCGCCGGCCGCCCCGCCCGCCGCCAGCGCCAGCAGCTGCAGCAGGGCGCCCACCAGCGGGAGGCGCGCCCCCGGCTGCCGCCGCGCGGACGTTGCGGATTTCAGGAGGGAGTCTCCAATCTGCAGCAGCCGCTGCGTCATTGCCTCTGCACCTGCACGTGCGGGCAATGATCTCGGCCCAGTCATTCGAAATTACACACCCTGACACTTGCAGCCCTCAGATGTCAGATTGCCATCATGGACTTGCGGGTGATGCCACAGTACCTAGGCCATATTGAATTGTACGTTACGACGGTCAGGTCAAGAAGAGAGCGCACCGTCAGCGGAGTCCAGCAGCGAGAAGCTGGCGGCCTGCTGCCGCATGCACGACAGCAGTGTGCGCACCACCTGCACAGGACCACACACCGGTGTCATGATGCTGCTGGGTTGCTGTAGCTTCGTGTACAGCCTGCACGTCTGATCTAGCCACCTTTCTGCACATCTGCGTGCAATGTTTTGCGTAAGTCACTTGTGAGCAGCAGGGACACCACCTGCTACGACCCATGTCATTGTCTAAAGAGATGCAGAGCTCAAACACCGATAAAGGCGCAAGTCAACATGACTTTGCACACCAGGAGCAGGGATCTCTTCAACATCAAGGACGCGACCAGGGCATCAAAGTAGTGAGCGCATAGCCTGGTGAAGCATCCAGCGTCATACAGAGCCCTGCCCTGGACTCATCACGGGAACCTTGTATCTTTCCGTCCGCTTGCATGCAGCCCGCATTGTCAGCACAGGTCTGCTTGCTTTGGTTCCAAGCTCCCAGCTTCATGCACTTGTGAGGCCCTTTGCTAACCGTCACCACAGAGCGCCTCGCACCTGGCACAGCGGCGGAGCGAGGGCGGCGTCCCCACCCTGCAGCACCCAATCCAGTGCCGCCAGCGCCTCCTCTGCCGTGCTGAGCAACAGCCCCACCGCGCCGCCCGGCCACCCTGGAGCAGAGTCCGGTATCGCGCCGCCGCCAGCATCCCCGCCAGCACCCTCCTGTCCACCGTCTCCAGCTCTATCTTCAGCGGCAGCGCCGGCGCCGAGCATGGGGGTGTCTGTGTCCTCCAGCACGCTCCGCAGCAGCCCGAACCTGCACATACATGGAACCCTCGCACTGTTGTTTCGAAAGGCTGATCTAGCATAGGCTTTGATCCACAGACGAGCGCTCAGAAACAGCCTCGGGCAGGACATGCAGGTGCACGCCCTGCCTCTGAGCGTCCGAGACCATTCATTGGCGTAAAGGTTCAGGGTTGGAGCTCACCGCTTGGTAAAGGCGACCTCCACAGTGGCCTGCCAGGCGCGGGTGAGGGCGACCAGCGCGCCGCCCGACAGCGCGAACGCGTTGAAGCGGGCCGCAAACTGCAGCGCGGCGCGGCAGGCGTCCTGCATTACGGGCGCGGGCGCCGCTGCAGATGTCGCCGCCGCCGCGTTGTACCTGTCAGCAACAAATGGGCCTGGATGCACTGTGCTGCAAGCTTGAACAAAGTGAACCTGCAGCATACCAACAGGAGCGTAGGTTGTCATGACGCCAAACCACAGGGCAATAGCCATAGCCTAAGAGCATGGACACTTGGCGAGGAAGGCTGAACAGGCACAAGAGAGACGCGCGAGAGATGCAGGGGACATCTGTCCCGAAGGCTGAGTGTGCCTGCCCAGCTGGCATTGCAAGTCACGAATGCAACACAGACTGACAACAAAATCAGTGTGCGCTACCCCGCACCCAGCAGGCAGTCCAACGAGTGCTGGTGGGTCCTGAGAAACTGTAGCGCACAGCAGGTACAGTGCTTGCAGACAGTTCCTGCTGCGTTTTTGAAAAAAAACCTTTCGCGCAGCGCTGCCGCGAGCGCGGGCACGTGGAACAGGGAGGCGCCGCTGTCGGCGCGCGTGCGCACCCCGCCCGCCGCCACGTCGGCGGGGCTGCCCAGCAGGTCCATGATGCCCATCGCCTGCCAAGCCAGAAGCAGAGACAGCTCAGTGTGGCAGAGTTGCATTGACTGTGATTACGACGTGATGCGCTGCTTCACTCTCTCAATGCAATTACGGCTCACACAGAGTGTTTCTGCTGCAACACGCAGTGAAGCAGCTCAGCAGCAGCACCAAAGGCATTGCAGGCCCTGCAGCAACTGCTGTGAAGGTGAGCAGTACGGAACTTCTTTCAGGCTGGTAGGAATGCCAGTCGGCAGCGCGAGCAAACCTGCTGCCGACCTTCCCAAAAGCAGCTATGGGAGAACACGGCAGCAGGCCTGCACAGCTTTGTGCTCACGACTGGCATCGCCCCTGGGCGCAACAACCTGATGGTTCTCAGCTGCAACAAGTGCTACGGGCCTCCTGATCTGCGATGTCACCCCATCAGCACCGAGTGGATGCACAGCCAAGAGGCTCACCAGCTGCACACGCCGCACTTCCGGGGGCACACTCGTCGCCATCTCGGGCGTGTCCGCCGCGGCCGCCAGCCCCCGCAACAGGACAAGCGCCGCGTTGCGCGGCGGCTCGTCCGCCACGCCATTCTCTGCACAGCCAAATAGCCGGGTTGCAGCCAAATAATGTGACACTGTACCTGTGTCTGCCTGGGATGTCAATCAGGAGGCTTGAAAGCCAATAGGTCACAAACTGCAGGCAGCCAAACGATCATCCACTGCACATCCTGTGGGCTTGAGGGTCCACACAAACTGCAAGCCATACCACGGCAGTTGTGCCGAGGGAAGCCTCTGGCTGCGCAGACACACAAGTGAGGGAAACATTGCATGCTCAAGATCATGTCAGCCGATGCAAAGCTGCCAGCAATCCTGCCGTTGCAAGATGAGTGGGAAGAGGAATCAGGTGCGCATCCACTGTGTCCATCCGTCCACAGCTTGCTTGCAAGAGCGTCAGCTGTGCATACGTGGAGGAAACATGGAGAGCAAGGGCTGGCCACCTGCATCGTCTGCTGGCCAGCAGAACAGCGCCGTCAGCAGCTCGCGTGTCGACCGCCGCTGCAGCGGCACAGCGGTGTCCGCCTCGTGCAGCTGCAGCGCCAGCAGTCTCAGCGCGCTGCCCCGCTGCTGCAACGACGCAGTCCGTGCAGCGTCCTGCAGCAGCAAACCCACTGTGTACCATCCGTTTGTTCAATAACGCACTGTGAGTCGCAGCTGAACAGGACCACCTGCAGCATGCAGCAGTTGCCAAGGCGCACCACGGGTGCCTGTGTCTGTCCGTGCGGCTCCTGGCAGATATGTTGCAGATCTGATCAAGCAGTCGAGCGAGGACCGCGCCAACGGAGCCGCGCCTTTCGAGCCCTGTCTATCCTGAGCCTGAACTGCTGTGAAGCCCCCCGCACCTGCTCTGGCAACGGCGCGCACACCACGGACGGCACCAGCGCCGCCATGCCGCCATACTGCGAGCGCAGCAGGTGAAGCGTCGGCTCTGCAGTTGCGGCATCGCTCGCCAGCGCCACTAGCAGCCTGCGCGCCAGCATCAGGAGGGCATCTTTCGAAGATACACGGAGCTTTGAGGATGACACTCTGTCTTTTGCAGCGTCTGACAGTGTGTGTGCAACTCCACAGACACAGCTACTTTGGAACAGAGTTGCAAGCCTCGACATCCTGGGCAAGTCAGGCCCTGACAACAGCCTTGTAAACCGGTTTACAGCCTGCAGGCAGTTTGTACAATGTGTCACCTGAGCATGGCGTCATAAAGGGCCGGGCGGCGGGTGGCCAGCGGCTCGGGGTTTGACACAGCCGCCAGCACCACCGACAGGCAGGAGAACTGCTGCCGCGGGTCCAGCATAGAAGCCGTCAGGCCTGCAAGAGGAGGTCCACATCTGTTTTAGGCTCCCACATTCACCTGCATACGTAATAGTGCTGCAGACTTCAGAGCAGGTGCTGTCGTGCAATGGGACAAGGAAGGGGATTAGAGGATCTACTGCGGACATGCAGAAGCAATGGAGCTGGAAGACTGCAACATACCCGCCGGGCCGTCCGCAACATCGAAGCCCAAGAGCAGGTGCCCCAGCGTCGGCCCTGTGGCGGCTCCACTCTGCGAGCGCAGGCCAAGGCGGTCGAAGGGAATACACGACACACCAAGTAGACGGGAGTCTCAACCTGGGCTGTGGACTCGCCATGCAAGCCTCCCAATGCACTCGCCTTCCTGCTGTGCTCAAACAGCTTCTGATCTTCTGGCACGCATCCCAGCTGCACAGGCAAAGTCCCACGAACTGCATCCTGCTTCCGCCTGCCACATGGCCCACCTGCACGCTGTCCAGCAGCAGCTGCAGCACCAGGCCGGCGCGCGCGTCGCTGTCCGCGTCTCCAGGCGCTGGAGACGCGCCGCCGCCGCCGAAGTCTCCACCGCCCGCCTCGTCGTCTTCATCCGCCGGCAGGTATGGGCTGGCGGGGTCCAGCGCGTCCGCCAGGCAGCCGGCAAAGCCGTCCACCAGCTCCTGGGCGGAGGCGCCTGCGGAGCCAGTCAGCTTCATGGATATGCAACGTGCCTTCCGATCTGGCTGTGTGAAAATACTACTTATGCATGCTAGTTGTGTCCAGCCAAGACCTAGACAAGTTTGAGGCTAGCTGCCCTCGAGCAGACTCGAGCTGCATGAAGCCAGTCGCAGTGGCAGCTGGCATGGCCATTGCCAAGGTCTGTGCTGGACGGCATATTGTACTGGCAGACACGCCTTCACCGACATCAAACAGAAAGGGAGGAGAGGCAACAGCGTCGTGAAGCAGTCCACATGCTTACCAACCATCAGCTGCAAATACAGTCCTGCGTCGACATGTGGGCCTCTCCATCACATAGCGGCAGCTGCGGTTTGTGCATCATCGACAGCAGGCAGCAAGCGGGCATCTGCCACGGGCAAGGCGAGCACAAAAGGGTACCCCTGTTCCACCAGATACACTGGCTGGCGATTGCGCACCTGCGACGCTTTCGTGTGAAACACTTGCTTTTGCCTTGTGCGTCCGCACCTGCGCCCGCAAGCAGCGGTATGAGGTCGGGCAGCCGCGCCGAAAGGTGCGCCGTGACGCGCAGCGCCGCCGCCTGCACCCCCGGGTTGAAGCCGTACCGCACGTAGCCCAGCAGCTGCGCCACCAGCCGCGGGTCCGCCGCCAGCACCGCGTCAAGCGTCTGGTACAGGCCTGACAGTATATACGAAGATGGACATCATTTGTCATCTTGACACACACGTGGACAAACATGTAGTTCATTTAGTATGCCTACTACTCATGATATGAGAAGCGCGGCATGAGTGGTCTGCATGACGCCAACAAGCAGTTGATGGCGGCCGGTGCATCGTTCACAGCATTTTACTTGCACTTCGCTGCAAAACCCCTAGACAGCTGTGGTGATGTGTCCTGCATCTGGTGTGCCACAGCTGGGCAGATGTCAACAGGCGGCATCTCAGCAACCTCTGCAGCCACCTACCACACCAGAGTCAGCAGCCAGCAGCGACAGCTGCCAGCCGCAGAGCAGTGCCGGACAGGTTGCAGCAGAGCAGACCAGGGTTTAAGAACAGGCGTATGCCATCACTCTGCTCCCTGGATCCTGACTGCGCACCCAGCTCAGCGGAGCGCAGGCGGTGCACCAGCGCCACGTCGACCCCGAAGCCGGCGCCCAGCAGCCGCAGGCACTCCAGGGCCGCCCGTTCCCGGGCCGCGCCGTCAGGGGAGTCCCGCCGCGCCGCCGCCAGCGCCGCCGCCCCGGGCGCCAGCGCCTGCAGCACCGCGCGCATGCCGCCGCCCGGCGCTGCGGCAGGGTTTAGGGAAAAACTTTCAGACACGAAATTGCATGAACAGCTTTGACAGGAAAACATGCTTCTGGTGTTACCTAGTACAAGGTACCGCAAAGCATCAGTGTGGGATGCGCAGCCGAGCCATCAGTTTCGGTATATGAGCGCTACTGCAATGGCAGCTGCAGTGCAATGCAGAGAGACAGCAGCCCTGCACAGGATGCAGTGCAGCTGCCGGCCATCCTGGCACTGCAGCCCTAGATGCTCTGAGCTGCTCCAGAATCAGGATACAGCCAATTGTTGTGCACAAGAGATGCCCTCTATCGAACCCTGCACTTGCCGCTGTTCCTACAGCATGTAAATAAGGTTGGCCTGCGATTTCAGCCAATACAGTCAGCAAGCCTTACCCAGCATGTCCAGCAGGGCCTCGGTGCCGGGGGCGTCGGAGGTGTCGGGCCCGCCGGCAGACGACAACCGCGGCGGCTGTCGCAGCTCCAGGGGCACCCGTCGCAGGCCCAGCCGCAGGTGCCGCGCGCACTCCGCCACCAGCTCCCACTTCTGGGTGGAGCTCCTGCGTGTATGGGAACACGCCCACAAAATTGGAGGACGCCGTGTTGGTGCTTGTTATTTTGAGCGACAGCACAGCTACTGTCGGATAGGATGCCAAGATGTTTTCATGCTTTGTTGCAAACGATGGCGCTCAGTGTGTGGGATGCTGTTGGTGTGGCCTCGTCTGTGGGCGCTGTCCAACTGAGGCAAGTCCTCTTGCACATGACGTGCGAAGCGTTGATGCCTATGTTTCAGCTTCGACATTCTGCAGCAAAGCCACTCACTTGTGGGCGCGCTGCCCGATTGCCGCCAGCACGTCCTGCTGCACGTGGCGCGCAAACATTACGGCCCATCGCACAATCATATGGAGTTCCAGCGACTAGGAAAGCACTCACTTGTGGGCGCGCTGCCCGATTGCCGCCAGCACGTCCTGCCGCACGTGGCGCGCAAACACCGCGGCGGAGCGCCCCCCGTCCGGCAGCGGCGCCTCCCCCGTCGCGCCCAGCAGCACGTTCAGCAGCCGCACAAACGCCAGCGTCTCTGTGTAGTCCTCGGCGCGGGCCTGCAGCAGGGTTTGGAGCCAATCTGCTTTCGTGGTGTGGACCGTGGCTTGGTGTGCAACACGGCATGCTGGCATGGCAACAGCGGTGTCAGGCTGTACTGCTCTTCAGCACTGATATGTGGTGCAGCTGCCGGCTGTGGACAATGTCAGCGTGCGCATGCTTGTGTCTCGAAGCTTGCGATGTGTGGGAGCAGCGCGTGCCATCGCGGTGGTATCACTGCTGTGCGGGTGCACGGAGGCAGCGATAACAACAGCGCATCCAGGCGCTGCTCCCACAACTTCACAAATTGGGGTCCTCCAGAGAGTGGATGCTGGCCCTGCAACAGTGCTTTCTCATCCCTCATAAGCTCCCTGACACTTTCAGACAGTGACGGCAGCAGGCCCCGCACCTCGATCTCGTTCAGCTGGTACGTCATGTCGTAGCTGGGGATGGCCACGGTCAGCGCGGCCTCGGACCCCGGCGCCGCCAGCACCGTCTCCTGCAGCAGCCGCTCCCAGGCCGCCGCCGCCGCCTCGGGGCGAGCCGCGCACGCCGCGATTGCGCCCCACGCCGCCCCCTTCACCTCCTGCAGCAGTTACAACTGCTCCTTGAAACGCTGTGAGTGTATGGCACTCTTCAAAGCAAGGCAATGGTCGATTGCGCCCCATCGCGGTTCCCATTACTCCCTGCAGCGTGTCACTGAACATTCATAAACGTTGCTCACAAATCCCGCACAACAATGCAGCACATGAAGAAGTGGGCCGGGTCGTTGGGACGATCAAGGCTGCGCCCTGTACGGTCACCTGCTGCACCGCATCAAGTGTGGCTACCCAGCTGCAACAGCAGCGTGCTCTCAGCTGAGCAGCAGTACCACAGCGGGGCAGCGCTCCACACTAGTAGCGCATCAGCCTGCCAAACAATGGTGTGTTTGCTGCTGTTTTCGTCGTGCCCACATCCCCTGCTCAAGTTGGCTGCCAATCAGCAGGTCCAGCAGACTAGGTCGGTCGGCCAGCCCTAAGCCCTGAGTCCTGAATACCAGCCCACCTGCGGCACGGGGTGCGCCGCCAGCTGGAACAGGATCTCCCACAGCGGCTCAATGCCGGTGTCCGCTTCCAGCTGCCACGCCCAGCCCACCGCTGCGTCGCCGCCCTCCCCCATCACCTTGCTGTTGCACATAGATTGCAAGCATACTGCTTTCCGGAATGTTCTGCTGGATGCAATGATTTGACACTGCAGGCAGATGCTGTGCCCCACCGAATATATGCACATTGCAATATTGACTGCAATCCTGAAATGCACTGCTGGAGGCCTCGACGACTCACTGACAGCCGATGGGACATGCCCATCAGCTGCTGTAATCCTTGAGCCTCAGGCAGTGGTTGGATGTGAGCTGGTATGTACTTGCATCAACAGCAGCTGCCTGTGCTGCAAGGCATAGCAGCCTGTAAAATGGCAGCCGATGTTTGAAAGGGATCCTCGCACCTGAACACGCGCAGGTACGCCATCACAGCCTGCGTGTCCGCCTCCGACAGCACCTTGACGTCCCGCTGGATGACCGCCTGCAGGCCCACGCCCTGCAGCCAGCAGTGCCAGTTGCTGAGCGTCCATGTCGGACTGGACCACATTCGATCATCGGCATGACAAAGTACCTTGTCAGCTGATGGCATGCAACGCCGCCCTGAGCAAAAGGAAGGCGGGGCGACAAAGCTCAGATGCAACATGCATGCTGAAGTTTGGAGGTCCTAGGACAATCAACCACAGGGCAAGCCTTCTGAAGGGGAAACCTAATGGCCAAAAACGGCGAGGCAAGCAATGGGCGTCACATCCAATATCCCTCCAAACGGCATCTGTGATGCTGTATGGCTGCTGCGCTCACCCGGGTGTCGGCCTCGATGTCGGAGTATAGCTGGCAGATGGACAGCAGGAAGTCGAACATGCGGCGCCAGGACACCATGCCCCCCGCCGCCCCCCCCTGCCGCAGCTGCGCATACATGTTCTGCGCGGAGCACAGTGCGGGGTGTCAGCAGCACATGAAAGTGACACAACCTGAGACCTCAGCGCACGAGATCTGAACTGAGCTGCCACGGCAATGCCCACATGGTCTCAACCCTTGGGCTACTTGTTGCTGGACGCTCAACACCACACACCAGCACAATGTACGCAGCCAGTGGGCGAAGCGCCGTGCTGGTGCAAGATCCAGCAGTCTGGCTGGCTGAAGCTGTGACAGACCATCCCACCAATGCGATGAGTTCCCGGAAGCCTGGAGCTGGCCGCACCTGGGCGCCGGGCTCGGTGGTCGCCAGCGCGGCCAGGACGCCCATGTAGGCGCAGAACACGGGCGGCGCGGCGTTCACCACATCGCCCCCGGCCACGTACCCCATGAACTCCCCCAGTATGGGGTACCTGCAAAGTGAAAAGATCTATTGCAGTCACCCAAGGAGATGCAGTCAAGGAAGCACTGCAATGCCTGTGCATGCTTTCCTGTTTGCAGAGGCTGCCGGGTGGGGGGCAAAGTCGCTGCAGTGGGGCATGCACCGGGCGCCAGCTGCTGCAGGGAGTGTCTGGCTCAGCATAGCAACCCAGGTAACAGCCCAGCCTCGAGGCGGTCGAGGCGCATCAGTTGTGGCTCACAACTGATGCTGCGCCACTGCTCTCGGCTGGACTGTACCTTATGATGACGCCGCAGGAGAGTAGCTGACAATTGTCGCTCAAAAGAGCATTCGCATCATTGGACATTGCAACAGCCTGGCACCTGAGCTCGGGGTCCAGCCACAGCTGCGGCGCGGCATCGTACACCGCCGCCAGCGCCGCCAGCAGGGACGCCAGGTCGTCCCTTTTCGCCTCAGGGCCACCCGCAGCCGCCGCCTCGCCCTGCTCCGCCCGCCGCATGGCCACGCTGATCAGCTCCTCGATCTCGTCCCTGCATATGTATAAAAACCCTGTTATGACCTCGAAATTCTGCGCCATGACATCATACCACAGCATAGCATGTCCAGGCGGACAGGGGCTGTGATGACGTTACATCAAGTATCTCCCACGCTGTTCTTTATATCACCTGCCCCGCTGCCTGACTTGATACGCAGCACCAGCCGCAACTCATGGTCAAGTTCAAGCAATCATGACCCTCAGCTTAAGGGTGCATGCAGCAGGAAGCAGGAAGCAGGTCACCTGCCAGCAGCAGCGTCCAGCAGCAGCATCAGCAGCTGGTGGACGGTGGCGGCGTACAGCTCCCGCTGCGCCGCGTCGTCGTCCGCAAACGCCACGGATCTCAAAACCCCGGCGTCCAGCCACCCCAGGGCCCCCGCCTCCGTCGCCTGGCGCACCGCCTTGGCTGCTCGATCTGCACGATTGCAATAGGGGTCGGAGTGTAGATTCTGACGATCTCCATAGGTGCCAGGGGCCTGAGCAGCTAGCTGTAGAGGAGCGGCGGCTTTTGAATGGCAGGGCTTTGAGGGTGGTTGATCATGTGCCGGCAACCGCAGCACTCAGCACACAGCCTGGGCGCTGTCCCAGACAGCCGCCATAATGGAGGCAGGAGCCACACCATAGCTTGCGCATCTGATGCAGGCTCGCAGCATCATTGCAAAGACCAGATTCCAGTCCCATACACCGGCGGCAGTCACCTTGCGCGGTCTCGGGGCCGCTCTGCGCTAGGAGCAGGCCCCAGGCGAGGCGCGCCGGTGCCGCAGGGCCCCCCAACCCCTCTGCGGGCGGCGCCCCCTCCAGCCGCCCGGCCAGCCCGGCGTCGCCGGCGAGCTCAGAGAGCGCGCGCTCGTCGGCATCCATCGCCGCGCCCTCCGCGTTCTCCACCGGCAGCAGCGCCGCCAGCAGCGCGACGGTCGCCACGTACGCGTGCTGCTGCGCCGTCACGTCGCCCCGCGCCGCCGCCGCTGATCCGGCCTGCCAGGGGTTCAGAACTGGGCTCAACAAGAGCTGAGCAGTCGACATTCGAATATTGATACTCTTGCTCATGCGAGATGTAGCATCTGGAGAGGCTGTTTGATGGAAGAGCAAGCTGTCACTACCTTTCCATCCTTGTAGGCAAAGGAGCGTCGGCCAGCAGGTTGTGAACGACACTATTGGGATCTAGGGGTGTGATAGAAGTCTTGGCAGCCTGCCAGAAGGTGGGCTTCATGACCATAAGACACGCTGCGCGCGTGGCCGCAGCATGTCCCGGCAGGCAGCCACCCTCGGGCAGCTGCGACGGCGTCTGTGAGCTCGACCCAGGTCAGCACCTGCCTTCCGGCCCCTGACAGCCTGCTGACGCACACAGCAGGCGGAGGTGGTGTGGCCCACCAGTCCTGCCGCCAGGTCAGCGAGCGTGGCGACGTCGGCCGCCGCCAGGCAGCGCGGCTGCAGCGCCACCGCCAGCGCCAGGCACTGCAGGGGACCGCAGGCAAACACCATCCCTGCTGCCGTGTCACGTCATCCGACACGCTGCGAATGTGTCCTGAACCTGCGACGCCTACACAGAGTTCAAAGTAGCTTCGCATTCCCGTGGCTGTCAGTGACACCACATCTGCCTACCTCCAGCAACAGAGTGCGCTCCCGCGCGGCGACGTCCGCCCGCGAGACCGAGGCGCCGTGCTCGTCAACTACGGTCTGCAGGCGGCTGCTCGGATCCAGCTGCGCACCTGCACTCTCCTGCCAGGCCGCCACAGCCGCACATTGGCGCAGCGCACTTTGGTGTTCGTGTTGATCCAGGTTCAACTGATCAAGCGCCTACACAGATAGGCGACGCCACTGCAGCAACCGCCAAGCACCCTGCGGCATGTTGGTTCCAGAATGGTGTGCTGTGTACCTGAATCAGGGTCATCAGCCGGGTGACGACCGCCGGCCGCCCCTCCTGCCGCTGCTGCAGCAGATTGTCCACGAAAGCCGCGACCGCTTCCGCGACCTCCTGCGTCGCCGCGTCCGCCGCCGGCGCCGCCGCCGCGGCCTGCAGCAGCCGCCGCAGCGCCGCCAGCAGCGCGCGGCGCTCCAGGAAGTACACGCCCGCCGCTACTTCCGCCGACACCTCGCCCCTCTACAAAGGATGAGCAGCAAGCGCTGGGGACCTTTGCCAGTCGTTGATAGGGCTTGCAGGGCAGTAGAACGGTTCCGACTGCTGCTCAGTATCTCCGGCAGTGAGTGCAAACCGCCATTTGTCCTCGTAGGACGAATGAGACGGTGTCAACACATGGAAACACCAAAATGCTTCCAGTTGACAATGGTGAAGCTGCGCACCTCCTCATGGCCGACCAGCAGGCACAGCAGGCAGTCCATCTCGTCCACCTTCAGCTCATCGCTCATCAGCAGCACCTGAGGAAGCAAGGCTTGCTGAGCACCCGCGGCGGCTCTCATGACATACTTAAGTTCGAAGCTGAGCAAGCGCGCTGAATCAGTCCATGACCAGTTTTGTGAGGGACGACATCACCTCGCGGACGTCGGGCTCGTCGTCGAGCTGGATGCGCCCGCGCGGCGGCGGCAGCTGCGGCGTGCGCGACTGCACCTGCTGCCGTGACGCCGCATTTGGCGCCTGCCGTGAACAAAGCATTCAAGTGATCGATCATCGTGATCTGGCCACCTCGTCAGTCGCAGTGCTGCATCGTCTTCTCAGATATCTTGTGTGTCGATATCCCAAGTCGTTATTGCGCTTATGGATTCTGAACGTGTGAAACTGCATGGTCATGCGCAACCGCAGCGGCGCGTCACCTTCTGCTGCAGCAGGTTCAGGAAGTCGGGCGTAGCGTCGCCCAGCCTGCGCTGCACTTCATCTGCGTCCGCTTCGGCGTCTGGCAGCAGGATCGCATCCACAAAGCCCAGCAGCTCCCGGAAGGACTGAGATTGCTCCTTGGCCATCCTTGCTGCCGAAAGTTGCTAATTGCTGATCAGCGCATCTAGCAAGCAATCCTGTATATGGCTCTGCTGCCAACGAGATCAAGCAGATCAAGCTGGCAGAGCTGCGATGGTGTGTACCACGCTTGCATGCAGGCACATGTCAAGGTGCCCCAATGCAAGCTTCCAGCAACCACCGCCGAACGTCCGCCGTAGCAGTACACTGTAGTCGCCAGCCGGTCTCCAATTGCAAAATGCGCACAAATTTGCAGTTTGCGCGGTGGCTGCTCGCCGGAGACACTATAGGTAGGATCGCGCATAGCTCATCGAATCTAGAACAGCCCCGTAGTCTGCGCCGCTGAGCTGTTTTCCAGGAGGCAACAGTACGCAAGGAAGCTTCAGATACTCTGATAACATCACCAGGCGGAACGCTGCTACACACAAACAGGTGAGCCAATAATCAACGGGCCGGCCATCGATGTTAGAGCTTTGGTGCTCTCAGGAACATCGAATAGCCTGATGGCTGTCAACTGCCGTTGCGGAGCAGTGTTGTGCCCCATGGCCACTACTTCGACTCGCTCGGTGGCGTGTCTGCGTGGCGTACGCTTGGACTCTGATGCCCAACTTACCACGGTTGCATGCCGCAGCACGGTGCTGATTATGAGCAGTACGTTGCACCGCGGATACAAACGCGGTCACAACCATACGGTGTACTGGCGTGGCCCGACAACATGGGCACGTTTGAATCAGCCGGCACTGCCACTATTGCCCGCGTGCGTGTACGGCCTGCACATTGCATCAACCTACGGATGTGATCATGTTGTGTGCGCTTACTCCTTCGGCCGCTCGACGTGGTCCCACGCGTCATGATGACCCCTGCCATCGTGCCATGCATGTCCCCGATGACGTTGCTGGTTTGTCCGCTGCACGCAGCGATGCTCGCGCCACCGTAACAGATGGCTCAACATGTCATCAAGTACCGGCGTTTCCTGCTCGTGCCAACACCGCAAACCGGACCGCACTCATCGTGCATCAGCTGATGCTCCTCAATCAACGCACGACCCAGTCGAGTTTCTGCAGGGGACGCATTTCAGCCATGGTGGCGGCGGAGCGATGGCACTCGGCCCGCCGGATCGCGGCGGCGTGCCGCGTGGCGGCTGCCGCGGCGCTGCTTCTGGCGGTTGCGCAGCTGCCCGCGGCGGCTGCACACGGCCGCTCGACCCTTGCCACACCCCCCAGCCATACAGCCCTGGCCTGTGGGCAGCGCGCGCTTCCGCGGGCCCAGCAGGACGCCAGCCAGGCGGACCTGCGGCTGTTCGACCAGCGGCTGGCGGCGGCGGGCGCCAATCAGCGCACAACGGCTGTGGCGAAGACCATAGTCGTCAACGTCTACTGGCACATCTTCAGGGCTAGCGGCGCAGTGTCAGCCGGCAATGTGCCAAAGGCATGGGTGACAGCCCAGATGAAGAATCTCAACAAATACTTTGCACCGGCGAAGTTCGTGTTCAGAGTGGGCAAGGTGCAGTACTACACGAACCGGAGCTGGTTCCGCATGTGCCCGGGCGATGCCGTGGAGCAGGCGGCGAAGCACAAGGTCAAGAAGGGCGGCCTGACGACGCTGAACATTTACACTGGGCAGTGCGACCCCTCGCTGGGAGGGTGGTCCTTCACGCCAGACTCCTTCCGCTACATCCCCTCAGCACTGGATGGCGTTGTGATCGCGTATGACACGATGCCCGGCGGCCCCCTACGCTACTACAGCACGGGCAAGACGCTGGTGCACGAGGTGGGCCACTGGCTGGGGCTGCTGCACACCTTCAACCCTTCGTACACCACGTCAGGGCGCAACCTGGGTGGCTGCGTCGGGCCCGGCGACTATGTGAACGACACGCCGTCAGAGAAGACCGCCAACTTCGGCGGCTGCTCCGCTACAAAAAAGAGGAACTCGTGCTCGGAGGCCAAGGGCGCCAGGCCGGTATATGACCCCGTGGACAACTTCATGGACTACTCGGTGGACCAGTGCCGGTTCAGGTTCAGCAAGGGGCAGATCACGCGGATGCGGTCGATGTACACCCGCTACCGCGCCAGCGGCACCGGATATGGGCGCCAGGGCAACAACAATGGACGCCTCGCGCCCAGCAACAAGCCGGCAGGAGGCACACCAGCAGGCTGCTCCAGCTACAAGTGCTACACAGAGGGCTACTGTATATGCACCTGCGGCGCAGACACTCAGGTCGTCGCCGCAGCATGACCGACATTCAGTCAACCACCGACCCACAGAACATAGGCACAACGGATGTGCACTTCAGCTCAGGATCTGCGATCGGCAGTGCAGCGCGGGCATTCTGTGAGACATGCATAGCAGCGTGATCAGTCTTCAGCAGTGGTTTGGCCAGCTAGCGCCTTCTGGCATGTGGTGTCAGCGCAGCTGGCGGTATGACCCCGCCATTCAGCAGTGAAATTCACTGTCATGTTGCAGCAGCGTGAACTGACCCAGCAGATGCCAGGCAGCAACGACATGGGCGCAGCAGCCATAGCCCAGTAGAGTAGCAGCGGAGACACAGGACGGTAGGTGCGGTGGCCGTGCAGACACATGCAGTGGGTTGCTCCTTTGATGCCGCGCACCAGGTAGGGTGTAGGTTGACAGTGCTGGTGGAGGTTAGCAGCAGGAGCGCCATGAAAAGAGTAGCCTGTGCAATCGATCTCGTGCAGCCACAGTATGAACCTTGATGAACTGAAGTGCGATGCTGTGCTGGCGCCACCACGCTTTTGGTGTGCATCTTTCATGCACTGCGATGTTGTTCCATTTCTTGCCGTGATCATTGGTTGTGGGGCTGGTGCCTGACAGAAGTTGAGATATGGTCACTGATGACTTCATCGAACTACCGTATTGCATGCGGGGTCGGGTATGACACTGATCTGGTGCTGCACACGCTTACATAAGTGCAATACGAATCCTATGTGTGAAAAGCAGCTGCAATAGACTTGCACCAGACCAAAGGAAAACATGCGTGCCGGTTCAGGCAGTACACAGTCCCTTGCGACAGTCCACAGCTCCACAGTACTCTGATGCCATGCGGTCAGTCGCTGATGCTGCCACCAAGAGCACCGGCCTCTTGAAACAATGGGCCGGCTCATGCTTGAACAAGTGTCAGGCGGGACTGCTTGACGATTCCTTTATTCATCAGCCGCTGCTGTCCGACTGCAGAGCCACCAGCGGGCGCACGTTGGCGGCGTACTCCTCGGCGCTCTGGACGTTGCCCGGAGGCGCGTATCTGCACACATACAGAGCCCTCGCCCACCCCGCAGCGAGGCCGGCGGCTGCCGCGCAGCCGTCGTCCGCCCGGGCGCAGCCCACCGCTGTTGTTGCTGCCCAGACGACCTGCTGTCGGCAGATTTGGAACAGTCTTCATCAACTGGGCTTGACTTGTCTGTGGCTCCATCTTGCTGGTAAACGCTTTACATGGTTCACTGATGTGAAGGAGCAAGAGTCTGTGCAAGTCATGCTCACTCTCAACCTCGCGTGGGCGTGCGCATCTTGCCTGTGTGAAGTGACCAACTGCGTCACCGTATGACGGCGCGGCGTAGTCATAGTTGGGAGCCTCATCATCCACCCACGCCGCCATTGCCTTTTGCCAGCCATCCTGCACATTGCATGCTGGTCGATGTCAAGGGCTGCACCATGCTGGTGCATTTGCAATGAGTACCAAGCGGTTGACCATATGCAGCTGCGGAAGATGCTGTGCACCTGTCTCCTTACCTGTCATACTGACAGGCAAGACACTGCACATGCAGGGCGCATGTGGTGCCATGCTATACGCAACCGACCTGGCGCCCTGGCGCGGTGTCGGCAGGAAAGTTGGCCGCCTCATACAGATTCTCGCCGACGCCTGGCATGCCAGAATGCTGCGGCAGCACACAGCGCTTCATTCATAGGCATGCGCCACGGTGCAGACTGTCAGTTTGGTGTACGTATGTGATCCAAGACACAGCAGGGGCAGTCAGATCCAGAGACTACTCAACCAGCAGTTCAGCAGTCTCGGCCAGCACCCGACAAAACCGTCACCTGGAAGTGGCAGCGCTGCGCCCAGCTGCGTGCGCCTGCTTGCAGCTCGGTGCTCCAGCTGAGCGGCGGCTTGTTCTGGTGTTGCGCGCGTGCGCCGTTGTGCAGCCGCAGCACCAGGCCGTCGATGTCGTCCATGCTGCCGGAGACTGCTGACGACGCTGCAGATGTTGGTGGTGGGGACTGTGGCAACGCCACCGCAGGCTGTTGCTCTGCGCTTTGCTGTGCGGGCGGCACGCCAGGAGAGGCCCCTGCCACGGGACCCTGCTGCGGCGCCAGTGGCGGCACTGGCGGTGGCAGCAGCCCACTGTTGCAGCAGGAATTGGTGGCTTCCGGGGGCGGTGGTGGCGGCGGAGGTGGCGGCGGCGATGGCAAGGGGTCATCCTGCAGCATCTGCCTCAGCATGGGCCTCTGATCCTGCGCAGCCAGTGCCGCCCGCGGGTGCGATCCGCCATGGATGCCCTGCACTGCTATGGCAGGCATCACGGCGTTGTGAGAGACCAGCAGGCCCGCAACAATGAACAACCATGCGAGTAAGCAGCCCATGCTATATACCTGCTGGAACATATATACCAAAGATCATGTCGCAAAGTGTTGCAACAGCCGCTTACCTCAAGAGCCCGATAGGCTGCAGTCAGACCAGCCCAGGGCAAGTCGGGCCCTCACATTGCAATGTGGGGTCAAAGTCACCAGATGCGATCGTGCCCTACGCAATACCAACCAATCACTACGCCGAGTGTTGAAGCCTGCAGGACAGGCAAGGCGGTCGATCGCACGGAGCTGCAAGTTGTGAACAGAAAGTGATAAGCATTCCTTGGAGCGGCCCCACCGCCGCTGATGCCGCCGCTGCTCGCAAAAGTCATCAAATGTTGCGATCACATATCACATGTGCAATGCTGAATTGACAAACATCGACGAGCAGTTACGTATTATCTGCTACAAGGTGCCACCGCAGCTGCTACTTGTGGTGCTGCGTAGTGACAAGCAGCATCCAGAGTGATCTGACAGCACCTGGCACATTGCCGCCATGCCAGAGCCTGTTGAGGGCAATGGCGGCATGCAGAAGGTGGTGCTGCGCAGTCCAAAGGTACCGGTTCTGAGCACGCTATAATTTGCAGTAAACAAACTATCATGCTCAAGCTCTCCGATCCAGCTTCGTGATGAGTGTCATTTGAGGTGCAGTGCACGACGCAGCATGACTCAGATGTAGGCACATGTTCAACGTGCATGTATACTGCCAATGTGCTGCAGGGCAGCACGGCGGAGGTGTACCTGTACGGCGCGCATGTCACATCCTGGACCGTCGACGGCAAGGTGCCGCACCATCTTGTGGAATTGCAATGACGCTGTGGGTAGTCAGAGCTTCCGTTGTCGTTGCGTTCCTAATCTATCTGATCGCTCATGAGCTCAATACAAGCGCAACCCTCTGCACGTGCTGTGTCTGCAGGAGCTGATCTTCGTCAGCAAACAGGCGGTGTTCAAGCCGCCCAAGGCCATCAGGTTCGCAGACGTCCCTGCACCTTAGTGCATGTTGCTGACGGCTGCATGGCGCGTGAGATCTCTGTGGGCACGTCGTCTCAACGTACCCCGTTGCATGCCGCAGGGGCGGCATCCCGGTGTGCTGGCCGCAGTTCAGCGACTTCGGGCAGCTGCAGGTGGGCACCACGACTTGCCGTGCAGGATTGGTTTCATTGCAGATGAACAAGTGTTGGCAGCAACAGTAGCTACGAGCATCAGCGAAGGTTTACGATGCAGAGAGCTGACCTGAGCAGCCATCGTGCCGAATGCTCGCCCAACTGGCAGCAGGTATCAATGACAATGTGACACGCTTGCAGAGCCACGGCTTCGCACGCAACACGGCGTTCCAGCTGCTGGACGCCACCGCGGACTCGGCCACGCTGTCGCTGCGGCCGCCGAAGGACGCGCCGGCGGAGTGGCCGCCCGCCTTCGAGCTGCAAGTAACGGTGCGCTCTGGCTCAAGGGACGCTGCACAATTGACACTTGCTATTCTGTGGGCTGCTAACATGCCCCAGCGTGGTGCCCCCCAAGTCGAACTCCAAGGCGCAGCGTCCCATGCGCGAAGACGTGATGCTGTCAGGGAGATGGCGTCACGGCTGATGGAGGTGTCACAGATGCGCGGAGACTCCTGGTGCCGAGCGGCGGAGGTGGCGCTGTGCATCCGTGCCGCTGCAGCCGGGAGCGTGGCTGGTGACCAGGGGGCATGCCGTCAAACTAAATCAGAGTGATGCAAGGTCGAACTGATGCAAACTTCCTGCTGCGCAGGTGACGGTGCGGGACTCTGAGCTGTGTCAGGAGGTGCGGGTGGTGAACTCGGGTGAGCGGGACCTGAGCTTCACGGCGGCGCTGCACTCCTACTTCCGCGTCGGCGACATCGCGCAGGTGGGCAGCCACCCCGCCAGCATTCCTGGCTGCGCAGCACGGGCGGGATGTTGCGTGGCAGCCTGCAGTGTCAACTGTGCCGTCTCAGCACCTCAGCAGCACGCCGTCTCTCTCGCAGTACTGAGCAGCGAGGATGTGTTAACAGCACGCTCACCATGAAATCGCAGCAACAGGCTGTACATCAGGCAAGCTGCCTCATCTCTCAAAATGACAACCTTTCGCACCCGGGCGCAGGTCGCCGTGGAGAACCTAGGGGAGCGGCCGTACCTAGACAACCTGGACGGCCGCAGCCGCAAGTCGCAGCCCGCGGGCTCGCTCACGTTCGACCGCGAGGTGGACCGCATCTATGTGGAAGCCCCAGCAGACATCAAGGTGATGCCAACACACCAGACAACCATGCTTTCTGAAGACCAGAATTGCCATCTTGTAAACATGTTCGAGTTGCAAACCTCTCGTCACATTTCATGGCACCTCGAGTGCATTGTGCGCCAAGCGTCTTGCTGGCAGGCTGCAGGCTGCAGGTTGTCCATGCTGCAGCTTGCTGCTTTGCTGGTGACCCGCTTGGCGCACGAAGTCATGCAGCTCGCTGCTTTTCTGTTGCCCCATCATGATCGTTGATCAGCATTGCCAGAGCTGGTCCGGCACACCTGCCATCACGTGTTTTTGCAAGGCCGGCTTGCCATCTCAGCACATGTAGCTTACAAAACCTGCTCAGCAGGGTGTATCGTGCATGCAGGTCGTGGACGGGGCGCGGGGCCACTCAGTGACGGTGCGGCGGCAGGGCTGGCCGGACGCTGTGGTCTGGAACCCCTGGATCGAAAAGGCCAAGGCGACTGGCGACTTTGGTGACGAGGAGTACCAGGTGCAGACTTTGCTGATGGGTGGGTGATGCAGTTGCGTGCAATGGTGCTGATCTGGCTTCAGCAGGCAGGGCTGTGCCGCCTAAAGTATGTGCCGAATTCTCCCGCAGCAATGCTTTGCAGCAAAGGGTCGGCTCAGGCTGCAGTCAGCATGACGCATGCAAGGCGGTCGACATCCTGGTGAACAGCATGTGCAGGACTTCGGAACTTGCAATCTACATGAAGAGTACATGACTTAGCTGCATCTGTTGTCGCAACAGGAGATGGTGTGTGTGGAGGCGGCGGTGGCGCCCAGCGGCCCTGTAGTGGTGAAGCCCGGTGCCGACGCGGCGTGGCAGGCAACGCAGACGCTGATCTACGAGCCGAGCTCATGAAACGAGCAGCGACCACTTGCTACGTCAGGGCGGCCGCAGGCAGCGCTGTAGGGTCAGCCGCGCAGCTGCTAAGGGCTTGAAGCGCAGCATGCAAAGTTGAAATATTTTTCCAACAGCAGAAGAACAGTACTGTACGAACGTAGGCCCTGATTCTACGCTGTACCTGATATCTGAACCTGATATCGCAACCTGTGAAATGTCACTGGCAGTCACCGCTGATGTCTTGGGTGATTCCACTGTAGATGTGCTGCATGACATCGTGTCAGTTGTTGGACGTCAATGCTGTTGTGTGAGGAGCGGAGGGTTGCATGCCAGCTACAGCGCGCGAGCGAAATGTAGGCTCTGGTTGATCCCCCGGTGTTACTGAGGAATGAGGGGCATCACCAGCAGATGTCCATGTGTCCAGGCGCCCAGCAAGATTACAGCATATCAATCGATTGCTGCGCGTTCTGCAGAACATGTCTGGCACAACCTTGAGAGCTTGCAATGCGAAATCACATTGCAGATGAACACACAGCTTCACAGCTGGCAGCCATGCCTGCAACACCTGCAGGCCCATAGCAACCCAGTGCATGTAGCAACAACACTTACCACAGCAACTGTATGAATCTGTAACAGCGGCAAACAAAGCAGAACAAACCAACCAAGCACCTCTGCCACTGCCTCATGTACATGCAACGAGTTGCAATCCGAGATACATGCATGGCATGCGGTTGCTCAATGCCTCAACCCATGTTGTGCCACTAGCTGGCTGAGCATAACATCACTCCAGTGAGTCTTCCTGATTGTACTACAACACACGAAGGGGTTGCTGTGCCGGAGCACGTATATGCTGCCTATCTGTGTTGCTTCATCGCGAAAACTACCCAATGAGAGCCATGAACTCGCATTGTGCCACAGCCGTGCTAGACTGCAAGGTGGCCAGCGACAGTGGACCAAATGCCACCGCCGCCGCCATGCAGCCCAAGCTGGCCAGCTTCACCTCTGGCGGCGGCCCTGTATCGCCTGCATGCCTTGATGCTAGCACAGAGGCTGGCTTCGCAGGCCCGCCTGGGCAGCAGATGTGCTGCAGCTACAGCCGCTGCCACAGCTGCCGGCCGCCAATGTTACTACCAGCTGCGCCCATCCTCACGCTTTGCTGGTGCCTCCTCAGACGGTGGCGGTCTGGACGACGGTCTCGACTCTGGCGGTGCCCACGCCCGCGCCCGCGCCGTCGCCGCCGCCGGCGGTGTCGGTGCCGATGGGCGTGGTCCTGGCCCCGCGGCGGCCGCGCTTCTCCCCCTTGCCGCCCTCGCCCGCCACCGTGGATGCGGCGCCCACCTGCGCATCAGGTGCGGGTAGCAGTGGTGAAAACAATCAATTGTGCCCACCCACAGTCCTCTCCTGGGTCATGGCTGCTGCTGCTGATGTTGCTGCTGCTGCTGCTGCTGATCTGCATGGCTGTCATCATCAGCATATGCAGCACATACCCATAGTGCTGGTGACAGAGCATGCGTATGGAGCCTACAAACGCCGCTCACAATTCAAGTACTCATTAGGACCGTCAACCCGAAAGTGCTGGGCCATGGTCTCTGTACAATGGGCACAAGGCAAGCAACGTTCTGTCGCCAGAAAGCCAGGCTTGCGATGCGACACGCCTGCAGCATGGCCAGCTACTGGCGTGTGCAATTCAGCGGCACCAGCTTGCTGGCTGCAATGCTGGTGCATTACATTAATCAAACTCCCACCACTGTGTCACCAATGCCGGCGCCGTGCTTGGGGTCACCTCCCCGCTGTGTCACACAACATTGGGGTCTTGACCAGGACTGGGTATTTCCGCAGTGCAGGGTTTCAGGGTTCACCGTGCCGCCGGCGCCGCCGTCATGGTCGCGGTCCACCGCCCGGTCCACGCCCAGGGTGATGAGCAGCCAGTAGGCGGAGAAGGCGGAGATGATGAAGCCGGCGACCACGGAGCGCGCGGACGGGACGGCCCCGTAGTGGAAGTCGTTCGCCGCCAGCTGCGGGGCAGCATTGGGGACGGACACGTCAGCAGTTTCGGTCTGGTGCATGTACTGATGCCTGAGAAGTCATCTGCAGCTGGCCTTGCCAAGCATTGGGTGGCGAATGCAGGGCAGGGAATTGCTCTGTCTTTGGCATGCTTCCGACGCTGCTGTGCTTGAGAAAGGGCAGCGAGGACATGCCTTGTGCTAGCATCACATCAGCATGTTACGGCCATACCCTGCTGGACCAATCGTGAGTACCAATAGGTGCACAGAGCACAACGCAAGTGCACTGCTATCTTTGTGGACACAGTAGCACCTTGCGGGACAGGGTGAGGAAGTCGTGGGCGTACTCCTGGTCGGCCATTGCCGTGACCGCCATCAGGCCAATGGCGCCGCCGCGGAAGTAGCGCGGCCAGAACAGCTCGAACACCGCCGCTGCAGCATAGTGACACACGAACTCAAAGCTTGTCGGGCTGCACACAGATGTGGGTGTTGGCCCTGTTCATACAGCATATGCTGCAGGTTCAAGGATAGCTCGCTACGCAATGAGTCGATCTACGGCAAGACCTGCAGCTCATTCGTAATATGAATCTCATACCACTTGCCTTGCATCCTGCATACATGCCCGTGTGCCATGAGCAGTCGTACATCAAGCATGCGTGTGCTGGCTGCCGAGACAGGGATGCCGTCGTCAGTCTTGCTGCTATAAAGCGCAACGTGATGAATGACTACACAATCTGGCCGGCAGCCAGCGGAGCGCGCACCAGTGTGGATATCATATCCACGAGGTGCACCAGCTGCAGCGCATGGTCTGTGGCCGCTGCGCATGAGCTGCTGGAAGGTAAAAGCATGCAGCAGGGGGTCGAAAGGCACGCACCACACCAGGCGAGGAAGTTGAGGCAGAAAATCCACCAGTAGTAGCCGTAGATGAAGCCGCAGTCCGAGTTGGGGTTGATGTTCGACTCCTGGTGGATCCGCAGCCTGCGCAGCATGCTGCACAGTTTTCAGGTGCGGAGCTACTAGATGCAGGTGAGCAGCCACTCCCACGACATGTGGTACACGAGCTGCAGGAGGGCTGGGCTATCAAAGCCGTCAGCTGTGCACCAGGAGGATCAGGCAAGCGCACGCATGCATGCACGCCTCGATCATGATGTAGGCCTGCCTAGCAGCGCTGCGAGTGGGAAGCCACAGCTGCAGTGCTGGCATTGCAGCTGTGATGTGCCACATCAAGGGCGCTAGGCATGCGACGTCATGACTGCATCATGCCCCTATTGTGATGGACAGACTCATCTAGGACCAGGCAGGATATACGCAGGCAAACGCACCACTGCAGGAAGGTGACATAGTGCCCCGCATGCTCCGGCAGATCGGTGGGGATGTCGTAGCAGGCGTCAGTTAGGCCTGCACGGCATGCACGGAGCATGCTGTAAGGCGGATGTCGTCCTGCTCAACACAGCGTGCATTGCACACTGGCAGCTGCTTAGAAAACCGCAAAAGCTTGCTGGGCACACCCGCATCACTGCAGACATTGCAAGCAGAAGTGCTTTTGTATGATATTTGCAGTATGAGCTTGGACCTGCCAGAGCGCCGAGCAGGATACAGTAGCCGCAGAACAGCAGCGTCAGCCCGAACAGCAGTGACAGCCTCCACGTCAGCTTCACCATGGCTGCTCACGCCACCTGCATGCTGCGGTCAATTGTGATTGCAGCTGTGCATGTTGATCTGCAGGGAGACATCGTGGTGCTTTGATGGCAGCTGCCCTCGCAGTGCACACAGATGTGGATTCACTTGCTGCTGTTCAGTACAAAATATCTCAGCTGCTGGTGGCGTGCCTTGCACCTGCCACCCACTCGATGATGTGTCCTGCGTCAAGACGCCTGGTTGGTGCTCCTTATGGCTCTGGCTTCGCAGCGCGTGCGTCCTCACCAGGCTTAGTTGATCTGCCTAAAGTGCAGGCGATATTGCGCCTAAGACTGACAATATGTGACACATGTCATTAGCGGCGTGCTTCAGGCAGTGAGCACCACATGAGGCGAAACTCATACACAAAACCTCGTTGTGCATGCAGACAGGTGTGCGAGGGTCTGCAAGCACGAAGCAGTGCTAACAGAGTCGATGGGCAACCAGATGCTACTTGTGCCTCAGTCAGCAGGCCCTACTTGTGCAAGCATGCGTTCCAAGCAAGAGTTTGACGCACAAACAGCCCGAGATGTTTTGGAGCGTACATACACAGAAGCCTGCACCTTCAGATGCTGGATGTTGGCTCGCTTCCGCAGGGCAGCTGGCCACCACCTAAAATACACCGCCACTTTTATGTGAATCTGCCTTGGAAGGCAGGGTCGCGCGTCAGTGGGGTTGGGACCGGCGAAAGCAGCTCCCTGCAACGGCAGCAGCACGCTTCTGTGTGTACAGATTCGCCATGCGGGCTGCACTGCACCCACTCGGATGGGCCGCCGATATCTCAGATCTGCCAACATCCTGTGCTTCCAGATGCAAGCCTACTGCAGTTTGCGGTGCAATCTTGAAGCGTATTTGGTCCATTGGATGCAAGTAGCAGCGCAACTCTGCTACTGGCAGCCGCACGCGTTCGCTGGCCAGGCAGTGCATTGCGCGCTGGCGCTGCATCATAGCACCTCCGCCGCTTCAGCGGCATTGCATCTGCTCAACGCCTGCAGCAACAGCATTGCAGCTCCTGAACATGCTACGATTGTGATGCTGTGAGAAGTGAGACGGGCGCTGGTGTTGCCGAGGCATTGAGTGCCTAGCAGACTGGCAGGCGCTGCAGCGCTCGACGCCTGGCTCGCGCTTGACAAAGCGCAGCACTTCGCCTTCTGCGCCGTTGTGGCGCTTGCGGCCTACGCTCCGACTGCACGCAGCCGCAAACTGCATCGCCATCGCTTCCTGACTGCTGCCGCTGCTGCCGCAGCCGCAGGCCTGCTTAAAGAGACGGGCGATGCATTGAAGGTAGGCGGCAGCAGCAGGCAGGCTTGATCAGAAGACCAACGCCTTGAGTCTGCCATCAGTGTTCGAGACGGTATTCGAAAGTATTGAAGGTCATCATAAGTGCATGCCACAATCGCAGTGGTGGCCAGGGTTGTGGTCGAATCGGGACCTGGCGGCAGACGCTGCAGGCGGCGCGGCTGCCTTGCTAGCGGCTTCGGCAGCGGAGCAGTGGGCCGCCTGGAGGCGCCTGACCGCAGCACAGCCCCGGCCCGCCGACCAGCTCGTGTGACGCGGCTGTGAGGCTCTCACCGAGCAGGGGTTGGTGGACAGGTTGTGCCATTGAGCACAGAGCAGCTGGGCAGCTACTTGCAGGCAGCTGCACCCTGCAGCACCCTTCAGCATGCCACGGCTCTAGCCTGGAGCCTGAACAGCCCCAACTGCAGGCAAGCAACCTGACTGTCAGCTCTGGCATCGTCGCATGCTCTTATGGCAGCTGTTCGTATGCTGGAAGTCATTGTACCACCGCGCTGCATGAACGACGCTCGGCATGATGCAGTTGCATCACTGTACTCACTGCAGGCGGCATCATGGCGCTGGTGCCCTTCCGCGTGTCGGGCGCCGTGGCGGACCAGGGTGCGGAGGAGCGCCTGTTCGTGGTGGGGCACTGCTTCAATACGCACTGCAGCAATGACACAGCACCCCTGCTCGCCCTGTTGCTGTGCTGTGACAGACATGGCAGCTTCATGTGCCAGGTTTGCTGCCTGGCGCCGCCTCAGGGCAGCGTCAGCACAGCAGGCAGAGCTCGTTCTCATACAAGTGCCACTGCCTGCACGCAGATCGGCGGGGACGCGATCACCATCCGGCAGCGGCCCGCGGCGGCGCAGGCGATGCGGGACCAGGCTCTGCGCTCCGTGCTGCAGGTGCGCTGTCCTGTCCAGTTCCATGGTGAACCAAGAATCACCGCAGTGAGTGCTCAGTCCCTCACCAACTCAGCGGCTTGCACTGCTTCTCAACGTCTGAGCAGAGTCTCTTGCCTTTATGCCCTAGGCAGAGATCGCTGACAACCAAATTTAGAAAAGCACAGATCATCCTTCATTAGCTGCAGTGTGCAGTGCCCATGCACGCCCTGGGCTGTAACTACCGCTGCGCAGGCCGCAGGCCAGGAGCCGCCACCAGCAGAGGATCACAAAGAGGACCTGAGCCACGTGGGGCTGGTGGTGTGGCAGTCGGCATGAACCCTGAACTACAAACCCTGGTGTGCAGGCGGCAGGGCAGGAGCCACCACCGGCAGAGGATCACAAAGAGGACCTGAGCCACGTGGGGCTGGTGGTGTGGCAGTCGGCGTTCCTGCTGGCGGAGCTGTTGGCGCGGGCGCCGCCCTTCGGCACCTGGGGCGACGTGCGGGTCGTGGACCTGGGCACCGGCACAGGCACAACATTTTTGTTGACATCCCTGCGAGCGTCTTTGAATTTGGTGCTGCTGAGGCCGCTGCTCACTGCTGCAGTCTGCCTGTATATCTGCTCATCTCTTGCTCCAGGGTGGCACATGCCAAGTAGTCACCTGCTGCCAGCACATTCGCTGAACGTCGGTCAGACCCTCTTTGTATCTAGGCGTGGTGGGCATTGCGCTGGCGCGGGCCGCGGCGGATGTGGTGGCGACCGACCTGCCGCACGTGACGCCGCTGACGTGCGAGAACGTGGGCGCCAACTGCGGCAGCCCGCTGCACCGCTGCCAGGCAGGTGTCAAAATCATGTTGTGATCAACTACTCTCCCAACCACACATCTTCTCTTTGTTCTGTGGCATGCATGACTATAGGTGCATAAGCAGTACTAGTTATCATTATTTATTGTGGAGGTGACGCCATGCACCGCCACACTTCCAGCCAGCTGCCAGCTGCTGGTGGGGAGTGCTCTGTTTGCGGAAGATACTGCTCGCATGCTGTGCGGCATTTGTTGGCAGGTGGTCGACTACGCATGGGGGGAGGACGCGGGGGTCCTTCTGCCCCAGGGCCGCCCGCCCGACGTCATCACCGGCGCCGACATCATCTATGAGGAGCAGCACTACCCTGCGCTGCTGGCCACGCTGCAGGTAGGTTTTAGGGTCCAGAGTGCTCCACAGAGGTCAACGGCTGCATGCTGGTTGCTGGGCCTGCATTCGACCAGGTCGCCAGAATGACATGCATGGTCATTGCAGCAGCATGTCGGAAGTTAGGCTGAGACCGCTGAACCTTGACTTGTGAAAGGGTGTTGATGTGCTGCAGGCGCTGGCGGCGCCCCACACGCTCATCTACCTGGCGTCAAGGCTGCGAGGTGCAGTTTGCTTGTGGGCTTCTATACATGGGATGATGGATGGCCATATGCTGGCTTGAATCAGGGCCACCAGAGCGTTTTCAGGAGCGTCCAAGGGTCAGGAGGCGATGCCCAGCCGGCAAGACTGCTGCCCAGAGCTGTTGCGCCTGCTGAATGCGGCCCAATGCTGCTGGTTGCTGCCCAAACCCTGCACTCCGCAATCAGCAGCTAGTCTGCGCACGGCTGTCAGAGTTCCTCCTCACTCAAGCGTACCTCAGGGTTGCGTCCTCTGTGATGAGCTGGGTACATATTCTGCTTTATAGGTCGAAGGGAAGAGCGGTTCGAGGATATGCTGGGCGGGGCGGGCTTTGCGGTGGAGCGGGTGCCGGCGGGCCAGCTGCACGAGGAGTACCGCGACGGGGAGTACCGGGTGCTGCGGGCGACAAAGCGGGACGCAAGTCCGATATGAGTGCACAAAACCCTAAGATCTGGGCCAGCTGCACGAGGAGTACCTCGGTGGGGAGTACCAGGTGCTGCGGGCAACGAAGCGGGATGCGGGCCCCAGTTGACAGCACAAACCCTAGATTCTGGGCCAGCTCCATCAGGAGCACCGTGATGGGGAGTACCGGGTGCTGCACGCCACCAAAGGGATGCGGATGATGGCTGACAGTAGTTGCCTCATACCTTTCATGGTTGACACCATGTTTGGGTCCTGCGAGCCACGAAGCCTGTGGGCCCGGATGGAGCGCACTCAGCTTGTGCACTGTGCGCGACGTCGGCAGTTCTGCGCTGGGCAGATCGTGGAACAACAGCACAACAGGCTGCTTATGAACAGATGCTCATGTGCTCAGCCTCGCTGGACTGAGTCTGTGTAGAAGGATCGGCAGACATACGAAGGGTTCATGACACCATCAGAGCCTTCCACGTAATGCCCAACCATCACAAGGAAACCACGCCAGTCTACCCCAGGGCTTCGCAGCAGCTGCAAACGCAGCGGTGTTTCAACAGATTCCAGGACACAATCGGCTGCCAGCACATGCAGCAGGTCAGGAAAGCTGCTGCCCGCGCTCGTGCTTCTTGCGCTTGGGCGCCCTCAGCGGCGCCACACCCCCCTCCTGCTGCTGCCCCTGCCGGCCCTGCTGGCCCTGCTGACCCTGCTGACCCTGCTTCTTCTTCTTCTTCCTCTTCTTGCTGCCCGGCTGCTGGACGTCCTGGGGTTAATGTTCAACTCAGGTGAGCATCAACCCCACCTTTCAACTGCAACACAGAACATGCTACGGGCGGATGTGGGTTACACCACAATGCTGCTGACGACCAGTGTCAGTTGCATCTACTGGCGCACGGCAAAGCGGTTTGCTTGCCTGCTCGGCATCAGCGCCGAAGTGGAGGATGCCATCGCCATCGTGCTGGCTGTGCGGCTGACCGTCCTCCTGCTTGATGCTCCTGCCTGCTGCAGTGCCTGCTGAGGCTGGTGCTGCGTCCCTGTCTGTGCCCCTCACTCCAGGGCTGACCCCTGCCGTCGGGGCCTGTGCAGCAGTGCCCACACCAAAGTGGACTGCAGACTTTGCAGCCGGACGCTGGAAGCCGGAAGCGGCATCAGCACCGCCGCCGTCAGCCGCCCGCTGCTGCGCCCGCGCCAGAGCCGCGGCCATGGCCTCGTCTGAGATGACGGGGCCAGGATTGCCGTCTGGCGGGGGCTCGCGCTTTGCTGCTGCTGCTGTGCGCGCTGCATCCACTTCAGCCTACAGATCAACATCAACACATATGCAGGCTGAGCCAGACGCTTCCATTGGTGAACAACATAGCGCTGGAAGCGACATGCTGGATGGTGTGCTGCACACAGCTACCCGGGTTGAGTGTGTCAGCGCTTGAGCAAGAAGGCACGCATGTGAGGGCACATGCCAGGTCTGCAGCTAATGCTGGCCTGTGTCTGCAATGGCAGATCCCAAGGATGCGGCAGCAAAGCACCAGCGTCCAATGCGGTGTTGGCTGGCGCTTAATTGCTGCATGTCATGGGATGTGCCGCACGTTCTTGCCATGGACCCAGCGAAACTCATCCATATGCATCCATGCTGATGTTGTGGCACCTGCAGGGACTCCAGGGCGGGGCTGAAGCCGCCAAAGCTCATGTGCCCTGACACGACGCCCGGCAGCGGGGCGTCCTCAGTGATCACTATACATCCGCCCCCTCCACAACTGCCGCCATCGGCAGTTGCTTCCCAGCGCATGGGGTCCTGCTCTGCTGCTGGCTGCGACGCAGCCACGTCATGTAAACTCATGCTGATGGTCAAGGTGTGCAGAGCAAACAGACGCGTGCCCCACATGCAGACCAGTGAATTAGAAGTGCATGCGCCGCAGCAACACCTGATCCTGAGCAGCGGTGGCGGCGGCCTTCTGCGCGGCGCGCTGCATGAAGCGCATCTGGCCCAGCTTGCTGCCGGCCCGCCGCTTGCCAGTGCTGCCGCCGCCGCCAATGGGACCCGGCACCGCCATCGGCGCTGTGCCGCTGGCGCCTGTGCCGCCGTTCATGGCGGTTTGAGCGTGCAGGCCCTGTCGTAGTGCAGCGTATTTTCACGCGTGCTGTGCTCGGTCTGTTGTTGCGGACACTGGCAAGCGGCTGCCGCAGCGCAGTCAAAAAGCCGCTGTGTGTAGGCTGACCCAGCCAGTCGGCAACAGCCCGAGCTTACTAGGTAGCGTTACGCAGCATCTTACTGAGGGGCATCATGTCACAATACAGCGTGCGCTCCTCCCGCATTGCTTCCGGTGCGATGACTCGTGATGATGCTTATGCAAAGTAACGGCATTTTGTGCGCTGACTGTGTGCACCAGCGACTGATGGATGTACGATGGATGTCGACCCACAACAGTTGTGTGGCAACAGCGTCACTGACGATGCGCACAGGCTGATGGATGGCAGCTTGGCAGGTCGTCACATGTCCTGCCCTGTGTCGAAATGCTCTCAGGGTCCCAGTACATTGGAGAGGAAGCGAAGGACTGTGTGCGCACCATCACATGCTCTACGTCACACTGTGTGACAGCTGGGTGTTACCTGCACTCTACAGCTTGACTGTCCCCGATCTCAAATGGCGCACGGGCAGTGACCCTGCCATGAATCATCTCTGACACGCATCAAAATCTGGCGCACGTCTCCATCTGGAAGTCTGTTGGCAGACTGCGCTACTGAGCAATTCAGTGCTGTTCTACTGACAAACCCAATGTCATCCGAGGTAACTGCTAGGCTGCTTCGCTTCAGGCTGCCTACCCCATATTCTACCACAGTTCTTGCAGTTCACAGTGCTGGTCTGAGTCGGTCTAATTAACTGATATTGCCCCGCAAAAACCCGGTGCATCACACATCTGTGCCACAGCCTATGCCGGCCGGGTTGCCACCCACCACAGCGTGTTCGTTCTGGAGTTGCCATCATCGAATGCCGTCAGTGTCTGCACCTGTGCCCACGCTGCCGCCTTTGCAATCACCGCATGCTCCATATAAATGAACCCCTGCAATTCAGGACACAACAACCTGTCTTCAGTCTGCACGTGCAGAAGGTCGACCCCACCATCTGCCAACACACCTGACCGCCCAGACTGTGCTGCAGCTGACACTGGTCAGCAACAATGGGTGGCCACACAGCTGTTGGTATCACGCACCTTCCAGCCTTGGGCGGCGGTTGGAAGTGCTTTCGCAACGATGGGGTACTCTGTTGCGACCCAGTCCCGGGTCAGCAGCTGCTCTGATATGGGCGTGAACGGCAGCATCTGCAGCGGCACGAACATGCAGCAACACTTGAGCACAACAGGTGCTGGCCCCATGCTTCACACAGCACCCCTTGACATTCATGACCTGCGGTGCCATGCTGCTGAGAAGGTCCATGGCAGGCTCTCGGTCAGCCGTCACTGCCAGAGGCCTACCTGGATGCCGTGGATGAACTCCACGTTCGCGCCAAACCAGGTGCCGTAGCTGACCTGCACAACCGAGGTCCAGGAACAGTCGGGCTGCAGGTACCGGCATCTGCTGATGGTCTGACACCGCTTTAGTGCCTGATGCGCTACTTTCACGGCGCTGGTGCTCAGCAGAGCGATGCGTACAGACAGCAAGCATAGGTGATGAGCAAAGGACCAGCTAGAGTATGTGCCACAACTGATTGCACAGCCACACACCTGCGTGCTCCACAGCACGCCGATGACGCCGTTGGCCGAGAAGGGTTTAGGGTAGATCTGCGGCCCGGTCGGCTTAATATGCCAGTACTTTTTGGCGGACCGCAGCTCCACCGCCAGCAGCAGCCGCCCCCAGTCCGCCAGCGCGTCATCGCCCCTCGCCACCCCCAGCAGGTACACCCCGTAGTACGAGTTCACCGCCTCGCTGCTCGACTCCTGCAGGTGTTTCGACTCAAGACATCGCTTGGTGAAGGCCTCATCTATAACGACCACTGCTCGTCGCCAGTGCGTGGCAGACGTCGCAAGGCCTGGATTTGCATTGGTGTCAGTACCTGACAGCAGTGCACAGTCTGCACAGCTGGCAGGCAGTGCATGTACAACCGCAGCGAAGGTCGACACACGACTGCCACACCTGGTTCTTGCCGGCAGCGAAGACGGTGTACCCCGATGCCCAGCTGTGGCCATCGAACCAATCCATGTGGCGGGCGTAGGGGAAGTAGCGGTCGTTCTCGCGCGGGTTGGCAAAGTCCCGCAGCAGATCGTCCAGCGGCGCCTGTGGCTTGCAGACACTGATCTACTGACACTGGCAAGGAGAGATCGCTGGAACCAGGAGGGAAGCTGCTGCACGTCAGCTGTCTTGTCGGGATACTGAGAGTAGAACGCTGAGACTAGAGCGTACAAAATGCAGCAGAGCATATCGACCCAAGTCATCGATTTGTGCAGGTGGTTGAGCCTACCTTTGCAGCTGCCAGCCAGGCCTTGTCCTTGCGCCCAAGCGCTGCGGCCGCGTACACAAAGTAGCCGTAGTGGAAGTGGTGGTCGTTGTACTGCCCATTGCCAAAGTCAGCAGCGCCTGCAAAACCATACAGTGCCATGAGAGTCTGCAAAACACCGGAAGGACCGACACCGGCGCCTGGGGAATCGGCATAGCTGGATGAAGGGCAGCTCAGCCTGCGGAACAAGCAGCTTGTGACAGCCCACTTCCATAGAATACACATCCACAGCGCTACTCTGGTTCTCACCGTCCTTCAGGCCGTTGGCCGAGCAGGTGCCGCCCCAGATGGCGTCGTACCGCAGCGGGTTTGTGTTCTTGCCCGCCAGCCAGGGCGCCAGTGCTGCCCTCATGCGGCCGCGCACCGCCGCTGCTGTTGCAGTTTGGCCCAGCTCGTCCGCAATCAGCGCCAGCCGCCCCATGGCCGCCACCTGTGAAGGAGGATCGGGACTCCACCGTCACGCCACATACTTGGGTACGAACACCTCTGTACGTGATCTGGCCATAGGCATCATCTGAAAGCAAACGGTGCCAATCCTGGTTTCTGGTTCAGTCCAGCATGTGCATGGTTTGTGCACGTCAGCAGCGGCGCTAAGCGAGCAGCAGAGCATGTTAACAGCATAAAGCGTGATAATGCTGACACAGATTCGATGCTATGCTTGCACAGCGCTGCCGCCAATCCCATTGTGCATCAATCGACAGCAGGCAATGCTAAAAAAAGACAGCTGACAGAGCCTACAGTTGTCAAAAGGAGCATGCGCCTTGTACACAGCACGAAGAACGCACCTGCTTGCCAAAGAAGTAGGGGTCTGGCGCCACCGGCACCTTGCCCGCGTCCGCCCGCAGCGCCGCCAGCACCGCCGCCCTCTTGTCTGCGTCTACGTCCCTGGGCGCTCCCCACCCGACGGTCGTCAGCGCCTCTGTGGTGGTGAAGCCGCGCTGCGACCCGCGCACGGCGGCCGCCGACACGCAGCTCATGCGCCCCTTCACCGTGCCGTAGGCGTCCTGCAGCAGAAGGAGAGGATTTGGCGCAGCAGTGACGAGAAACCCGCTGCTGCCCTGGCATTTCCAGTACTCAACGTCTTCGGCCGTCCGCATATGGCGGCTGGGAATATTCAGGCATCTCAGCAGATGTTCACCCTAACCATTAACCGATACAGCAACTGTGCATGGCCAACCAGCTGGTTGATGTGTTGAGCATGAAGTAAGTGAACCCTGGATGCGATAACATTGGCGTACCGCCAGGACGGTCGGCGCTGTACAGCCCGCGTCCAGGTGGTGCGGCAGCACGCACGTCAGCAGCCGGGCTGAAGCTGGCAGGGCGCCGCCGGCGGTGGCCCGGCACACATAGCCGAATGTGACCTTTGCTGTGTTCGCTGCGCTTTTCTGCAAAACAAATCAAAGGAGGTCGGTCTGGCGGTTGAGACAACTGTCAGCAGCGCAGGCAAGCTAGGCAATGGGGCCGGACTCCCGGGGAGGTCGAAAAGCTCTGGCAGCACCTCAGGCCCTAAGTGGCACTTGCCGCTGCTTGAGTCCATGTCCAGCACAGCACCAGCTGCATCAAAGCGGGCGTTGCACCAATATGCAGCCCGAGTGCCACACACCTGGTAGCTGACGTCGCCGTTCGCGGGCCACACCCCCGAGTGCTGGTCCAGCACCTGTGCGGCCGCGGCGCTCGGCGCCAGCGCAAGCCGCAGCGCCCCGCTGTAGGGCGCCGTCGCCGTGAGCTTGCTGGTGCCCGCCAGACTGAAGGTCACCGCCCTCCCGGTGTAGACGATCCACGTCTGCAGCAGAAAGTGGTGTCAGCTGGTGTCAGCGTCATGTTGGGCCATGCCAGACACACCTGCCACAGATGTCTGACCAGGCTCCCAAACGAAGCAGAAGGCACCGAATTCCCAGACGAGCAGCGGATGAACCAGCCGCTGCTGGCTGGCGGCATAGGAGCCCACTGCTAACTGTAAGCAGAGCAGCAACAAGCAGCAGTTCGTTGTCATAACTTTGGGCAGGCTTTCGAGACACCAGCAAGCCGATCAGTGCCGGTCAGATGAAGCCATGGAAGCGTTGGTCACAGGACCCGAACAGGGATGACACACCTCGCCGCTGTTGAGCATCAGCGCAAAGCGCCTGCCGGTCACGGGGGCGCCCCCGGCCGCCGGCTGGCCGTTGATGCTCAGCACCGCATGGATGGTGGACACCACAGGTGTGAGCCCGGTGTAGACCACCGTCTGGTACGGCGACCCTGCAGCAGGTCACAGCGGCAACTGCAGGGTTGCCGGGAAGCCACATTTGCGCTCGCTCCGTCGAGGATTCGGGCCGACGACAGATGATGATCTCAATGACATGAGGCCAGCCTGGGAGGCCTCAGACGAGGTGTGGCAGCCCTGCTGTGCTGTGATCCCATGCCTGCTTGCTTCAGCGGCAGCTGGCAGTATCCGCGCAGATCAGAGGGGCGCGCTGATATTGAGCCAGCCTTGTTCCACTTTGATCTGAGCAGACCCACAGGCAGTGTGCTAGAATCCCTCACCTCGCACAAAGGCTGCATCAAACATGCTGGGGCTGCCGGCCGCCCGCCACCGCATGGCCGCCACCAGGGGGTCAAAGTGCGACAGGTACCTGCACAGTGTTGGCCGCAGCTGAGCAGCATGCAGCTGGGACAGCATCTGATGCGTCGTGCACACAATGCCCCGCAGTCATGACACCGCTCACATAACGGGCATCAGGGGAAATACTGCAGGCCATGCTGTGCAAAGTGCGATGGGTCCAATGGAACCTCTGACGTCAGGAAGCCTGCTGCTCTGCTTGCTCACCGTGGCCCGGGCGCCTCGGCGAACCCGAGGCTGACGTCCGCCACGAAGGGGTAGATCACGTCCTTGGCCGTGACCGCCGGCTGCGAGTAGCCCACGTCCACGCCCCGGGCTGTCGCGCGGACCTGGTATGGCAGCGGCGCCGCCGGCTGGTCGCCCCTGCCCGTCACCAGGTTGGTCCACCAGGCGCCCGTCGGCAGCGGCGGCCTGCGGAGGGCGGCGCGGCAATGAAAGGGGCAACTGGAAGATACGTCCGAAGTGCAACTGGAATCAGCACAGCGCAGGCCAGCCAGAGACACGACGCAGCGCCTGCACACGCAAGCAGGCGCTCAACTACATTGCAGCTTACACCAGGAGGCAATGGGCGGCGTCAGCCTCGCTGTGCACAGCACACGGCTGCCAAAACTTGGTTGAGTGCTGCACTCACGATGCAGCTGGCTGTTCAAAACCTCAGGATGGACGTGAGGTGATATCGAGAGTCCCTCTGAGATATCACACCTGAAGGCGCCCCACAGCGGCCCGGGCTTCACGCTCTGCACCCTGCTGGCAGCGAAGTGGGGCTCCCCCGCCGGCAGCAACGCCCCGCCCAGTGGCACCGGCTTCGGCGCCGGCGCTGTGATGCGCACAGCAAACACACTGAGTGCATCCCCCACGAGTGCGGCGTTGCAGCCTGCAGGATCTCGCCTGGTGACTTGCCACTGCATACCGCCACAGCAACCGCCGACACGGGGCAGGCCCGCGACGACCATTTAACGGCTTCTAATGTGACGCAAAGAAGCTAGCGGCATGTGACAACACCATCAGAACCAGGGCGGTGACTGTCCTGCCGCATGGTCACTCTGCGTCACGCAGGTAGCGTCTTTGTGAGCAGAGGTGACACTTCATGTGTCCAGCAGAGGCTGCTCCAGCTCGACCAGGCGTATGCTGTGCCACGGAGCTAGCAGCACATCAATTTCACGGCGGCCGGTGTTACGGGCTGCACCTGTTGAATGCTGGCAACCATCCAGATCTTGAACTGCTAACAACGCGTTGGTGCACCTCCGAGCTGACGAGTCTCGTCATGCTCGAGACGTGAGTAGGTAGTCGTAAGTAATCGCTGATGTTTGTGCATGCATGCTGTTCGCAGAGCTGCACGCGGCACGCTGCACTACTTCGACTCACCGCCTGCCTGGCGCGCGGTGGCCGGACAGCGGCAGTCGCACACGGGCGCCTGCTGCGTGCTTTCCATCTGCAGCAGTATCGCCACCGCCAGCAGCAGCGCTCGGTGCAGGCCTGCCGGCATCGCGACGCCTGGCCTGCTGCCCTCCAACCTCCAATGCCCCAGCTGCGCCGGTCGGCGCGGCAATCCGCAAGCGCAACACCAAGGAGAGTTCTACATGCCGATTACATTGCCACACCAAGGCCGCAGTCTGACCGGCGGTACAAACTTTGTGGCACCATGGCTCTGGTGATGCACATCAGTCTGGCACCGCCGTCTTTGATGCGGCGGCCTCTCGCCTGCAGTTGGGTTGGGCGTCCTGTGCTTCCAAAAGCTGCAGGGCGCAGCTTTGCTCTGACGTAACACTGTCTGATGATGTGTCCCTTACAGCGTCGATGCCACGCTTGAGCGGTATGCACGAGTTGGCTTCGACGTTGTCATGTTTCAAGCTGCTACTTCTGATCTCAATAAAAGGTGGCAATTGTCGACGTCGCTGCCAGCGGAGAGCACGGCTCAGCAATCTGCTACGCCCTGCCACTTCAACTGCTTACGCTGCAGTGGCCATCTCAGGCTCGACAATGCATCTCGCCTGCTGTTGCCTCCGTGTCACTTCGCATCATGCGACGTCGACATCTGGACTACTGCTGATAAAAGCCCTGCTTAGTCGCCGCCGGTAGCCTGCTTCAGCTGCGAGATGGCCTCGTCACCTGCATAGCAAGCGACCAACAAAAGTTGTCGAAAGACCCAACATCTGCTGTGGACGAGAGGGAGTGCATGTGACATGAGCACTGCCATAAACCATGAAAAGCATGCATGATGGCTGAGCAACTACAGTAAAACTCACCCATAGCCTTCAGCACGACGACGGTGAGCTCCTTGCCGGCAGAAAATTCGGCCTGGATGGTGTCTGCCAGCTTCTCAGCCTCGTCGGTGCCGCCCGGCAGCTTCAGGTCGTCCTTCGTGTTGCCGTCAGCGTCCATCAGCGACACCTGCACACAGGAGGCATGAACTGGCAATGCGCACTCCCGGCGTACGTGATGCAGACTGTACAGCTGCAGGACTTGGCCTCAACGGCTTGACCTTGACAGACCGGATGGTGCAGCAGCATTCAGTCAGACTGGGGAAGCAGGTCTTCAATGTTGCGCTGTTTCATGCCCAGCAGGGTAGCCAAGAAAGCATCAGGAGGGGGGTACAAGGACTCACGAAGCCGTCCTCGGAGATGTCCAGCACGCTGAACTCCTGGCGGCTCACGTTCGGCACCTGGGCAACAGCCAAGACGCGTCTGCCGCCAAGGACCTTGACACGCTCGGCTGCCGCTGCACAAGTGCCTGAAGAGCATGCTGGTCGGCCGAGGTGCGGAGAGCGCTGTAGCCGGTGTGGCTCGAGGAGCATGAAGGGCTGCAAAAGTACAGGAGTACACCAAAATTGCCTAGACCCTGAACTCACGTCGGAGTTGTGGGAGGAGGGCTGCAGGTCCTCCAGCTTCTTCCCGGTGAAGATGTCCAGCGCGACAAAGTGGCACTTGGCGTGGCCGTGCTTGCCCGTCTTGGAGGTCGACACGTCCACCACCTGTGTGCATGGCAGGGTCACACACGTCATGTTTCTCAGCACCTGCCATGAACCTTGCTGGCACCAGGCTTCTGTGCGGGCGCAGTTCTTTGGACATCTGATTACATGGCAGCGGGAGATGCAGTGCAGTTCAGCACATCCAGGCGGCTGTGCCTGAGGGTGGATAGCGCCTGCAGCTGCAGCACTGGTTGCTACAGGGCCAGCTGCTGACCTTGCAGGGGCGGTTCTTGATGACGATGAAGCCGTTCTTGCGGATGGTGCCGGCCTGCTGCGGGTACGTCAGCGAGGCGCCGGCATCCGCCGACTCGAAGTGGACATCGTGTTCGTCGGCCATCCTGCGCAGGCGACAAGATATTCCAATGGTATACATCACTGGCCGAAACAGGGCGACGGGACACCACTCCAGTGGTCCTACGCGCAGCCCCTACTGGCTCCCGGGGCAGTGGGCTGTATACCATGCCGGATGGCGCAAACATCCCTCTGCTTTCAGGATGGTCTTCCGACTGCCACAAAGCACAGCACACGGTGCTCCAAATGCTAGAGCTGAGGCTCACTGCAGTTGATCCCATCGGGCTGCCAGATGCAACTGGGACACTGGAGCTGAGGAGCGTCCCAACATACATGCACATGCTGCTACTCCACAGGGGAATGTCAGTTGGGCACTGTCACCAACGCGCAGAGCCAACAGCCTCGCCGGATCCCATGGGCCTGCTGCTGAGCAAAAGTTGAGGCACTCTGATGCCCCAAGCCGAGCTGATCAGAGCTGCACCCAGCCTCAGCCACACTGCTATATGTAGGAGGTGTGTCTTGGCATGCGCAGCTCCCGCAGCAGGCGCGGCGTACAAACACTGGGCTGCCACACAAGCTGCAACATTCAACCTCGCAAGGGACCCGCTGTGCCTCCAGCCTAGCGCTTGTATACACCTTGCAACATCAGCGTAGGCTCAGACAGAGCCTTGCAGATCGAAGACAACATGCTGACCTGGCCGCTGTTGCTGTTTCGCCTGTTGCTGGGGGTGCTCTGTGGTCGCGATTTGTTCCGTCTGCGGCGGCGGTGCGGGCCTCTGGCGCCGAAGAGCAGCTGGAAGCAGCGCTCAGCTGTGCTTTTGGATCACCTGGCCGCTGTGAGCGACCGTCAACGCGCCAAGAGACCCACGCACAGGCGACTGCGCCGTCGACATGCACAACTGTGTTTCAGGGGATTACCACAACGGGGGAGGGCAAGCTGGCAGCTGACATTCCCCGCTTGTGCGATGTTTGGCAGCCTGCTAGGAACACTGAGGCCATGCTGCGTGCAGCAAACAAGCTCTTTCGTCTCAGCAGCATCCAAAGGGTAACACTGATCAGCACTAAATCAGTTTGCAGGGCTGGCGAGCTCGCAGTGCCAACATTTCTGGCGGGCATCGACGACTGCCATTTTGACGTGCCTGCCAAGCCACTGCGGGCGACACTTATCGATCCCTGTGCTGCGAGCCTCACTGCAACGCTTTGATAGATTGTCAAGACCTGCGCGACTGTGAAGGCTGGCTGCCCCCAGCCAGGTGAATGTGCATGTCACACTACTAACTGCGCCTATTGCAGATGCAATGCGCATGCGCTCTCACTTCGTCGCTGGCCACATAGATGTGCTGCCACGTGAGCTGATCGCGCAGGCCCGGCGTCAGAAGCGCCCTGCTGCGGCTGTCACGCCGGCGACAGGCGTCGCTGCCCCGCGCCCCGGCGCGGGCAGCGCCATGATGAAGCGGGCCCGAAAGGCGGTGGGAGGGGGCTCTGCCAAGGTCCGTTCCCTGTCCCTAGCTGGGTCGCCCTTCTGTTCAGGACCTGACCGACTCCTTGGCACAGGCAGCTTGTACAGACACCTCCAAGGATCGTGCTTTGCTATCCACGCTTTGACCATGCTGTGCAGTGGTATGCTTGCAGCGGCAGGCATGCAACAAGTGCAGGTCCCTGTTTCTGCTGTCTTGAGCGGACAGCAAACAGATCAAGCACTGCATGCATGCAGGCAGATGGCATCTTTGACAAGTATGCCGAGGCCTCCGCCGACACCATTGGCCCAGAAGGTGATGCCTGGGTGCCCATGTATTCCACGCATGCACATCACGCTCTGAAGGTGCGCAACTCTTGCAGCATGATGTTTGCGACTCAGGCATCCTGTGTTACCTGCAGGCATTGAGCGCTTCTGCACAGATCTGGGCCTGGACCCTTCAGACAAGCGGGTGGGTGGATGGCATCTGCTTTTTGCGAACCATGTGCCCAACCTGGCGCCATCCTGCATGCACACCCGCAATCATCCTCCAGATCGCATGCGCAGCGCATGCCAGCCCAGCAGCAGTGACTGATACGCTCGTGCTGCTCGCCGCAGGTGTTGCTGCTCGCCTGGAAGATGCGGGCAAAGCGCATGGGCTACTTTAGCAGAGAGGAGTTCCAGACAGGTGCGCCGGTGGACGACGTCATGAGCGCAAGAATTATAGCGAAGTCTGCGCGCCACAGTGTGATGCAGCAACAGAGCGCAACAGCTGGTCTGCGGAGCCACGGTGCAACCGCAGCGCTTCCTGGGACCCGCAGCTGGCATGCTGCCTTTGGCTTGCCCAACCCTGCACACAGGCCGCAGGCTGATGGATGACAGTGCGCAGCGGACGCAGCAGGTTACTTGACCGCCGTCCGATGGTCGGCCATGCGCAAGTATTGCCAGTCTCCGCTGCAGGGATGGGCGCGCTGAAGGCGACGACGGTGGCGCAGGTGAAGCGCGCGCTGCCGGGCCTGGAGGAGCAGATCGACATGGACCCCGACGCCTTCCACGACTTCTGCAGCTTCGCCTTCAAGTTCTGCTTGACGGTGCGCAGGCGCTTCCGTTTTGTTTGGTAATTGGGCAACGGTACCTGCTGCAGATGCATCGCACCCTGATGGACCGGTCACCCTGCGTGGAGGCTGACGCACGTGCTGCAGACTGCAGGACAGTGTGTTGTTTGCATGGCACAGTCAGTGATCATGGCGCATGCTGACTGGTTTGTGTCACATGTGTAGGAGCCGACGCAGAAGCTGATCGACATCCCGACGGCGTGCCAGATGCTGGGGATCGTGATGCCGCACGAGCCGCTGCAGCCGCTGTTCGTGGACTTCCTGCAGCAGCAGAGCGAGTACAAGGTCGTGAACTTCGACCAGTGGACCAGCTTCCTGCGCTTCACCCAGGACGTGCGCTTCCGCGGGCCCCTTCTTTCTGCCTGCCGCTGCTGCAGCTGTACTATAGCAGTACTCCTGGTTGTAGCAAGTCCTGCAATGTGTGCGCACCTCGCTTGCGCCTGCATGCCCTGATGCTTGACTGAGAGCAGACTGTATCCACAGGAGTATGGGAACAGCTGCAGACCACAGGCAGGGAGGGTTGCTGCAGCCCACTGCGCTATTTGATGTTGTGAACATGGTGCGTCTGCAGGTGAAGCCGGACCTCAGCAACTACGACGAGTCGCAGGCGTGGCCGCTGCTGCTGGACAACTTCGTGGAGTGGGGGCGGGTACGCACTTGCCACTCCCTGATGCCCTGTAGTGCGGCGGTTTAGCTGCAGACACTTTCTGGCATCGATTCTGCATACTCGTGTGTGTGGCATAGCCTGTGCTCTCTGCCCAACACATCACCAGCGCAATGACCATAGACATGGCCATAGCTTGCATCTCAGTCAAGGTGGCACTGTGCAGATCATGCGAGCAGCACACGGTTGACCATGCACAGCCGACCGCTGTGCATTTCGACGATGCAGGAACAGCTATCAAAGCCCATCGACCTGACATGAGGCAGTGGTCCCTGCTTGAGGTCAGCAAGCAAACAGCGTGTGCAGCGCCGGATCTAGCAGCATGGCAGTATTCCCAACAGCTTGTATTGCTTGCTCAGATTACAGTCTCAGCGATTGCATGGCAGTTGGTGCTGGCGTATGCAATGGCGTGTTGCAAGGGAGCAGGGAGATGTGCTTGTTTTGAAGTGCGGCAGGAGTGACCACGAAGCCCAGCAACCTGCTTATAAAGCCAGCACGCATTTCCATACACCCTAAAGCTGACGTCTCCAAGCCAGTAAAACCAATCCAACACAGCGTCATGTGCTTGCATATAGCTCTGGTTTCAACACCCCCACATATGGCAGCGACCGGTAAGCCTGCAATGCGGCAGGGTCTCCTCAGAATTCGCAGTTGCCAGCATCCATAGGCAGAGCACAGTTATAGATGCGCATGTACACACTGCCATCGACAATGCATACCCACCTCATTGAAGTCTAGGCCATAGCCCACCACGAACTCATCTGGACACTGCAGGTAGGGCAAAACATTGTCACTGATGCGCCTCTTTCGCCTAATCCCTTTCGAGACCATGGAGCAGTGGCAAGTGCAATCGGCTGCCGACCAGTACAGCTGGCGCCCAACCAGGACTCCAGTTCTGCAGCCGTGTCTCACCGGCAGTGCGCAGTAGTCGGGTTTGATGTCCACCTTTCGGCGGGCCGCCTTGTCGAGCAGCACCACCACCTGCAACATCCAGCGTCCAACCACACGACATGTCATGAGGGCGACGGGATGTCATCAGAATGCCGCGTGCTGGTCATGCGGGCGTCAAGCCGCAACACTGCTCAACAGCTGGCAACACCCGGGGCAATTCCCGAGCCGACAGCACCTTGACGGAGGCCGCCCCTGCTTCCTGCAGCCGCGCGACCACGCGCTTCAGGGTGGCGCCCGTGTCGATGATGTCCTCCACCTGCATTACAAGCATCGAGTCAAGGTGTACATGATGTACTGGGCCGCCTGTGCCACGACACGGCGCCGTTGGGTTGTTGATGATTTGGGCTGCCCTGACACACTGAACGTGTTGTAGAAACCTGTCAAAGCAGGCCCGTAGGACCTCAGCACTCTCCGCACCACCAGGACGTGCCGCCCTGAGACGTCAATCTTTGCTGCGAGCATGTTGACGTTGACGTCGCCCGCCGCCACCGTGGCCGCGCCGTAGCTGGATGCTGCAAAGAAATCTACCGTCTGCATGGGCAGCAGGCAGCAAGTCACATGCACAGACGAGAATGCTGAAGTGCTGGCACTAGTTGCCTTGAGCGGTGCACCTGGTCCAAACATGGTCCAATGAAGGGGTTCTGGGTTGGACGTGCTCACCATGCCGGCGGGGACTGGGGTTATGGCACCGGCCAGGTCCGCACAGAACACGAAGGCGCCTGTGAGCGCCTGCGCAGTCCATGAGCAATCCCTGAGTTCGGCTAGACCTGGGATTGGCAGGAATGTCAGGTGCCTATGCGCATGATGCGTGTGTGTCATGCTCATGCGGCACTGCCAAGGTCGTCATCAAGCAGCACGCACCCCGAGCAGCAGCGGCTGCCTGTCTGCATACTCCTCTGCCAGCTGCCTGGTGGGCAAAATTCACAGCAGTGCGTTGAATGTTATGTAGTGCATGGGGTTCCTGGCGCACTGCATGTAGGTCAGTTCTGGACATGCCCACCAAAACATGATCGTCCAGGGCTGATGGTCCCACCTGCCCAGCGCCGTCACGGCTTCGGCCAGCTGCTGCTCGTCGTACACGACGCACAGGATGTCTGGGTGAGCGTCAGAGGCCGCCGTAGCACGCACCGGCGGCGCTGCCGCGACGATCGTCATTCGCTGCCGCGGCTGCTTAGCTGCTGCAGGCAGAGCGTGATGCCTGTGCTGATGACGAGAGGCGGGCCTGCAGATCGGACGGCCTGGAACACAGCAGGCACTTTGTGCCAGGAGAGTCGGCGTTCGGCGCTGCACTTGCGCCTGGCAGCACGGCAGATGACCGACCTCGCGATGGCAGTTGGACCGTAGCGCAGCCTGCATGCCTACAGCATCGGGAGCCTTTGGCCACAATGCACAATGCAAGGCAGTTGTGAGCATCCATCGGACCTTCCATTGGAAGCCCATTGGGCTTAGCCATTATTTGCACAACCCATTGCAACATGCCTTCCCTCAATTTGCGATTGCACCTCACTTTCACTGACGCTGATTGCGGTCGGCTGGTGACGTGCTTCGCTCTCGTCAGCGTAGCGGATCGGTCCTGACAGCGCCTGCTTGAGCACCACCGCATGCCGCCAGCGCTGCCGCGGGCGCTGCTGACATGCTGCTGGGTGCCGGGGCCCCGGTGCATGGGCTGCGGGTGGCAGCAGGTCTGCAAGCAGCTGCAGGGCTGTGGACCCACCAGGCTGCTGAGGGCACAGCATGCTGCACGCGCTGTGACTAGGGGCGCGGCAGCGGCTGCGGCGGCGTGTGGCGCCCGCCGGCAGCACTGCTCTGGAGCGACATCGCGATGTGGTGCCGAAAAGCACATGCGGCAGCGATCCCAGGGCGTCGGAGGACGTCAAGCTGCTGGCAAAATCCAAGCAGCCGCCGTGCAGGCGCTGCCGGATGCCGTGACTGCTGCGCAGCAGCGGGCGACGGATGATCTCGCCGCTGCAGAGGAGCTCCTGCACGTTGACCTCAGGTCAGCCGCGTGTGCTGCTGCATCCAAGGCACACGTGTATGTGCCGGCTGCGCCGATGGGCACGGCAGTGCATTGTCCTGCTGCATCTGCTGCAACCCCCTGCCTGCTGCGCCTGGAGCTTTTCAAGCTACAAAGGTTTTGGCCGCACCCGACAATTTTGTGGGAATTTGCTACAGGGAGGACCGCGGCGTGGACCTGGGGCTGGACCTGGTGCCCGGCGTCGCGCTGATGTTGCAGCCGCTGCGCATCCTGGGCACGGATTTCAATTTGGTCGTCCCAGATGTGGACGCAGTCATGGACGCCTACATCTCAGCAGGTGGGGTCCAGCAGATAGGCAAGCTACGTTTGTGTATCACTCCGTCGGCCGCAACATGTCATCAAGTATAGCATGATGAAATGTGGCGTTCCCGACGGTGAACGGGCAGCTTTGCGACATCACAGCCGCCGCAAAAGGGGCTCAGACGCAGACCGTTGTCTGCATCGCTTCACACCCCCTGCTGCTGCAGGGCAGGAGGACTGGGACCCGTACTGGGCGCGCCCCTGGCCCTCGGCGGCGGCGCTGGCGGCGCGGCTGCTGCGGGGCGGCGATGCAGAGGCCGCGCTGGCGGGCGCCGCCGTCGCGGAGCTGGGCGCGGGGCTCGGCCTCGCGGGGCTGGCGGCGGCGCTGGCAGGTGCCGGCTCCGGCGTCAGCACTCACCTGCTTGTGTCGAGCACTGGGGGCATGCATGCTCTGGCACCTCCACGGATGATGTGCCTGCCAGGCTCCACTGCCCAGAGCGCCGAGCGCAAAAGCGGTGGGCGTCTGCTCACCGCTTCAGATTGGTGCTGGCGGCATCCACACATCTCGCTGACGATGACACCATTGATCACGCACCTGACCATGCTACAGCGCCTTCATCTTGCTGAGTTGTCCATGAACCTCATACTGCAGGCGCGCGGCGGGTGGTGCTGATGGATCGGGAGCCTCTGGCGCTGGTGTGCGCCGGGCTGAGCGCCGCGGCGTCCGGCATCGCGCTGGAGAGTGCGTACGGCGCAGGTGCGCCTGGCCCCCTCGGCGCCGGCGCCGGCGGCACCAGCAGCGGCGGCAGCAATGGCAGCAGCAGCGGGACCAGCGGCGGCAGCGCCGCTCAGGGCACAGCGCAGCAGCAGCAACGGCAGCAGCAGCCGCAGCAGCAGCCGCAGCAGCAGCAGCAGCAGCAGCAGCAGCAGCAGCAGCAGCAGCAGCAACAGCCGCAGCAGCAGCAGGCAGTTGGCAGGGATTGGGGCAGGCACGATGCGGGAGTGGTCAGCAGTGGCGGCAGCAGCCAGACCGGCAGCCAGGGCGCCGGTGGGGCGAGGCCATCGCTGCTGCCGGCATGGCCAGGCAGCGTCCCGGATCTGGGGCCTGCAGCAGCAGTCCTGCTGAAACACATCCGGCGGCATGGCCTGTCGCCACCTGCGGGGAGGTGAGCTTCGATGTTCGAGGCACTTTCAGCATCAGGCGGCACCATGAGCAAGATGGAACTGCGTATGCATGTTGCGTGAGTGCAACATGCTTGGAGCTTGGAAGGAGTGAGCTAGGCAAGTCATTTGGTGAGCCCTCCACAACTCATATCTCTGGCAACAATGCCTGTGCCCCTGCTGCAGGTCTGGCGCTGCCGCCGTGTCGCTGCAGACGCTGGACTGGAGCGACGTCAGCGGCTGTGGATCGGCGCGCTATGATGTGCTGCTGGTGAGGGCCAGGCCCTGCTTCCTGCACACCAAAGGCACAGCAGATGTATCTGGAGGGCACTGCGCCTCCTGTCCTGTGTTCCGCAAATGCTGCAAGGGCATGCAAGGGCGTCATCACCGCTACGAGCGACCAGGAATGGCGTGGCTGCAGGCGTGCGACGTGCTGTACGAGTCGTACGCGGTGGCGCCCATCGCGGAGCTGGCGCCGCGGCTGCTGTTCAGCTCGGGCGGCCGGCTGCTGCTGGCGGACCCCGCCGAGCGCACCGTGCACAACAGGTATTACTTCCACGGTGAAATATCAAAATTTCAGCTGAGCATAGATTGGTTTGGCTTGGGCGGGGGGCTGCTGCTGGCGGACCCAGCCGAGCGCACCGTGCACAACAGGCAGGAGTAAACATGACTTCGTTTTGGTGTTTGTACATGTTGTAATTTCAACCACAAAGTGAAGGGATTCCTCTTGCTGGCAGGGCCATCTGGTAGTACCCTACTGTTTTGGTGACCCGCAAGGTTGGCTGTGTGACAGAGCATGGCTCCGTCATTGAATGGTGCCAGAACTGCTGTGCACCTTCTCCTCGTCTTCACCATGTACTGACACTGGTGTGCAAGATCAGATGTGTGGCTTGCGTTTTGGCCTTTTACAAATCTGCAACTGCAGCAGCCCAGCAGGTTCATATGAACGGGCCCTCGTCTTGGCACTACATGCAAAGCTAAAGTACTGGTGCGGTACGCTCCGCTGTGTTTTGTCAGAAGCTGTCCAGCAGCAGGAGACGAGGTGGTCGGTGTGTGGCACTCGCTGCAGGGCAGCCTTCGTGGAGCTGGTGGGCCGCGGCAAGGTGGGCCTGGCATTGTGCGCGGAGGCGCAGCAGCTGGTGGCCATCGACGGGCAGCAGCCCATGATGGGCGGCCCCGCAGCGGCGGTGGCAGCCGGAAGCAGCAGACACCCCAGCGCAGCAGAAGCGGCAGCTTTGCCAGAGGGGCAGGACAGTGTGGCGCAGGGCAGCAGCGGCGGCGACGCCGGTGGCACCGGCAGCAGCGACGTGCTGCAGCAGCTTGCCAGCAGCCAGCAGGGGCAGGGCCCCGGCAGCGTGGTGGCGGTGCGGCTCATGACCTTCGCCAGAGGCTGGGCGGCGGGCACGGTCGCGCCAAGCAGCTTCGCGGCCGGCCGGCGGTGACGCACGACTGCCACTGCTATGCGGGAGGCAGCCTCCGGGGGCGGGCAGCAGGCAAGGTCCGGGCAAGGCAGCTTCGCAGCACTGATGCACAAGCGCTAATGCTATGAGGGTGGCAGCACATGCGCATTGATGTATGTTGCAGCGTGAACCATCCTGACTTCAGCTGGCATGCCAGGGTGTAGTTTCTACACGACCGACCACGACCATGATAGCAGACAGCAACCATGCAAGTTTCACTGACCGGACGTTTTGGCACTACCAAGAGTTGGCACTACCATTTCGGGCCTGAATGAACAACACACGCAGCAAGCGCAAATTGGAGACTCATATCGAGGGGTAACAGCTTCACGCATGCATGGTGCTTTCTGTAGAAGCCGCACAGTGTGCTGGTTTCCTGGTTAGACCGCCCTGCGGCAGGGGTTGTGCCTTGTCCCGAGATCTCCGTCTCCAGGTCCGAGAAAAGGACGAGCGGCCCCTTGCCTATGCTGCTGTGAACAGCAGCCTGCAACGGGGCGAGAACAGCTGCAGCTCACTCATCGCCCCCACTTTGTGACAAGACGCAGCCCAAGGTGCAACGCTGAAACCGGTTGTCCTGCTGCTTCTCTCAGAGTTTTGTGGCTTGAAGGCGGCGGCGGCGGCAGCACATGCCATCACACGTGGCGCAGCGGCAGCGCTGCTTCAGCGGGCACCCTGCTGCATGGTCAGCAGACATGCAGTGCAACACTTGCAGAAAGGACGACCCCAACTTGGGGGTGGTTGGACCCCCCGTGAGCCTCACGGGGGTGGTCTGTAGTACAGGACACAAATTCACTGTACGGCGCGCCTTATCCGCGTCGCCGCCAGAGGATTGGGCACCCATCCACCACTCTCAAATTCACTTTTCGCCAGCAGGCACCGCATACAGGTGCGCGCTGGCTGTGGTGTCGCCTGCGATGCAGTGCGCGGCCTGTCTTGCACCTAGCTGGTATACCTGATTGCACGCATGCATGTCGTGCGAACTGACCCGGCGCGCCGCCCGCTGCGCAGGAAACGGCCCCTCCAGAGCCCCTTCTGCACCTGCAGCAGCACTCAAGGTACGTCAACACACTCCTGCCCCAATCTGCTGGCCCTCGCGTCTTCAACAGAGACTCGGTGGTCAACTTCTCATCCATTCTGTCCAGTCAGCACCAGTTCATGCGGTCGGCGGCGAGGCGCTGGCCGTTGGAAGAGCCGGCAAGGCAGTAGAAACTGTTCCAAATGCTCATCTCACATGGATGATGCAGTACGCCGCCTGTTTGGGATCGGACGTGATCAAAATGCTGGTGCGGCTGCTGGCCACCGGTTGGGCCACGGCACATGATCATGCAGCGCGCAAGCTTGCGGTGTCCTATGCTGCCATGCAGCGTGATAAATGGTGACAGCGGTGTCTGCGCGCCGCGGCAACAGCTGCATGCCCGCTTCATCAGGCCTGCAGATGCGTGCAGATGTACCATACTCGCGAAAACACCGTGTGCGTCCGCGGCTCGGCAGACAAATTAGCAAGCCACCAGCAGGGTCCGACGATGCGGGTCACCAGCAGAGCAATTACAGTCCGTCTGAACCATCATGTGTGTTGCGGCCCTCGCAGGTGTCGGAGTGCGATGGCGGCACACACGGCGCGCAATGTCGGCGGCGGCGGGCTGGCGTTGGCGCTGCTGCTGCTCGGCTGCTGCGCCTGCTGGGTGCGGACCGCGGCAGCAGTGGAGGCCTTCTCCTACGGCGAGCTCTCGGGCCCCGCTGAGTGGGACGGCACCTGCGCCGCCGGCAAAGAGCAGGTAGACTTGACCCTGCAGCACAGCAGTTCGTGACACACCAGCATGACGGATCCGGAGCACCCAACCTCACTGTGCCCAACACCCCGGTCACCATATGGGCCATACTGGCTGATGTGCATCAGTGCTTGGTGGCGGCATGGACCGCCGCAGTGCAGACGCCTGTTGTCGACCTGCAGGAGCCAGCCTCTGTGGTAGCACGGCATGATCACTGCGCGTCACCTGCGTCGCTTTACCACCAACTGTTCTGATTGCAGTCCCCCCTGGACATCTCGACGGACGCCATCAAAAGCAGGGGGCCCAGCGGCGGGCTGGAGTTTGATTACGGCCGCCTGCGCAACGCCACCATCTACAACACCGGCTTTGGACCCCAGGTGCATACCCTTCCGTTGTGGGAAACGACCCTGAGCAATAGGGAACGTAAACTCAATCCAGACATGCGACAGCATTTGATATGCGACAGCCGCTGTGGGACATGACTGTTCGGTACCACTGTGTACAGCTGCAACCCTGATGGCTCGTAGAGCGTTTGAGGCTGCTGGTCGTGTGACATGAGTATGCTATGTGAACAGCAGCTAGTGCAGCTGCAGCCTCCTTGTGTGTCGCCACGCACCAGATCAATCACACATGCAGCACAGTATATCGTTGCCACCTCCTGCTGATACGTTGGGCGGGGTGGCATCCTGCTCACAGACCGCTGACAGCCATGCATCATTCCAGCCAGAGCGAGTCCATCCATCGCTCTGAGATCAGGCCCCTCACGCCATGAACCCTAATGCTGCGCAGGTGCAAATGCCCGCCGGCAACATCCTGACGACCGACGGCGGCCAGCAGTGGCAGCTGCTGCAGCTGCACTTCCACACGCCCAGCGAGAACGCCTTCGACGGACGCCACGCCGCGATGGAGGCGCACCTGGTGCACAAGAACGTCAAGACAGGTGCGCCCTGCTGATGCCCTGCACCTGCCGTGCAGCTGGCTGAGGTCCTCTGGTGACCTGGGCGCAGCTGCTGCCTTTGTGTCTGCTGCTGCAGTTGTCACGGACCTGCAGCTTCATACGTGATGCGTTGTATGATGTGGTACGGTGTCTTCAGCTCAAGAAAGCGCGGATATGTATGACATGTGCCCCTCTCACTCAGCATGGTCGGTTGACTGCCGCCATGCTGTCATGACGCGCACCGTGCTGGCCGCACATGCGCGCGTGGCGCGAGCAAACGCTCAATAGCGTGCACCGCCTTCTGCGACTGGTTCACAACACGTATGTATGTGGCAGGCGAGCTGGCGGTGGTGGGCGTGATGCTGGAGGACGAGTGCCCGCCCGCATCCAGCGGCCGGTACCGCCAGCAGTGGTGCTCCGCGCTGCAGCAGGCCATGGACCTGATGCCCGAGGACACCGGCAAGGAGTCCGGTGCGCCCCGGTCCCAGGCCCGGCTGTATGCCTGCTCCAGCCTTCAGCACTGTAGCAGAACTGCACAGCTGGTTGCGCTTACACTCTGTGCTCTGCAGCCTTGCTGTGTACTTGGCAGCAGCAGCAGCCTCCTGATAGCACATGCTGGAATGTTGCCAACGTGTATGACCGTCGCCCCCAAACGCCCTGCAGAGCCGCACAACCTGCACCCGGACACCTTCACGGCGCTGCTGCCCGGCGCCCCTCAGCACCGCGGCCGCAAGAACCGCCGCAACAAGCGCCGCCACAGCCACCGCCACTCGTACCCGCACGCCAGCTTCGACGGCTCCCTGACCATACCGCCCTGCACCGAGGGCCTCTCCTGGTGCGCAGCCCCAGATCCTTTCTTGTGACGCTGTGCAGTGTCAAATTGAACCACGGCTGCAGTGACCGCACACCGCATCTTGTTATCACCGCACTTCCAAAGATCAAGCACAGACTCCCGTCTGCCGACCTGGGTCGCCTGATAGTATACTGGAGCTGACCATCGGGCAAACCGGCTGCAGGTACGTGCTGCTGGAGCCGTCGCCGGTGGGCGCGTCCCAGGTGCTGCGCTACCAGCGCATCGTGGGGCAGGGCAAGACGCTGGCGTCCAACGCTCGCCCCGTGCAGCCGTACAACGGCCGGACCATCACCTTCGGAGGGTGACCGACGCTGCTTGCTGGCGACACCATGGCGGCGGAACATACGACCACCTCCGCTCCAGACCGGACACATTTGAAGCAACATGAACAGCCGCATGGCAGGGCGCCAAACGCAGCAGATTGCCCCCGTCATCATTTTTGTCATGAAGCACTGCACAGCCGGCAGCCAGCCGGAGGTTTTGCCATTTTGATTGAGCCGCCCTGTGGGCGGGATCGTGCTGTGGTATGGTATTTGTCTGCAGAGAATGGGGACCGCGTAGCATAGCAGTCGGACAGACGAAGGAATGCATCTGCATTTTTTCGCCGTAGCAGCATGCAGGCAGTCGCTCTGTGTGGTGTGGGGTTTGCATGCATGACCGTCTGTTGCACAGAGGCATGGCAAAGGGGAGTGGGAAGCGAAGCGAGAGACAAGAAGTACATACTGCTCAAGAATATCTTGTTGTTCTTGTTGCTTGTGTGCTGAGCGTGTGTTGCTGAGCAACAAGGAACGCCATAGCGCCACTTTTCCAGCAATCTTTTATTTCATGTGTTGGGCAAAACCATCAAGAGCAACAGTCTCAAGTTGTATGTGACGACTCCCCTGCAACGACGCCAGTGCACAACATTCTTCACAGGGCTAGGCACGTCGTGCAGCACTATGCTATGCTTGGCACGGGCGGCAATCTTCATGGCAGGGTGACTCTGCGGGCATAGCATGCACAGAGCAAGAGCATGGCAGGCAGTCAGCAGAGGCGCTGCCGATGAGACATGGCCTCAACATTGACGACGTGCTTGCCTGCTCCACGTGCCAGTGGCAGCTGCCAGCAACCCACAAGGCCGTGGTCTCCTCCAGACAGAGTGAGCGGCGTAGGCCACTAGACTCGCCGCTGCGCTGGGGGAGCGTGTCTGAAGAGTGTAACCCCCCGCGACATCATCCAGCATTCTTACCGTCAGCACAGAGCGCACAACATGAACGTTCGCAGGATCTCCTCTAAGGTGCTGTGGCGCCTTGAGAGGTCGATCGATGCCCAGACTCACACCAGGCTGCCGGGTCACGGAGAGCACCCTGACAAGAGGCGCCTCCGCTATACGCCGCCGCCACATCGCCAATACCATGCTCAGCTGGCAGGGTATGGCTCACCTGCCAGGTGAGCTCAGGACACCGCCACCGCCCGCCTTCAAATTGCCCCCATGGGCGCAGGGCCATCGCTGGCCCAGGCTCTCACAAGCAGATGCCGTATGGCGCGCACCCTCACACACCACACGGACGCTGGCCGCCGCCTAACAACTCCAAACACCCTCAAGTCAGGACGGGGCTGATGATGTGCCGCAGCCTGTAGCTGAGGAGCCTGCGCCCAAGCTTTCTGCCGCCGCCACCGCCGCTGGCACAGACTCTGCATCTGCCATACCATATGAATGAAGGCGATCCCATACCATATACTCCGCCGGTCACACAACAAGTGAATGCTGGCAGCCATGAACTGCGGAGCACCAGTGTAGACTGCAGGCCAATCTGTCCTGGATGTGCCCAAAGTCGCGATTGATTGAGGTAATTACATCCCATATACTCCGCCGGTCACACAACAAGTGAATGCTGGCAGCCATGAACTGCGGAGCACCAGTGTAGACTGCAGGCCAATCTGTCCTGGATGTGCCCAAAGTCGCGATTGATTGAGGTAATTACATCCCATATACTCCGCCGGTCACACAACAAGTGAATGCTGGCAGCCATGAACTGCGGAGCACCAGTGTAGACTGCAGGCCAATCTGTCCTGGATGTGCCCAAAGTCGCGATTGATTGAGGTAATTACATCCCATATACTCCGCCGGTCACACAACAAGTGAATGCTGGCAGCCATGAACTGCGGAGCACCAGTGTAGACTGCAGGCCAATCTGTCCTGGATGTGCCCAAAGTCGCGATTGATTGAGGTAATTACATCCCATATACTCCGCCGGTCACACAACAAGTGAATGCTGGCAGCCATGAACTGCGGAGCACCAGTGTAGACTGCAGGCCAATCTGTCCTGGATGTGCCCAAAGTCGCGATTGATTGAGGTAATTACATCCCATATACTCCGCCGGTCACACAACAAGTGAATGCTGGCAGCCATGAACTGCGGAGCACCAGTCTAGACTGCAGGCCAATCTGTCCTGGATGTGCCCGAACACACGAATGTGACGAAGCACACGGGGAAACAACTGAACGGACGTAAGCAATACGTCTGGCTGGTGGAAAAGCATGTGCCACGAGGGCAGACCAAAGCCCATGCAGGCTGCAGGCCGTGCCGTCGATTAATTGAAATGCGGTGCAAATATAAAATATATTATTATGAAGCGGCACCCATCAACAGTCACTCCGGGGGCGTAGATCAAATGGTAGATCGTCTGCTTCGCAAGGGTTTAAGAAGGGTTTAATCACCTATTCAAATGCTTCGGACTTGCAGAAGGTACGGGGATCGATGCCCCGCGCCTCCATCTTTTGCACCCCGCGCCTCCATCTTTTGCACCCCGCGCCTCCATCTTTTGCACCCCGCGCCTCCATCTTTTGCACCCCGCGGACGATCTGCCATGCCCTCTACATCTGCCCCACATGTGACACCTGATGCACAGCAGCTACACGAAACTCAACCTGATATTGCTCACATCCTGCGAAGCGACCAGTCTCGTCCAGTGACCTCCACCCTCTTCCATCCAGATGTCACCTGGATGCACGTCAGCACCGCCGCCAGCACTGGCACGCCAGCCGCCGACGCTTGCTGCATCTGATGCATAACTAGGACGAAACTCCAGGAAAGATCTCGGACACGACAGGACAGACAGATGTCCTGTGTACAATCAGATCTGCACACACCTTGACTGCACCCACTGAGAACAATTAGCTAGGCTCGCTTGGCTGCAAGGTGCAAGGGGCACACACATTGTAGGCAGGAGGCGCAGGACAACAGGGTAGCATCAGAGCAGCTTCGCCCCGCCCTCCGCTTCAACAGCATCAAGTCCAAGGGCCTTCCCACATGGCGCATCATCGATCAGTACATCGCAGATGGTGCCACTCGAACAGTAGCGCTGGCAGGCTGCCATGCTTTCGACGCACTGGCCGGTACTTGTGACTGAATCGCCTTGTCTGATCCATATTCCAGTTGCTTCGGCACACGCGCGGTCTGGGACAGCCTGGGACGCGGAGCACATGATGTGCGAATCGCAGCAGCATATTATCGGCAGCTGTGACAGGATCCTGCGCCGGCGGTCTGGCAGGCCGCCAGAGCCATGTCCCACCGCTCGACATATCGGCGGCACAGCTAGCCAGACCTTGCAAGACTGTCAACAATGAGCCTCGCGCTGGCTCTGGCATTGCTGTCGGCGGTCGCCTCAGGGCCCGCCGTCGTCCAAGCCGTGGGTCACGGCCGCCAGGTGAGTAGGACGGCCAGGTACCGCCGCAAAGGTCGCTGTGTTGACAGGGGAAAACCTACCATTGCAGCACCAGGAATGCACTCGACAGCTTTCGTTGGCCAGGGAGCATCGCACGCATCGGCGGTACCAGCAAGCAAGCACGAGGCGTGCACGTACGACGGCTGCATGCAGGAACTCTTTGTTGCACAGATTGCAAGATGATGTATCTGCAGCAGTGCTATTGGTCCAGGTAGCAATGGTTGATGCCGATGCCAGAATGCCAGCAGCACGCAGGGCTGCGCTGCATCTGGCGCGCCCAGCCCTGTGCATGCATGCAGACATGACTCAAGTGCTGCCAATCATGGCACCAACCGCATGCGGCTTTTGCTGGTCTCTGACGTTGAATTGCACACACCCACCACATATGGCCTTGTGTGCTGCGCAGCTCATAATCACCCCGCTGGTGACGCAGCAGCAGGAGCCGGACGTCTTCAGCCTGCCGAAGACAGTGCCTTTCAACAAGGTGCAGCAGGCGTTACCTGCTGCTCCTGGACTACATAGGCGTGTAGACCTGCGGAGACGGTCCTTGTGCTGACGCCATCTCTGGATGCTCTGCAGACCGCCTTTGGTAACCGGAAGGTGAGGATGCATCGACAGTGAGCAGTGTGCCCCATGCACCTGTGTCAGTGTGAATGCTCTGGAAGGCCCATTGACAGGCTGCAACAAACACCTCAATGTGCGCCAGGGGACTAGCTCCCTGCCGCTGTCTGACCCGCGGCTGGCGCGCAGCACGCCTCCTGACGAGCCCGAACAGGTGATAAGCCCTTTTCAGGCTTTGGCTACGTACTCTCATACAGATAGGAAATAGATCACCTGCTGGATGCCGTCAGTCTCAGACTGCAGCCTGCCATCTGTTGACCCTTGACTCACCATTTACAGTGTTGTACATTGGTTACCTGCAGTCCTGCATATTGCTCCCCTCTCCACTCATGGCTCTTTTCCAGGCAGTAGCAGCTGCAGCACAATCTGCTTTCCCCAGCCATGCAAGCTGTCTACTGTCACGTCTGCGCCTTCTGATACAAGCATGTGGAAACACGTGCCCCCTGATGATGGCTGCAGGTGCACGTCGCCTACGTGGATCCCTGCACACTGCTGGTGACGTGGGTCACAGGGCAGCCTGACATCGGCCCTGACCCACAGCTGCCCGACACGAGCACTGCCGACGGCCAGGTGCACCTGATAGTAGTGGAGGGTAGGTGGGGTCCTGCACAGCGCATGTTACCAGCAACCTGCAGTGCGTGGCAGCAGTCTGCGGCCCTGGCAGACGATGTGGCGGGGTCGATCACTGCAGGTGCGCTACAGGCCGACTGCTGCTGGGAAGGGCCGCAGCCGACCCTACCAGAAGAGCGCTGGATCGGCATCGGTGGGCACTGTTTCATTGGATCGTCCAAAGCGGATGCTGTAAGCTGTGGCACAGTGCTCCTGCGCAGCTTGCCTTGCAGCTGCACAACTGCTTGTGTTGCGCGCACCTGCTGGGAGTGTGCAGGATCCATACATGCACCCACGGCTGCAATGACAATCGGCGTGGCGGCTGGCCTGCAGGCATACAAGCAGTTCTACTTCGGGAACCCTGACTACACCAGCTCCGACCCGGTATGTATATATGCAGGCCCAGCGCTGTCACGCGGCATGCGCCCCGCCCCTGCCTTCATGTGGCTTGTGCCCATTCACTGTGTCTCCTCATGTATGCTGTGGGGGCGGCATTCAAAAACTTTGCACGATCTGTGTGTTGCCTACCATGCAGACGCTGAACTACACCTCCGGCATCATCAACACGGCGTACATGCCTGGTCTGGAGCCCGACACCGAGTACGACTACCAGGCGAGTGCCCCGTCATCCCAAGCTGTGCATCCTGTCTAGCATTGTCGTTGCGGTCAGGATTGTGAACCCTTCGATTAGCTTGCATCAGTCACTGCTGCTGCGCACTGCACATAAGTTGACAGCAGCAGTGCGTGTCAGTGGCTGGCAGCGCAGCCATGCATCACAGCTGAAAGCAAGACATTGTAGGCCGGTGCTACACAGGTCGGGGACGCCACCACCGGCATCTTCAGCAGCAAGGTGTACCACGTCAAGACCCTGCCGCTTGTTGGGCCGTCCACCTTTCCTTTTCCCATCGGCCTGGTAACAATGATCGGCGCTCTCGTCTCCCTGCTGACCCAGTTACACTGGAGTGTATGTGTTGTCAGAGCATCTGCAAGTTGTGTTTGCAAACTGGACAACATTTGGGGCAAGGCGAATGACCGCTATCATGGTGGACGATTGATATGCATTACCATCGATGTGCAGATAGCTGACTTGGGCGACACCGCAAACTCCTCAACCACCCTGGACCACCTGGCAGCGTCAAAGCCCACAGTCGTCCTGCACATCGGTACTGCATGCAGCAGGCAGCCACAGCTGTAGAGCGCACCTCGTGCTGATGCAGTTCTGTTGAAAGCACTGGTGGCGTCATTGGAGCTATGATTTTGCTGTTGTCATCGAAGCAGGTGACCAGGTGTACGCTGACGAGCACTACACCAATGTGGGTCCCCTACATCTCATGCTGCCTGAGCGCAACAGTCAATCCGTGCTCTCGTGCGGGCCCTGCACACAGGGTTAAGGGCTTCAAACCATACAGAACTCATGTCGCTGCCCTTGATGTAACTGAGAACTGAGAAGGAGAGTTGTCATGCATGTGCAGGACTCGCTGCTGCTGTACACGGCGGACCTGAATGTGACCAACCAGCAGCGGTGGGATGCCTGGGGCCGCTTCACTGAGCTGCTGTTCTCGAAGGTCTCTGCCTGCTGCCCTATGCAGCTGTACCTTTGCAGAGCTCCAGGCGTGTTGCTCCTGCCAGGCCTAGTATGCAATGTGATTATTGCAATGGCACAAGAGCTCCTGGGGTGTATGTTTTGCAGGTGCCGCTGGTGACTGTGCCTGGCAACCATGAGATTGGTGCGCAGATGCAGACAGCACTGCTGCGCTGTATCTGCTTGTCAGCCAGCGGTGCCAGAGGACACCCACTGCGTTAACACACTCCCGTCCAGTGGCCCAGTCACAATGGGCTATGGGCTGGGCAGCACGGCGACCTGAATGCACTGTTTCCATGTTGTCAAGGTTTCAACATTTGCACCTTCCTTGCAGAGTATCAGTCAGACGGCACCAAGTTCGCCTCATACTCACACCGCTACCCAATGGGCAACACGGTGTCAGGTGAGCTGTTCTGCAGATGCAAGGTCTGCCTGGAATTACATGTGTCCTTTGACCAGATGCCGCTGAGCGCTGGTCCTTACTAGACAGTGCAGAACGCAAAGCTCCTGGGTCCTGGCTGCAGGATCGCCGACGAACCAGTACTTCAGCCTGGAAGTAAGCATTCATCCCTGTTGGAGTGTTGCACTGGGATCAAACTTGGGGTGTGAGACCCGTGCAACAGTCACCGCTGTCTGATGCTCAAGTATGCTGCAGATGGGGCCTGCACACGTGTTGGTGCTTAGCAGCTACATCCGTGAGCTAGCTCCCAGAGTTGATGCGTCGTGTGCTTTGTCGTACGACACACAGCCTGCAGCCTCATACTAGGTTTTCGCGGATGTCACAGCTAGCCACGCTGACTGCTGTGTGCTCCTTGCATGGCATCCTACAGCCTTCTTCCAGGACAGCCCACAGGTTTGCACCGAATACACAAGCCTCTGCACCATGCCACCTGCCAGCATGTACAGCGTCACGGCAGAGAAGGCTGGCAAATGTGTGTGCGATGAGCCAAGCCTGCCAACGACTCCCAGATCCATGTCCCTTATACTGAGGCTGTGCGCAGTATGCTTGGCTACTGAACGACCTGAAGAACAACTTCGACCGCCAGCGCACACCCTGGCTCATTGCAAGTGAGTCCAGCAGCGGTGGCTTTTGCAGCTTTGGTTTTGCGCAGGAGGCGGCACTCCTGCAGTACTCGCTCAGGCACTTTGGCCGCCATGTATACCTTCCAGTACTCTTCTCCAACTGACAAGCAAGGCATATCTGTAAGGGCTGGTGCGGAAGCGCACCATGCAGTTTTCTGCAGATAACGGGATACTGACCTTTGTGCTGTGTGGACCTCTGCAGCATTCCATGCCCCGGTGTTCAACACCTACCTGACGCACTACAAGGTGCTGTGCGGCCTTCCAGCCATCTTTGCTGTGCCCTAGCGGCAGCAGCATGCAACTTGCACATGCTATCGATGACATGTGTGTCCGGGCAACCTGTCCGGCAGTCCCTCAGGACAGAGGTCTGCCAGTGCACGTTCATAGCCTTGGCGTACGGTGCACTTGCTGATGATGGTTGCATGATCGTGGCTGCACAGGAGAACGAGTGCTTCCGGCAGGTGTACGAGCCGCTGTTCTTCGAGTACGGTGTCGACGCCGCCTTCAGCGGGCATGTGCATGGTGCGCTGTCAGCCTCACCACTGCAACACATGCAGACGGAGTGAGACGTCCGTCCAGCTAGACTGTTGCAGCGCTGCGTCGAGAGCCACTGCATGCCGGCAGCTGACAGCTGATGAGTATCCAGCACTGTTGTCGTTGACCAACTGACCAAAGCAACAGCAGTCGTCGTGGTCGAGTGTTGTGGCCTACCAGCAGGCTACAGCTATGCGTGCAGACATCAGCATGTCAGTGGTTGTTGCCTAGCCTTATGATATGCGTACGGACCCAGTGTTGACACCCATATGCGCCTTCGTGTTTGCAGCGTACGAGCGCAGCCAACCAGTGTACAACTACGAGCTGAATGGCTGCGGCACCACCTACATCACCATCGGCGACGGAGGTGCGGTACTGCAGACTTTCATTCAACTGCTGTGGGAGTAGCATGCAGATAGCCGTCTGTGAGGCTTGTCTGATTTACTCAGCAGCCCAGTGTGGCGCTGCACCACGTTGGTCTTGACAAGCTCATATCGTCATGCTGCGCCGTACGTACAGGGAACACCGAGCAGCTCAACACGACCTTCGTCAACTACACTGCTGCGGTCTGCATTGTGGGCACGACCCTATGCCATGCCATTGCAAGAATCTTGTCGCTGCTCTTGCTTGCTGCGGTCCTAGTATCCAGGTTCTATCTGCTGCCGCGACAAGTAGACACCAGAACCCTGGTTCTGAGTGACACCATTTGTGCAGCGCTGCATGCTGTAGGCGTGCCCAGTCCCCGGCGGCACACACAAGCAGCCGTGGTACCAGCCAGGTCCGTGACAAAGACATGCAGCTGTGGCTCATGTCAAAGTGCATCTGCAATGCCAGCAAAATCGTTGAGTATGCCTCCGGAATCCTTGCCCTGCTGCAGCATAGCCTACGCAAATGATGCGCTGTGCGTTCCGTCGCTGCTGGCTGCCGACAAATGTTTCTTGGACAACCCTCTACTTGCGTGTGCAGAGTTCTGCCCCTCCTTCTTCGACATCGAGGGCAACGAGACCTACTGCCCGCCCGACCAGCCCGAATGGTCCGCCTACAGGTGCGCTGCCAGGGCACCAGTGTCAGCATGACGGGGTGTACGTGCACGAAGAGCCTGTGTGGTGCTACCCTCTCACATCACAGCCCTCATCAGAGGGGTTCACGACCTCAGACGATGACCGCGCATTTATTTGGTAACGAGGTTACCAAACGAGCACCGGCCGTCATGACGTAGCCCCTGCCAGACACATGATGCGCATGCGCAACGAGTTGCAGGGAGCCCAGCTTTGGGCACGGCGTGCTGGACATCCTGAACCAGACGCACGCACAATGGTCCTGGAACCGCAACCAGGACGGCGTCTCCACCTACGCCGACACAGTCTACATCGAGCGCCTCATTGACGGGTGCGCGCAAGTTGTCCACTGATACTTGCTTGTGCTGAGCACCTGCGCATCCGCTCCATGCTTAACCTTTCGCTGGCGTGCTGCATGCTTAAGGCACAGCCTCCTGCGGCCTTTCTGAACCAGCTCATGACCCTCGACAGCCCCATTGACCTCATGGCTACGCCGGGTGCTGCAGGTGCCCCAACAAGCGGCAGCAGCCGCCGCCGCTGAGTCCATCTGCGAAGTCCGTGGGCGCCGGCCGTGCCAAGTACCCGCCCGTGTCCCCCGCCCCCGCCGAGGCCCCCGCCAAGGTGCCCGCCAAGGCCGCCAGCACCGCCCCCGCGCCCGCCAAGCAGCCGCGCTACGATGCCGGCGAGACAGCCACTGCCTCTGCCGGCACCGGCACCGGCTGAGCCTGCCGCTGGACCATCGGCAGCAGCAAGCTGGGGGTGACATCCCCAGGTTGACCACAAGCTGCAGAAGCTGTATTGCACCCTCACGCACTAGAGCACTGTTGCTTGAGATCCTGCCCAGCAGTGATACAGGAAAAGCTAGGCCATGCATTGTTGATCCTCGCTTATGTTCTACACCGTACCGGCAACGACAGCAGCCGTTCCTGTGCTCAGCTGTTGTAAGAGGGTCTCATAGACCATACTGCAATCATGGGAGTGACTATTGTAATGCCGAACTGATGTGCGCAGGATGTGTGACACCTCCGATGGGTACGTGCACAGTGATTGCTACATGATCAACACTAGTACCACCGCACACTCATCACTTCTGTCTGGTTCTGAGCTGAATGTCCAGAACGAAAAACATACAATAAAACACAGTTCAATCATGTGATATGAAAACCGCAGCGCTGCACCACAGAGGCGTTGCTGTGGGGCAGTGCAGCAATTTCGCATCCTTATGACTCGGTTGTTGTACAACAGCAGTGGCGTCTTGATGCTGCGCATTGCCGCTAACAGCCTGACAGGTTGCATCTGACAGCAGGCAAGCTTCTGCGCTGTGCTGCAGCCCCGCTCGCCGCAGCAGCACACATCAATCAGCACACGTCGCCTGGTTCAGCCGCAGCTTGTCTGACGTCTTCCTGCAGCCACCGCCGCACACCGTGTCAGCAGACCGCAGAGTGCTGTCGCCTGGACCAACCTCACCCAGTTCGTTGGATGCTGGTCATCACGCAGCAGAGCACAACATTCCAACTAGTGCCCACAGTATCCAGTGAAGCCATTACCAAGCCGACAGCAGGCTGTGCAGGCGTCCCGCTGACTGTCGGGCCACAGGCAGAGCTGCGGGTGCGGCAGGCACGGGGGTGCGGCAGCAGCGGCCACGCTGGAAGCAGGAAGGCGCACCGCAGCGAAGCGTTCAGGTTGTCGCGCAGCAGCATGGACTGCGCCGCCGCCCGCAGCAGCCGCATGCCGTCGCGCCGCTCCACCCGCTGCAGCTCGTCCGGCCCTGCAGCAAATAGAGGTCAGCTGCTTCAGAATCGGTATTGTCTCAGAGATGATCACTACCGAGCGAGGGCTGCCCACCAGCTCAGAGGACAGTGGCGGCAACGTTTCGCAAGAGCCGCTGCCACAGCTTGTGGTGGATGCTGCACACAGCGTCGTGTGCGATGGGCAGTCATACACATCTCACCCAGCCTGCTGCGTAGCTGATCATATGCCGACAGCGCCCTGTCCACCTCGTCCCGGGCGTACGTCTGGTACCGTGCCAGGTAGCTGTTCCGCGGCTCCCGCATCGTGGGGTCCGCCTCCAGCATCGCCTGCGCATTCATCCAGGAGGTGCGCAGCATCAAGTATTGCTCTGCCCATGGTGGCATGCGCCGTGCTGGTCCGTGCAGCAACTGTGCCTGAGCAGCTGCCTGGCTCCTATGCAGACGGCAGGTCCTCAGCTTTCGTGCTCGTGCTGGCCATGTGTGCTTGTGACAACGGTATCTGGCAGCATACCTGCTGGGCTGAGTCGTGAATATAGGTAGCGTTGTCCAGAGCCTCCTCCTGTGACATGTGTGGCGCACACGATTCAATACGCGTGGGCTTCCTGCACAGGTTGCTTCGTCGTGGCTAGTTGGAATTTCGCAAGTAATGCGAGTTGTGTTGGACAGGGCGACCGCAAGATGTGCATCAGCAGCACCGCACCAGATTGGACAGCACTGCGTCAACGTCCCGCAAGTGTGCATGCTCCACACCCTGCGTGCACAGTCTGACGTGCTGCAGCTGCAGACGAGGCGCTCTGCAGATCTGCAGCAGGCGTCCCGCGCTGAAGAGCATGCCACTGTCTGATTGTACCTCACCAAATCGCTTATGCAACCTGCGACAGGCGATCTACCGCCTCGGATCGCAAGATAGGATGGTTTGCGGCGCTCGTATCAACGCTTAGCAACTGTAGCAATGGCACACAGGCCCTGCACTTGCAGAATGCAAACCTGGTCCACGTCAGCAGTATCGAGGCTGGGGTTTGCTGCACAAATTGCAGGCTGCCAGGGTGCCAGCCGACTGTTGCACTGTGCCCTGATGTGCCGACCATATATGGTGCACGCCCTGGATGTACCAGTCTGGATGCCAACAGAAGCACTCATGTGTCTGGCGATGTCCGGTCGACGATGCATGAACGATACAGCTGCTCTACTTTTTGCATTACCATGACACCATAGGCGGAAAAGACAGGCAGCAGTGCCGACGTTGTAAAAGAATTGTCAGTTATGAGCGGCACCCAAAATCCAGGTGGGGCTTGCAAACACCCGTGATTAGACTCTGCACCATCCTCGGGATCACGAGCAAATGCTGCACCGGCCGTCATCACCCCGCCCGGTGCAATGATTATTACTTAATGCGCTGCCCTCTGCAGCATCTGCCATAGACTGGCTGTGCATGCCATGCGAGTACGAGCATTCTCCACACTAGCCGACCACCCAGCGCACTGACTGAAACCTGTCCCCTTTGTGTGTTGTCCCCTCCCGGCAGCAGCAACACCGCAAGCGGCCTACCAGCTGCCGCTGCACAGCCTCCCAGCCCGGGGCGCAGGGCTACGCATACGACTTGCTTCCCTTTACAAATCCTATCGACAAGCCTATGCCAGCAGCAGCGTGGCGCCGGCGGCGACGGCTGCGAACAGCGCGGCCGCCGACATGCTGGCGCCCAGCACGCTGCTCTGGGGGGCAGGCGCGGGGGCGGCGCCGGGGGTCCCGGCGGCAGCGGCATCCTCGGGGGTGCCGGCGGGGGAGTCGCTGTCCTCGGGGGTGCCGGCCGGCGAGTCATCATCGCCTGCAGTGCCACATGCAGCCAGATCAGCATCTTTGACAGCACTGCAACGTCATCTGCTCGTCACCCAATCCAAGGGCCGTCCGACGCCGAGCTCGTAATGATGGCATGCAGTGCAGCTACAGCACAGCAGGCGGCAGCAGCCAGTGAGCCAGCAGCCCACCATGCGCACAGGCAGCCCGTCCCGGCGCCCGATGCATTGAGGCAGCTGACCCACAGGCCGCATGTTGTACACCATCACAACGCTTGGGTGATGGTGATACAGAGGGACAGCAGGGTGATGAGCAGGGACGCACTGGGGGCGGCCGCGGGGGCGGCGGCGCCGGTGCCGACGTTGATGGGCGTCATGCCGGCGGGCGTCGAGTCGCCCACCGTCACCGAGTCGCTGGCCGCCAGCGTGGCGCTGCAGGGTGGGAAAAGACAGGTTCAGCACCTCCTGCTGTGCAGCTCCGCTGTTCTGCAGCACGGCTGGGGCCTCATGAGGGGTGCAACTGCTGGGCTGCTTGCAGAAGCCCTTGCGCTGCAGGCGCTGCATTCCCCCACGACCCCTCACGCAGATGACACGGCCAACAGCCAGGCATGATGGCTACTGGCCTGACACATCGACACCAAAGATGGTTGCATCGACATCGACAATGAGTGCGTTCAGTCAAAACCGCACTTGATGTTGCCGTTCAGGCCCTGGGGGAAGAAGCCGCCGGTGCCGTTCGCGTTGCCCAGCGTCACGATGGATATCACCTGGGCTGGGGTGCGGCTGTACACGATGCCGTTGGCGTCGGTGGGCACCTGCGGGGGGCGCGCACCCGTCAGCGCCAGGCAGGGGTGCACGGGCAGCAGGGGTCTGCCAATGGGTGACATGCTTCCGGAGGGGCCGGAGCCACCACACATTGCGGCAGCGCCGACGCTGCCTGCTGCATGGCCAGCGGCAGGACATGGCTGCGCGTCACGCATTCAGCAGCCTCCCACAAAGCGGCCTCAATGGAAGGAACAACTTCCAGACGTCCAGACATCGTGCAATGGCTCACTAGGCGGGAGGTACCGCTGAAGAACCATTTGGTACATCTAGACACCCTGCAACAAATGTGCTGCGGCTCACCAGGCGGGACCTGCCGTTGACGATCACGCCAAAGTCGTTGGGCATGTCCTCAGGCAGGCCGGACGCTGATGACCGCAGCGCCGCGATGTTCTGCAGACACCAAGCAGGACACAGGGGTTGGGTCAGCGCTGCTGCTCATCAACACCACTGCTCCCTGCTGCCGCAACTTGCTGGCATCTTGAGCAGCACACCTGGAGAGGCCCTGCTGCTGAGGCTTGGCACTGAGAAGCGCCAAGACAGTGGCACGTGCATGTGATGCAGCGGCGAGTTTCAAGGGGTTGGGCCTATACTCTGTCAGGGTGTGGGGACTCTCACGTCAACGATGGTGGACACGTTCACGCCGTACACCTCCACCGTCACATTGGCGTTCTGGTACAGGTAGTTGCGCACCACACCTGTCACATTCGACGAAATCGACTGAGCCAGAGCAGAGAGCATTCCAGTTGCTGTTGTACGCATCCTGATATGACACGCAGGCTCGCAGTACGGCGTGGTCGCCATGTCGCTGCTACGCAGATGCTGCTGGGCAAGATGCTGTAGATCTGTCATGTGTAACAACCAGCCTCACCAGCGTGGTAGGCCTCCACAGCAAGGATGCCAGCGGCGGCGGTCAGGTAGGCGGGGGTGGTGATCAGGGCGGCTGCGCCCTGCGAATGGTACACAAAACAGCGGCTCAGCGTCCTGCATTGTCTCCAGCATCTGACTAGGCGGATTGAAAAGCCCTTTGGGCGACGCAGCTAGTCCTCGCCTTCGGTCAGGGTAGGCTTGGCGCCTGGCAAACTTGTCTACAGGGCAGGCAGAGAGCTCCAGCGCCAGCGCACCTTGTAGGCGGTCACACCCACGTCCTCAAAGATGAAGGCGCCGTGCATGAAGAACAGGTCGTTGGCGTAGCTGCAGGTAGGGGAAGAATACGGTCAATTGCCTGCTGGGGGTTATCTAGATATGGGTACGACCCACCTTTGAACAGCCACCAGCGCTGGTCCTGGTGTTTGCAGCTCAAGGTAACCAGATATGATAACTCTGACTGCGCAGGCCGAAACCAGGCTGCATATGTTCTCAGCATTCGGCCAGCATGTCAGCCACAGCGGATGGGAAGGCAGTTGTGGTTTCTGGGGTCACGCACGGGTTGAAGGGCGCAGGCAGCGTGGTGTTGAAGGCGGCGTTGGCGGCGGTGGCAAATGCGCTGCCGATGTTGAGCTGGGGCATCTGCAGGCGCCACATAAGGAATCAGCACAACAGCTGCACTACCCCTGCAGTCTTCACTGCTACATACGACTAATTTGCAGGCCGGCCCTGTAAAGTCACGCTGGAATAGGTTGCGGCTGCAGAGAGCGAGTCATCAGCATAAGGATGCAAAGCTGTGCAAGTAGAGAAATGACAAGGGGGTGGGACTACGCGCACCGCCACGGCGGCGGATCCCAGCGCCGCGCGCAGGAACCTGACGTGGTTCACCTCATCGGTTGCGATCTCCGTAGCATAGGCCTGCCAAATGAGGGCACAAGGTGTGAGTGTGCCGTGCGCCAAGGGCCACAGCACGCGAAAGCCATGCGCGGGTCCTCACAGGAGCTGCCCGCTCTACAGTCTGAGTGCCTTCTGTATTCTTTGGCTGCAGGGCGGCGTCATGCCCAGCGCATGGTCCACTGGGAAGGCGCCTGCTTGACTTGGGGAGCCCCCAGGCTTGAGAGTGATGCAGGGTGGGTGTGCTGGCGCACCAGCACTTCGCCGGTCAGGTTGGCCTTCTGGCCGCCGATGGCGCGGCCACCGCCGCTGCCCCGCAGCGTCGCGGGCAGGTTGGTGCCGTTGACCGCCCTGCAGTAGACACCAGACACGCTCAGCAGGGCCGGCGCAGCAGGCTCGCTCACGCTCTGTGCACATCCCAAATGTCAAAGTTGCACCATGGCCACGCCATGCCACACGAGCTCCTGCTGGGCTGGCTTGCTCAGTGTGCCGCACTTCAAAAAGATCACTCTGCTGCAGGCACTGCGCTGTCTGTTGCGACACCCAGTACGGGGCAGCTCCCTGAAAGGGGTGCTGCAAATCGCAGCGCACCAGGTGTAGAAGGAGGCCTCCAGGTACTCCAGGTTCAGCGCGAAGTTCAGGATGTCCACATCCGTGATGTTTTGCGCTTGCTGCAGGCAGGCGGCATTGGGAAGGTGTAAGGAAGGTGTAAGCACTGAAAGGGGGACATTGCAGAGGCTTGCAGGCAGCGCCCATGTGGCTGATGGCGGCACGGCCAGTGCAGCAGCCGACTTGTTGGTTTGAAATGGCGGTTGCTGGCATGCCAGCACAGCAGCAGAGGAACATCCTTCTTCGTAGCAAGGGATCAGGACTCACCGCTGGTGCAGCTGAAAAGGCTGCCAGCAGTGCGACGACCGCCACGGCGGCGGTTCCAACCTGCACAGCAGCGCAACAGCCTCTGTTTGATGCTGATCTCTGTCGCCTTGGCTTGTGTCGCCCGTGATTACGATTTCTGAGCTGCTGCCGCTGGCTAGCACGCCTGTTGCTGCTGTGCGCCACACGCTGGCTGCTGCCATGCCACTCAAGTGCTTCGATTACCGACAAAATCGCCCACCAAGCGATCCCTGACAACACCCTACAGGCGTATCCGCAGCCGACAGATCAGCCGCCATACGACTGGCTCGCCTCAGCTAGTCTGGCTCAGTAAGACACTAACAGCTGTGGCTCTGCACCCAAATCAGCTCTCCTGTGAGGGCCCCCGGCTGCGGCCCAGCTTCGCTGTCATCAAACACCGCTGGTGCCTTGTGCACGCCGGATGCTACGACATATATAGTCTTTCTGCAGGTAATCTGCAACGCCGGGCGGCTGCCTGTGCCCTCTGGCTTGAAATCTTGAAGTCTGTCATTCAGGCATCAGCAATTCCACCACAGCTGTCGCCGGAGGCGCGACAAGAGTGGCTGGGCCGGCCGTCTCGATCGGCACTGTTGCTGTACTCAAGCCTGATTCTCGCGGCCTTCCTGGACTTGGCCTGACAGACGCGGCGGCGAGCAAACAATGAGCCCCCATCAGTGCACACGTCACTCGGCGGCCCGCTGACGCAAGGGCGGCCGCAAACGGGGCTGTCTGCCGCGCCCATTAGCTGCCTCTGTCGGCTTCGACGTGCTTTGCTGCTCCGCACAGCTCTGCCGGCGGTTTGCCGCTAGCAAGGGGCCCCAAGCCGCGATTATACACGGCCACACAGCAGGGCACCGGCGCCTGTTCGGTGCTAACAACCCCGCCGCCCGATGCCCGACCATATAATGACTGGAGGCACATATCAAGAGGTCTGTGTACCTTCATGGCGGACGTCTGGTGCGTGGCTGTCAAACGACCAAGCCTGCAGTTTGAAGCATCACAAAGCTTCAGCGCCAGGCAGCAGGGGTACAGCGGCTCAGCACATCGCAGGAAGGCAGATCCGGTACTCTTGAGCGGTCTCTGTGCCGTGTACATGCGGCTGAGCTGCTTGCACAGGCAGGATGTCGCTGTACATTGAACAGCAGGCGGACTGTCATAGGCAACCGCTCACCGGCAACGGTCCCGCTCAGCAACAGGCTCCCGCACGCACTTACTTTGTTCAGACTCTCTACGCAACTGTTCAGGCGTCTGCTCGGATTGTGCTGCTCGACGCTCCACTCCCGCAGACGGGTGCAGCAGTGCGATGGCATTAACACAGGGAACCTAGAGGTAGTGCTGGCCACCGTAGTCGTCTAATCGGCGTAGTTGCACTTGGCCACCCTGCAGCAGCACAGCCCAATGCTTAGCAATGGCGACAAGCATCGAGTGCCCTGTTTTTACAAACAACCTCACATCGTCGCTCTATAATTCACTCCGCAAACCTTTGGAGTGTGCACGTGTGACGCACGATCGCCAGCAATCGCACGCAGTTGTCAGAGCGAGCGGCGCCAGACCATGACTGGCGTATGCAGCAGGGCTTGACACCCACAATCAACTGGTTCGATCGATAGCACATGATCTCTCTTATGTGACGCACTGATGGCGTGCGCTGTGCTGAAGCAGCTGCTGCTTCTGGTGACACTCGCTGCTGCATCATGCGGCAGTGCAGTCCCAGTCAGCATGTCAGAGGCAAAGTCTCAGGCAGACCCGGTGTCGACTAGCAACAGCGCCAGCTTACCTCAGCTGCGGCAGCTGTCGCAGCAGATTGATGCGAGCTCAGCATACAGAGCCTGGCTGAAGCTCCCCCATGCCGGCCGCAGCATGCAAGGTGCGCGAGCAGTATCGCTTGCCGTGCTGCTGGCACCAGTCCAGTCCGTCAACTAGACTGGCATTATGCACGCAGCTTGCACGTACAACACGGCGACCGTCGCTGCCTCGCACCATCTGTGGAAAAGCCACCTGCTGGACGCCCACTGCATGGCGTCTGATGGCGTTGCATGCACCAGTTCGTGCTCTGGGCTGTGCAGAGCTGGTGCAGCCGTACGGCTACCCGCTGGAGGCGCACACGGTGCAGACGGCGGACGGGTACCTGCTGGGCGTGTTCCGCATGCCGCGGGGGGTCCGCAGCGACGCGCCGCCCACCAACAGGTGTTTTAATAATCTGCGCAAAACTGGACCGGGCTTGCAATGAGCGTCGTTGCTCTGTGCGCTGCCCGCAGCCTTGCGATGGTAGCTTCAGCCAGCGTATCGTGATGATCACTTGCAGGAAGCATTGCTGTGCACGTAGGTTCCTGATGTCAACCTCCTGGCCGCTGCATGCACCGACACCATCACAACAGCATACTGAACCAGGGGTGACATGCCGCATCACCTCCACGTTCCCAGACCGCCAGCTGGCGCCTGCACTGCAGGCCGCCAGTGCTGCTGCAGCACGGGCTGCTGGAGTCGTCGGCGGTGTTTGTGGACAACGGGCCGCGCCGCAGCCTCGCCTTCGCGCTCGCGGACGCCGGCTTCGACGTGTGGATGAGCAACACGTGCGTCACCAGTTGCCTCATCCTACATTATTGCCACACCCGTGTGCTGTCAGCACTGTGGCTGAGGAGGCACTGCTAAAATCATGCAATCCATGTGATTTTTCTTGCTGCCAGTGCTGACATCATTATCCCAGAAGGGATGCGTGCCTCCTGAGTGCAGCTTCTGTCTTGTGACTACGTTTCGACGGGCTTCACAGCGCTGGGGCTGAGGCGCTGTGCCTTGCCGCACCCCGCAGGCGTGGCAACATGTTCAGCCGGGCGCACATCGCGCTGTCGCCTGGCGAGCCTGCGTTCTGGGACTTCTCCTGGGACGAGATGGCGGCGGGGGACCTGCCGGCGCTGACGGCGTATGTGCTGGCGGCCACGGGACACCAGAAGCTGGGCTACGTCGGTGAGCAACCGTGGACTCTGTGAAGCATCCCAGCTGTGTAGGTTCCCATGAGTGGTGGACCAGCAGAGTGATTGCCCATTGCCAGGCTACTATCGGACGGTCCAGGTGGTTACATCACGTCCCTTCTGCTCTGAGGAACCTGCAGTTCAATGTGGATGATGAGGTGTTGCTTTGGGCTGCAGGCCACTCGCAGGGGACGACCATGGCGCTGGCGGCGTTTGCTGAGAACCCCGCGCTGGCGGCGCGCTTCACGGCGGCGGCGCTGCTGGCGCCGGTCGCCTTCCTGCAGCACCTGCAGAGCCCGCCGCTCAAGGCCCTGGCCACGCTGGACACCGACACAGTGAGCTGCCTTGATGACACACCTGTCAGTCCGCTGGGTTGCCACGACAGCACAGATTTCAGTCAGCATTTCGAAGGAAAGTAGATAAACTTGGGAAACGCTGCTTGCAGCGGTTCTCGGTTGCAACACCTCGTGCTGACATGTGCATGGAACATCCCCTGCAGAAAATCTTCGACCGCAGCTACACTGGCATGTGCATGGTAAATCCTTTACGCTCTCTGTCAGCCACAGCCCGATGCAAACTGCTGCAGGTCTTTGACGAGCTGGGGCTGATGGAGCTGCTGCCGGGGGACCCAAAAAGCGCGGCGGTGTTCTCAGCGGTGTGCGAGGCGCAGCCGGCGCGCTGTCTGGCCGTCATCGACGCCATCTGCGGCGCCAACCCCGCCAATCTCAACGCCACGCGGCTGCCGCTGTACCTGCAGTACACGCCCGCAGGTGACCGGACGCTGCCGAGGCTCAGGCTGTAAGCTGACGTCAGGTCTTGCACATGGTCTCAAGAGTCTGGCCCTCAGTTTCACGCCCAAGTGCTGTTGTCTTGATGCAATCTGCATGGCGCTGGGATGGGCAGTGGCAGTGAGACATCAGTCCAAGGTGCCACGGCTCTGTGATGCTGCAGCCAGCAGAACAGGAGGTTGGCATGCAGCCCAATGGTGCTGGAATTGCAGGGTCAGTGAGTATACAGTTAACCATCTGCAGGCACCAGCGTGCGGAATGTGGTGCACTGGGCGCAGGGCGTGCGGCTCACACAGCCCACCTTCCAGGTGCGCTGCCCCCCGCCATTGCTCTTCTCATCCCCTGTCCATGCACTACCTCACTACGCACCACCTCACTCGAGCACTCCACCCTGCAGTTGCAGCGTCCACTGCACATCCGCTGCGCATCGCCTCCGCTGCCGCTGTCCCTGCCTCCAGACATCTTCACAATGGAGTTGATCCGTGGTGTATTGTCTATACGTTTTAGCTGTAAATACAGTTCCAGCCATTTCCCATGCTGCTGCAGAAGTACGACTGGGGCGGCTGGTGCTGGGGCCCCTGGCTGCGGCCGCAGCGCTGCAACTGGCGCGTGTACGGCCGCCCCGCGCCGCCCCAGTACCCCCTGCACCGCATCGCCACCCCCCTCGCGCTGTTCTCGGGTGAGGACCCGGGGCTTGCTGAGGACCCAGGGCTTGCTGCTGGATGCTCTGGTGACCCACCCTGCACAGACCTGCCTTGAGTGCGGCACACCGCCCCGGGGCTAGAGTGCATGCTGTGGGGTGCGGCTGCGGGATTCGCACGGCCTGGTTCCCGCCGCTCTGCAATGGGCTGGTGCATGCACGGCCTGTGCTAGGCTGTGATTTACCTCTGACGCTGCTGTGTCGGCGCTGCTGCAGAGCTGCGTTGTGCGGGCTGCTAGGCTGCTGCAGAACGCTATGTGTTCCGCACAAACCCTAGACGGGGTTTCATCATGCTACTCCACCAGTCAACAACTCAGTATGTCTGCTGATGACCTGCAGGCGGCCGGGACAAGATGGCGATGCCGCAGGACGTCGCGGCACTGGTGGCGGCTTTGCCTGACAGGACCTTAATTCTACACCACAACGAGCCAGAGTACCAGCACCTGGACTACACGTGGGGCCTGGATGCCCATGAGCGAATCTACCCCACGGTGATACGGGTGCTACAGGAAGCAGCGGCCAAGGAGACCAGCCGCGGGGACAGCGGCAGCCAGGCGCTGTCAGCAGAGGCATGAAGCTGGGAGCAGCTCAGCGGGAGCACGCAAGCTTGGCACTTCAGCGCTTGTCAGCCTCGTGAGGGCTTACACTGTTGCAGTAGCAGTGTGCACAGCAGGAACATGAGTGTGTGTGGCAGGATTGCAAAGATGAGGTCACACCACCTGATGGTGTACTGGCAGGTTCGTGGTTACACTTGTATGTATATCAGGCAGTATGTATCAGGCTTGCAGCGGTGTGCACGCCCCTGCAAATTTGCAGGTGTGCAACAATAGATAGATCGGGTGGCGCCAAACAGCTCCTGGATGGCAGGAAGCGTGCCATGTACATCACAGAAGCTGTGTGACTCGCATATGGTCATACTGTAAACTACTACCCTTAACACAAAGGTCATATCGATTTGGCTCTTGACACACGGCAACCCTGCTGCAGTTCATTGCGGTACGCTCTGTTGTTCTGTTCGGCACTGCTGGTAAGCACGTTGCAGGTCCACTACCTCTGTCCATGTCTGCCGCGCAGCTTACATACGTGCTGCCCGCTGCCGCTCTGCAGCAGCATCGCAGCACTGCGGCACATTGCTGTCGCTCTCCACAGCCGCGTGCGCCGCAGCCTGTGCAAGCAGCAAGTCCTGCTGATTGTGAGGGTGTCGAGGCCCTGTAATGGTGTTTTGTGTATCATAAGCTTTCAGCCAACGCTACAAGACTGCAAACGTGCAACACATAATATGGTGGCAAGCTGAGTTATTTGAAGATTGCAGCTCATCATCACAGCAAGTCAGCAGGCAAGTCAAATACTTTCAACGCATACCATGCCGTGGGCGAGGGCCTCCTCAGGCGAGCAGCCCCGCAGCAGCGCGGCCGCCGCCCCAGCCACCAGGCAGTCGCCGGCGCCGCTGGTCGTGGCAACGGCCGCCGGCTCCGCCTGCAAGGTTTTGGATCTCAGCTGACCGCAGTGGCCACAGCGCCCAGCACATACACCCTTGCTGCCAGTGCAAAAGCTTTTCAGCGGCACTGGCACTCCCCCCTGCTGTGTGCACGCCAATATAGCAGCGTCCCTCGTCCTTGAGCATGGCACCCCCGTGCAAGGTGCTGCCGTGGCAGCGAGCGGTACAGGGCAGAAGGCGCACCGGCATGTGCGTGAGCCTGATGGTGCACTGCCGCTCCAGAGGGTGTGGGCCGTTGCCTGCGCCACTGCCGCCGCCTCCGCCGCTGCCGTCGCTGCTGCTGCCGGTGCCGCCCGCAGCCCGCTCCAGGGTGGCCAGCGCTGCGCCGGCGGCGCCCAGCGTCAGCGCCACATGCCGCACCCCGGCCTGCAGACCAGAAACTAAACATGTGGAAAAACGCTTCTGTCCTCTGGGACGTCGTATGGGGCACCAGGGTACACACTGTGGATGCAGGGCAGTCCATCAGGTCAGTGCTTCACACTGCAGGGGCATCACATACAGGAGCGACCAATCGCAACACTCAAGTGGTGTCAGCAACACCCCACAGGACCTCAAGGTGCCCACCTGCAGCAGCACTGCCAGGTATGGTACCAGCGGCCGCACCAGCCACCACGCCCCGTCGCCTGCCTCCGCCCCCTGCTGCCGCTGGTGCCGCTGCAGCGGCACGGCTGCCAGCTGCGAGGACGCTCGCAGATGCTGCTCATCTTGCCGGTCTTGCGGCGGCAGCGGCTCAGAGCTGTGAGCAGTGTGCTGAGGCTGCCGCTGATGTAGTGCCTCGCATGCTGCCTGCGCCATGGCCGCCAGCTCCGCAGCATTCGGCGACACAAAGGCCAGGTGCTGCAGCACGGCTGTGGCCCTGACCACATCAACAAGCTCGCTGTGAGTCTCTCCGCCCATCAAGCGCCACGCCTTGCCAACACACCACACCGACGACGACCGCTACCATCAGCTGGGTGCAGTCGCTGATGTCAAGTGCTGGATGGTCACTGTCCAGTTGCCATTATGTGCATCTGATTGCTGCCAAAACCTCCGCTCAACCCAACGGCCCACCGCCTGGGACTGCAAGGTTGCACAGCAGCTCCCAAGCAGCAGCTTGCCTGACGGCCTTGGGCGCCGACACTGGCTCCAGCCACACCGCCACGCCTGCCGCTGCAGCCGTCGAGCACACCTCCTGCAGCAAAAGACTACAATACATGGCGCTGACTGCTACAGTCCCATCCCCACAGCTGGGTATGACTATCCTGCAGACCCCTAAGGCAGTTTGCCCAGCCAAATAGAGCTTGGGTCCCGCAGTACAGAGCAGCTCTACAGTCAAACACCCGCGTGGCAGTGGAGCCTTTCCCGCAGCTCACCTGCAGCGCCGCCGGCGACAGGTTGGCGTCCGCGACCAGCAGCGGCGCGGCGGCGACGTCGTGCGAGAACTCGCCGGCCAGCGCCGCCGGCGTGAGCGCCCGCTCGAGCGCCGACACGTCCGCCACGGCAGCAGCCACCTGCACAGGACAACAGCAGGAGCCCACGATGCCAGGAGCTTTCGAAGTACTGCTGAACCCGGCTTCACAAAGCACTGAGCCCAGCCTCCCAGTCATGTGAATGTACGCTCCGAGGCCAAGATCCAGCTTCACGGCCGGGGCAGCCATGCCCACCTCTCCAGAGCCGTCAAAGATGATGGACACGGTGGCCGTGGCTGCCCCGGGCGGCCGCAGGACGCCCCGCAGCGGCAGCCCCCGCCTGCTGAGGTCGTCCACCAGCGCCCCCCCTGCAGCGTCGCGCCCCACGCAGCTGACCAGCAGCGGCGGCGGGTGCTGCCGCCTGCACAGGGTGGTGCCATGGCGACTGAAGCCTGAGCTCATCGTTTGGCTACAGTCAGCTGGCTGACAAAGCCTCGCCTGCGGCAGTGCCCTGACTCAGCAGTGGCTTACCCTCGCTGCCGCCGCGCCAGAACTGAGCTGACAGCGCTGCTGTGCTGCCCGTTTGGCGTAGCATCACCACGATGTTGAGGGCAACACATGTTAGCAGACACTGTGCATGTGAGATTGATAAGGGCCGTGGTGCTCACCCCAGGCGCTGCGCAAGGCTGACCGCAATGTTCCGCGCCACGCCGCCGGGCACATGCGCCACCGTCCCCGGCACCGAGCCGCCCGCCTGCAGCCCGCCGCCCGCGTGCGGCCTCGCCTGCAGCACGTGGCGTGCAGCTGCACATAGCGCATTGCATCGTGCGCGGCGTGGCACATGAGGGTTGGGGCGGCGGCAACCGCGTGCCAGCGTGCACGGATGAGCTGGTGTGCGATCGCGCAGCGGCTGGTGTGCGTGGTTGCTGTGTGCACCTGCACGTCCATCACCATGCCGCCGATGACCACAGCCGGCGGGCCGGTCGCGGCATGCCCTCGCAGCGCATCCGGCGCCGCATCCGGCGCCGCCTGCGGCTGCAGCTGCCGCGCCAGGACGCCCAGCCTACGCTCTGCCGGTGCTCTGTCAGGCATTGCGGCTGGACCTTGCGATGCGGTTGCGCTGCCTGCTAGGTGCTCCAGCTGGTGGGGCCTTTTTGGATCAACCCGTTAAGTTGATCAATGATCAGCAGCCACTGCGGGACAGGCGTGCGAGCGCTCGAGCAAGGCCGATCAGCAAAGCTCAGGATGTGGTGCGCAACTCCCAATTGCGCCATTGAGTCTGTACTGTTGCTGCAGGCTGCAACAGGCTTTCTCAATGCATGACGACACTCAACTAGGGGGAGCTGGAAGTAGGTCAGCAAATGTATTCGCAGCATGATCACGCAGGCAGCGCCACTTGATCTCTCATTAAACACAGTACGCACTTCTCTGAGCTGCGCGGCCGCTGCTGCAGCTGCGCATGTCTGTCTCTGTTGTATCAGTCAGAACACTTCTCGGTATCAGGCAAATGATCATCCAGGACCTCAAGCCGCCCGCATGCATGCCCTCAGACCAGCAAGATGGGTGTGCCCATAAGCAGGCCCATAACCAGGCACATCGATCTTGCCTTTCAAAACATCTGGTGATACAGCAGGTGAGAAGCGGCAACCCATCATGAGGGCACACCCGCAGCCAACAACACATATGCAACAAAACAGAGCCCGGGCTACTAGCCCGGCTAGGCTGGCAGCAGTCGTGTGCAAGTCGCAACAAGACGCTTGTTCGGCGACACCATCAATTAATTTGCGTGGGCCTGCAGCCTGGTCTCTCAAACTGCGCCGATAAAATTTGAGTCGTGTGCCCACAGGTCACTTGCATCCAACGAATGTCACGCCAGGCACCCTGTGCCAAGCCTCTCCGCTCCAAACCAATGCTAGTCACCATCTGCCATCTACATGCAAACATGGTGACCGCATGCCGTGCGCAAATACTGTTGCATCCTCAGAATGTTTTGCCGAGAGGCTTCGCTTCCTTGTCGTGTGAGACCTCGCCGAGTTGTCGTGGGACGCTAGTGGGTGCGGTGGCCTGCGGTTTGCGGCACGATGAACTGTCAGCTGTGCCGGATGTATGCTATGATACGGCTCATATAGTTAGCTCGTACCAGCTACCGTAGCCCGCAGGGGCCCTGAACACACTGCAAACACCGCATGTGTAGCGGATCAGGTCTGGCTGCATGCAAAAGGCTCCACGCTTGCGTTTGCACCTTTAGGAAGTTCCTTTGGACTGCTGCCAATCCCCACGAAATCATAATCCAGCCTGCCCTATGCAGCCAGCACTTGAGCAGCACCCCACCTTGAGCAGCACCCCACCTTGAGCAGCACCCCACCTGCGCAGCTGACCATCGCACCCGGCATTGATCGATGGCCTTCTTACAGCCAACATAGTCTTATAGTCCTTTCCGAAATGATCACTCTTGGCAAGGTGGCTTCAGCCGTTCTGAGCGGCTGCAGCGTACTGCTGGCCGTAGCGACGGCCCCTGTGCGGCATCACCCGTCAACAGCGCGCCGTGTAGCATCCTGCCCGTTGCAGCTGACCGGCAACAGAGACCGATGCTACCGCCTGCACACAGTGGGGCAGGCATGGATGATGTGTAGCACAGTGCAGCCACACGTCAGAAACAACCGCACAATGCTACCCGTGGCAGTTGTCAAGGGTGGGCTGCTGGCAGCTGTCTTGTGCTAACACCGCCCACAGCGCTGCGGTGACGATCAGCATACATAGCAGCACATTGCGCCAGGCTGAGGACCACATGCTTGCATGCTGGCGGGCTTGCGCGGCACACTGTCTCAGCCACACTGCCCTGAAACACGGGTCGATCTCCTCGCAGCCGTGCAGCTCACCTAGCACTGTCTCGGAATGAAGGCCGATCCAACGTCGGAAGGCTTGCAGAATGAGCCCGACGTATTGGAACTGTCAGGCAGCCATCAAACAACTTTCCGTCAGCAAGAGCGCAGCCCACTTCACATGACATAATGTCGCCTCTCCCTGGCTCGAGTGCAATTTGTCGGATTAAACATGGACAAATCCATGACGCGCAGGGCTGGAGGTGCATATTACTTCGTTTGCATGCTGTGTTTCAGCTGTGCAGCTTCCACATGCGAGCGTGGCAAGGATCTGGGTTCGAGTGTGCGCAACCAGATACTCACATCGGGGCAGGGTTGGCAACTGACCGTGGCGCCAGCTGTGGCGACACCTTGCTGACTGCACTGGCAGCTGTCAGTGCAGGACGCCAACACGGCAATGCTGCCGCTGCCGCCAGCGCAAGCTGCAAGAGGGTGACTTGCAATAACGATCAATTGCTCATAGGTAGGCATGTGCATGGAAAACAACATGGTGCAACAATAGTACAGATGGCAACATACTTTCAATCTGCTTCCGTCAACAAGGCCGTCCGAAACTTGCAGTGGTATGCTTGCAAGAATATGCTTGCAAGAATGAAAACTCACGGGGTGGTGGCGGTGATGGCGGCGGCGCAAGCGGTGGCGATGGGGGCGGTGCAGAAGGGGGTGGCGATGGGGGTGGCGGGGGCGAAGAGGGTGGCGGTGATGGGGGCGGAGAGGGTGGCGGCGCGGGGGGCAGAGAGGGTGGCGGTGATGGGGGCGGTGTGGGGGGCGGTGCTAGGGGCGGCGTCGGCGGCGGAGATGGCGGCGGCGTAGGTGGTGGTGACGGGGGTGGCGAGGGGTCCAGTGACAGGGGTGGTGATTGGGACTTTGGCGGTGGCGGTGACGGGGTTGGCGACCGCGCCGGCGACAAGGGCGGCGGTGGGGGCGGCGAGCTCCGAGGGGCGGGTAGTGTGCAAGATGTTCTGGCCACATTGACGGTGCCCCCGACAGGGCAGGTGCGGCAGGCCGTGGCTCCTACGACGTTGTTGTACCGCATGCCACCGCCAAGCGCAGCGCCGCGACAGATGCCACATGGGAAGTCCCCCTCGCCGGCCTTTGCAGTGCCTGCAGGGCAGGGCCGCCGCTGGTTTCCAGGCCCAGGCTGTGTGCCCGGCGGGTAGGAGATGCAGGCGGTGTGTGCAGTGTTGACGCGCTTGCCAGAGGGGCATGTGCGGCAGGCGCGCTGCCGCTTGCTGGGTTGGTAGGTGCGCCCTGAGCACTGGGCGCACTGGCCGCCTCCCGCTGCGGCCTTGGCGCTGTCGGCAGGGCACGGCACAGCCATGTGCGAGCTGCCCAGCTGGTAGCCGGGCGCCGCTATGACCTGGCAGCGCTGGATGGCGTACGCCTTGGCTTCGCGCACGGCTGTGCAGCAGGACGCCTTGGCGCTGATCTTCTTGACGGTCGAGTATGTGCAGCGCAGGCACTGGGGGCCGTGCACCCTGATGCAGTTGGCCATGTAGCGGTCCAGCTCGAAGCAGCGGCCGTGCCCCGCTGCAGCCTGCGCCTTTCATCCCTTGATTACGGCCTTGACCTCCGGATCGTTCGCATCGCCGACAGATTGCAGCGCGCGTCCAGCTTGTGCTGCAGCGCGCTGGAGCGGTGCCCCCGCTCTGGTGCCATGTACTGATGCCTCAGCGGCTGCTGATCCCTCACTGGTGCTCAACAACAGCACCGCCATCAGCACCACATGCGCAGATCTTGCAGCAAGCAGTTCCATTCCGGATGGCCTTCAGTGGCCAGCCTGCACGATCGACGACAGTTTGCGGGGTTGCACCACGACACTGCGATTATCACCACTGCGGTTTAAATATCCAGCCGCAACCCCGCAGAAGCTGCTGTTAACCGCTTGCCACTGCTGCGAGAGCTTCACTCGGTTCATATATACTGTGGAGCTGCTGCGGTATGAGCCGATACATGTTGGAACGCGCCACTAATGGTGTGACGCAAAATCCGAAAATTCTTAAACCCTATGCATTCATGTGTGGCTTCAGCGACGCAGTTGCCCGAGCTGTCCGTATGTCTTATGATCAATTCCCTCCCGGCCGCTCAGCTCTGACGGGTTCGAAACGTGCACGACTACGTGCAGCAAGCCTTTTGGAAGATAGGAGCTCTGGCGGCGGTACAACAAGTACTGCTTGCAGCTGGGATGCCCTGAACATCTTGCATGCATATGCACCGCATGTGTAGCGGATCAGGTCTGGCTGCGTGCAAAAGGTTCCAAGCTTGTGTTTGCACAATTAGAAAGTTTCTCCGGACTGCTGCCAATCCCCACGAAATCATAATCTAGCTTGCCCTATGCAGCCAGCAGTTGAGCAGCACCCCACCTGCGCAGCTGACCATCGCATCGGGCATTGATGGCCTTCTTACAGCCAACACAGTCTTATAGTCCTTTCCGAGATCATCACTCTTGGCAGGGTGGCTTCTGCCGTTCTGAGCGGCTGCAGCGTACTGCTGGCCGTAGCGACGGCCCCTGTGCGGCATCACCCGTCAACAGTGCGCCGTGTAGCATCCTGCCTGTTGCAGCTGACCGGCAACGGATGGAGACCGATGCTACCGCCTGCACACAGTGGGGCAGGCATGTATGATGTGTAGCACAGTAGTGCAGCCACAAGTCAGAAATAACCGCACAATGCTACCCGTGGCTCTTATCAAGGGTGGGCTGCTGGCAGCTGTCTTGTGCTAACACCGCCCACAGCGCTGCGGTCACGATCAGCATACATAGCAGCACATTGCGCTAGGCTGAGGACCACATGCTTGCATGCTAGCGGGCTTGTGCAACACTATCTCAGCCACACTGCCCTGAAACACGGGTCGATCTTCTCGCAGCCGTGCAGCTCACCTAGAAAAGGCACTGGAACGGAACGAAGGCCGATCCAAGGTCGGAAGGCTTGCAGAATGAGCCCCGCGTGCTAAAATACTGTCAGGCAGCCATTAAACAACTTTCCGTCAGCAAGAGCGCATCCCACTTCACATGAAATAATGTCGCCTCTCCCTGGCTCGAGTGCAATTTGTCGGGTTTAAACGTGGACAAATCCATGACGAGCAGAGCTGGAGGTACACATTACTTCGTTTGCATGCTGTGTTTCAGCTGTGCAGCTTCCACATGCGAGCGTGGCAAGGATCTAGGTTCGAGTGTGCGCAACCAGATACTCACATCGGGGCAGGGTTGGCAACTGACTGTGACGCCAGCTCTGACACCTCGCTGACTGCATTGGCAGCTGTCAGTGCAGGACTCCATCACGGCAATGCTGCCGCTGCCGCCAGCGCAAGCTGCACGAGGATGCCGAACTTGCTGTCATATAAGCTGTTGCTCATAAGTAGGCATGTGCATGAAAAGCAACATGGTGCAACAATAGTACACATGGAAACATACTGTCAATCTGCTTCCGTAAACAAGGCCGTCCGAAACTTGCAGTGGTAGGTATGCTTGCAAGAATGAGAACCCACGGGGTGGTGGCGGTGATGGCGGCGGCGCGGATGGCGGTGATGGGGGCGGTGATGGCGGCGGCGCGGGTGGGGGCGCAGGGGGCAGTGATGGGGGTGGCGAAGGGGGCGGCGCGGGTGGGGGCGCAGGGGGCGGTGATGGGGGTGGCACGGGTGGCGGTGATGGGGGTGGCAATGGAGGCGGTTTTGGTGGCGGTGATGGGGCCGGCGAAGGGGGCGGCGCGGGTGGGGGCGCAGGGGGCGGTGATGGGGGTGGCGTGGGGGGTGATGATGGGGGTGGCAATGGAGGCGGTGATGGGGGTGGTGATGGTGGCGGAGATGGCGGCGGCGATGGCGGTGGCGAGGGCGGCGGCGACCAAAGCGCTGTCGAATTAAAGGAGGTTGTCACAACATGCGCAGAGAATGAAGATTGCGACAAGCAACTACAACAACCCAAAAACTTGACCACATTGCCACCTTCCAACATGGTTGTGCCAACTATGGTTTCCCGACTGGCAGCAGCTGAGCAGTCCTGGACCATACATGTGGGCATGCAATGCGTACTCACCGCACATATTGCCAGCACACACTGTTGGAGTAGCGCAGCTGCTGCCACAACCGCTGCAGTCTCCGCCTACCGGGATTGATGAAGGACACTCTGCAAGAATGCCGAGCTGCATAAGCTCCGTCATCATGAGGTCTATGACGTGTTGACACAATGTCATGGCAAGGCGGGGCGCTCACACAGAGCATGAACAAGCAAGAGACTTTGCAAGTGTGCTCTCCGTGTTTGAGGGTGCACACCGCATGTGTTGCCGGGGCGGCACACGAGAGGAGATGCGCAAGCATCGCGGGGGCATGCATTGCTTGGGAAGGCACACTTGCTACGCTTCTGAAGTCCGTATGCACAGCCCTTTGCTTTTCCGTCCGAACCCTGCACACCCAGCGCAATGCCACAACTTGCCCTGGCACCACAGCTTTGACGAGGGGACATCATGCGAACCCAAATGGCGGTGACAGGCCGAGCATCAGCCGCCATGCAGCGCCACGGTTAGCTAGGCAAACACGTTGGACTTCGTTAGCAGCGTGCATGCGCAAGACATGCAACGACAAGGCACTGCCCAGTGCGCAATGCTGAACAACATCTGGCGTTCCCAGGACGTACAAACCTGCAGAGAGCGCCCTACAGCAGCGTGCCCTCTCCACATGGACGTATCCGAGTGCCCAAGCTTGCTGTTCACCTGTATGCAGCGGTGACACAGCAGCTACAGTATTCTCAGTACTGGGACAGGAACAGTGACTCCAGCTGCAGTATGGTCGAGCAGAGTGTCCTACTGCTTATATACTGATTCGCATGCTTGTATATTGATGTATACAAGGTGCATATGGTGCATATTCGCTGGCACTTGCACAAGCTTGCGGATGGCAAAGATGCCGTACCCTTGCTGCGCTGGCGCCGCCGATGTAGCTGCACAGCGTCACCGCCACGAGCAGCTCAAGCGGTAGCAAGCGCATCTTCCTGTCGTCAACTGCCATGATCCGTTGGCTGAGGCGCCAGCCTGCTGGGCCAAGAGTGAAGCGAGTTGAGGCGGCAGGTATGTACTTCGTTGCCAGTGGCTGATTGCTGCGACTCCATGAGAGTCAAGCAACTGCTCAACCCTGCAGTCTGTGGCCCACAGCCTGCGGATGTGCCCATCTCATAGGCAACACGCCAAGCATCCTGCGCATGGCATGATGCGATGTGGTGCCAGGCGAGCGCTGGTACTGATCGGTCAGTCGCCCCAGTGACTGGAAGCTGCACTGATGCTGGGGGGGCTGGGCCCATGAGCTCAGCGAGACATTAAACGGTGACGGCCGCGGTCGACACCATCGGCACGGTTAACCCTTGTGTACACAGGGCTGTCAGAGGCTATGTGATCATGCAGGCGGTCTTGCAGCAGGACAAGGCGACCGCGTGGCGCCACTCTAGGTGACTGTGGACAGGTGGCAGCCATGCCGCCCGGCGCGTTCATCGGTACATCACGCCCCTATCCGGCACGCAACGGCACGTAGGCAACCTTGCATACGGTGGAATCTCATATCTGGGTGATTGCGCGTGTCACGAGCCTGATGTGAAGCAGGGGCTGGCGGTCAGCGTTGTGAGTTGTGGTAGGCCCTCGAAGTGTCACACATTGGCTGAAACACAGCGTGCACAGCAGCGCATGCACTACGCAAGCTTGTAGGCGTGAGATGGCGACCGGCAAGTTTTGTATCGGTCAGGACGCGATACCGCAGCCGGTCGGTGCGTTGCACGCGTTGCAGGTAGACAGCGGCAGCTCATGCAAGCAGCGCAGGCGCAGCGGCAGACTCCGTGCCGCACAGACATGCCTCGAGACTTGCCAGCTCCACGCCATAGCAGCGCTTCTCATGACACCATGGCCCGGAAGGTCAATGCATCTGGTCACCACGCATGTGAACGCCAGCAAGTAGTTTGCCACGTTCAACGCACCTCGTTCGATGCGCGAGGTGCACAAGCGGCATCTACTAGGCAGCCGCTGATACGACCCTCGCACCACCTTGAGCTGAAGAAGCGGGACTTGAGGCACTCCGCTACGGACTTACCGAGGGAGCTAGGGTGGCAGCGGATTGATTGATATTCCCCCTAATTCCCGGTCACGGCATGTCTGACGTTGCCATGTCAGCAACTGCAGGTTGTTGTTATGACTAAGCGTCATCTAGACCATCGCATGCTCAAACGTGGTCTGATTTGCGCAACGCCGCCTGGTCTTGACATCGCCACAAAGAGCAGACGTGCGCATTGCAGGTGATGCCACTTGACTTTGGCAAGCTATGAGCTATGATCTGAATGACCCTAGGTTCAACCCCGGCAACAATGCACCACCTTCTGATGCACTTATTGAGTTCAGGGCATGCACACGGCTATGCTGAAAGTCACTGTGATTAGGGCTGCATGCGCACAGCCGTGATATGATGCGACTGAGCATTGCCGCCCATCCCACTCCGTTCATGGGAAGTCTGCTGCCCGCCTCGCCTTTGAGTACAGTATTTTAGTATTATTGTCAACTTGTAGCATGCTTTTTTTAATTGCATCTGCAGATTTTTTGTCTATGTATTTAGCTATTGAATTACAAAGTTTATGCTTTTATGTTATGGCTGCATGTAAACGAAACTAAAATATTTTCTGTTAGGCGCATTTTCTTCAGGAATACTTTTATTCGCACCCCAGGCTGCTGGCCGGCTTAGCGCCAAGCAGCAGGCCCGGCTGTACAGCAGCGACAAAGCCAGCTGATGTTACTATCGACCCGTCGTGGCTGAAGCAAGGGACAACGAATGTGACACGGTGGTCTAAAGCGTGTGCCTTGCCACGCACACTTAGCGGCAGCGCTGCCGAGGGAGCAGCACCGGGCAATGCATGCTGCACCCCGCAGTGCCAGCGGAGAGCTCATGGCACTGCCCACCTGTAGCAGCACTAGTGCAGTACTGCTTGCTGCGAGGCAGGTGCCCCACACCAGCCGCCGTGCCCCAGTGCCTGCCTCTGGCCCTGCAGTTGCTGACTGGCTGCGGCGGCGGCTGTTGTGCCTCCTGCTCTGCCAGCAGCGGCTGCTGCTCGCTGACAAGGGTTTGCTGGGGTGCGGCCGCAGCGCACACATGGGCTACCTGATGGCCGCGGCACTTCATGTGACCTCTGCGCCAGCGGGAGGTGCTGGGGGCTGCAGTTGCCATGCTGATGCTGCTGCTGCTGCGCACCAGCACGCTGCCTGCGCCACGGCCATCGGCTCCGCAATAGCTGGCGACACACAGGCAGGCGCTGCGACGGCGTTGCGGTCCTGCACCCAAGTCGGGCATGACGGGTTGGATGACAGCAGATTTCAAAATTGGGTCACACTGTGCAGCGCAGCCTGCCAAGCATCGTTCGTGGTGGGCACTCAAACATGACAGCAACGTGCTCCATTGCTGCAGCACCAGCAGAACAGGGTAGAGTCGATGAGGGCCTTGCATGATATAGTGGCAGACGATCTGCTGGCAGGTGCAAAAGTGATCACGCACCCTCTCTATCAATGTTTGCTTCTGCATATGTTAACATCCGCACCGCACCGCTGGATGGGACAGCGGCCCGCCTGACGGCACTGGGTTCCGGCCTTCGCTCATGCCCCGATCTGGCAGGCCCCCGCAAAAGCTGCGCCATGAACCCCCTGCGCTGCGCCACAGCCGCTGATCATGAGCTGCATGATGGAACATACACATGCCCCAGCCCTGACCAGCACAGGACCCCTGCGGACCGCTGATCTGCTGCCACTTCAGTGAAGCGCGTGCACGCAGCACCCCTTGTGCAACCTAACATGACGCGCCATGGCAGAGCTGAGGGTCCGGCACTTCGGCACCTGACTTCTGCCAGGCAGCAGGCAGCGGTCTGCTGCTGAACTGCTGCTTGTTTGCCTGCATGCTTGCTGAAGGCACGCCAGCGTTTGCAGGCGCCAGCGGTACGGCAGCAACATGGCGCAAGGCCTCGCTGGAGCCGATGCCGGGAGCGTCAGTGTTGCTCCTACGCTGAAACGTCAGCCGCCGCAGCGGCCACCTGCAGGAGACAGCCGGCAGCCCTTTGCTGCCCAGAGCACCTACAGGCTGCTGACGCTGGTGTCAGCACCACATGCAACCCTGACGGCGGCCAATGCGCTCAATGCCTGGGTTCCGAGCATAGCCTGCAACTTGACGAAGCACTGGAGCAACATGCATCATTGTGACTGTTGCCACCTGGAAAAGGTGGCCGTAGGATGCCCTGCAGCGGCAGCCACCGCCTGCCCAGGTCGGCAACCAGCATGCCCCCTGCAGCGTTGCGCCCCACGCAGCTGACAGCAGCGGACGCGGCTGCTGCCGCCTGCACAAATTGGTGCAACGGCGTCTGGAACCCGACCCCACCGTTGCTGAGGCTGTTCGCCTGGCAGTGCCTCGCCTGCAGCAGTGCTCCGACACAGCACTGCCCACATTCCATTGCGGCACACCAGGATGGACGATCAGCAGCTGACATCCTGCTGGGATGCCCCGCGTTGGCAGCACCGTGTCAGTCATGCGCTCAGCACGTTTCGGCGTACAACGCGCGTGAGCGTATGACCTACGGGCGGCAGCGCTCACCTGCGCCAGGCTGACCGCAATGTTCCGCCCCACGCTGCCAGGTGTATGCGCAACCAGCCCCGGCAGCGAGCCGCCGGGCTGCAGCCCACCGCCGCCCGCCTCCGGCCTTGCCTGTAGGTTATGACCTGAGCTTACAAGTCTTGCAGTAGTCCATGGGGACACGGCGCCAAACGGGGGCAGTTTACGCCAGGGGGCAAACGGTCCAGTGGGTGTATGGACGACAGCTGTACGCTTGTGTGGCTCCATGCAGGCAGACGGTTGTCGACACCTGCACGTCCACCACGATGCTGCCGATGACCACAGCCGTGGCGGTGGCGGCGGCATGCCGCAGCGCATCCGGCGCCGCATCTGGCCCTGGCTGCAGCTGCAGATGCTGCGATATGATGCCAAGCCTACGCTGGTGCGGTGCTCCCTTAGACATTGCGGCTCAGTCCTGCGACGCGTTTGCGCTGCCTCACAGGTGCTCAGCTGTGTTCTGTCTGGTTGATGAGTCCCTCAAAAGTGAGTAGTTGCACAGCCACAGTGCGACAGGCATGTGAGCACTTGGAAAAGGCCGCTGAACAAAGCAGACTCCATGATTAGTGGCTCAGTTGCGGCACCGAGCCTGTATTGCTCCTCAAGGCTGCACCAGCGCAGGGTCTTTCCATGCACGCTCACCTGCTGCTGGAAGCTGGACGTGAGGGGTCAATCTGCAGATTGCGCTGCAGTCGATGGTATGTGAGGCCCATGGACCACCATTGCAGCGTGATGACAGTCCTTTCATGTGTGAGCCCTGGACATCGGGTGCTGGGTTACGTTGGGGGCCCACCTGCTGGGGGTTTGCCGTGCGCACATGCCGGATGATGAGTCGTCATCTGTTGCGCCGCATGCCACCGCACCTTGCTTCGGCGGCACTGCTCCGTGGCGGCAGCCCCTGCGCGGCACATTCGTGCTGAGGGCTCGCCCTCAGCAGCATCGAGTGCCTAGGGCAGGCAACTGGCACACCACTACGGGTGGTGGCGGCTTTGTGCCAGGGCTGTCGTGCAGCTCAGCAGCAGCCAGGGCACAGTGGCATATACAGGGACCGGCAGTCCTGCAGCAGACGCACACTGCTGCAGCAGCGTGGGTGACTGGGCAGTGTTTCCTGCCGCCGCAAAGTGAGTGCGTCAGTTAGGGTTGCAGCTGGCTGCGCATGTGGCTTCCTACGATAGGGGCCAGGCGATGCAGGTCATCGCTGATGTATCCAGTGCTAGCACCGCACGGTGATCCTACTTGCGAAGCATGTCAGCATCAGCTGCGCAGCACTCCTATAGTGACGCTGTCGGTGGTGACGCAGACTTGCATTTAAAATCTACTCTAAATGCTTACAAATGCATTGGTTCCTACACTTCTCTTAACCAAACCAAACCGAGCAGTCTGTATGTCTGTGCTTTGCTGAAGGACACGAAAATGGCGCGACATGCGACAAAAACATGTGTTCGAGGTTTCATGGCGACACAACTGTCAAACCAGTCGGGCTGTCAGAGTTGACGCCGGTTGCGGAAACACAGTCCTATGCTGCTTCGGCTCTGGCGGTGATGTTGCCATGCGGCCATCGCAGCCCACCCTCCTGAAACTTGCGAAGCGATTTGCTGATGCTGCTGCTGCTACACTGTGCTGTTCTGCCTGCTCGGATGGATGCTGCCCCTCACTTGTTGCTGCTTTGGTACTGTCCACCACGCCATCACTCGATCTGGACGTTGTGGGTGCGGGTCTTCTCCTCAGACTTGGGCACCTGCAGATGTGAATACAGATGCTAGTCAGTATGACTCCACTTTTGATGAGCGACCGTGTTTGGCGCAGCGCACAGCACCTCCCAGCAAGCAGACCAGCAGGTCGACATCCGAAGGTGCTGCCAGCATGCACAAGCAACTCAGCCGGCATGCGCAGTGCTCCTAAGTTGACCATGTCTGAGCACAGTGCATGTAGAATACCCACCTCCATCTGCAGCACGCCGTCGGCGTACTTGGCGGAGATCTTGGACAGGTCGGCGGACTCCGGCAGCCGCAGCGACCGCTGCACGAAGGTGGCGGAGCGCTCGGTGCGGTGGTACTTCACACCGCCCTTCTCGTCCTGCTTCTTGTCCTGCGGGCAGTGATGGTGTTGGTGGTCAGGTTGCTCGCACAGGGTCCGCAACTCTGCTGTCAGCTTTGCTGTCAACGCCTGCTGTACGCTCATATCTTGCTTTGCGGCACCAGCTGAGAATGCAGACTGCCAGCAGAGTGCTGAGCACAGCACCTGCAGCAGGGTTCCATGGCAGAGCCATCCAAGCAGCTGGCAGCTAGCCGGCAGCAGCCCCAAGATGAGGTGCGTGATGCAGACCGCTGGCACGCTTCCGGACGGTTCTCAGCAGCACCAGCCAGCGACACCAGGCAGCTCACCCACCACCCACACACATCCAGCAAAAAGCGTACATGCATAACCTCAGCTTGACCAAGGCCGGTGCTCACCTCCTTGTTCTGGGTCTTGTGCACGCTGAGTGACAGCACATCGCCGTCCACACTGAGCTTGATGTCCTTCTTGTCGACCCCCGGCACGTCCGCCTTGATCTCGAACGCCTGCTCCTTCTGCGGCACAAAGGCAGCATTGCATGTGAGCAGCATCAACCCTATTGCGATGTGGTAATGGTTTTCAGCGCTGTCAGACGCCCGTGTGGTGGACACTGTTGCAGAAGCAGCGCCGCGCGTCATGTGCAGCAGGCATATGCTAAAACGACAGCGGTGCTAAAGACGGCAGTTCTTCGCCTCAAAACTGGTTTACTGGTGGATAGAGCGCAGCGCTGCGTCGTGCGACAGCGTTGCAGTGTGCAGCTGCAGGTGGCAGGGCGTGCGCTGACTGCTGTCTCGAGAAACTTCCATGCTGCATACGTATCGACCGTTTGCAGCAGTGCTGACGAGATGCATACAATCTGGCAGTCCAATCTAGCGGTTGCAGGCAAGCACAAGCCCAGAACAGCTGCTGGAGATGTTGGCCGCTGGTGCCATCTGCAGCAATCGCAAGGTGCAACCCATGCGAATGACGTCGCAACGTGGCGCGAACAAGCTGAAGGCGCTGGTTCTCTCACCTCAATCACGTCCAGGGGGATGTTGCGCAGGCTCAGGCCGTTCTCGCCGCGCTGGCCCAGCGCACCAGCCGTCGCCGGCCAGTTGTTGAAGAGGGGGCTCCACAGGTCGTCGCTGAATCCCACGAGCGCCATTACTGCTCAGGGTTCTGGTAGTTGACAGAGTCGGATGTTTGCTGCCCGCAGTATGCGAGTACGCAGAAGAGAGTGCTGAGTGCTGAGTGTGCAAACACGAGTGCAACGTCAGAGAGTTTGCTGATTTGAGAGTGGCCGCGTCACGTTGTGCGGGTGCCTACATAGGATGCGCGTCGAACTTTCTAGCGTCAGCAGATCCGCATCACTGGTGCATCGCAGCTGCAGGCGCGCCAGAAGGCGCCCGATGCATCTGGAAGTTCGAGATCCTCCCACAGATCCTTCTGGAGCCTCCAGACAGTTCCAGCGCCTGGCCTCATAACAGCGCGCAGCGCGGTGCAGCCAGTCACAACCCTCTTCTCAACTCACTGACAGCACTCTGCAGTCCTCAGGCGCCCCTGAAACCGTGATAGCGTCACCTGCACCTCCGCTCTGCAGCTGCTGAACCCCAGCACACCAGAGCGGCACAGCTACAGCTTTAGCAAATTCAGTTATTCGACGCAGAAACATAGAGCTGCAAGCACTCTCAATGGCTCTGTCGCAGCACTTTGACAGCGACCCGTTCTGGCCAGCAGCACTGTTGGCGGGGAGCATGCCGACGGGGCACCCGGAGCAGCGGCAGATGCAGCCGGCTGTGCGCGGCATCCCCATCGATGTTGTGGAGGTATGACACACTTCTGTCACCCGAACATTGAACACGCTGCTTCGCGTGATGATTGGTGCCATGTGCTGCTTTGGCGCTTTCTGGGCTGTGCCTTTCCTCGCTTCGTGACACCTCCGGGCTGTGTTCAGCCAGCACCACGGGTTTTATGCGGCTCTAGATGAGCATGAAGTTTGTCCGACAGCATGCCAAGCTTTGGCGTGCAGCAACTCCTTGCTGTGTGGCACATCCCTGTTGATGGGCAATCTCGAGGTGCAGCAGCACAAGCCTGGCCTGGTGCTGTGTCTGACCATCGCTTCGTTATATAATACACCATGAGAGCCCGACCATGACCGTGCCGGCGCCTTAGCTGAGCTTGCATCAACCACGCTGGTGCGCCGCAGCTGCGATGCTGCCGCACAGCACACGGCAGCACAGCACATAGCAGGCAACAACCGCCCTGCAGCTGATTCTCGGCTGCACACATCCTGCTCACTACTCTACTCCAAACTCACCAGTGCTGCTGGCTGACGGCATGTGATGCCGCCCCGCAGACGGCGGACAAGTTCCGGATCAAGGCGGACATCCCGGGCGTCGCCAAGTCCGACATCAAGCTCGCCGTGGACGGCGACGTGCTGTCGCTGAGCGTGCAGAAGGCGGAGGAGAAGAAGGTGGGAGATGCTCTGCAGCCGTAGTTGTTCTGCCGCCCTGTAGCAGAGCTCTGCCGCAATGCACACTCCGCCATCACTGCCGGCCGCTGCCGCTGCTGCTGCTTTCATGCTGGCATGCATCCTGCACCAGCGTGCATGCCTGCCTTTGTTTGTTGGGCTGCCCACCTGCTGCACAGCGCAGGTGCCGCTGCCTGTTGTCAGCATGCGGCCTGCCGCAGCAGTGCATGGTGCTGTCACCATGGTGGTTCACGGTGCTTCCTGCCGCCGCCTGCTGCAGGACAGGAAGGAGGAGGCGGCCTGGAAGTACCACCGCACCGAGCGGTCCCACACCTTCGTGCGGCGGTCGCTGCGGCTGCCGGAGCACGCCGACCTGTCCAAGATCTCCGCCAAGTGAGCTGCCGCAGCCCGCCTTTGCCCTTGTTGCTCGCTCCCTCGCATGTGTTGCAGCATGTGGACTGGCTGATTGGCTGAGTGAAATTTGCTTCGTGTACCATGCATGCGTCCTGTGAACTTGTAGTGCACCACTCACTGGCTGCATGCTTGATGCTGGAGCTTTGGGCGTCTGCTGAGACGTCTGGTGTGCCGTCGTGCAGGTACACTGACGGCGTGCTGGCGGTGGATGTGCCCAAGTCGACTGAGGAGCGCACCCGCACCGTGCAGATCCAGTAGGCATGCCAGCTGGACATGACTGGCAGAGCATAGGGTACACTGCGGCATAGGCAGCATCGAGGCGGGTCCCGCTCGTCAGCGCCGCAGTGGCATGAGCACAGGCATGCAGCAGTGTCAGCGGCATCGATTGCCAGCTGAGGCTGGCACATGCGCACGCCGGATGTGGCGATGTGTGGCCTTCTTACATCGTAGGCAACCCCCAGACTGAGGAAACGATGTTCAGGCTAGGTTGGTGTTGTTTCAGAGCTGATTTTCAGCAGCTAGTACCGTACACTGTTGCACAGTCGTTCCCCAAACATAACCTGTAATTTCCTGGGAGAGTCACAATGTGGTCTATCTGCATACACAGATACTTGCAAGCTGCACTGATGATTCCGCGCACCAGCAGCAAAACTCAACATCCAGCAGCTCGCAGCTGTATTGTGAAGCAGCTGCCCAGACTTTGATCCGTGCTCATCTCAGTCAGCTTCCACCTTGGCATCAATGGGCTGAGCTTTGGAACCAGCGCACCACCATGCCCCAGTTTGCATGGATCCCACAACGGTCCGCTGACGCCGCATTGTGCTTGCCGTAGCCTGTCTGTGCAAGCCTATGCCAGCTTTGCACACAATCTAGCTGCGCCGATCAGGGCAGCCTGCCAATTCTGCCGATTGCAGGGTGGTCTTGATCGGCACGACTCTTCTTCATCGGCAACCTTGGTCGGACAAACCCGTCCTCGATCGGTCGATAGAAAGGGGCAGAGCGAACTGCATGCGAAGCTGCCGAGGTCACTGCACCAAAGAGTATTTGTCAAAGCATCTCGCTCCCACGTGCAAACTGCTGGGCACGAGCGTCCGCCAAGACCTGCAGGTTGATGAGCTACGCTGGCCGCCAAGCTGCTTAATCGGCGGCTTGGGTCGAGGATTCCAGACAACATCGAGGCAGCCGGTACCATGGACGCACAGTTGCAAACGCCACCTGCACTCATGCTGCTCGATCTGCCCGAGGCGGTGCTTGCAGACATCCTCTCGCGCTGTGGGCCCGCTGATACCAGGTGACTGGTGTGTGACGGATAAGGCAGACAGGTGCCCAGGGCGGCGCCCTTTGCCAAAGCAGCCTCCAGCATCCGACGGCTTTGGTTTGAGATGCCCTCGTGATGACGAAACCAAGCACTACTGGCTGCTCACTGCAGTCACTGCGTAACCTTCTTGATGGAAGTCTCACGGCTGCCGTGCAGGACGGGCATTCACCTGCCGCTTGTGTGCAAGGCTTTCCGCGGCGTGCTGTCGGACTTGCGGCATGTGCGGCTATGGGGCATGGTCGCTCCCTTGAGCAGCATTCCACAGCATGTGATGCCCGATGCGAAGAAGTGGCCATCCCTACAGGAGTGGCTGCAGCTGCGCGGGTCCGTCACCCGCACCCTGCACATCAGGTGATGTGTGCAAAGAGCATACCTTCCATGCAAGACAGACCTGCTCCCCTGCGGCGCAGCCGCGCATTGTGTAGGTTGATTGCGGCCTGCTGACACGCACCCTGCGGGTCTGGTGCCGCAGGCATCCGTGCCCCATCTGGGACAGTCGGCTCCCTTGCGCGCATGCTCCTTTCATGTGGCTGTACTCGATGCGCGGCCTGGTCGAGCTGGTGATTGACCTGCCAGGTATGCTGCAGAGAGTGGGTGCCCTGATGTCGGCGCACAACATGACTCATGAGCATAATGCCGTCTGGCACTCAATCACTTGTGCCTTACACCTGAGCACTAGCCAGGGTGCCACAAATTTTTTTATGAACCCACTTATTGGTGCTGCATCTGTTCTTGTCGCTGGATTAGCTGTTGGTCTTGCTGCAATTGGTCCTGGAATGGGGCAAGGAACTGCTGCTGGTTACGCTGTTGAAGGAATTGCAAGACAGCCTGAAGCTGAAGGGAGAATTCGAGCTAAACCACTTTCGTTCCGCGCAGGGCCCCGGCTACACATGACAGCACAAGTTACAGGCCCGCTGGCGAGCCTCAGCCAGCTGCAGTGCTTGCAGCTGAGCATGCCAGTCTGGGAGAGCAACTGGCAGTGGCTGCGGAATCTGCAACGTCTCACAAGCTTGCACCTTAGCAACCATGGTATGGCTGGGTTGTCCACTTCAGTTTGTAATGCTGTGGCAGCACTGTCTCGATCATACGAATCTGGCCACATGCTGCTGATGAGGATGTGTGCCTGAATAGGCGATGGGTCCGTACATTTCGAATTCGAAGTGCTGGAGCATATGACGATGCTGAGGGAAGTGACCATTAGGTGCGCTTCTGTGCATGTGCATGTCAGCATGCCAGCTCACAGCACTTCCTGTCTGGACCATGGCCGTTGGTGCAGCTTGCCGACATACGGACCCTGAGACCCAATGTCAAACATACACACTGCCCAGGTTGTATCACAATGGGGATGTGTCACCGCTGTCAGGCCTGTCAGCATTGCGCAGGTGCTTCAACTGATTGCACCTGTTCACGCTGTGTATAAACATGCATGCACTGCCAGCTGATGAGCTGGGTATGCATGTGCCGACATGCTCAATGGCTACAATAATGACGAGTTGCAGACATACGCCGCCTGTGTGAACTGACCTGCCAGCATGCACATGCAGTTTGACCCTAACGACCCCGGACACTGAGGAGCTTGCGGAGAAACAAAGGCAGCATCTGGAGAGCCTCAGCGGTGAGGCCATCGGACGACATGTGCATGAAACCCCACTCGTGACACCTGCAAAGCTTGCATCAGCATTAGCGTGCAGTCGTCAGCACACAGCGCACAATGCCATGACGACCCCACAGCTTACTGGTTCCAGGACCCATTTTTGAGTCATGCGATGCACTGCAGGCCTGATCTCGTTGAAGAAGCTGTGGCTGGTACAGCCAGACGACAGTCGTGACGACATCAGAAGATACCTGACGTTGCCGTTAGACGTGGCGCTGAGACGTCTGACCAGACTGACGTGCCTGCACCTCCATGTGCGTTGTAGCATGCTCTGTGACAGAACGTGCGGTTCCATGCATATTGTACGCACATGCCCTGCTGGTGTACCAGCTTGCCTGTCTCTGGCCCTTGCAGCCCTGCGTATGTATGCCTTGCTGACCCACACACTTGTCGAGGCAGGAATTAATTCCTGCTGATGGACCCATACAGTCGAGCATCACTAAGCTCCTGCGCCTGGCCCAGCTTCGTGTGGGGGGCAGCCATGGGCTGTGTGAGCTTTCGCCAGGGTTTGGCGGCCTCGATGCACTCACCTCCCTCATCTTCTGCAAGGTACGGTGTGACACATCCAAGGGCGAACTGATACACAACCAGCCACGAATGTGCTTGTGTCAGGTTGAAACACGACATGTTTTCAGCCAGACTGGGGCATCAGGATCGGCAGCATACACGCAATGCCTTCCTACTGCATGACATACCGACCCAATCAAGCCAGACCCGGCAGCAACATGGCACGGTCGATTACCCCAGGAGAGGTGTGCCTGCATGCAGGTGCATTTCAGACCTGCGACGCCACTTCAGAGTGGACTCGGGAAGCTGCGGGTACTTCAGCTGGCAGACTGCTGGGGGCCACTTTGTATCGCTTGTGCTTTGCCGGCGCTTCAGGCAAGCATAAGCTCACTACATACCGAACCACATGGGAACTCAGCGTCTCGCATGAGGACCTGTTTGCATGCTGCACTCCTGAGGCAGAGACAAGGTGTTCTCCCGGGCTGTCCTGAGGTCTCAAGCCTGCAGTGGATCAGCTCTCTAGCGCTGCATGCAGCATGCGTGTCTGTGCAGCACTGTACAGTACTGAGGGGTCTGCTGCTGTGTGCAGCGCATCAGCATCACGGAAGCTCGCAACCTGGAGCTGTTGCCTGCCTTCTTGTCAGCTCTGGGCTCGCAGCCGAACACTTGCTGCGAGCTTGCTGAGGTGTGCCAGCAACTTTGAAGGACCTCTGTCACCTTCACTGCCCTTGCACGATCAGCGTGTCTGCAATCTGTAAGAGCGCAACCTGTTCAACACTGCAGTATGATATCCGAAAGGCTACATACGGTGGGCCTCAAAGCACTTCTGCATACAGGTCATAGACGCGTGGATTTCACAGCAGCTTCCACCCGTGGCGCAGCAGCTCCCGCGCCTGCACTGCCTCTCCGTCGTGGTGGAACTTCCTCCGGAACATGCACATTTGCGCGTCAGGCTTCTTTCACACGAGCTACCTGTGATGCCACTGGGTCACCTGGAGAGTTTGGATCTGCAGGTACCAGCTAGTCAACCTGTATGTCATCACTTGAGCAAGTTTCTGCTGGCCTGCGCAGGCTGGGTGCTGAAGCGCCATAATGTTGTCAGGCCTTCCTGCAAGGATTGTTGGCTGACTTCAACAGGTTGTTGGGGTCTTCGAGCAAGACAGGAGGAGCCTGCTGCAGAAACACTGTCTTGAACCTGCAGGGATGTGGCCTATATGGTATCCCGCCTCAGCTGGGGGCTGCCAAACAGCTGCGGCGGCTGCGCATTGCAGAGAAAGCCGATGGCTTTTCCTTCAAGGTGGATGATCTGGATACGTTCTCGGCCATGCACAGCCTCACGTTTCTCAGTGCAGTACAGGCAAGGCAGTGGGGTGGTGGTGCTGTGCATGCCGATGCCCATGTGCTATATTGTTGAAGCGATTTCACATGCAGTATGTCAGAGCTCACAGAAGTCTTTGGCGTGTGAAGTGAAGAGACTCTGTGCTCCATTCACACTGCAGTCTGCCCGGGCTGATGACGAATATGACTCGGATGATGCATTTGATGACAAGCAGCCTTGGAATTGGCTTTCACTGCAGAGTCTTTGCTGCATACTTTGGGAACTTCGGGTGCGTCAGAAGTGTCAAGCATAGTGTGCTGAGTCGTTGCAGGTTGCCCATTTGCTCGGATGTGTTGATTGTTGCCCACACCGACAGCAGAGGAGCAGACGATGGTCATCGAGTGCAGCCCCCAAAAATCCATGTGCAAGCCATCAGCAGCTGACGGTCTGCCCTCCGCATTGGTACAATGCAGGCCCGCAGCCTCACGGTCGTACTCAAGGAGCCGTCTGACGTGGTAGTCCCGCTGGCTGTGGCGGCCGCGTTCCCTGCAGACGCCCTGGGCCGCTGCGCACTGACCACGGCGGCCATGGCAGACCGGTTCCAGGACACGGCGCCAATGCTCTGTAGCGACGACGGGGACAATGCAGGAAAGAGGCAGTGGGCCTGGCTGAATGCGCTGTGCCGGCAGCAGCGCGAGGCTCGCCCAGAGGACGTTGCCGAGGTGGATGGCGCGGCGGCAATGTGGGCGGCTGTGCCGGCAGATGTCATGGACTGGCTGCAGCTGCAAGCAGATGCACGCATGTAGCCTGGCATAGTTTGCTGCAGCTACTACATTGTACCAAGCTTACATGCATGTATCAGCCATTCCTTGGCACACCGGGCAGCATTGAGAGTGGGTACACACGCCATCAAGACATCCGACCCAGGAGAATGGCAGATGCATGGGCGCGCATAGTATGCGGCGCATATACCTGCAGCCCTAGCATCTGCACCCCTAGTGCAGGACACAACATTTGACAGCTGTGTAGCAGCGACACATGTTGCTGTACTATAAAGTGGACCGCTGACTGCAGCAGCTTCGGATGGCAGCTGCTAGTGGCGACCAGGACGGTGGATGTTGTAATAGATTTCGAAAGGCTTTCAGCAACAGCTACTGATGTCATGGGGTGAAGTGTGTTCTCGATAGCCTTGCTCCTGCATCAAGGTGCTGCCATGGGCCAGGCGCTGCAGCTCACCAAGCCTGGTCAAGCGCACACTGGCTGTTGCATTGCATTGCCTCAAACAATGTGTCGAGCTAAACCCCCTTCACGCTCCTACCCCTATCTTGGCCCGCATAGGGCTGCTGCCCAGCAGCGCGGCCCTGAGCATCTGCGTGTCCACACCCGCTGGAGTCCATGCTGTACACGCTCCTGATGGCCTTCGTTCCTGACACTACTTGGCGGCCATGGCCCCTCATTCCTGCATGGGACCGCTGCCACCTGGCGAGGCGCTGCGGCCCAAAAACTTGAGCCGCACCTTCAGGGGCGCCAGCAGCTTGCGGTCGTTGACCTGTGCAGTGGAGCGACGCAGGCTGGTGACGAGGCACATGTGATCATTCAGTTCTGGATATCGCACTGTGGCAGTTGGTCATGTCCCTGTGAGCACAACTGACGGCTTCAGAGCCTGTCCAGCCCCTCGAGTCGCAGGAGCCCTGCGGGGCAAGCTGCACAAATTACCGTGTTTTCGAGCATGCCCCGGCAATGCGCGGCTCACCTGCAGCTGGGCGCCCTCGCCGCTGACGAGCTGCGCGATGGAGCGGCTGAGGTTTGGCCGCGTCTCCTCCTCGAGCACGCCTGCGCCAGACACAACACCCGGTGTTCATGCGTACCCCATCTGACGCTGCAGTCCCTGTCTCCCCGGCCAGCACTTCCCTACTTCCCTGAAGTATGGCAATGGTTTGCATCAACCATTGCAACCAGGACCGTTCCAGCCAATGCTGTGCAGTCCTCACACTGGGCAGTACACCAATGCGAACTCACCCCGCATGTACAGGTTGTTGGGGCCAGCGCTGATGCTGGGCGCTGTGAGATTCCGCCCCAGCCGCGGGTCTGCCATCAGCATATCGATCACCTGCAAATGACAGCGGGCAGCGGTGACCAGCAGTGTCCACTGTGCTGGGCCTATGAGCTGCTGGACAATTGAACGGTTTGCCTGGCGTTTGCCAGCTGCGCACCACTGCACTACATGCTCAACACAGTGCTATCATAGCCACGACGGTGTTGAACAGAAGTGTGCCCCGCAGCAGCAGCGGGCCTTACAAAAGCTGACGATGACCCCAAGCCCAGGGCAGCTAGGTGACCCTGGATGCGGCATCAAAGACCCACCTGCTGCAGGGTGGCGTCGTGGGGCACCTCCAGAGGCGCCGCCGGGGAGCACTCCAGGCAGGCCGCATCCCGCTCGTACGCCACCGTGTGCGTGTACACGCCCTCCGCCCCCGTGTACCTGCGGCAGCATCGAATGAGTGCTTCACCTTGGAGTCTCCCGATGTAGGCAAGTGCCCATGTGTACCCGCCCGCCCCCGTGTACCTGCGGCAAGCACGAGGTCCCGCTGGCTCTCCGCTGTAGCTGTGCAGCTGTGTGTGCTGGTGAACGGTCGTTCAAGCCGCGGCCGGGGTGCAACTGCACCAAAGCAATCCGTTTGCGTGGTTGCGTGATCAGCTGAGCTGGCAAACGGTGATCGAATGCTGCTGCTGAGCTGATGGTATGTACTTAGCGAATCCTCTGCAAATCCTGAAGGGTGGGGACCCCTGAAGGCTCACATCATGTAGTTGTTCATGCCGGTGGACGCGAGCGTGATGAGCTTGAGCGCCTCCAGGGTGCACACGGCCGCCACGATGGCGTTGGTGGACGGGATCGCCGGGATGATGTTCTTGGTGACGCCCTGCGTCAGCTGGTACGTCACCCCCTGCAGCGCCATCCACAAGCACTCGTCTGCAGCCACCGGACACAGCCTCGAGATGAGCAGACCGCACCCCTTGATGAATGGGTCATGATAATCACCTGCTTACACGCTCTTGTCACAAGCACATGCAGCCCCGTCAGCTTACGGCATGTTGCTCAGTGGGATGCAACAGCTACTGAGCTCCCACCACAGCCATAGAAGTGTACAGCCATAGCAGTGTGCCACAGCTGGCAGCGGTGCCACGGTCAGCCCACCTGGATGCCGAACTGCTCGGCGCGCGCCAGCGCCTGGTCGTACACCCAGCGCATGTGCTCCTCGACGTCGGCGTCAAAGTCCTCGCCCGCCCGCTGCGACGTCCATGCGATGAGCTTCGCCCACTCTATGCAGTGCGCCGGCGACCTGCGGCGAGGGGAGCTGCCGTCTGCACCATGCACGCATGCTGGCCTCCTTCACACTGATGTCCTGCTGATGAAGCACCGCAGAGACTCCGTCAGACTCAGCCAATGCAACAGCCGCTTCCTGCGGTGGTCATTGGCTTGCCAAATCAGGTTGGGGCACAAAAAGCTGTCAGGAGTCATGCACCAGGGATGTATGGCAATGCTGCAAGCCGTCGTGTCAGGATCTCAGCCGCGTGGCAGTGTGCGGCTTGCACACCATGCTGTCATCCTGCGGAAGCTTTGACTGTGCACTGTGCCAGCCTCACCTGGGCGTCTCCGCCAGCGTGCACAGCGGGAACTTGGTCTGCGGCGGGAACAGCCACAGCGTGCACTCGAAGCAGGGCGTGACGCCCGGCACGATCACGCGCGCGTGGCCCTTGAAGCCCTCCGTCCCGCCGTCCACCAACGGCTTCACCGTCTCCAGCTTTGGGCTGCCGTCGTCCTCATACTCTGCATGCCAGACAGAGGTTTGACACCCAAACCACAACCGATCTTCGGCTGCCAGTGATGCTAATGTAGGTCAGATGACGTTCTCCTAGAACTGAGAGGGCCCAAGGTGAAGCATATGAGGTTTGACATCGTGAAGGCCCTCGATCTGACCCTGTCAAATGGCTCAAACTCAGACTCGAAAGCCTCATGTGGACGAGCCAAAAGCCAATGGCAGTGTGAATCGCATCCAGCACCAGATGATACTGCACAAGCAGCTGCACAGCACAGATGGCGCTGCAGTGGTGTACTGTGGCACGTAAACGCCAGCTCTAGGGCACAGACTGTGCCCTGGCATGCAAGTCCCACCAGCATTACTTCCAGATGCAGGCTACGCACAAGTAGCCGAGGGCCACCACCTGCTCTACACGCTTGCACAGGCTTTCGACACCCAAAAGGTGTCACCCATCATGCAAGGTGCACCTTTGGCAGAGTACACATGTACGATGGCACCTTGACGCTCTGACGGTCGCTGCAGGGTGCCCACCCAGCAGGCTGCAGGCGACGGAGTTCATGTGGCGGCGCGCCTCCAGCGAGTCCAGCCCCAGGATGATGACGTGAAACTGCTCGTAGAAGTCCAGCGCCTTCTCCTCGATGCGGGCGTGGTGCGGGGTGACTGTCACCCCCGGCACCCGGCTCATGATCTACAGGCAGATAGTGGCATATACAGCGTCGATGCTCAAGCGGCAAGTTGCTGTACAACCGCCTGTTCTTGAAGACTATGCATATGTGACAAGAACATTGTCAATGTGCACGGTGTGCTCAATCGCATTTGCACCTTCTCCGCTGCGACCTCTGCCTTTGACCGCCCCACATCCTTCATCCTGCCAAGCAGCCAATGAGAGAGCTCGAAGAGAACAGAAGCCAGCAGCACCGTGTACCCGTAGAACAGCATGTCACACTGGCTATCACCAATGGTCGGGCACTGCGGATGGCTGTGGTCCTGCGTCATTCCCTGCGTCATTCCCTGCCGAGCGCACCGGAAGAGGAACTGCCGGTTCAGGTTGGACACGTCGATGGTGTCCATGTCGATGACGTCGATGTTGCCGAAGCCGGACAGCGCCAGGTCCTTCAGCAGCTCGCAGCCCAGGCCGCCCGCGCCCACGCACAGCACCCGGGCGGACGTCTGCAGCATGCGCATGGCACTGAAGCAGCCAATCGTGCAAGTCCTCTGCTGAAGAGCATGGTTACGCTAAGCGCAAGCCTGTCCGAGCAAGCAGGGACGCTCGGTGTGGCGCTTCAGCAAGGGTTTGCACTGCATGGAGGCGTCCTGCTCATGCCCACCTGCAGGAAGTCCAACAAATGCTCTCCAGGCTCGAAGTCGGGGCCTGCCAGGTTGCTAGAGCGGTTGAGGATGGTCTCCAGGTCCCGCCAGCGCCCGGGCAGCTCCATCATGGCACTGGCGCTGGCTGCTGAGATTGTAAATGTGTGTGTGTCAATCTCACATACTGATAGACTGTGACCTCCTCGCCGGCTGGCGACGTTACTAAGTTGGATCCAGGATCCTCAGTACACTCAGATGGTGTGTACAGTTAGAACCAGGCGGTTGTCGCAGGCACTCAATTGGAAGGGAGCAACTTCTTGGACCTGCAAACAAGCAGCACTTCGATGGTGTGACTGCGCGACACCTGCTGACACCAATACCGTTCTGGTACGCAAAGCTCACTGGGATGCATATGCAATGACAGCATGTGAGGCACAGTCACCGCGATACAAGCAGCATCCGGCAGCAAAGTCCTGCATCCCCACTGGGGATTTTGAACGCATGACTCACAGGTTGGATGAACCGTCACCGCTGAACCTGCAAGCGCAAAGCCACAAGTGCGTGTCTGCTCCGTGGACATCCTGCTGGCTATTCACGATCTGTTGGGCGGCAGCCGTTGCGCGTGTGCTGAGATGCATAGTCTGACCAGTCACCCCTGACTGCAAAGTTGATTGCCGGTGTTGCACACATCGTGTTGAGCGAACTCCACACATGCGTTTGCGGAGAGATATGCGTGGATGTTGTCACTCTCGTTGAAGGCCGCGCGACCAGATCAAGGCAGAATGTCGGTCACAGCTGTCGAGCATGCTTTGCGCGTCAAGCAGCAGCTGCATCTGCTTCATCGGCAAGTAGTAGCTGAAGCACGGCAGACGCAGCTGCCGTGGCACCACGGTGGCAGTGCTGTCATAGGCCGCATGATGGCAGGTAGCTCATAGCCTTCCGGCAGAGCATCGCCGCTCTCGAAACTCTGCCGCCGCCGGCGGCAGCAGCACGGGAGCGCAGCATGCCGGTGAGGGAGAGCAAGTACAGGGAGCTGGCGCTGCAGGCGGTGGCGCTGGCGGAGGGCGACACCGCACACCGCGATGCTGGCCGCCTGCGCAACAAGGACAACATGGCGATATACTTCTTTTTGCGGTGCGCTTCTTGCAACCTGGCACAGAGATGGCTGCGCGCTATCGTCGTCCTGGGAACCAATGCCCGCTAAGCAGGCATGTTTGGGAGCGTGTGCGATCATAAACCCCTCCTGCTGACTGCCGCTCATGAACACAAACGCTATGCCATACACCCTGTAGTCGCTGACACGCTGCATCCCATGACCCTCGTTGCAGGTGCATCGTGGATGACGTAAGGAGCACCAGCTACGAGGAGCAGGCCAACTGGGCGGGGACCCTCATGAAGGCGCAGGGCAGCGTGCGGGACCACCCGATGCGCATACATGATGTGCGGTCTCTGGGCAGCCTGAAGTTCATTGGGCCCGCCGTCCAGGAGGTGGGGCGCTTCTCCGTTCGTGGTTGCTATCCCATCAGCAAGTGTGCGCATGACCCATGCACCTGAGCCGATTGCTGTGATCGCCCTTGATCAGTGGCGGAATTCAATGACGGCAGCCAAGATCGGTGTCGCTGCTGAGAGTCACCAAGCGCACCGCAAGCATCCCAAAACCACAGTGCGCACGCTGCTATCCTGACATTGATATGTCTGCCCGCTGATGTCCGCCAGTCTGTTACTTTGCAGATCGTCAGGTCGCACCTGTGGAGCATCTGCCCGCCGGAGCCGCGCACCGCGGAGGAGGCAGATCTGGAGCGGCAGCTGGAAGCATTTGAAGCCTCCAAAAAGGTGAGCTTTCCTGTGCAGGACCTGCAATGCGTGAGTCACTGATTACCCTGCTTTCCAGGAGACAGGCACCGCATGTTCCTTTCACCTTCCTGGGGACTTGAGTGCACTCAGTCCTGAATCCGCCCGCTGTAGAGGGGCATTACTCAGGCACAACTTGTCGCCTCACGCCTCGGGGCACAGCAGCACGGCGAATGCTGATCTCTGTTTATCCGAAGCAGCTCACAGCTCTCATAAGGAGCAAGCAAAGCCACCCATGCATGCAAGGTCCAGCCTCAGATATCAATATGGAAAACCTGCGACACCCTGCTGCCCAGGCCATGGAGAAGAAGCGGAAAGCGGAGCAGCGAAAGGCAGACAAGGCCGCTGCAAAGGCCCCGCTCCAGGGTGTCGCCAGCCCCCCTGCAGCGCCGCTGCCCCTGCCGCAGGGCGCCCGCGGCGGCGCGGCTGCGTCTTTACCACCTGCAGCCCTGGCAAATGGCGGGCCTCCCCTTGCCATGGGCAGCCCCCCAGGTGAATATCTACACCTCTGTCGTCAACGATCTCAAAAGCCTTCCTCAGCAGTCAGGGGCTCATCCGAGTTGCTTGCAGCGCGCTTGACTTGTTCATATACAGTAGCACAGCTTCACCCCAAGGTCGCAGCACAGCAGAACAGGGACACATGATGACAGACAGCAAGACACAGGTACTGCCGAACAGGCTGTGCGCAGCGTGTACGGCGGCTGCCCTGGCAGCCGCTGCGCCCGCCTGACGTGCCGCCGGCATGTCGAGACACCGCACACGGGTTCTGATGTCCCGCACGAGTGTGCTTTTGTGCTTTGGCGCTCCAAATCTGTAGCATGTCCTACACAGTAAAGACGAAGAAGAAAGCTGTTGGTCACCTTATGTACAGCCTTGATATGTCACCGAGCACGGGTACAGACGGTTGAGGTGGCAGAGCAACCGTCTGCAACTGGTTGGGCACGACTTTACTGTGACCTCTTCGTGCTGCCCCGTTGTGCTGCAGGGGGGGCGGGGGAGCAGCCCGCGCAGGGCGGCCGGAAGCGCAAGGCGCCCAAAAAGGCGTATGTGCCCAACCTGGGCACCGCCAACTACGCCTTCCTCATCTCCCTGTACCAGGTAAGCACAGCTGCTCGTGCCGGATTAGGTTTTAAGAGCGGCCGGTCTGGAGAAGATGCAGCTCAGCAGGAAGTTATGTCCGGGCCGCAGGGACCGCGTGGCACAGTCCCGCCACGTGCTTCTGGTCACCACCCCGCCAGCGGCTCCCTCGACATACTGACTGATCTGTCGGACAGGCGCACATGGGCGGCGAGGCGTACCTGACGAAGGCGGAGCTGATGCGGCGGGCGGATGCCAGCGGCCTGGCCTCCCGCCCGGGCGCCATCTACGGTGCGCTTAGGGCTTAGCGACCAGGGTTCAGCATCCCATGGTGCTCAGGGTTCAGGCTGCCACCCTGTCCTTGACGCCTTTCTGGGTGGCATGGCCGACATGCCGACATGCCGACGATGGAGTTGCAAGGTTGCAGCTGGAATAACAGCCATGGGTGGTGCCCTTTCTGGCAAGCCGCTCATGTTGCAGAAGTGCGACACGGCTCCCAGAGTGCTGTGTCGATTTCACATGCTGCAGGCAACCAGGCGGCGGCTGCGCAGGGCGGCCCCCGCCCGCAGTACACCTACGACGGCTGGTCCGGCGTGCCGCGGCTGGAGAACAACGAGCCGCCGCTGCTGCAGCTGTACAGCAACCCCAAGAAGGCCCGCCTCACCGTGGAGGTGCGCAGCAACGCTCAAACAAGCGGTGCAGGGTGGCTCTAATCGCTGTTCCGTCAAGGGTCGACACTGCAGGGCAGCAGCCGGTGGACATGGCTTGCCCTGAGCCAAGGCTGCTGGCACTGGCGTGTGCACAGCCTGCGTTACAATGCACAGCTGTCCAGCAGGTGGGGCCGAACACATGACTGCTGGCCCTGCAGGGTTTTCAAATGGCGGCCGCGCTGCACACGGACGCAGTGGGCCGCGGCACAGTGCAGCCGCTGCCGCCGGGCGCTGCGCCGCCGCCTGCATACGCTGCGGCGGTGGCCGCAGCCACTGCTGCTGGCGGGGCAGCCGCCCTGCAGCCCGCCGCTCCGCCGTCCATGGCTACACCCCAGCAGGTAACTGGCACTTGGCAAGTGCCTTTGAGGTCAGCCGAAGCCCCATTCTTGGCGCTGCTTTGCAAGGTTTCAGCAATTACAAGCTGTTGCACATACGACTTTGATGAGGCTGAGTCTGATGCATTTCCTGAAAACTGCGTCCCATCGCGGATATTGACTGAGCCTGCCCGACCTGCAGCCACGGAAGCGGCGGAAGCCAGCGCCGAGCGCCAACGATGCCACAATGGACGCCCTGCACAGCATGCACCCCCAGAACGGCCACGGCGGCAGCGCAGCCGCAGCAACAGCCGCAGCCGCAGCAGCAGCATTGCTGCCGGCGTACATTGTTCCGGACGCTGGACGTGCGGGCGATGCTGCAACTGCGGCGGCGGCGTTTGAGCTGGAGGATTTAGGGCTCGCCAGCCAGGGGGCCAGCCAGCCGGTGAGCCAGGCCAGCCAGGACGAGAATGTGGCGCAGCTCATGGAGATGGGCTACTCCCCCTCCAAAGCCGACAAGGTAGGTCACACCCTCGGAAGAGATGGCATACGGTTGCAGGCTACGACCCCTTCGGCTCCCCTGACACTGCTTGCAATTTCTGGCAAGCACAGCGACTGCGCAGGAAGCCTATCTGACGATCCCATTGCAGAGAGTTTTAGAGGCTTAAAATCGTGTGGGCCATGTATCATGTATGACAGATGTGGCTGTCCTGCAGGCGCTGCGAGCGAGCGGCAACTGCGTGGAGGCGGCGCTGGACGTCATCGACCTGTCGGACTCGGATGACGACACAGGTGCGCCTTCTTCAGCCATTTGAAACTCGCACTGTTGTTACAGCTTTCACAGACTGCATCGGGATAGCTGTTATTTCATCTTGGCCACTACTCTGTTTGTCTGTGCACATGACAAGGTACCTAATATATCAACATAGGATGACCCTCAAAGGGATACAATGGCATTTGCTGCTGCAGGTCCCGCAGAGCTGGTGCCGTCGCAGCCAGTCAGCCGCGCACGGGTTGCTGAGCCGCCGCGGCCTGCGCTGAGGCAGCAGGCAGCGGGGCGCCAGCCGGCAGCCCACCCCGCAGCACAGCACCCAGCCTGCGCCAGAAAGCAGCCGGTCCAAGCCGCGAGCGACTCGGCATCGTCCGACTGCGAGGTGATCGACTGCGACGAGTTTGCCGCTGCTTCACAGCCGACCGCCACAGGGCCTGTCAGCAGGCCTGCATGCAGCCAGCAGCCGCAGCAGCCCCAAGCATGCCAGCAACCAAGGCGCCAGGGCAGCAGCGCCTGTGCAGCCACTGCCGCTGCACCTGCAGCAGCAGCAGCGGCAGCAGGCGCAGCAGCAGTGTGCACAGCCTCAGCTGCTGTGCTGCAGCAGCAGACGGCGCCAGCAGCGGCTGGTGCGGTGGCGGCAGCGGCAAATGCGCAGCCGGGGCGCTCCCGCAGCGGCGTGCTGCCTGCCGGGCGGCCGCTGCTTCCGCCCCTTGTCGATGCTGCCACAGGTAAGGCACAGCAGGCACCTGGTGCAATGCTCAAACGATGCAGACGTGTTGATATTTGCACCCCATATCCCACTGATCACGCATGTACCCTGATGCTGTCTCGGTGCTCATCCAGCTGAACATGCATAGTCGAGCAGTTGCATGACTCATTTACATCACACGTCTCTTGCATGCACATGTAGGGGCCATCACAGATGCGACGGAGCGGCTGCCGCCGCTGCCGCCGGGGGTGTGCTTTGCAGACGCGTATGACATCGTGCTGCTCATAGACAATCGGGAGCAGGTGCGTTCTGGTTCTCCGTTGCTCCTTGCTTGCACACGATACAGTTTGCAGACGATATAGCAAGCTGTACAGAAGCAAATGTGTCAGACTGTATGAACCACCGCTTGTGTGCAAGTTTCAGGCTGTCAGCTGTGGTGATCCCCGACGCATGTGAAGCATAACAGCTGGAGTGTCTTCAAACTGAGTTGTGTTGTCCGAACCTATGCAGTTTCGGCAGTCGGCGGCGGGGCGCTCCTTCACGGGCCGCAGCGAGGGCCTGGCGCACCACCTGGACCTGGTCCGCCGCAAGGGCGTCGACGCCGAGACGGCGCACCTGGCGACGGGCGACGCCGCCTGGGTTGCGCGCCCCAAGTAATTGTCGCTCACCCCTCCGATCCAGGATGTATGTCACATGTCTTTCAGACTCTGCGTCTGGGATGCGCACGTCAGCAGAGGGGCCTGCAAGCACGTCGCCTCTGCAGTGTCTCACACCACCCAGACTTCTTTGCTTCTTGGTGCGCCTCACTCATTAGTTGCGGCGCCATGCCATGTGCATTTATACTCGTTTGATGAGCATGCTGCCACAAGGGGAGGCCGCGGCGCGTCGTACATGCAGGATGTTCTATTGGAGCGTGAGGCGGTGGACGACCTGGCGTCACATTGGTAGCCGTGCTAAAGTACTGCCGCTTTGCTGCTACAGGGCCGGCCGCGGCGAGTCGTACGTGCTGGACTTCCTGCTGGAGCGCAAGGCGGTGGACGACCTGGCGTCGTCCATCAAGGACGGGCGGTACGCGCGGCAGAAGGCGGCGATGCGCGCCACCGGGCTGCGGCGGCTGCTGTACATCGTGGAGGGCGAGCCCGCCTCCATCCCCAGTGCGCTCCCTGGTCGTTCTGGAAACTGAAGTGTGTACTGCGGCAGACAGTCGACCATCGACGCTATCCTCAAGATCTGTGCAGTGTAAAACAGATTGCATGCTTAGATGCTTTCATGGCACCATGCTGAGCCTGCACAAACTGGGGTTGGGGCAAGTCCAGGATAGCCATAAAACACACTGAACGGTGCTATTGGTACCAGCAGCTCAAGTGCTGTGCTGGTCATGTACTTCAGTAGCTTCATTCTGGCAACTTTAACCTACTCTCTGTCCTGCAGGCGCGGCGGAGTGCCAGAGCGTGAAGACGGCGGCGGTGGAGACGGAGGTGTGGGCGGGCTTCGAGGTGCTGCACACCACCGGCATCGGCCACACCGTGGCGCTGTTTGCGGAGCTGACCGCGGCCCTGCAGGTGCTGTCGTGCTGCGCTGTCTGTCAACACTCGAATGCTTCTCGGCAACGCATCAACTGAAGTGGGCAGCTGCATATGTTGCACACATGCCCTGCTGCTGGACATCTGTCAGAGCAACCTTGGGCAGCTGCCGGAATGTGCTGCTCTGATTCACCCTACTTGATGCCTGTGACGCATGTGCAGGCCAAGTATGGGCCGCTGCGGAGCGGCGACGTCGCTGCGGGGCAGGCGCCGCTGCCGACGCCCGCGCAGCTGCGCGCCGGCGTGATGCTCCAGGGCCGCCAGTCCGTGCGGGACTGGTGGGGCCTCGCAATTGCATCCCTGAGAGGTGGGCTGTTCCTTGCCACACACACATGCTGGCTACAACTAAGCAGCCAAGGCGCATCCCATTTCCATTGCGACAGCTCAGCCAACTGCACTGTGCCCCAGCTGTGCAATGCTGGTCCAGTTCAGCATGCATGGCAGCAATGGGGCCTCCTTCAGATGATTGGCTTGGCTGCGTTGCTATGTCCCGCACGCCGCGCTGCGCTCTGAGCAGTTTCGCTGCGTTAGCACCCTGCATCATAGCTGACATGCTTCCCTGCTTGCGCATCAGGGGAGGGACCCGAGACCGCAGAGGCGGTGCTGCGGGTGTACCCTCAAGTACAAACCCTGAGCATCTACACAGCCAGATGCCGAGTGTGCTGCCGTGGTCCTGCCATTCCAGGCGTCGGCCCGGAGACTGCAGAGGCGGTGCTGCGGGTGCACCCCACGCCGCGCTCGCTGTACGAGGCATGGCTGCGGGCCAGCGGCGGGCCACCGCCGTCCGGCGGCTTCCAGTGCCGCCAAGCCAGCAGCACCCCAGCCGCACCCCAGGCCTCGCCGCTGCGCCTGCTGGAGGGCATCGAGGCAAGCGCCGAGACCTGCTTGACAGCAGCTTAACACGAGCTTGCTGCATGCAGTATGACGTGCATCACACCTACAGTGCAAGTGGTTGCGACCTCAGTGCTGCAGACGCATGGCCATGCACCGGGTCAGGGTGATCATCGGCATGTAGTCATGGTGTGGTGCATGGTCTGATGCAGTGCTCGGCTGTGTCGCAGGTGTTTGCGGGCGGCACGAGGATCTCGCAGGCGCTGAGCCAGAAGATCATAGATGCCTTGTTCGGCTCGTGATGTGCGTGTTCCTTACTGTTGCAGTGTCTCAGGGCTCAGCTCCGCTGTGTCCTTTAGAATCCAGCCGTCGAGTGTGTGTACAGCATTCAGCAGCAGACAGCCGGGCGCTTGGCATAATAGGCTGTAGGTCATACATGTACACATTAGACTTTGTAACATTAGGCTTTGTAACGAAGGCTGTTATCAAAATTGTGGTCTGTCTGGGCCAGCGACCTCAGCCGCAGAATAGGTCTGCACATAGACATCCACCTTCTACTGAACCGACGGTGAAAGGCTATCAGCCTCTACTCAACCATAACCGGCGGCACCTCTTTGCAGTGTAGATATGCCCACTAGCCTACGTATGCTGTACACAGGGGCTACAGGAAACGCAGTGTCACCGCGGCGCTCAATCTATTTTTCGCATGTGACGCGGAGGGGCCGCCCCTCAAACTGCTCCAGCGTCACATAGTGCTCCCAGAGCTGCCCTCTAACCCTGCAGTCAGAGACCCGTTATGTCAGCGCTGTCCACATAGCCATGGCATTTGCACCCTTGACTCTCGCTGTGCTAGCAGGAGAGTCGACATTGATCAAGCGGCAATGCAAAATGCATTACACAGGCAGCGCGACATGCTTCTGTCAACAACCCGGGCACCACGCACCTGATGTGCTTCAGGTCTGCGTCGAGGGTGCGGTTACAGCTCGTGGTCGAAGCAACGCGAGCCCCGTGCACGCCCGGCTGCAGGAATGCACATACAAGGTACCCCATTGGAGATGCATGTATGGTTGTCAAGCACATACTGTCGGCGGAAGGCAGCCTTCAGGGCAATCTAGTGTCTGAGGATTGGCAGGTAGCCATCTCGCCCATCTGTCAGCCAGCAGGTTGCCCTGCGCTCACACATGACCGTAATCTGCTTGGTCTATATGTAAGGAACCTGGAACTTTGTGAACGGCCCTACACTGCAGCCGACCTGTATGCCGCCTTGGCCACCTTGAGCTGAGCGGCCAAGGGTTGGACTTCCATAGATACGTTGCTGACCACGCACATCGGCATGCCCTTTCCCTGCCTGCAGCCAGATTGGCACTTGTATGAGATTGTCAGTGCGACATGTTCTACAGCTGTACAGCTGGCTGCAGATGGATGCAGCATACCAGCATCAGTACCAGGCATGCTTAGTCATAACAGCATTCACTTTGCTGACATGGCAACGTCAGAAATGTCGTGACCGGGAATCAGGGGAAAAACCAACCGCAGGGGCGCTCGTCCGCAGCCAGTCTAGCTGGATTCGGCACAAAACCTCTGTATCGCTTCCCAACTCAGGCATCGCCACAATCGTACCAGCGGTTGCTCAACGGATGCCGCTGGTGCACCTCGCAGATCGAACGAGGTGCGCTGAGCGTGGTGCCGGACGCTCGGTCGTGCACATCGCGCGTGCACAAGCGTGACCAGATGCGATGAAGTTCCTGACGCGGTGTAACAAGGACCACTGGGCTATTGTGGCCTGAGGGGCTGATCAACGTGCCTACAAGCATGTCCGGCACGGAGTCTGTCGCTGCGCCTGCGCGAGTTGCACGAGCTGCCGCTGTCTGCAACGCGTACAACGCACCGACCGGCTGCGGTATCACGTCCTGATCACCGATGCAAAGCTTGCCGGTCTCATCCCTACGATCCCTGTGCACGCTGTGTTTCAGCCATTGCGTGGGACTGCGAGGGCCTACCACAGTCGTTGCCTGCTGACGGCCAGCACCTGCTTCATGTCAGGCTTGTGATATGAGTTGCCACCCGAATTGAGGTTTACAACGCGTGCAAGGTTGCCCTTGTGCCGCTGCACACCGGATGGGAGCGTGATGTACCGATGAACGCGCCGGGCGGCATGTCTGGCATCTGCAGTCCCCAGTCACCTAGAGTGGCGCCACGCGGTCGCCTTGTCCTGCCGCAAGACCGCCTGCATGATCACATATCCTCTGGCAGCCGTTTGTACACAAGTGTGAACCGTGCCGCCAGTGTGTGCCGCGACCGACGCTGTTTACCATCTCGCTGTGCTCATGGGCCCCGCCCAGCATCAGTGCAGCTTCAAAACCACTGGGGTGACTGACCAATTAGTACCAGCGATCGCCTGGCACCACATCGCATGCCATGTGCAGCACGCACGGCACGTTGCCGATGAGATGGGCGCATGTGCAGGCTGTGGGCCGCAGAATAATGCAGGGTTGGGCGGTTGCTGAATTCTCAAGGAGGCGCACCAGCCACCAGGCAACGAACGTATATACCTGCCGCCTGAACTCCTTTTCTTCTTGCGCCAGCAGGCAGGCGCCCTAGCAAGAGGATCATGTCGATTTACAACACGAGGATGCGCTTGCCGCTGCTTGAGCTGCTTGTGGCAGTGACGTTGTGCAGCTGCTTCAGCGGCTCCAACGCAGCAAGGGTACGGCATCTTTGCCATCCGCAAAAGTGCTAGCGCCTATATATACGCCTACTGCTTGCATACATCGATGTACGTGCATGCGAGTCAGGTTGTATGCAGTGGACACTTTGCTCGACCATCTGCAGATAGAGGCATTGTTTCTGTCTCGATACTCAGGATGACTGCAGCTGTGTTACCGCTGCATACAGGTGAACAGCAAGCTTGGGCACTCGGATATGTCCTTGTGGAGAGGGCACTCTGCTGTAGGGCGCTCTCTGCAGGTACGCACGTTGTGGCAACGCCACATGCCGTTCAGCATTGTGCACTGAGCAGTGCCTGGTCGTTGCAGGTCTTGCACATGCATGCGACTGCTGAAGTCCAACGTGTCTGCTTAGCCAACCATGACGCTGCGTGGCTGCTGATGCTCGGCCTGTCACCGCAGCTTGGGTTTGCATGATGTCACCTTGTCAAGGATGTGGTGCCAAGGCAAGTCGTGGTGTTGTGCTGGTTGTGCAGGGTTCGAACGGAACAGCAAAAGGCTGTGCATACGGACTTCAGAAGTGAAGCAAGTGTGCCTTCCCGAGCAATGCATGCCCCCACGATGCTTGCGCATCTCCTCTTGTGTGCCGCCCCGGCAACACATGCGGTGTGCACCTTCGAACACAGAGAGCACATTTGCAGAGTCTCTTGCTTGTTCATGCCTTGTGTGAGCGCCCCGCCTTGCCGTTACACCTTGTGCCAGCCATGGTGTCCTGACTGGCAGCAGCTGAGCAATACTTGACCATACATGTGGGCACGCAAGGCGTACGCACCGCATGTACTGCCAGCGCAAACTGCTGGAGCAGCGCAGCTGTTGCCACAACTGCTGCAGTTCCCGCCTACCGGGATTGATAAAGGACACTCTGCAACAATGCCGAGCTGCATGAGCTCCGTCATCATGAAGTCTATGGCGTGTGCACACAATGCAACGCTGCAAGGTGGCAATGTGGTCAAGTGTGTGGGCATCGATGCTGCTTGTTGCAACCATCATTTCCTGTGCATGCTAGTGACTCCCTTCTTCAATTCGACAACGCTTCTGTCACCGCCGCCATCGCCACAACCAGCACCAACCCCATCACCGCCACCTGCGCCGCCACCTTCTCCACCCCCTACGCCGCCATCTGTGCCACCCCCATTACCACCCCCTGCGCCGCCTGCATCGCCGCCGCCTTTTGGTCTGTTACAGTCCTTGGCGTGCAACTGCAATCTATGGATGGCATGGCCCAGCCTACCCATCATTTGGGCTTCCGTACTCTCTCGCACCATGCTGGTGTTGATTTGCTATTGTTCATGTGTTGTGTTTCAGGCCAGCCAAGGGCTACCGTCAGTTTTGATCATGGATCTTGCATCCTCTTGCAGTTTGCCCCGGCGGCGTCCGCAACATCAACTTGTTCAATGCTTGCGTTGACAGCTGCCAATGCAGCACGCAAGGCGTTTCAACAGCCAACGCAACTACAAGTTGCACACCCTGCCCGGCTGTGAGTATATACACGACAGGTCGCAAGCATGAGCTGTGGATGCACAGATATGGCACGTGGCAGGCTCAACATATGCATGCCCTGCTATGGCTTCATGGCTACATATATATTGTGAATAGCATGGCAAGCACCTAGGGTAGATTCTTGTGCTTGACTCTGCCGCTGCACGTCATGTGCCTCTCCTTGGCACACAAATTCGTGTCAATATCACGATTTGATGCTTTCGTGTTTGTAATGAACCTAACACCCATGGAACATTCGCTTCATTGTTTGCTTGCAGTCAGTTGGTAACACGGCACCAGTCTGCGCACCGTCCGACTACCAGGCTGTCACAGGTGTACCGTGTTCCACTGCACCTTCAGGCTAGGTGCGTTGTACAGCTTCTTGCAAGATTTTGCCGGCAGGAATGATACTCACATCACATAGCAGTTTGTTGCATGTGTAAATCCATGTAAGTAGGAAGCGAAGGTTCACGTGTTGGAAATTGGCTGACCTTGCCAGCTGTTGGGTCGTCATGAACCTTGGGTGCCAACGAATGTGACAACAATTCAACCGAATGCCAGCACGGCTACGGTTGCTTTGAAACTGCCGTGCCCATTTGCCGTCATGCAATCCCTTAATCAGAGAGTGAAATTGTAGTGGAGTTACCAACAAGTAGAACCCCTACGTGTGATAGCATTCTGCATTCTTTCGTGATGTTTGCAGGTTCGCACCAGCAGACAGCTCCCTAGAAAAAGATTTGGGTGCTGTAGGACACCTGCGCCTGCGGCCGCCGCGATGATCGCCAAGATAGACCACAGTTCCGGCTTTCCGTCAATGAGCTGCATCAATCCGTCTATCCTGGCGCAGCGAGCCAGAGGTCAATGACGGACTACCGCTGCCAGTGGCCACCGGTGCTGCTACTAACGACACCGTTGCTCATTGCATGTTTGCTTTGCTCGTCGTTTCGCGGCTGCATGTTGTGTTGTGCGCCTTCCTACGCTACACGCGCGCATGCAACCATTGCGGGGCTGTTATTTGGGAAGGTTGCTTGGCAACAGCGTGGACCACCTGCCGTTGACACCACCTGCCTTCTATGTTAGAGTCAGGACGTAGGTCGTGTTGATCGCATGTCGGCATGCCTGGTGGTATGTGGTGCAATCATCATCTAGTCATGCAATCGCTTTGTCATCTAGTTGGCAACCTACATAGCATGCAGTAGTGGCGTCATTCATTTTCGTCTTTTGATGATCTGATCTCTACCAGTGGAACCCCAAATATATTGCCCAATAAAAATTGCTCAGTCCCCAATATATTGATTTTGTTCCAGCGCCATATTGTGTTCTCGGCCAAGCGGCAACATATTGGGCAATACCACGCAATATTGTCACGACCGTAACAATAAATTTGGGCGAGGGGGCTAAACAAAACCGTCAGCGGGGATGTGCAGGTCATTATATTGGGATTTCCAAACTGGAGTAATGCCCTCATCAATTTTATTGCAATAATTTAGCAGTCAATGCAATATATTTGATGTCAGCGTCAATAAAGTCAGCATCAAATTTTGCACGCAATGCAATATATTGTTGTCAGCATCAATAATCATGATGCTGCCTGAAGAGCTCCCCAATATATTGTGCTGCGATGGGCTTGGGAATGTTGCTGATGGGGGTTCCCAGCCGGAGGGTCTGCCGATCAGCACTTTGTCCGTTACGCTTCACAAATGTGCGACCAACTGCCAACTGCCGCTACTGCGCCTTACAATCAGACAAACTAACGCGCGTCGCAGCTGCTAAAGATGCAGCCGTGCAGGCGTTCGCTGCTCATCATGTCAGGCCGGGGCTGCGGGTTGCACTTGCCGCCATTTGCGGCGAAATCTTGCGTGTGGCACACCTGTCTGCACGGGCATCAGACCGGCCGCAAAGCGCGGCGCCATGCGCGGCAGCCTACACTGGCTATTGAATCAACTTTGACCAGTTGCAAAGCTGCATATGTCAGCGCGTATCCTGCCATCGTCGTAAAACTTCACAACTGTCGGCAGCCGCATGCATGCATAAAGCACTTGCACACAACCTTTGATGGCGGGCTGCCGCTGATTCAGCTGTTGCATTAGTGAATCATACCAACGAGTAGCACTACATCGCATGGGATCGCAAGCCGCCCTGCCAGTATGGTTGCTCAACGGTGTAGTCAGATCTGCAGTGAGCGATGCCTGCCAGATATTGCCCGCGACATTGCCAATATATTGCGTGTCAACTACTTCTGTATTGACCCGAGAATTATTGGCAATATATTTTTTCCTCCGAATTATTGCAATAACCAGCTGGTTCCAGGCCCATATTGCCCCCCAATATATTGCTATAATATATTGGGTGTTCCACTGCTGGTAGAGGATGGCACCCGACTTTGGTGTTAGTTGTCGTCAGTCAATCACGACCGTATTAGGCATGCCGCCACAGCCCCGGCTGTGGTCATCAGCGGCATCGTGATGGATGTGCAGGTGACAGCCCGCATGCGTCTGGCAGCAACTACACCAGCGTGCAGCAGTCATGCTTTACATGCAGACGTGCCAGCATGCCGTTTTGATGGGAATGGTGTCACGGCGCATCAGTAGGAGAGCTGCATGATACGCAACCAAGTGCCACGTGCTGCAGGCACGGCCACATGTGGGCGGCGGTGGGCTGCAGGCGGGCGGCTCGGTGCCGGGGTTGGTGATGCATGTGCCTGGTGGCGTGGTGCAGCACATCGCCAGTCTTGCGCAACGCCTGGGGTGAGCACTGTCCCCTTTGGAGAATCGTCTCTGCAGGCTGCATGCCATCACATGCTAATCTCATGGTCAGGAGACGCTGGAGTGAGCGGCACAGCAGGATGTCACATCTGTCCTTGTGTGGCGGGCCGGAGTGTAGCCACCGCTCTTGCGGGGCATTGCAGCAGGCGCAGTGCCGCGCGTCGATAGACTGTATCTTGAGCTTCAGCGGCTGCCTTGCACCCTGCTGCGCAGCCGACAGCAACCACCGCCGCTGCTGGTGAGCTATGTGGGGCGAGATGCTGCAGGCGGGGGGCGGTGGGGGCCGACCTGGCCGTGAGGGGCCCGCCGCTGTGGGACACCCTACTGCAACAGCACCATGTCCATCATTTTGATGGCTCTGGAGAGGAGCACGTGGCCACGTCTCAGCCGTCAAGTACCAGTCTATGCTTGGCACCCAAGCATCCGCGGACGTGACCAGAGTCATCAGGGTGAATGCGTTAGAGTGATGCTGACGTGAAACTCAGCGGCCTATAGGAGCCCACGGCGACTCATGGGCTGCTGGCTGTCCTGTAGGTGGCCGCTGCGATGGCAGATGCCAGGTGTAAACCCTTCGAAACACTGCAGCAGGTGCTGAAGCCTGTAGGTCTGGCGACGAGTCCTCGCACGATGTTGACGCCGTGCCGCCGTTGCCTGCGATGCCGACCTGGCGCCAGCAGGGCTGCAGGTGGCTGGAAGATAGGCCTGCGCTGCCAGCACAGCCTCCTGCCGAGGCACCGAACCCTCAGCTCTGCCAAGGTGTGTCGTGGCAAGCTGCGCAGGGGTACTGTCGGCACACGACTCAGTGAAGCGGCACCAGATCAGCGGTCCTCAGGGCTGCTACGCTGTTCAGGACTGGGGCATGTTTGTTACAGCATGTGAAACGTGGTGACCGGCTGCGGGCGCAGGAGAGGGCGCAGCTGCTTTGCGCAACTGTTGCAGCGGGCCTGCCGATGTGGCACCAGCCCGGTGCTGGGCCCCGAGGCTGTCAGGCGGGCCGCCGTCCCAGCGCTGCAGTGCGCACCAGCCAGACCACCTGCATGCCAGGTGCCGGAACACTGCTTGCACCTGCGTCCCTTGATCGCCACAGCAGCAGAGCGCGCTGCTGGCATGTTGTGGGTACCCACAGCAGATAAGTTGTGGCAGGCTGCACCGCCCAGTGGGAGCCAGTGCGGGATGTGATGTCATCCAAGCCATCATGCCCCGACTTGGGTGCAGGACCGCCTGTGCCGTCGCAGCGCCTGCCTGTGTGTCGCACGCTGTGGCGGAGCTGGTTGGCGTGGCGCAGGCAGCATGCTGGTGCGCAGCAGCAGCAACTTCAGCATGGCAACTGCAGCGCCCAGCAGCTCCTGCTGGCGCAGGGGTCACATGAGGTGCCTCGGCCAACAGGTAACCCACGTGTGCGCTGCGGCCGCAACCCGGGCAAACCCTTGACAGCGAGCAGCAGCCGCTGCTGGCAGAGGAGCAAGCACAATAGCCGCCGCCGCAGCCAGTCAGCAATTGCAGGGCCAGGAGCAGGCAGTGGGGCGCGGCGGCTGGTGTGGGGCACCCGCGCCGCAGCAAGCAGTGCTGCTGTAGGTGGACAGTGCCATGAGCTCTCCGCTGGCATTTCGAGGTGCAGCATGCATTGCCCGTCCCTGCTCCCTCGGCACCACTGCCACTGAGTGTGCATGGCAAGGCACATGCTATAGACCACCATCGATGTCACAATTGTTGTCCCTTGCTTCAGCCACGACGAATCAATGGTGACATCAGCTGGCGTTGTTGTTGCTGTGCAGCCAGGCCTGCTGCTGGCGATGAGCCGGCCAGCAGCCTGGGGTGCGAGGCGGGCAGACTTCCCAAGCAACCAAGTGGGATGCGGGGCAGTGCTCAGTTGCATCGTGTCGCAGCTGTGCGTGTGTCGGCCTAAGTTACTGGTTTTCAGCGGCACGCCCGCGCCGTCCGGCGGCTTCCAGTGCCGCCAAGCCAGCAGCACCCAGCCGCACCCCAGGCCTCGCCGCTGTGCCTACTGGAGGGCATCGAGGCAGGCCCTGAGACATGCTTGCCAGCAGCTTGACAGCAGCTTTACTGCAGGCAGTAGGCCGTGTACCACCCCTACAGTGCAAGTGATGTGACCTCAGTGCTGCAGATGTGCAGGTATGCAGCGGGTCAGCTTGCTGACCCTGAATGTAGTCGGGGGGTGGTGGTTGGTCTGATGCGGTGCTCGGTTGTGTCACAGATGTTTGCAGGTGGCACAAACATCACGCAGGCGATGAGCCAGAAGATCGTAGACGTTCTGTTCGGCTCGTGATCGTCATCACCACTGTTGCAGTGTCTCAAGTGTCAGCTGTGTATTTTGGACTTCAACCGTCAAGTGTGAGTACAGCATTCAGCAGTAGAAAGCCGGGCGCTTGGCGTGATAGGCTTCTATACATCGTAGATGTACATATCAGGACTTTGTAACGAAGGCTGTTATTAAGTTGTGGTCTATCTGGGCCAGCAACCTGATCGCAGGACAGGTCTGTACATTAATATCAACCCTCTACTGAACCAACGGTGAACCGCTATCGACCTGTACTCAACCATGATTGCACCCTCTTAGCAGTAATAGATATGCCCACTAGCCTATACTGTACACAGGAGCTGCAGGAAACTCAGTGTCACCGCTCAATCTTGTTCTCGCATGTGAAGCGGAACGGCCGCCCCTCAAACTGCCCCAGCGTCACATAGTGCTCCCAGAGCTGCCCTGGATCCCTGCAGTTGGCACACAGAGACTTTCATGCAAGTTCATGCTGCCTTGCAGTCAAAAGCCTTGAATAGTGCAGAAGTAGGAGGATAGCACAGTATGTGTGCTGAGCAGCGACCCACCAAGCGCAGTACATGCAGTGCAGCACAGCAGTATGATCGCAGCAACATCCCCAGCGGCACCTGATGTGCTTCAAGTCTGCGTTGTGGGTGCGGTACAGCTCGTGGTCAAAGCACCGCGAGCCCCGCGCCCGGCTGCAGGAAGCACAGGCATCGTGTCAAGGAGGCGTGGCTGCCACTATTGGGGCTGTGAGGCGCCCGGGTTCAGTGCAACATCAGCATCCGAGCGCAGACAGGTAATGTCATAGATCCCTGCCGGGAGGCCCTGCGCTTGTACCTCGTTTGAGTTCGGTTCACAAGCGTCGTCGCTGGTCATGACAGAACAGCACTGCAGCCGCACCTGTACGCCACCTTGGCCACCTTGAGCGGCCAGGGGTTGGACTTCCACACGTTGCTGACCACATCGGCATGCCCCTTCTCCGCCTGCGATCAGTTTGGCGTTCAATCTCTGTCACCACAAGGCCTGGCTGCAGATGCATGCAGCGCAGTTGCAGAAGAAGAACTGACGGGCAGCATGCTACCTACTGTGACGCGACATGAAAGGAATAGAGTGCGCTGAGCTCATGGCTGCAGGATTTCCGTCCAACAGCAGCCCCGCAGCAGCCGGCGCACCTGCTCCTGGTACCAGCGGGCGTACTTCACGGCGATGCGCGCATACGACCAGTCGTTGGCCAGCAGCACGCCCTTCACCTGCGGGGGGCAGCATACATGAAATCCTGAAGTGTCGTGCTGCCAATGAGCATGTCGGGACACACCCAGCTTATCTCAGACGGGCAGCACGTCGGGACACACCCAGCTTATGACAGCGCACAATTGGTACCTCGGTGCAGCTGCGTAGCTGTCTTTGTGGTTTCCCAGGCTTGTTCCTCCACAATATGAGGCCTACCTTCACAAACATGACCTCGAAGGGCGTCAGGCTGATGCCATCGTAGTAGCTCTCCCCATATGGGTTGACCCTGTGGCAGGTGTTGCAAGGATGTGCAGTCAAATGTGCTGTGACACATGACAAACAGAACTCATTTCCTTCACATCTCAGCGCGACGACCGCCCGGCAGTGGGCCCCCAATCTCAACTGGACATTGGGTTGCAATTTTGTGCAGTTTGATGGGGCATATCGGAGTGCAAGTGCAGGTGCAGATGCATTTGACACAATGCACGTCACACAAGAACACAAGACCTCTGTCGGACTGTATCCATGTGTCGAGCGCAACCATGTCAACTGCACCGAGGACCCGAGTGGCTGGCTGTGCCCAGTCCACTGCTGCTGTTGATTGGTGTTACACATGTTTCACCCGCCATGTGGTTCGCTGCTGTCACCTGGAGTTGCACTCCCAGTTGGCCTCGTTGGTCCAGTCCACCCCCTGGTACCGCACCATGAAGCTGTCCAGGTTGTACCCCGCCCGCAGGATCGCCAGCGAGCTGCACCGTGGCCATTATATGATCTGTTTTGTGCACGGCAGCTGACGCAGGCTTGGGCTCTTGCGAGCATGTGAGTTCATACGGATCTTTATACGGATACATGCTGAAGGAAAGCATGCGCCAAGCTGTATTGCACACCTGCCCAGCTCGCTGTAGAAGATCGTGTCCCACATGTTGCTGTAGCAGGAGAAGACCTTGCCATCGTCCTGCATCAGCTTCAGCCCCACCTGCAGATGGCAGGCTCAGGCATTGCACGGGAGTGTTGCTGCCCTGAGCAAGGTACGTGCACGCTGCGTGCGCAGGCGGACACCATAGCAGGGTCCGTCAGGGATCACTGGCCAGTCTGCGGTCACTGTTCTGCCAAAGCTGTGTCTATGTCAGCATGTGCGCTACAGCACCTGGTCTGTGGCCAGCACGTAGGACTGCACGTGCGGGTTTGTACGCCACTGCCCATCGATGTTGCCATCCTGCATTGAGTGGTAGCATTCGGGATTACAGCATGTTGTATTCCTGCTCGTCCACTTTTGGCCCAGCACTGCCAGTACTGCTTCTCAGGCGATGGCAGGGTGCGCCCTTGTACAGTAAGACAGCAGCCAGAACGATGCTGGTACATCAGCTGGTGTCCGGCTCTTGGTGATTGAGCCAGTCGAGCCGATGTCCATGACAACACAATCAAATGCTTCGAGTGTTTTCACCTTGGGGCTGCCCTCGCAGCTGATGGTCGGGCCCACCAGCTTGATGGTGTCTGTGATGCGCCCCGTAATCTGCTCGTGCCACTGCTTCTGCCCCTGCGACCCCACAGTAAGCTGCCTTGATGCACGCACCGAACAGCACCGAACCGGAAATGGATTTGTAGGACTCCCAAGGTGGAAACCCTCCGCATGGCCTTTGATGCAGTATCTGCACGCATCCAGGAGCGCCAGCTGCTGCCGCGGGTGCTGCCTGCCTGGCTGTATGGCGGGATGAAGGGCCCCCGCACGGAGCTGTTCATGAAGATGAAGTGCTTGTACTTGCTGGTGTCCACCTTGCCCGCGTCCAGCAGCCACCCTGCAGCAAGATGCAGATGTGACGGCCTCATCCAACTCGCTGTGCATGGTGAAGCATGCCATGGGTGCTCTTGCTGCCAGCGACATGGTGCTGCAAAGTGTAAGCAAGGATCTGGCAGCGGGTTCACCAATGGTGCCCCAGTCGTAGCAGCCATTTGGGTGCGTCTCCACCCGTGCATTGGGCGGCAGCTTCCCTTGCAGGTCTGGCATCTGCGTCAAATTGCGTCAAAAGCATCTTCGTCAATCACATGTCCTGCGCTCTGTGACAGCCTCCTGCCTGCTGTGGTGATCAGCTTCCAGGAACCCAGCTTGTTGAAACGCGTCAGTCTGCCGTGCTTGACAGGTTGAATGCCGCCAGATGCACTGCACATTGCCTCTCACCTTGACGCCCTCAATCTCCTGTAGGATGAATACGTAGTCGCAGCCGTCATCCGCCTTGACGCCGAACTTCAGGAAGAACAGCAGGTTGTTCTCGTACTCGGTGTCTGTCTTTGAAAAGATGTAGATCACAAGCGTGTGTGCTGCCGTGGGCACGCCCGCTGCCTTTGCTGCCGCTGTCGCTGCCCTCTGCGCCGCATCTGGCAGCGCTGTCGTCGCCATGGGCGCGCTGCTGCCTGACCTGCCGTACAGGGTGCCGAGGACGAAGGCCAGCACCAGCAGAGCCGCGCCGCTCGCCAACATCCGGTAGCGCTGCACCCTGCTGCTGGCGTAGCTTTTGCGGGGCGTGCGGATGCTGGTGGACGGTAGCATCCTTTGCTTGACCGTTTGCAGGCTGCCCTCCGTATCATGCTGTCAGCTGCGATCGCTCCCAAGTGAACTCGCGCTGGATGGGATCCATGGATTACAAGTCACAGTGTCTTGCGGGACCGTTGTCTGACGGCTGCAGCGGATCAGATGATAGCAGCTAGCTATGGCAGATGTTGTGATGTGATGCTCCAGATTTGCAATGTGCAGAAGCGCATTGTGTCGGAGGTTCGCACATGCAAATGGCCTGGTGACAGATTGCTCCTATCGGGGACAAAAGGGTGTCCAGGCTGGACAAAAGTGTCGTTTGACTGGCAGGCCTGGATGCCAACTTGCCAAGAACCACATGCATGGCATGTCGAAAGCACACTTACAGGAAGTAAACCACTTGCAAAGGGTTTGAAATGTGCAAATCAAACGGCACTGCAGTCTGCAGTCCCCTCCGAAGTCATCAGACGCTCCTCCTGGTACAGATCCACATGGAACCCGCCAACAGCCTCCGCGACAGAGCCACTAAGCATGTCCCTCGAAACGCACATCAAGCCGGCGCAGCCTCCTGCTCGTGCAGCGCATCGGTAAAGGCCAGCGGGTCGCAGTGGAACGGGTACGTCATCGTCATATACTTTGCGCCCTGCAGCAGGCACGCACTCCCACTCAGCATCAGGAGACACACGCACTGCCGGCATGCGCATCTGCATGCGAGCGTGCAGGCTGCCAGGCCCAGCCGATGCAGCCATCAGCGATTGGCTTTCGGCAGCATCAGTTGGCAGCGGTGGGTTCAAGGGCCGCCCGAGACAGCCGTCTGCAGCTAGCCGTGACCCGCTGCATTGCCGCAGCAACGGCACCTGCAGCGGACCGGCTGCCGCAACCGGCTCACCTGCAGGGGCGTGAGCATGCCCATGAACTGGCGGTCCTGGCGGCACCACGTCCGCATCTCCTCGTTCAGATTGGCATCCAGCCGCCGCACCAGCGCCACCGTCGCCTCGTCGTCCCCCGGCTGCGCCTGCGGGTGTAAACCCTACACCCTTAATGGGTCAGCAAGGTGGACTGCCGGATACTGCCCATCAGGTATGGATGCAGAAAGCCGGCCGGCGGCATGAGGGAGCCGAGCTACCAGTCTTGCACAGGTGGCGGCTGTTCTGCAGCTGACTGCATAGGCAGTCCATCGTTCAACGTTCAATAGAAAGTGGCAGCCGGCAGGAGGCGGCACCTGCAGCACAGCGGCGTCTCCGGCCTGGCGCGACACCACCGGCGGCAGCAGCACGCCGATGAGCTGCAGGTTGATCGCCTGCCGGTCGGCGATGAGGCTGCAAAGGGGCACGGGCCCGTTTTCAGGTGGTTGTTTTTAGACGCCCGAAAAGGCATGTTCAGGCGGTCATACTGCTGCAGCTGTAGCACTTCCCCAGCCGAGCATCCTTGCCACCATGATCTGGATCGCTGCATGGTGCTGTCTGCCATGTGCCCGTGCACAGCATCAGCGCAGGTCAATGATCCGCCTGTTTGAATTCAAGTTTTGTTGGGGGTCAGGTTTGGGCACAACTCATACGGACGGCCTTGCAGCGCACCGCTCCCACTCGAGCAGCCAGCGCTCCCGCGCCTGCAGCAGGGCGGTGCGCTGCTCCGAGGTGAGCCCCACAGCGGCGGCCGCATCACGAAACAGTGCGGCCTCCTCACCCTCCCTCGGCTCGATGTTCCTGCAGCGAGCTCAGCTGGTAGGCGACTAAACAGCTGTCAGCTGGGCGCACTGGCCCTTGCAGCACTGAAGCCAACGTACAGTGTGCTTGCCGCATGGCTTGTGCACCAACTCGTTGCGTGCAGTGTGGTCGAGCAATGTCAACAAGAGGTGTGCGCAGCTCACTCCTGCATGTCTGCGGTAGTAACGAACTCGTGCATATCGATGCCCTCAAGTCTCGCCAGCATGAAGCACGTCTGCATTGTCTCCGCCACCCCGCGCCGCAGCTCTGCCACCTGCGCAGAGCCAGGGTGTGCAGGGTCGAGGGTTCAAGAATCCCCAATGCCCAGCTTTCAGCACGTCCGTCACTTTTGCTCACGTCTGCGCCACATTATGAGTGGCCACGAAGCGAGCTTTTGCCAGTCTGAACAGAACGAGGTTTGGCAGTGCACAATAACGACGTCCTTAGGCAAAAGCGACAGCTACGATGCTGGAACAGCTCTACAGCAGTCCAGAGCGAGACCAAGCGCCACGCTGGCCAGCAGGCGCTGCACTATTTAGCTCTGCTCCATGTGTGGCTCTGCTGGACGGCCGCGTCTGACCCCATGCATGACAGAGGATCAGGGTACACGGTAGCAGCAGGTGCCCTGCTGATGACCTATTTGACCCACCTGATGCGGCGAGGCGGCGGCCTCCACCTCGGCGGCGTACGCCGCATCGGGCCCCTGCCCCAGGCGCCGCTGCATCTCCTTCAGGGCATCCGCCTGCGGCACCGTGCATCTGACTAGAGTGTAGATCTTTTCAGCAGCGTCACAAGGTGTTATTTTGTGGCTGCTATCGCTGCCTCTGCGCATAGCCCTAGCCTAAACTGTTTTGTGACAAGGTCCCTGACATGTGCACGGGCATGGCACCTTGGCTCTAAACTCCTTCTGCAGCCGCTGCTTCATCGCGTCGTAGCTGGGCTCCCCGGCGTAGTCCGCCCTGAACGTCCCGTCGTCCTCCAGCAGCGTGGTGTACTGGTTTGCCGGGATGTCGTGGCGGCCGTTGCTGCTGGCTGCAGCGCCGCTGGGCGCGGCGGCGGTGCCGTTGCCATTATGTGGAATGGTGCGCAGCTTGGCCAGCTGCGCTTCGGCGTCCGCGACCTGCTGCTCCAGGAAGCTGTTGCTGTCCCGCAGCGTGGTGTTTGTCGCCTGCACAGCGAGCAGAGGTGCACCGCGTGCAGCGGATGGGGAGGTGTAGGGAAAACCATTTTGAAAACACCATAACAAATAGTGATGCGAGTGCATGGTGGGAGTGCCTGTCCTACGTGCCGCTGTCATGGCAACTTGCAGCAGGCGGCTCCGCAGATCAGGCCCGCTGCCAGCATTGCAGCGTCGCATCCCAGGCTGATTTACCTGCAGCTGTGCCAGCTCTGCCGTCTGGTCTTTCAGCTGTTGCGCAGACTGCTGCAGGTTGTCCACCTTCGCCTTCTTCTTCTCCCTGGCAGCATGTGAGATAAGTGACAAGCTACACGAGGCATACTTGCAAGCTGAGGCCGCTTGTGATGCTGTGAGGGCAGGTATGCTTCCCGGCGAAACTGTTGGAGAGTGTTGTTCACAGCAAAGGCTGCGCATGATCTTTGTCCACAGGTATCATGGTCAGACCTGTAGCGCAGTTGTGCGAGCTTGTGCACTGCTTCCTGCTGCTCGGTGCGGTTCTTCCACCGCTTGCGCTTCTGGGGCGTGGCGCCCGCATCTGCAAGCACAGGAACGTGTACGCCTGCCCTGTAGCTGCTGTTAGTGCTGCTCCAGATGACACTTGCGCCTGACAGCAGCAACCATGCCAGCATGGAAGCTGAGCAGCCTTGTGTGGCCAGTGCGGTGCCTGCACGCTGTCCGCTGCATGCCGACGAGACAGGTGAGCCATAGCAAGGTACCGCTGTGGTTTGCAGCGTTGTCGTCAGACGGTGAGCTGCGGCTTGGTGTAGCTGATGTGGCGGCACAAGGCGACTCGCCGCATGCCACAGCTTGCGCTGACGTCTGCAGCGGCATGTGCATCTGGTCCGAGGCGCCGCTGCTGGTAGTTGCGGTGCCTGTCCCTGGTTCTGTTGAGTACAAGTGCAACGTTCACTTCAGTGCTACCCTGTGCTGCAGCCAGCGTGCGGCGGCATCGACTGAGGTGCCAGGGTGGCAGCAACTTGATCATGCGCGTCTTAGTAGGCATGCGTCAGAATATGACTTAAGTAGTAGCTCTCAGCATACGCTCAACACCCAATGCCAAGTGCGGATGCCTGAGCTGTGCTACCTGCCGCTGTATCGTCCAATGCCAGCAGGTAGCTCATGAACATCTTTTCATCCACATCCAAGAACTGCGCATCCGATCCGTCTGCTGCAAGCAGCAACGGTTCCAGGAAGCTGGTGTCGCCGAACTGCGGCAAGTCGGCAAGATCTGTCGCCATGCTGCCAGCCGTGCACGACACAATTGTACGTCCTGTGCGCTGCTCAGCACTGCTGCGAGCGTTTGAGCTTCACAACTGCTGCATCATTGTCTCGAACGAGTCGTGCTGAGTCCATTGTTAGTGTGTAATGCCACCTGGCTGCACAACTTGGCGAGGCCTCGCGTCATGATATGGTGCAGGGTGGGGCAGCATCTTGGTATGTCTGACCTGTGACGGTTTTCGTAGGTCCCCACTGCTGCACTGCACCAGGCTGATACTACCTGGGTATTGAGAATGCTTGCCCAGACACAAAAATACAGGCAGTCACTCGAAGCCTGCATAATAATCACAGGTCGTCCTGCATGATGACGACGTGTTCTTTGCTGATTGGAGCAGCAATCTACCTATGCATTGGCGGCATGGTGGGGCGGCACTTCAAGCTCTACCAACAAACCCATGAAATACATGCTCTCATCACTCGCTCAAAGAACTTTGAGATGAAACCTGCAAAGTAGCTGACATCTCGCACACGCCATGCCCAATTCCTATAAGAACAGGTCTGCTGCCGCCAGCTGTGTTAAAATTACTGCACTCGCACACAGAACTTCAGCATATCGGTGTTCAGGGGGCTGCTGCAGCTTCACGGCGGCCCGCTGATAATCAGCAGCAGTAGCAGCAGCACGACCGCGCCGCCCGCAAACTTGAAGAAGCTCTCCTGCGGTGGCAAACCATGCTGAGATGAGCACGCTGGCAACCGGCAATGGGCAGCTCATCACACACGGGTCACCAATCCTGCAGAACTGCCTTCTACAGGTGTGTGAAATGCAGTCCTCGCTTGCCTGGTTCCAGGCGTCCAGCACGGCGTTCTCCTGCTGCCGGATCTGGTCCTGCCGGCGGGTGCCCGTCGGCCGCGGCGTTACGCTGCGCTTGCCGGGCTCCACCTTCGGTATTTGGTCCTTGATGCCGGCTTGGAACCGGGACCACTTCTCCTCCCAGTCGCCCTCTGAGTCTGAGTCCCCTGATGCCCGGCAGCGCATGCGGCGGCGCTGCTGCCACTGTGCAAGCTGTGGTGCTGCATTTGGGAGCTGTGTGCTGCATCCAGGTCGCCGTGAAGTGAAAGCTGCATGCTGAGTGGCTCCGGTGCTGCACGCACGGCGGCTGAGCTGCATGGTGGCCACGGATGTCGCACTGTTTCCGGAGCACTGCCCGGCCTCAAGCAGCGAGACTTTTACCAATTCGTTGCAAGCCCTGATGGTTGATCGCGTAGGACCTGTAACAGCATCAAGGCAAAGAACGCGCTCTGCAGGCATTTGCTCGTTGCACGCGCACTGTTGGCAGCTGCTGAGGTGGCACCAGATGTTGCCAATGCAGAGATTGCCAGGGTGCAGGTTCACAACCTAGACTGCAAAGGCATCCAGTTGAGTGGCATCTGGCTGTGGTAGTGAGGGCGCCCTCCTGGCAACGGCCACAGCGTCGCACTGCGTTTGCTAGGCTTTGCTGGCGATCAGTGGTGGACACCTGGTGCAATCGATTGATATCATGCCAGCTTTTGCAGCGATGCAGCAGAGCAGAATTGCAGCTCCTGTTGCGGCCATGATGCGGCAGCGCCCCAGTGCAGCGCTGAGTGGCAGGCCATTGCAGCCACGTTTCGCAGCACACAGCCGGCAGCGGCGCACAGCCAGGGGCAGCCAGACAGTGGTGGCCGTGCTGGACATCACTGCAGAGAACTTCGACACAGAAGTGGCGCAGGCGGAGCTTCCAGTTCTGATGGACTTCTGGGCGCACTGGTGCGGGCCGTGCAAGCTGGTGCTGCCCAGCGTGGAGTGGGCGGCGAAGGAGTTCGAGGGCCAGGTGAAGGTGGTGAAGGTGGAGGCCGACAGCAACAAGGACCTGGTGGAGAAGTTCAAGGTGTATGGGCTGCCGACCATCATTCTGGTGAAGGACGGCAAGAAGGTGTCCGGCAGCCACCACGAGGGCGCCATCACGCAGGCCAAGTTGGTGGCGTACCTGGAGAAGCACGGTTTCAGCAAGTCCGGCTGATGCTGGGGGCCTGTGGCTTAGCGTCAGTGCCGTGTGCAGACGCAGTGGCAGTGCAAACTTGTAGCGCTGGCAGCTGGCTCTGAATTCAGCAGCCACTGCACACTGTTGACTTTGATAGCTCATGCTGTGCACGCAATAGCTGCGCACAACCGCTACCATTCAAGCGCAGGCTACGCAATTGGGCTGTGGGCGTGGCTGTCTCCAGCAAATGCACACTGTTGCTAGCGATACACCGGGGATGGGTTGGTACTGATACCGTAGCTAATGTTTGCCACATTCTTTTCGACGTGCTCTGAGTAAAACTGTGAGCATTGATGACTGCCTCCTTCCTGCATCCAGGACAGTCTCCTGGGATCACCCTGCTATTCTTCACGTGCTGATCTCTGGACTGATACGAGTCGACCGGTCGATGCCTCCAATAGTGCTGTCGCGCTCGTGATGGGACCCGCTGCACATAAAGTCGGGTCCTGCACTCACTTTCCAGCACTTTCGCTGCCAGCCTCCTGCCCGCCGGACTTTCCACCGCCTCCTCGTCACCGTCCAGCTGGCTGCTGAAGACATCAGCAGCAGCCGCCGGTCATCATGGCGTCGAACGGCACCACAGTCGCCGTCATGCTGCTGCTCGCCTGCCTGGCAGGTGCAGCACATTCACTCTGGCACCGGGTTCATGCATATGATCATCCACATCGATGCATTGCTCTGACAGCTCACAGTGTCTGCAAGCGCCCTGCAAGCGCCCTGCGCAGTGCGGTCTAAAGCTGTCATCGCCTTCGCTCATGCTGCATGCACACGCATGCACACGCATCCAAGGTTGCATTGCAAGACCTTCCGGTGTCTAGTCCTTTACTGCGGAGGCTGTCCTGACATGCCTTGCAAACTGTCTGCTGGTGGCTTGCATGTGCAGGCCAGGCGTGCGCTGACGCGTCCCTGGGGCGCCGCGCGCTGCATGGCGTGAAGAAGGACGACCCGACTGCTGTGCCGACGTCGGACCCCAGCTCGTCCACCAGCACTTCAGGTGCCTCCCCTTCTGAACTTGTCTTTGACGGAGTCAGCAGTCCCGCTGCCATGAGGACACTTGTGACCGTATGCCCAAGCCACGAAGCCTGTCACATCATTGCCCGACTCTTGGACGGCCCAACCGTGCGGATGCCACAGACTTACGTGTCATGGTGTGTACAGCGGCCGTGGGTGATGGCAGCGCCGCTGCAAGCGGCGGCACAGCTGGCTCGGACTCGTCAGCATCTTGTGCGTTTTCCGTTTTTCAAGCCCACCATTAAACTAAATGAATACTAAGTATATTTGTGCAACGTGCTGTGTCAAATCGCCTTTCCCAGCACAGCACGGTCGTCAGACACCTCAGCAACGCAGGTTTTGTGTGCAACGATGCCAAGTCGTCACGGATAGCCCCATGTCATTGCAGCATCTGCTGCCGTGGGCGGCGGCGGCGCGGCGGCCGGCGGCGGCAGCGCTGCGAGCGGTGACTCAACATCCACCACGAATGCTGCCGTCGGTGGTGGCGGCGCCGCAGCCTCAGGAAGCGCTGCCGGCCTTGACTCGGCCACAACCGGTGCGCTCATGACATGCACCACCATCGTACTCCAGACACCCAGCCAACCATCCAGCCTTGACTCGCTCTGCAGACACCACTCTGACATCACATCCATCAGCATCTCATGGTTAATGGCTTTCGTGTCACGCTTGCAGATGCTGTGGCTGCCACTGAGGACAGCGCAGCAGCGGGCAGCTCAGCGGCTGGCGCCGACAGCAGCACCACCTCAAGTGTGTGCTCAAAGATCAGCAGCATACCCACATGAAGCTCCAGCAACTGTCCAGCACTCTTGAGTATCACACGCTGTTGTGTTATATGCAACCTGAATGTGGTGAAGGGCTGCTTCACTGAGTGGGCGTGTAATAAGTCCCACTGATCAACCTCTGGTTGTTTGCTGCGCAGGTGCTGCTGCAGCTGATGACGCGGCATCTGCAGGCAGCGGCGCGGCTGGCGGCAATGGCACCAGCACCTCAAGTGTGTGCGCTGACAGCAAGCAGCACATCACAGAATCACCCCAGCAACCAACCAGTCATCTGAAATTGCTGTGTGTGATATGAACGTGACAGAGTTGTCCCTCTTTGAGCGTTGGTGTAAGCTCCACTGAACGACCTCTGTCTGGTTGCTGCAGGTGCTGCAGCAGCCGATGACGCAGCAGCTGCGGGCAGCGGCGCGGCTGGCGGCAACGGCACCAGCACCTCCAGTGCGTGATCCTGCCATCGTCACGACATGACCTGTGCATGTGGACTTGCATCGACTGCGGACTTGCACTCGCACGATGCACATTGCGCTGAACGCATGTGATGTGTGACTGGTGCTCTATTGAGCATGCACTCTCGTCCACAAGTACATGGTTGCTCCAAAATAAAGCAATGCCCATCTGCCACTGCTGCGCAGCCACCGCCGCCGCTGCCGGCGGAGACAGCGGCTCTGGCGCGGCCGGTGCGTCTGCAGCGCCTGGATCCACGAGCACTACTGCCGCTGCAGCCGGCGGCTCGACCCCTGCACGTAGGCTGACCATGGCCCATGATCTGAGATGCTGGTAGTAGATTCAGCGGACATGCCTGCCCAGCAGCTGCGGTGCAGGCATGCCTGCTGCTTCTGACTGCCAGTCAGCTTTGACTTCCAAGTGCACGATAACAGCAGGCTCTGCACAGTGGCTGACTTGGCTGTAGAGTGTCGGGTCGGTGTCGCATACGTTGCTCACAGTTCTTACTTGAATTCTGTGTGCTGTCTCCTGCAGCCACGATCCCAGCCGTTGTCCCGGCTGACCCGATCATCTTCCCCGTCACCAAGACCGTCATCCCCATTATGCCCCACAAGGTGTGTTGCTGCCGCCGCTCTCAGCAGTGCAACTGGAACCTGTCACAGTCTGCAAGCTCTACTGGTGGTGGCGTATGTGGGTAAGCACACCAGCCAGCATTGGCAAGTACGATGACAGGACATTGGGCCTGCACCCTTGCATACACATTCCCTGGAGAACATGCTCCAGTCGACAGTTCATGCCTGCATCACCACAAAATGTACAGTGTTTTGGTTCTCATAACAGGTGCTGGTCGAGCCTGAGGCCCCGGCGCCGCCGCCGCCGGTGCTGCCGGTGTTTGTGAGCGGCGCCCGCGTCGTGCCGCGCACCATCATCGTGGAGCCCGCCCCGCCGCCGCCCGCCTTCTTCCTGAAGCAGGTGCGCCTTTCGGAAACAGAAGCCTGTCTGCAGACTGCTGAGCACGGCGCGCAATCGCTTGGTGGCCAAGCCTCGCCACATTCTGAGTCGATGTCATGCGTCCCCTAGGTGTGCTCGCCTTGGGGTGCAGCATGTATGGGAGCCTACTGTGCACTATGTTGCTGTGCATGCTGCAACCACACCAAGCCCAGGACTATGTGATCCTTTCCTGCTGCGTGGGCATCCAGATCAGCAAGCTGAACATTCCAGCAGCGACTTTTCTTGGTGGTGGATCGCACCCCAAGTGCAAGAAGCTGCTGATCCTGGTACATCCCTGCCCTGCAGAAGGTGCTGGAGCCGGTGGCCCAGAAGACCATCCTCCCCTGGTTCGTGGCTGCTCCAGTCGTCACAGCGGCGCCCAAGCCGATGCCGGCCAGCGCGGCGGCGGCGGGTGCGGCGGCTGCCGACGGCGTGAGCAGCACCACAGCCGCGGCCAGCGGCGGCGGCGGCGCCGGCTCTGGCACATCCAGCGCCGGTGACTCGTCGACATCAAATGTTGCAGCCAGCGGCAAGTAGATGCGACATCAAATGTTGCAGCCAGCGGCAAGCAGATGCGAACACGAGTGATCGATGACAGCACAACATGGAGGCGGAGCACATCTGGCGGTGATCAATAAGATAGCTCCGTAATCACTGTTCTATACTTTATTGACTCTGAACATGGTGCCGAACTGCAACAAAGCTGCGCAATGTGTTCCTTTCCTTTGGCGGTGCATCTGGTGCGCTTCAAAGCCCAGGCTGCCCTGGCTTTGTGAGCTTCACAGGTTGCAACTCTGGCTCAACACTGCTGTATTAAATGTAGATGTCACATGGTCGAAGACTAGCTTTTGAAAGTGAGGGAGGGTCGAACAGCAGTTGTCGAAAGCAAGTGCCTTTCAGTTCACCCATGAAATGCCAGTCTGCTGCGCAATGAGCCACACTGAGCCCAGAAAAGCACTCTGCATCTACTACATGCACTACAGGTCCCCGCAGTTCAAAGAGTGGATGTTTGGAACCAACATTCTGCATATCATAACGCAGCATACAGGTGCAGACCGTATAAACGTCACCCTGGCCCATCAATTGTGTTTGAGAGCCCTTACACGACACTCGAAGGCATGCTCCTAGCCACAGCAGGTACAGAGGCTGCCGGCCGCTTATGTCATCTCAATCCGCTGCGCATCATTCCTGGTCGGCAGCCATTTTGATGCCGGGCGGCAGCTCCCCCACAGCCGCTGGGTACAGCGGCAGGCCACCGGTCTTCCAGGCGCCCAGGTCCTCGATGACTGACGAGCTGCTGTCTGCTGGCGGCTTGCCAAGATCTTCTGCATGCGTCCGGCCTGCAACTCCAGCAATTTTCGGCTCTCAGCAGACGTGTCAGATGCAGAACCATCCCTGACAGCGCACAACTGCACAATGCACAGCATCACCAGATCGTGCGCAACCCTGTGCCGCAGGACTGCGGATGAGGATGCACCGTCACCTGCTATGTGGATGCAAAGCTTGCGGCGGCGCACCCCCCCTGGGGCAATGGTGCCGGCATACCACGACGCCAGGTCCGCCTGCTTCAGGGCCTCCAGGGCGGCGACTTCCCGCTGCCGTGCCTGGAAGTCGTACCTGCAGGGACATTCAGGGCTACTGTGAGTGCAGCTGACGCAGAGGGTTTGCTTCCGTCACATGTCTAGCATATCGACGCGATGACTGCAGGTGCAATTGGCATACGATACCAAAGCCCCAGGATGGCTTTGTGCTGCCAGGGGTCAGCTTCCCTACTTCAGCCTCGAGCTCTGAGACCTGGCACCAAGCGCCCAGGTTGCTCGCGGCTGCAGTTGGTGGTTCTGCCCTCTGGCAGCAGACACACTTTTCCAAAACACATCGCTCCCCTGGCCGAAGATGGGCTGTCCCAGTGCCCCTTCTTGTTCCATCAACTATCAGAGATCCATGACTAGACTAGTATGACACTGTCCATAAGGGTTGGCCGTCTCTAACTCAGGTCGGGAGCAACGTTTTAGTTGCCCCCTCACAGATCACAGATCACACCAGGCGCCCAAATAGCAGTCTCCCTCCTTTGCTAGCAATGCGTCCCTGCAAGACTGAAAGGCACAATGGACGAAATTAGTTTTCGTACTGCCCACCTCCTGTCGAGGATGGCGCCCCAGTGCCGGTCGGCCTCCTCCGCCAGCGACCGGTCCTTCTGATAGTCTAAAGGCAACTGAGAGAATCCTCCTTTCGACCGTCCCCACCTCCTATCGAAGATGGCGCCCCAGTGCCGATCCGCCTCCTCCGCCAGCGACCGGTCCTTCTGCAGCTTGGCCGCCAGCAGCGAGGCGCGGTGCTTCTCGAACTCCGGCGCCGGCATGGCGTCCAGCGTCGGCGCAAAGCTGCTGAGGAAGGCCTCGATGCGCGCCTCCAGCTCTGACGGCGCATGCGTCCCTGCACCACACAGCCGACCCGCGCTTCGGCCAAGACCTTGCATCATGTCGCTGCACCGCGGCTGTGCAGGACTGACTCGGATGCCAATGTTGTCCAGTCAGCGATTCAGCAACCAAAGCAACATTGGCAGCTGCCCTGACGCCTGACTTATGAGACGATGAACTGACAGTGTTACATACAATCAACTGGCCTATGTGACGCCTTGACTCCACCCCAACCACCTCTAACTCACCTGAGGCAACGGTGACGCAGAAGCCCAGGGCGCCGTGCGTCAGCCGCGTGCCCACGTGCACCGAGTACCCCAGCTGCTGCTTGGTGCGCAGCGTGTCGTATGCCGGCTCCCCCGCGACCTGCATGTGCCCAGCGACGCTCATCATGCACTGCATGTCGACAGCACGATGCGCATTGCACAGCGTCTGCTGGTTGAGATGCCTAGGTCACCGCTGAAAAGCATACGCAGCACGCATGCTGCAAGCCCCTCCACTGTGCTGCAGCGCTGCTGCAACAGTGCCCAACAAAAGTGGTACCCGCCCATGTGCTCCTGGCACACCTACACCACAAACGATTAGGGCCTTGGGGTTTTGGTTAGCTGCTCAGCGCACCTGCTCCAGCAGGTCCACCTTGGCGCGCAGCTCCGCTGTGTCGGGGCCTGCCTGCAGGTACAGCTCCGTCACCGAGTTGCCCTCCTCCGCGTTTTTGGCGCGCTCCCTGCAGACAGGCACAAACGAAGCATTCACTGGCTGCTGTCACCCTGCGCTGTCTTAGGCTGTGAACACAGACAAAATACTTTGACTTGAGTCTCCGCATCTGCAGGCTGCTGCAGCACTGACGCCAGCCTAACATGCCCGCATTTCGATTGGAGGCTTATGCCTGCATGCCGGAAGGGCAGCAGCCTCCAATAGCGAGGCATGGCTTCCATCAGGCTGGCGACAGCGCAGGATCTGCACTTACGCATTCATGTTTCATCACACTGGACGCCCACCGGTACAGGGTGGCGCCCAGGGGCAGCTGCACGGCCTGGTCGCGGGGCCGGTCCCCAGACGCCAGCGGCTCGCCCTGTAGCGCCGCCCGCGCCTGGTCCAGCACCGCGCGCGCCCCGGCTTCGCTGATGTTCCCGTGCAGCAGCGCCTCCAGGTGCGTGCTGGCCAGCAGCTCCTTCAGATGGGCCTGCTGGGCAGTGCAGGGAACTCAAAACACAGGAATGGCAGGTAGCGTACTCTGCCGACCGGCGGCCGGCAGCATGCTTGTGCTGCAATCTCATATAGTACTCTTGACAGCAGGACCGAAAAGTGTCACCGTCCCTCTCGGTCGCCCACACGCAGGCAGATGCTAGGTGCAGGCGAAAACACGCGACATCAAACCACAAGTCCCAGTCCCCTGGAAAGCCCACCTGCACGTCTGCCGGCGTGGCGGCCTCCACGTGCGGGAGCACCGCGTCGACGTGCCACATCGCCGCCCGCAGCGCGTACAGCCGCGCGTAGTTGGCCGCCTGCTCGGGGCGCATGTTGGCGTTGCGGTAGCGCCGCGCGAGCGACTCCCGCACCCGCCGGAACGCTGACTCCTCCACCTGTTGGCAAACACAGAGTGGAGTTGGCAGAAGTGTCTTGAGCATGACGGCCCACACAAAAGCGCGTGAAGGTGCAGCTGAACTGAGCTGCTCAAGCTGAGGGCGTGGCAGCTGTTGGTAAGTACAAAAGCTGTTGTTGCACAGTGCATCCTGCTGACTTGGTTCCTGACCAGATGGTGTGCTGTCTTGAGGGTGTGAGTGGGCAGCAGGTGATAGACATCCTCCCTGAGCAGAGGCGGCACCTGCATGGTCGCCAGCGTGGTGAAGACGGCGGACGACAGCGCGGGCAGCTTGTGGCTGAAGCCATCCAGCCGCAGCGCCAGCCCCGCCGCGCCCTCGGGGGACACCTCGCACGTCAGCGCCGCCACCTCCGCCTGGTACGCCGTCTCGCACAGCGCGTCCTGCAGTGATGTTGTTACAGGGTTTACAATGCTTCATCGTCAGGGTTTAGGGGTTGTCTGATGTCAGCGTCGCCAGCTCCGCCAGATACGCCGTCTTACACAGCGCGTCCTGTGATTCATGCGAGAGCACATCAGCAGGATACAATGGTCTTGCCGTATATTGACAGCTGAAGGTCGAACACGACGAAGCTCGTAAGCATAGCCTGCTCACACCCAGCGGCAAGAGCCTTATCGGCCCACAGATGCTGCTTCCAAGCTCAAGCGGCGCCTCGCACCACTTCTCAATGCCATGGTGGAGCCACAGATAGCAAACTTTTGCGGCCAAGTGTTTCAGGCAGAACCGGAAACAGGCTCACACCAACAGTGACATCCGGTCGCACAAGGCGCCCCCACCTCCAGGAGCTTGGCGGCCAGGTGGGTGAGGGCCGCCGCGCGCGGGGAGCCGTACGCCGCGGGCGACGCCAGCATGAAGGCCGCCGCGCAGCGCGGCACCCGGAACGCCGCGTCCGCCTTGTGCCACAGCCGCAGGCCGGCCGCCTCCGCCGCCAGGGCCGGCGGCTCCGGGAACGCTGATGGCGCCGTCTGCGCAGGTAATGATTTTAGAGTTCAGGGTGTAGATATGTCTGTCAGCCCAGTTGGCTGACTTGGCATTATCCAAGGCTGAGGGTCTGCCATAGCTCATGCGGCCTGGCTGCCGCCCCTACACTCCAGATGTGCTGGCACGGTCGTTGCAATGGCAAACTTATTCCATCAGCTGCTCAAATGACGGCATGCTGGTGAGGCGCACCTGCAGATGGGCTGTGCCATTTGCTTCAGCGCCGTCCCTGCTGCCGTTCGTTGCATCCGCTGCTGCAGCGCCGGCCGCATCGCAGACCAGGCCGAAGTCGGAGGCGATGAAGGCGTTGGGCTGCGGCAGCGCCAGCTCGGGCGCGGGCACCGCCTCAGACCAGCCCTGCAGCACCTCCGCCGGCAGGGGCGCCTCGGCGTAGTTGAAGCCGAACCAGGGCTCCGTGCCTGTCGATGCGCCTTCCATCTGTGACGTGGAACCAACAGGGCGTATCAGACTTGGTCTACAGCTGCGCACAGCCGTGCACGCACACACGAACAGCAACCTGCGAAAATGGGCCCCCAGGTAGCTCCACATAAGGTTGCTTCCAGCCCACCTTGCCGATGGCTGCGCTGATTGCGTCCCAGCTGGCGCTCTGCACGTCGACGCGGGCATTTTGGGGGGTCATCTGCTGCAGCAGCGCCGCCGCCAGCTGTGGGTCCCACTCCCCGAACACCCAAGCACCCTGTTCACGTCACACGCCAGAATATAGAAATCGCTGAAGACCAACGCTCGAGTCTGGCACAAAGCCGCCACGAACCTTTTCAAGGGCTCAACTTCGCAGTGTGCTGTCCCACAATCATAAGTCAATACGTGTAAGAAGGCAGACTAATAGCCACCTTGAGCATGTGCGCGGGTGTGTACTGATGCATCTCTCCGACAACCCGCGTCACATACTCGCATGCATCCTCCTCCTCTGCGAACCGGAACTTCATCTCCGCGATGTCCCGCAGCTCCTTGAAAGCCCACCTGTGGTGGCAACATAGACGCAATTGGTCGGACCGGCCGAGGTTTTTGCTTGTGATCAGCTGCTCTGCAACCTAGCGCCTGCTGCCATTCAGACGCTGCTCATGCTTTCAGCCCCTGCTGTCATGTGCGCAGACACAGCCCCACAGCCCACATCCAGGCTGGAAGAGCTATCTGTGAACACTGCAGCACACTCACTCTTGCGGCCCCTCTTTCCGCAGCAGGTTCAGGAACTGGAACAGCAGCCCCACGGGTGCGAGCCCCGCGCCCGGCGGCGCCGACAGTCCCGCGTCCGTCAGCGTCAGCGCCACGTCGAACAGCCACGCCGCCGAAGACCGCTCGTGGCCGCCCTCCGCCACGCCCGCCGACAGCCCCGTCGCCCACCCCCGGGCCTGACGAAGCAGTCAACAACCCCTGTTTGGTCATCACTACCGTGCAAATATATAGTTCTGGGAAGAAGGCTGAAGGTGTCAGTTGGGAAGTGCCTCAACATGTGACTGTTGGGCTGACAACCCTGCTGACATGCTGTGTACGCAGTGATGAGAGTCAACCTAGTGAAGCAAGGGAAAGGACAGCAGATCCCGTGCGATGTTCTGTGCACCTTGAGTGCAGAGAGCAGCGAGCCGGAGCCCTCGTGGCCCACCAGATGCGCCAAGTATTCATCCGCCTGCGCATGCCCGCGCCAAGAACATAGTGACGGGGCACTTGATGGGCAAGCTAGGTGACATTGCTGCTTACATCCGCAGGACCATCCTTGACAACTCTGGCGCAGAAGCTGGAGCGCACAACCAGTGATCACAGTGCAGACACTACAGGCAGATGCAGCAGGCAGATTCAGAGGAAGCGCCACCTTGGCGGCATAGGCGGCCTGCAGGCTGGGCAGCTGGAAGGTGACGGTCACGCTGTGGGTGTCCTTGACCGCCGGCAGCGCGTACACCCGCCCACCCTGCAGGGATAGCTGCAGCTTCTCACCGTTGTCGGACAGAGGGCACGAGAAGCTGAACTCAAGGATCCAGTGCATGGCCTGGTCACATACACAATGGTTACAAGGGTTGTAAGCTAGTGCCTGCCACAGCGATGATGTATGGCAAAGCTTGGTTATACTGCACCTGAAACGGCAGGCCAGCATGTGCAAACTCGGGGCGCGGCCCGCGCCCGGCCGGCACCTTTGCAAACGCCGCCGCCACCCACTGCTGCAGGGTGTCCAGGCTGTGGCCGCCCAGCACCACCAGGCACATGCGCTCCGCGCTGTACTGCTGCCTGTACAGCAATAACACGTGTCAGCCGTCAGCAATGCATGTGTGTCGACATGAGCCACATGCAGGACAAAGTGGCTGCAGAGTGTGCAAACTGTGGCTGACCAACAGTGGCATGCTTTGCTCTGCAGCGCTGACGGCAGTGACCAAGCAGGGTACCTGCTGACATGGCAGCAGAGGTACCACACAGCTTCAGGAGTGGCACGCAGATATAGCACATGGAGCTAGGAGTAGCGACCAGACATAGCATGCAGAGTGGGAAGTCCACCTGTAGTACTGCACGATGCGGTCGCGGATGGCGATGCCCGCGGCGGTGGGCTGCTCCCACAGGCTGCGGCGATTGCCCCAGGAGAACAGGCGGAAGGGGTGGCCGTCGCGCGCGGTGTGGCACCGCAGCTGCGCCAGCCGGCACGAGTCGCTCTGCAGCACGCCTGTTCCGCAGGGACGGCCATTGTACACAAATGCTGCTGCATCACAGTCAGGGGTAAGCAAAGGAAAGCAGCCGGGACAGAGCATCGTGCTTGGGGTGCTGGGCACACACTCCGGTAGGTTGCATGCTACAGGGAAAGAATCTCCGAAAAGATGGTGACATGCGTTGCCCGCCTGCAAACTCATTGTCGACGGCGGACACCTCCCGCTCCAGGGCGTCCGCCTTGCACAGGGGGGCCAGGAAGAACTGCGCGAAGCGGTCCAGGGCGCCGTGCAGCGCGCGCGGCTCGCAGTCGAACTGGTAGTTGGTCAGCTCCTGTGTAACACATGACGCTGTCATGTCAGGGTTTGAGATTCCCAAATCAAGGACAAACTGCAAACTCTCAGACACGCTGACCCAGATCGACACCCTGAGCTGCATATGCTGATCCGAACCCGCTGCAAGACATGGTGCAGACAGGCAAGTACGGAGCAAACCAGCAGCCAGCAGTCTGGCAATGGGTGCACCAGCTCGGTGTAGGCGTTGGACGCGCCGCCGCTGGACGCCAGGTAGGCGTCATAGTCATTCTCGTCCGGGAACTTCTCGCTGCCCATGAACAGCATGTGCTCCAGGTAGTGGCTCAGCCCCTGCAGTGATGTGCAGTGTCCCTCGCCACGTCAGGTACAATCAACGCAAAGTGATGCGCATGGCAACCTTCAACGGATTCCTGTGGGTCCGATGGCTACATGCACGCCTTGCTGACACACCTGCAGGTCTGCTGGGTCGCTGAAGCTGCCGACGCCCACTGCCATTGCTGCCGCTGCCTGTGGACCAGTCACAAACAGTCCAACTTTTGTTCAAGCAGACTCATGCTTCACCATCTGATCTGGTTCTGATGGCCTACCATCAAACACTGTCACACAGCTGGACCAGTCCGCCTTTCCATCATGACCACCTTCTTTGCTGCACGCTGTGGCTTGTCGGCCTTCGCATCCGCGCCATCTGCGTCCATGTCGCTGCCGTCATCGCTGCCGCTGTCCTCGCCGCTATCGTCGTCCTGCGACAAGCTTACGGCTGATACATGCTGCTTTGACAACACCATGAATCACAGGAATTTTCAAAACTTCTACTGCCATCAGCTGTTTTCTGACGGCATCGTCATCAGCAGGGAATGCAGTGGTGGTTTGTGCACAGTCCCACCTCCTCGCTATCACCCGCATCGCCATCCGCATCGCCGTCATCATCATCGGCTGCTGCCACAGCGTCTGCCATCTCAGGGTCGCTGATCAGCAGCGCCGTGAGACCATTCGCAAGAACAATGCGCCTGCGGAGTTCATGCACCCGTTGACAGCCATGCTCATGGTGCATGCAATACACCTGACCAGTGCGATGCATGCTGCAATGCTGTGGCTGACAGCATCGGTGTGATGCGCTCATGCTGGTAATCGTTTTGCGCACCTGTAATGTCGCTGGTCTTGAGGTGACTTGATGATGTCGGCATCCAGCGGCGCCGGCTGCTTCTGAGCGGCCGCCGCCACAGCTTCCGACATTGCGCTGTTTTGCTGCGGATCCTGTGGGGAAAGCTTCTGCCGCACACGCCGCTGCGGTGCGGCCTCCGGTGAGGACCCCAGTCTGCGGTGCTGGCGCTGACTATGCTGATGTGCCGTCAATGCGGCAGGGCACAATTGGGTTCCTGTGAAGTTCTCAGCCGCAGTCTACTGCTTCCACCAGTGTTCAACGGCTGTGATTGCTGACCGATGGCAGAGTCTTCTTTACTTTCTCGAGAGCCGAACAATGCAATGGAGGTTCCTCACTTGCGGTGTTGCAACCGTACTTTGCTGCAATGGTGCTGATATACTAAATGGTGGCTGTCAAGCACTTCGCATATGCTTGTATATCATCTGAGCGATGCTTTGGGGCGTGATCAATGACATTCGCAGCAGTGCGCATGATGCTGTTGCTCCAAGAATCTAGTCTCCATGCTTGTCTCCACATCGAACCAGCGCAAATCGGCGGCATCCGGCGGCAGCTTCTCTAGCATCCTAGCCAACAGCCAACAAGCTGATGCGTAATGTCGCTGTGATGCCGAAGGTCGCACAGCATGCTGGTCGACCGCTGACATCACGACGCAGAGCTAAGTCACATCACTCGCCATTGCCAATGCCTCAGTCTCAGGAGCAGCACCTTGTCTGTAGCATGGGTGCCCCAGTGTCACCTTTGCAAGATGATGGGTTGCCATTTAACCGAGGTAAAGGCTGAGCCACGCCGGGGCGCAAGCGCCGGGCTACACAACAGTGTGGCCTGGCCTACAGCCTCAACTTTCTTTGGCAGGATACTCCCCTGCTCAGGGATGGGGTCCACATCTTCTGGCTCCCAGGCTCTGTGGCAACATGCATAACATGCAAGCAACAAAGAATTAGTGATTGTGGTAGTCCCCATCGCTTCAGTGCACGCGGGTCTAAAGTCCTTCCTGTTGGGAGGCGCCTTGCGTCGCACTTTCAACTTTCAACTTACAAAGGACTCGTCTGGTTGACTGCTCAGCATACCACGCTGGTTGGCTGCACGCACTGCTCGTTGCTGGCTGCCAGAGGGGATTGCTGAGACAGGGTGATGTTTGCGTGTGATCAGTTGACGCACAGGTGCACTCGACGGATGCGTTAGTTACATCAGCATGGCACACCATACGTATCGTCCTCAACCTGCTTCTACACTGCCTGGCAGCGGTGTTGCAGGCTCGCAGCACCGGATGTTGTCGCTGCTGCAGCAACCTTGGTTTGCACGCTGTACCGAGCTTCAGCCGCAACATGTGCACGTTGGCGCAAACTGGAATCGCAGCCATAGCCCGACATTCTCTGTGCAGCAGCTGCACACCGCACGGCTGTGTGCACCACATCTGTGCCATGGAACACTTGACGCTGTTGGCTCCCTGCATGACTGGAGCGATTGGACAAACTCCTTGAACGTGCTGCCAACATTCAAGGAGGGCTCTGTACACCGCACCAACGAAACTTACACCCTACATCCGGCTGCGTACCTCCTGCGTGAAGGCATCGGCAGCGTGCATGGCAGCCCGGCGCTTATCAAGTCAGCTTTGCTGGCATCTGGCGCAGATGCAGCGGACGACATCCTGAACGAGGTGCCCTCGCACCACTATTTGGTTCGAAGCACCGGGCTCCTGATGCTGGCACACGCAGCTGAAGCGGTTCTACATATGGAACTCCGCCTGACGTTTGTGGGGGCATGCCAGCCGCCAGGTGCGGGTGTACCAGCGCCTGGCGCAACTGCAGGGCGAGTGCATCCCTGTGCTGCTGGGCGCGGGCAAGCTGGGCAAGGTAGAGCAGGACGGGAGGAGGAAGGACGAGTCGGTGTTCCTGGCCACCAGCGGCAGCCAGCGACTGAGTGAGACGGCGGCGCTGCACCCGGCGCTGCGGCAGTACGCAGATGTGCGGAGAATGCCGCGCGACATGAAGTGGGCTGCACTCAATAGCCTCCGCCAGCTGCACGACAGCGGCGTGTTGCATGGCAAGGCCGACAGTCGCAGCTTGTTCATCCAGTCCAACCAGGTGACAATATCTCACTGGTTTGCAATTCCTGTTCCAAGGCAGACTATAGCCTGCCACTTTTCTGTGGTGCAGTGATGTGGCCAACTGACAGCACTCTTGATCGTGTTCTGTTTCCGAGGCTGTTTCTATCAGTCTCTTGTGCGATCTCAGGACATTTTCGTGCGCCGACCTGAGATGGCCTTGTGCTTTTGCTGCAGTCCACCAAGGGACCGCCACGCCTGCTGTGGGCCGATTTCACATCCAGCAGGATCCTGCCTGGCATGGACAGACACTGGCCTGCTGCACAGGCAAGACGATCAAATCGCATGTACTTATGGTCCACGACATGTCTCTCGTGAAATGGTTGATGGCAGGACATATATGCACATCTGCCTGCCTGCTCTTCTATGACTCAGCAATTTGAGCCGACTCTGTGGCCTACCCGCAGGAAGAGGCATTCCTGGCAGCGCTGCACTTTGGCCTGCCAGAGTGGAACCATGAAACCCTGCTGTTGCCTGCCTCCCCAACAGCTGACCGTTGCGCTGCCCGCAGCAGCGTCCTGCCGCATGAGCTCCCCATCTCTGAGCTGCTGCCAGCTTTTGAGGAGGCAGACGTGCAGTTTTCGGGAATGGCATCCACCAGACATCATGGGGAACTTGCCAGCGGCACAGTATGGGGGCAGCCCGCGCAGATCAAGGTCACGCGCTTACGGTATCATCCCACAGAGTCTGAAGAACTCATTGCTGAGGTAATGATGCCGAGTAGCATGTTTGTGTGTTACCGGAATCATTAGGAATATGTGCAGGCGGTCTACATTGCTGCGGACTCCTGCTGCAGGTGAGAGCATACCAGAAGATGGCGCATCTACAAGGTGATTGCATTCCTGTTGTCATAGCCGCTGGCTGCCTGGACGAGGGCACCACAGGCTTCATCGCCATGGCGGATGCTGGCATCTCACTAAACGATCTTGCGCGGCGTGGCGACTCGTTGCTGCATGCCAGCGCCATCACAACCGAGGTGTCACGTCTATATGGCAACATGTACATCACTTACAGCAGTTGAGGTCCATTGCAGCCCCAGTGTTGATTCTCTGGCAACACTTGAGCAATGGGGCCAATGCTTGTCTGACTAAACTGCGCTTGAGCTGTAGCTCACCGCTGACTTGCTGGCTGTCCAGGAGGAGTTTCAAGCATTGGATACCCTGTCGCGCATCCATGACAGCGGGGTTGTGCATGGCGACCCCCGCTCCAACAACCTGATGATCCAGCGCATTGAGGTGGGTCATGCGCACACACCTGGTCGCTAAATGCGATCTCCCTGGCCATATTCTGCTTGAACAATCCTCATGCGCTTCTGCCCTGCCCTGTATTGTGGGCCCTGGACTGTGGTCCCCACTGATCAAGGCCAACTGACCAACATGGTGCGCTCATTGCTGGCTTGCAGGATGGCTATGAGACGAGCCGAGTGATGTGGCTCGATTTTGGCAGCAGTCACATCGTGCCGGGGCTGTCACGAGCATCGGCAGTTGCCCAGCACGATAGGGAGTGCGCGCTGGAGCACCTGGAGTATGCAGCCGTGGTGCACCAGGAGCTCAGCCGCAAGCATGCACATGCGCAGAAGCAGCAGTGAGCGGCCGATGTTGAGCCCACATCCACCAGAAATGCCTGGCACAGCTAGTCTCATTGCCACTGCATGTTTCCGTCCGTCACGCTCAGCTCATGTCATACATGGGAAGCTCCATCAGAGCTCGTCCTGCGAAACTGCGCCAGGTCATGTTCAGCCTGGGTGGCTGCTGTATGTATGGGCCTAGTCGGCGATGACGCTGTCTGGCAAGCACTCACACATTGCCTCCTGCTTTCGAAACTGTGCTGCCTTTCACTTGTTTTCTTTGTTCCTGCATCAAGGGTGCTGCCGTGAGCCAAGCGCTGCAACTTTTTTCTGCCTAAATTGTAGCTTTTCGCTGAACTGCAAAAATTTGAGGGGATTAAGACACCCAAACTGAAATGACACGGGGTCTGAATCTAGAGAGTTCGGCTTCTGAAAATTTCGATAGCCAAATGACCTCGGGCAGACTGTCAGACAATGGCCATTCTCTGCTCTCTCTTCTTCTCTTATGCCTCCGCGTCAAGCACCCATGCTGCGATCCACTGCGCCTAACCTGCCATCGGCTATGCGGAGCCTGATAGCCAATGTTGGGGAGCATCGCTGGGCCAGGTTGGTTGGGTCGCGTGCAAAATTGCATGGTAGACAATGTGCAGCGCGGCCAAGTAGCAACACTGGACTGGGCGGTCGTGCGGGCAAGCTGCACGCCTAGAGACTGTTCAAAATACGAATGATGCCGAATGACGCCGGGCGCCAGGCGTTGACGGAGCACATCAACAGCTTCATCCCGCACCCGAACGTTTCAGGTGAGTGCCCATTTTTGTGATGCTGGTCCTGCAGCTGGGCAGCCTGAAAGCAGTTTGCAGTGTGCGGCAGCACACTGAAAGGTGTTTTCATGGTGCGCAAGTGGCTTTGTCGCAGCAATGTTTGCATGCTCAGATTTAGGACTCGACCGCATAATTTTGAAGTGGTACTCCCATAAGTGACCACCCCCCGCTCACAACCTTCATTCTCCACCTTTTATCAATTTGCTATATTATAAACATGCGTTTATATGTTAGTAAGTTCACACTGGCTATTGCAAGGCAATGCCTCAAATGATGTTTCCACTGGAAACCCCCTTCACGCTCGTACCTCTATCTTATGCCAGCACGGGGCTGCTGCCGAGCAGCGCAGCGCTGCGGCTTCTGCTCCGCACCCACTGGAGTTCATGCTGTAAGACTACCGCTCCTAATGGCCCTCGTTCCTGACAACCCCCTGGTTGCTAAGCTCCCTCATTCCTGCATGGGGCGCTGCTGGGCGGCGAGGCGCTGCGGCCTGAAGAATGTAGCCGCATCTTCAGCGGCGCCGGCAGCTTGCTGTATTGCAGCAGATGCTGATTACCCACTGGGGGCTGGGGCTGGGGCCTGCTGGGGCTGGGTACTGACAAGGATGCTGGAAGGCGGTCACTGCTGCCGCCAGCATCTGTCGATGCACCCGAGAGCTGACAGCTTATTGCCTGCACCACTAGAGCGATATACCAGATGCTTGACTTCACAACAAAGCTGAAGAGGATTCTTAGTGTAACGAGGAGGTAACCGCTGGCATGCGGACCCTTTGATCGGTTCCGACAACCACAGCCCTCGGACATCTACAAGCCGACCGCTGTACTCCGCTGACCGCTCCTGAGTGAAAACAGGGCACTCAAACATGGCTCTGACTAACTGGGGCGGCACAGGTGCCGACATCTTCGCGCCGTTCTTCGGCGGCGGCTTCCCCTCTGGTGCGCTCACCACGCAGCGCGGCGGCGGCAACACCCTGCGCGGCATCCCCCTGGACGTTGTCGAGGTGAGGTCCGCGCAGGCTTTGTTATGCATATGCTGCAGCGCCTTGAGTTGCAGTCAGGATGCAGCTGCAGGTAGCAGGCGCCCGTGCAGCTTGCACGCATCACTACCCCACCGCACAAGATTGGCATTCAGCGAACAGCGTGAGGTTCGCTGCTGATCAGCATGCAGCCTATTCTCATTGCAGCAATGAAACACCGGTGGCTGCTGCCCTGCAGAAGCCGGACAAGTTCGAGATCAAGGCCGACATCCCGGGTGAGGTCCCAGCGCCACCCCCACGGCACAGCCACGCACATTGGCCTGTCAACCACCTCGTGCCCCTATCACTTCCACTTCGTCAGCAATGCAATCTGCTACCTCATGTGGCTTGCGAGCGGCCCTAGCATAGTGCTGGATCTGGTTACAACCAAAGATCGCACAGAGGCAGTAATACGTAGTGTATATGTATACAGTCTCACTGTGGAAGGTGATCCTTTTATCATGGCAATGCAAGCCTGATATAATACGTCATTTTTCCAGTGTGAGACTGTAGCCATCACCTCGTGATCCCATGATGCAGAACACCACACAGCAGAGGCGACAGTCATCGGACACATCTCCATCCTTCGCTGACTACTGCTGCTGCAGGCGTTGACAAGAAGGACATCAAGCTGAGCGTGGATGGCGATGTGCTGTCGCTCAGCGTCCAGAAGTCCGAGTCGAAGGAGGTGTGCGCACACCTCGGCCAGCACATGCCTGGTAGACATGCCAGCATTGCTGGCTGTATCACACAATACTGCCTGAAGCAGCACAGATGTCTGCTCGGTACTTGGTGTTGGCCTGCTGGCGGCAACTCTCTCAACTGCACTGAGCGCTCAAGCTCACTCGGTCCCTGAAGCGACTGCATGCACGGGCCGACACTGCACTAATCATGCAGACCCTTCATGTAGCAGCACATATGCAAGGTCAGCCTAGCAACAATCACCCTTTGCTGCAAGCAACGGGTCATACAATGTGGAGAGTTCCTGACACACATGTGCACCAATCACACATGACAGCATTGTGTCCCATGCAATTGGGCTGTCGCCATAAAGACTGCACACCTGCACATGCAGGATGACCAGGACCAGCAGGGGGTGAAGGTACACCGCGTGGAGCGCTCTCAGACATTCGTGCGCCGCTCGCTGCGCCTCCCCGAGCACGCCGACCTGTCCAAAGTCCAGGTGTGTACGCGAAAGGGTGCCTCGGATTGTGCTGCTGACGTCAGAGGGCCAACGATAGTGGACCGTGTTCTCACCGTAAGAATTGCCTGCGGAGAGCAGCGGCACTGTATGACATGTGTAACCATGTAGTTTACCTGTGCGGTGTCCTGACATGCCCCCTGCATGATGCAGGCCAAGTATGAGAACGGCACGCTCAAAATCGAAGTGCCAAAGGCGGGCCAGAAAGAACGCACCCGCAATGTACAGATCGAGTGACGGCGCCACAAGGGCGCATCAAGTGCAGTGCCCAAGGGCAACTAACCGTGCAGCAGAATCGCCCAGTGGCGCCGTCTACAGAGGGTGTCAGCATGGTATGACAGCTTGAGGCACGCCAGTTCGAAACCAACAAATCACCGTGCCACATTTGCAATGTTGTCTCCATGTGCATGAGTGTTGTCAGCATGTTTTGGCAGGTCTGCATGTGCCCAATGTGCAGGATTTGTTGCCGACACAACAGGGATGATGGTGGATCTCTGCAGTAGTAGTTTCCCGTTGTTGATCTCAGGGCTCACAGTGCTCAAATCAGAAGGTGTTGCAACGCTATCGTGAACTGTCTAGATTACACCCGAGCGCAAGATAGTAACAGAACCTCTCATCGCTGATCACAATATCTGGTGCCATTGTATGGCATCGCAAAGGACCCTACGCCAGCGACCAACCACATGCTGCACGGCATCCTCATTGATCGCTCTACGGATGTCCTCAGATGTATGACGTGGGCGGGCGGCAGTGATCCGCGTCAATGAGGTCACACTGCGCACACAACAGCTGGTCATCAGCACGTAGACACTGCAGTTGCAAGGGTGATGGTTTGCAGCTCGCACATGGCAGACATCTGCAGCATTATTATGCATAAAAGCAGTGGGGCAGACTGGCGCTGGTCAGCTGATTGACAGGCGCCTCACCGGGAAGACGTCGGCGGGCTCAGGGTACAGCAGCTGCGCCTTGCCCTCCAGGTACTGCAACACAGCGCCAAACAGGTTCAAGCGGAGGTCACATGTTGATGTCCGGCAACCTGAGTAAGCTGCCGCCTTGTCCCAGCCAGTGTACAGTGCTGACACCACGACACTTGTGAAAACTATGCTGCATCCCGGCACATGAAGGAGGTATGCACCTTGGCCATGAGGCGGGTGGTGGAGTAGTTGAAGCCGTCCTGCGGGGACACGCTGCGGTGCTTCGTGCGGCAGGCGTTGATGGTCGTCCGCACCTGCGGCGGGCGACCCACCCTTCAGCAATGGCATTCACACCCAGGTGGCGACACCCGCCAGTACAGTAGTGAGGAGAGCTGCAGTCGGGCCCGGGCTGCTGTTGACGCCGTGGACGTCGCACATGGTCGCATGCAAACAGCTGCCCACGCCCTGTGCGCAGACCACCACCAGTGCCGGGCGTGGTTGCTACAGAGGAGAGGATGCCTCCGGTCAGTAACCAGATACGCAGCCCTGGACCCCCACCTTGGAGGCGAGGACCTTGCCCAGCTCCACACCCCACTGGTCAAAGCTGTTTATGCCCCACACAAAGCCCTGCACAGCAACGCCGCCAGTCAGCTACGACTCTGCCATGTGCGCCAGCAAGTGGGGGCTACGTTTGCTGTGAAGCAATGTGGCACCGTGTGAGTGCTGTCTTGACAGGGCTTGCAGCTCGGAGCTGTTGGCGCACCATGGCGGCCGTCACATGCTCATACAGCGCCAGGATCTGGCCGGTGGTGTACGCCGACAGGTCCGGCAGCATGATGCTGGACGACGGCCGGTTGCCCGTGAATGTCTTGTGCGGGATCAGCGCATCCGGCACCTGCGATTGGGCCATTCCATGTTCAAATAGTATTGGTCCATCCATCCCACCCAGAGTATGGTTCGGTACGGGCCGATGTAGAATCAGTGGCAGCCAGCCCAGCCAATCTGCACGTTGATGGCCAGAGATCGAAGGAGCAGGCCACCCAGTATCAGGTATTGGGCAGGGAAGAGCAATCCTCACGTTTTCTGAGCGCAGCTCGATGGGCGTCTTGCCGAGCGCCAGCGCGTCGGCTTGCGCGAAGAAATTGGACATAAGCTCATCGTGGTTGGACACCACCTCGTCCTGCAGCCATGCACATCACCCCTGGGGACAAGATGTATCATATATTGGGGACACGCAGCGCTGGTGTGCTGGCGCCAGTTGCATCGCCGGCAAGCGTCAGTGCAGGGTCCGAAACTGCGCATGCTCGCAGCAGTCTAGGCAACGTCCATTTCACATGGCAGTTTTGTGATCGTGTATGTCGTTCAACCACAGTGGTGAGTGCTGACCTTGAGGTACACGCTCTGCTGGCTCTTCACCAGGCCGATGAAGTCGCAGGGGATGACGCGGCCCTGCAGCAGGGTTTCGGCTCGATCAACAGAGTCCAGCGGTACTGGATGTTGCCTCCATTTTTGCTGAGAGCAGCCCACTGCGAACCCTTGCCTCGCAGCCAGAGGATTACAGGGTGGTCCCCGACTTGCTGCACACGGTGCCGACCTGGTGGATGAGCTGGTAGAAGGAGTGCTGGCCGTTGGTGCCCGGCTCGCCAAAGTCGATCTGCCCGGCCTCGAAGGGCAGCGCCTTGCCGTCGATCGACACGCCCTTGCCATTGCTCTCCATCGACACCTGCATCACCAGAGACGCTTTGGGTGCACTAATCCTCATATCAGCAACCCTTGTCACGGGTGTGGTACTTCATATGGCGACAGCACACTGCTGCTGTTCGCAGTGGGGAGGTGCTGGCACAGAGGACTGCACGTATACAGCATGCTTTCTCAGGCACGTGCGCCCCTGACGCAGTTGGTGCTGCAAGACGGCAGCAACCAATGGCACTGACGTGGTCTGCACCAGATGTGTATCCGTTCAAGTATCATGTATAAATATTGCGCAAAGGCCACCTGCTGGATGTGGGGCGCCAGCTTGGACAGCGCCTGGGCGTAGGGCAGGATGGCGCGGCAGGGGTAGCCCAGGAAGGAGATGTTCCACACGCCCAGCAGCCCCATCAGCACCGGCAGGTTGCTCTCGAAGGGCGCCGTGCGGAAGTGCTCGTCGATGTCGTGGGCGCCTGCAGGGTGGGGGCTTGGTGACATAAGTCTGACGGTGTTGACCAAGCTGGCGGCTTTGATATAACAGACTGGCAAGTTGCGTCCACAATCGCATAAGCACGCATGCCATGAGCTACCAGAACATCTTTTGAGGAATTGACACCTGTATTCCCCCGTACTGGAGGTGGGTGCTTGAGGGCACCAGGGTGCCACAGACTGCCAGCACATGGCAGGTGCAAAAGCCGCACCCTTGAGGAACTGCTCGGTGGTGTCGAAGCCGTACTGCAGCGCGAGCGGCAGCACGCCGACGGCGGAGGTGACGGAGTAGCGGCCGCCAACCCAGTCCCAGAAGCCAAACGCGTTCTCGGGATCGATGCCGAACTCCTTGACCAGCTTCAGGTTGGTGGAGACCGCCACCATGTGCTTGGAGACAGCGTCCTCGCCCAGCTCTGCCTTCAGCCACGTCCTGCAGGCAGCAAGGCCAAGAGATAATGTGTCTGCAGTTGGCTCCATGTGTGGCATCTGCTGCCTTTCAATGGTGGCGACCTGCGCTGTGCACAGGTGCGTGATGTGCCTTTCAAGGTCTCAGGGAGGGTCCTGGTAGGGAACATATAAACTTTGCCACCTGACCTGCTGAGCACCTCACGCACCACAGACGCAGGCGCAGCGGAGAACTGCAACCCCTCACCGGACCGTCCGTGCGTTGAGCATCGTCTCCGCCGTGGTGAAGGTCTTGGACACCACGACCGCCATGGTGGTCGCCGGGTCCAGGCTGTTCAGCGCCCGCGCCACGTCCACCGGATCCACGTTCGCCAGGAATCGCAGCGTCCGGCCCTTGGACTCGTTTGCAGAGTTCTGCGCATGGACAAGCGATGAAGCTGTGGCCAATTGGCCCTCAGCACTGCACAGGTCTGCAGGGGAGGGGACTGGCCTTCACCTAGCTCTGCGCCAGGTCCTCACAGGTCCCTGCAGCAGCAAGCAACGTCAGGAGGTTACCTGATCTGTGCGCAGGGCGGTGTGCACGAACAGGGGGCCCAGGAATGAGCCGCCGATGCCGATCGCCACCACATTCTTGATGTTCTGCCCTGTGGCGCCCTTCCACTCGCCGCTGCGAACCTGTCCACGCAGCAACCGTGTGGCTCTGAAAAGACCGCCGTCATCAGGTACCACGGGCCCCACCAGGCACATCAGTGTCATACCTGGCATGTCATGTGCACACCACATCAGACAGCAACTGCCCCAGGAGCACACGCCCTAGTAAGACTGCCGACATGTCGTCTTCGTCTCTGCCCACCTTCTCGCTGAACGCTTTGATCTTGTCCAGCACCTCCCACACGTCCGGCACCACATTCCTGCCGTCTGCCATGATAGTCTGTGCAGGGACGACAGGTGTCAGGGCGCACGGCATCCGTCAAGTGTGTCGCATGCCAAGGTTAGCCCTTCGAGCACGACTGCCTTTGTCAGGACAGCAGCCACAAGCTGGCAAGCGGCCAGAGCGCAGCAGGTGCGACAGGTAGATGAAGACTCACCGCGTCACGGGGCGCGCGTAGCGCGGCGTGCAGCACCGAGCGGTCCTCTGTGGTGTTGATGTGCACGCCGTCAAACATCTTGTCAATCTTGCTGCGCATGTCCACCTGTGATGATTGGCGTGGTTGCTCAATAGTTGCAGCGCATTCAGATGACTGAGCCACCGATCGTTGACGGAGTCTCTGCACTTCAATCGCTACACTACACTACAAACCGAACCCAATCGGAGAGGTGCACCTTGTTGGCCAGGTCGATGAGCAGCTGGAGCGTCTCGTCGGTCACGCGTTGCCGCGAGAAGTCCGCGATCAGCGTGCCGTGCTCGCTGGTGTGCTCCTTGTACAGCAGGTCCGACCGCTTCCGGTCCTGCAGCAGGTCGCGCAGGTGCCTGCAGGGACGGCGGCGGGCAGCTGTCATCACTGGGCACCACCCATCCGCCTCTGCCGCACTTCGCTGGTTGCAATGCGCACGCCCTCGGGGCATGCTGTGCTCCGCAGTGCAGGCTCCAGCAGTAGAGGTGCCAGCCTGCTTGCGCTGCGTGCTGCCAGCACGCAATGCAGAAAATGCAAGGTGTAGCCGTGCATGGAGAAGGGTCAGCCACCGTCCGCTGACAGCGCAAGCCAGCTGCTCACGTCTTTTCGATTTCGGCGCGGTGCGCGGCAAGCGCCTTCCACTCTGCAGTGCTGGACACGCCGGTGGCCAGCTCCTCCGCCACCTGCTCCGGCTGCACAGACGCAGATCAACTTCGTCACAAGCCATGAGCGCTGGATCGGCCTGAGCACCGTCAGCTGCCTTCTGCCCATGACGGCACCTGGTGGCAGGCGCACATTCTAGCATGGCATTGAGCCGTGCTGTACATAGAGTGGTACCGTGGCAGCACCACCAAGGATATATCTTGCAAGCTCACCGACTTGGCTGGTGGGGCTGTGACGGCGGTTGCCATGATGACGTTGCGGTCACAGTGCCTGCCGCTGCTGTGCCTGCGGATAAATGTCTGTCAAGTGTCACATCGCAGGGTGCACCACTGTGCTGGCAGTACGGCTTAGGCAAGACGCTGCTGGCCTGATCGGTTGTGCCAAACATGCAACACGATATTCCAGGGCAGGCAGGCTTGATCCGCCGAGCTTGTGCCGGAGCTCCGAGTGTGAACGGCTTTCATGAACATAGGAGACGGCTACGAGGTGCAGCGCACTCAAATATAAGGTCGTAGCTAAATCTTCTTGAAGGCGATATGTTCGATCAGGATCGCTGAGACCTAGTGCGCTGGCGCCATACAACAAACCCTGTGCCATTGGAGCATGCTCGCCTGGAGATCCTCTGTTGCAAGGTGCGCGGCAGAGCGGCAGGCTGCCGCCCACGGCTGAGCTGCGCGACGGGCGACTGGCAGTGCTGCTGGGCAACTGGGCCTGTCGGGAGATTAGCAGCTAACATCGCTCAGACGCAACGCACGGCTTGCATCCCCAATGACCAGACAATGATGTCCCTCAGCCTGAGTTGATACTGACTGTGCCAGAAAGTTAGTAGATGCTTGGTTGTCGTGCTGCGTGCTCTGTGATTGCGCTGCTGCAGGGCGGGCATCCAGGCGGATGCTAAACCCTAGTGTCCAGCTGCCTCGAACTCCAGCTCGACAGCCGCTCACAACGCCGGACGAAGCTCAATGACTCAGATCCTACACAAGCTGCAGCATGTTCAGTGTTGCTGTAGCTGTCTTGCTGTGAGTGAAGCAGCCTGAGCGCTTGAAAATCAGGGAAGCATGGCGGATGCAGCGCCCGAGTGGGAGACCTCGAAGGAGAATTACCAGCCCAGCAGGGCCGGGCGGGCCGGGAAAGGTCTTGTGACCCCCAAGAAGGAGATACCACGTGCAGTGCTGGCAGAGACGGAGGAGCGCCGCAGGTCTGACGCGGAAACCTGACAGTCGTCTGAGACTGAGACACACCAAGCATGCTGCAATTTTCAGAAGCCACATGTGCGCGTTGTCCAACCTGAGGGTGCCGATGATCGCAGGACGTTCGAAAAGGAGCTGGCAGAGTATGCCGGGGACGACCCCCTGGACGTCTGGAACAGGTATGGCTGGTGACGCTGCATACCGTGCGCGACATCTCGCAGCCAGTAGCATCGTATCGGAGCGGCGCGTCGTCACGCATGTAGCAGGAAATGGAGTAACTCGTTGTGTGTACGCCGACGGGGCGCACCTCTCAGCAGGCTTGCCTGCTTGTTTCATGACGGGATTGAGCAGAGCTGGCGCGCCCTGATCACGCAGGTACGTCAAGTGGGTGCAGCAGGCGTACCCCGGCGGCGGTGCCAAGGCGCAGCTGGTGCCCCTGCTGGAGCGGTGTACCCGCGAGCTGGAGGGCCTCTTCCGCTACCGCACCGATCACCGCTACCTGCGACTGTGGATCCTCTATGTGCGCCAGATCTACAACTATCACATCCGTTCAGATGCTGCAGGTGGTGATATGCCGCCGTCACCTGCATATGCTTTGAACCCTTGCATAGTTGTGAGCGACGCCTGTTGCTTGCAGGCTAACCACGTTCCAGAGCCACAGGACGTGTTCACCCATCTGCGGGTGCGCGTGCTACTACATGCCCTGCTGAGGAGCAGCAGCGCCGAATGGCATGCTATGAAGGCGCAGGGCGTCCCAGCGCCTGCCATAGCGTGCTCATGTCCATGACAGCTGCTCCCCATCAGATCCTGAAGAGCATCCCATGCTTCTGTACAGGACAAGGGCATCGGGCAGGATCAGACGCTGTACTACACAGCGTACGCAACATTCCTGGAGATGCGTGGGGCGCACACGCGTGCGCGAGAAGTCTACAAGGATGGCCTGGCCAAGTGCGCCAGTCCGTGCTCGTGACTGTCAGTCTTGATGCCTGATCGCCCATGCCGCACAAGGCGGAGCCATCCAGGATGGCTTGGTGCGATAGCGTCATGCACCCTTGATGGTGGCAGTCGGCAGGACTGTGATGCTGACGAGTTGCCTTCTTGGTGAGGGCTACCATAAGCAAGTGATCGACAAGAGGCCCGAATGTGGGACATTATCTCTGTATCTACGCGCAGCTACGCCGCGCCGCCGGATCAGCTGCGGAAGAAGTCCGAGGATTTCGAGGCTCGCATGGTAAGTACTGCGCCCAACACCAACCTGACTATGGCCCCAAGGCTGCCAACTCTTATTACATTATTACAAGCACAAGCCAGGCAGCTGGAGCCTGACCGACTGCCCCAAGCAGCTGTTGTTATGGCCCATGCCACCAGTTTGCCCGCAGGTTGTACCCTTCTGCTGCATCTGTCCAATTCGTGCACCATGCTCTGCAGGTAGCACGGGAGGAGCGGCGGGCTCGGGGTGAGGCCGTTGCGGCAGACACTGAGCCTGCGCCCCGCGCCACCTTCGGGGAGCTGCCCACCAGGGCGCGGGCCCGGGCACGAGCAGGTGCTGTCCACCACCTATCCCAGCAAAGCGGATACCACACTTGGCCGTGCACTGGCATCGCCTGCTCCTTTGCTGGCTCCTGTCGACGGGTAGGCTCCACCACGCCAAAATGGCTGTCCAACGGTGGCAGCTCATGGCAGCGATCATGTAGCATTGACTGACGATCCTGGGTGGGATCCATTGCAGGCACCACCGCACGGCCACCCCGTAGCGGTTTGGCTGTGCCACGGCGGCCGGCCGGAGCTGAGGACGCAGAGAATGCCGCTCCGCCCAGCAATGCCAACGGCGAGCTGGCGGTCTTTACAGACGCAGAGTTTGGTGAGACCTGACTTCAGAAGCCTACCACCTGTCAATTTGCCCGCTTCCCAGACAGCCATATGAGGACCAGTGCCAAAAGGTGGCAGCTAGTATGCATATCTACAGGTTACAGCCTGTGCACGAAGGCTGCTCATCAAACACACTGCTTGGAGGCACAGCACTGATCAAGAGTGTTGGGTTTAGGCGGCGCTGAGGATGGGCCAGCATACTCGGCCCCACGCTCCACCCTGGAGCGCCTGCCGACGTTCGATGCTGGGCGCAAGGAGAACGCGCTGGCAGCCACGCCATGGGCAGGTACTGTGCTGCTTGGTTGGCTGACGAGTGTGTCCAATTGACTTGCCTCCTGGAATGCTCAATTGTCGTTTGGGTAGGGGCAACTCAAGAGGGGCCATGGCCCGTCGGCATGGTCTGTAGGCTTGAATGGTTCTCATGAAGGTTCAGCCGTGCGTGCAGGTGCACAGCTGCCGCAGCGCAGGGTCGGCGCAGCAGGCGCCGCATCAGCTGCCCCCGCACTGGATATCCCCGTCGATGAGGAGCTGGCGGATGCGCAGCCGCTGCCGCTGGACGCACAGCAGGTGACCCCGGAAGCTGACTGAAGCTGACTGTCTCAGCTGCGAGACAGGGTGCCTGGGCTGCTTGGTGGCTGTGGCTTTCAAGCCCCTGGGCAATCCAAGGCAGCTTGCACAGCCCGGGTGCGGCATCATTGTGCCGGGTGCCTGTGGCCAGCGCACCAGATATGGTGGTCTTTTGCCTGCTCGCAGAAGCCGCTGCGGAAGCGTCTGGATGGCGGGGCCGACTTGCAGCGCACCCTGGAGCACGATCCTCTCCGCCTGCGCACAGTGAGCTCGCGCATAACCAGGATTGCAACCGGACTGTTCGCTGACCCTGGTGGTTTACGGTTCACAGCCCACAACAGTGCTGAGCGTCAGTGGCAAATTCATTTCGCCATGCATGGACCTGGAGCAGCTGCCAAAGCGACGCTGCTTCAGAGTCAATATCACGGCTGCAGGCCCGACTGCCACCTGCTGCTGCACCGCCGCCGCCGCCGCCACAGTCCCAGAAGCGGGAGGCACGCGAGACGGAGTATGCATACGATGCAGCTGCGCTTAATCAGCCTGGTGCTGGCGACAGCGGCACTGCTGGCGGCGTGGACGCAGACGAAGCATGCTTCGAGGAGCTGCGGGCCAGGCACATGCAGCGGAAGCAGGCGGCAGCGGGAAGCGGCGCAGGCCAACCCGCATCTGCACATCCAGCGTCCGCAGTGCAGCCTGCACCTCAGCAGCAGCAGTCTACATCGTCACCGCAGCTGCAATCCCCACAGACAGAGCAGGCAGGCGCAGGGCAGCAGCCAGCGACATCGGCCTTTGCATCGGCCCCACCGCCCACAGAGGCGCTTGCAGCGGCAAATGTGCCAAGGGTCGATGTGCTGGGTGGTCTGGCAGCGGAGCAACTGGCAGCACCTATCTACCAGCCACTGCCTGCAGTCAGTCCAGCCAGTGACAATCCCAACAGGCCAGCTGCGGCTGATGTGCATGCAGTCACTGAGGATGCTGCAGCGGCTGACAGCACCAGTGCATCGGAGCAAGCTGCAGCATCGCAAACAGCACAGCCCTTGGCGCAGCCCACTGCAGCCTCAAATGACACAGAGCAGCAAGTGGTACTCCCGGTTGCTGTGTCACCAGCGCAGCAGCAATCTGCCACAGCAGCCACACATGCAGCAGGTACGGAGAATGCCGCGACAGTACCTGCTTCAAGGTCGCCCAGCAGCAAGCGCAAGCGCGGCGGTGGGCTGGCGCTGCGGCCCACCCCGCAGCAGGCTGCGGCCCCCAGCCGGCAGCAGCTGGACGCAGCGCCTGCGTCTGCGTTACCGGTGGCGGCTGCCTTGACCGCAGCTGCGGCAGCGCCATTCCCCAGCGGCGGTGCAGGGGCCGGAGATGACATGGACGACGTGTTTGCTGGCGCATTTGCTGGCCCCGTGCTGGAGCAGGTGCTCCCGCTTTTCCTTTCGCCCCTTTGAGGATCTTTGGATCCCTGGCTGCTGTCTATTAGAGTGCTGGTGAACTGCAATAGGTCAGTTCTGGCAACAGACTGCTGCTTGCCACAAAGCGGCCAAGACTCCGCATGCTGGCCTGCCAGGTTCCTGACAGCAGGATTGATTTGTGCAGGCACATTCAGCAGCCGCAATGGAGCCGACGCTGACCATCAACACGCGGGCGGCCTGGGCGGAGGTCAACGGCTGGTTCAGCGCGGATCTGCCCCACGAGGATGCCCCCTACGAGTGCATGCCCCACAATGATGCGGATTTCATGGGGGCGTCGGACTTTATGGCACTGGAGGCTGCAGCGTCAGCGGCCAGGCGGGAGAGAGCGACTGCAGCTGCGCAGCGGCCGCCGCTGCCGAGGCGCGCCAGCATGGGCACAGGTGGGGACTGTGACTTGTCTTGTTCCATATCAACACTTCGTGCGAGCGCTGTGGTGCAATGCGGCAAGTCGACATGACGCAGAGCATATGTCTGGCCTTCAGTACCTTTAGTAGCCTAAGGTGACCGGCAAAAGCCCCTGCGAGGCAGCAGGTCGAACAAGCACTGCAACTGCCTGAAGGCATGTTGCTCGCACACCTGTGCTACAGGGCCTGGCAGTCGCCTTGGGGGTGACGGCGCAGCCACCGGCAGCCTGGCCGCCGCGCGCGCCCGCCGCAGCCGCAGGTGCCACCTGCCCCAGATATATCGTGCATTGCAGCAGTTCTGAGCGCCCGAATTGTTGTGCAGCCGATGAGCAGCACAAAACTGCAGTCGCTTGCTGCATCAACAATCAGCTTGCTGTGTTTGCTACTGCCTGTGTGAGTTACTGTAGGACCCTAATGTCGTTGCAGTGCGGTCAGGTCTTCAACAGCCGTGAGTGCCGCACCAAATGCCTCCTGGCCGCCTGCAGGTCGTCCATCCTGCCGTCCGCCTTCACGCAGCCGATCATGATCCGGGAAGACACCGAGTACCTGAGCTTTGGCGACGGCGATCTGCCCCCCGCTTCTGGGTCAGCCGCTGTGCCTGGCACCGGCGGCAGCGGCAGCGGCGGCGGTCGCGAGGCAGCTGCCGCCCCATCAGCGGCGGATGAGACCGGCCCGCTGCCGATGTACGAGGATACGCAGTTCCTGACCGGCCCTGTGGCCGGCAGCAGCGGCCAGCTCTCGGGCGCCAGGGGCAGGACCGGCAGCGGCGGCGGCCTGGGCGGCGGGGATGACACTACAGGGCTGCTGGTGCGGGAGGACACGTGCTTCCTGCCGGATGCCCCGGTCGCAGGTGAGGTCACAGCAATGTTAGTGGCTGTCTCAGCTTCCTCAGACCCGCCGGTGCATCCACAGACTGCAGTGTTCACATATGAGGAGAACGCACTCGGCAGGCCGCCGCAACAGCAGCCTGAATTGTGTTGAAACAGTCGTTTGCTCTGGTACCAGTTGTGGTCTCTGTCCTGCAGCTGCCTCAGCAGCCCTGGAGCAGACCGGCGGCCTGCAACTGTACGAAGACACTGGCTTCCTCTCGGAGAACCTAGCGCCGCAGCCGGCAGGCCCGCAGGCAGTGTCCTCCCACCCTGTGGCGGCTACCTCTGCAGCCCTGGAGCACACGACCGGCCTGCAGCTGTACGAGGACACTGGCCTTCTGACAGAGAACCTGGCAGCGAGGCCTGCGAGGCCGCAGACGGTGTCATCAGCAGCTGACTCTGCCGCCCTGCAGCAGGTTGGCGGCCTGCAGCTGTACGAAGACACTGGCTTTCTCTCGGAGAACCTAGCACCAAGGCCTTCGGGGCCGCAGGCGGTGTCATCACACCCTGCAGCAGCTGCCTCCCCAGCGTCAGTGCCTGCTGAAGGCCTGGAGCTTCACGAGGACACAGGCTTTTTGTCAGAGAATGTTGCGCCGCAGCCGGCGGGGCCGCAGGCGGTGTCCATCCACCCTAGATTGGCTGTCGCAGCAGCCCTGCAGCAGACTGGCGGCCTGCAGGTGCTCGAGGACGCTAGGTTCTTGACAGAGAATGTGTCGCCGCAGCCTCTGTTTCCACCGGCGCCACCAGCAGCACCGCAGCTGCCGGCGGCAGCACCAGACCAGCACAGCAGCAGCCAGCAGGTGCGTCAGGACGCTCCCCCGCTGCATCACCTCCGCTGCAGCAGGCTATGTAGGCAGCCAATACACTTGATACAAAGTTGCAGGCAAACTGCTGTGAACATTGCTCTACAACCTCTGACATCTCCTGTACTCAGGAGTTTGACGAGGAGGCAGAGAACCAACCGCCAGCAGGGGTGGCATTGCAGCCGCTGCTGGGCCTGGCCAACGGCCACGCCGCCAAGCCGCCACTTCAGGCATGTCATGTCACTTGGCAGCTTTGTTGTGCTTATCCCAATGCCACTGCGCATGCCAAAATTTGCACATGCACACCGGGCCACATGGCCAGGCTTTGCTGCCGCACGCAAACCCACGAATCTTGGAACCTGGACTCGGGGCATGATCGGCATCATGCTGCGCAGGCAGTGGGTGAAGTGGAGGCGGCGGCACGTGGCATCAGCATCGGCAGCGGCGTCCCCGAGGGCGCCGAGCTCGATGCGCAGTGGGCCGTGCTGCCTGCCATCGCGCTGGCACAGGTGCGGTCTGCCTGGCATTGCAGTGGTTTCAGCAGCCACATTCCTGCTGAGCAGTGGGCGGTGTTACTGCCAAATGATGTGCTCCATATTCTCGTCGGTAACCGTCCTGTCAGCACGAGTGGATCCACGTTTGCATGGTGACCTGAGCTCAACCAGGTGACATGCAGTGCTGAAGCGTGCTGTCGATGTTGCCGCAGGCTGGCAGCACCGAGCAGGACGACTTTGAGGTCTTCCGAGATGCTTGACCACCTCTGGCAGCGGGAATGCGGATTGTTGCAGTAAGGAACCGCAAACAGCAGTGTGTATGCTATCGATAGTGAACAGAGGTGCACCGCTGTGCCTGCGGCAAACACTTGGAAGCGCCAGGCTTAGCTAGAAGCGTGATATTGGCGTTGCAAGTTGCTGCCATTTCTGTGCAGTGTCGCTGCTGTTGCCGTGCAGCATTGCATACAGCTTGGCACTGCATCGAAGGAGCATGTATGGTTGCTTCAGCACAGTTTCAGGGTTGTTTTTTGGCCGGCTATCTGCTGGTCTTTGTGAAATTGAACAATTCGCTGGCAGCTGGACACCGCCATTTGGACCGCCACAAGCTGGCGTGGCACTGCGGCTGAACTATCTCGTGCAAGTCAAGGTGCAAGTCGCACACAGCGATGCGTTTCACTGCTCTGAACTAATGTCTCATTCCGATGACCACCAAGCGTGCCCTTAGATCGCAAGCAGCCGGATCGATCGCCAGCGCGTCCAGGCACATCCAGCAATTGCTTACTGGCATGTCATCTTGGCCAAGTTTGTACTCCCTTCGCGACAAAATCACGTGAAACAACCCACTATCTGCATGCTAGTACAATCGCTGGCTGCCAGTCACTGACTTACAACAGCGAGAGCTCAGTAGCTGCAGCACTGCAGCGGAGTGGCGCTAGCAGATGTGCTCATCCGCAGCTAAATTATAGCAAAGCTGCAGCAGCTCAGCGGCAGTGGTCAGCTAACGAAGATCTGCATGGCGAAAGACAGCAGCCAGGGCTTCAAATGGTGCGAATGGCCGTGGGCAGGCGTGTTTTTTGGCCACCGCGGCTGTGTGTGAAGGCGCGTCGATACCTGCCGAGACGTGTCACAGCCGTACTCAATGAGTCTACGTGCTGGTGCCATGCAGGCGTAATGCGGTCGCAGGCTGCACGGCGGGGCTGGTCCCAGTGCTGGCGCTGCACCCGCTGGACGTGATCAAAACCCGGCTGCAGGGTAGGCTCGCCAATGCAGCCTTATCCTCATCCTGATGACAACTTGATCACCACCGTCTGGAACCAAAAGGGGGAAGTCTGGGACATGCTGCACAGGATAAATGCAGTCACCGGCGCAGACGCTGCTGGCACCGGCATTGCTCAGGTCATTGCTCCCTGATCTGGACACGATCGATGCCAGGGTTCTGTGTGGTTGCTCACCGCAGTTCTGGACGGCGTGAGGGGCGCGCTGCCGCTGTACCGCGGCGTGAGCGACGCGGTGAGCAGCATCGTGCGGCAGGAGGGGTGGCGCTCGCTGTACGCCGGGCTGACGCCGGCGCTCATCGGCGCAAGTGGGTTGCTATTCGTTCTACTTGAGAGTATGACCCACCCTGTAAAGGTGGAAGCATGCTTTGTCATGTGGATGGAGCTGTGTGGGCTGCAGTGCATGCTGGCTGTCTGCCGACACGCAGCAGCAGCAGCAGCAGCAGCTGCAGCACCCGCACATCGCTGAAGGTACTATGCTGTAAGGCCCTTGACTCTGCGCTGCAGGCGCATCCTGGGGCGTGTTCTTCTCGGCGTACAACCGCGCGCGGGCGCGGTACCAGCGTCGCGCCGGCACCGCGCAGCTCAGCCCGGCAGTCAACCTGGCGGCGGCCGCAGAGGCCGGCGCGCTGGTAAGTGGATGCAGAAGTACATCTTCAGACCATCAACATGGTTGGCAGCCTTGGCAGCTCTTTGATGTGGCTGCTGAGCATCCTGCCTCAGTTTGAAGCCGTCTTTCCTGTCCAGCCCTGCAGCGGCTCTGGCAACATCAGTAGCCACAGGATTTCTGCTGCTTCTGCTGCTCCTTCTGCTTGCAAGGCTGGTCGCAGGCAGAGCCGCCAGCAGCTTCAAATGCAGACGGCAGGAGCAGCTGCCAGAACGGCTGCCCAGCATGAGCTGGCTGAAGCACTCGAGGATCTGGCCGCCGCTGGGTTGCACCTTGTGGAATGTCCGTGTGTAAGGCGTGGCACCCCGCTGCAGGTGTCGTTCGTCACCAACCCCATCTGGGTGGTAAAGACGCGGCTGGAGCTGCAGCGCGGGGTGCGGTCAGCTTCAGGGGCGGCAGCTGCTGCGGCATCAGGGGTGACATCCGCAGCCGGGCATAAGGTGCGTCTTGAGACATGTTGGGGTTTTGCGGGTTTGTCACCCTGCAGAAGCGTGACAATGCGGAACAGCCGGCAGGTGCTCTTACTCAGAATATTGATGTATGCACTTGTTTGTCATCCAGCAGCAGACAGCCAGTGCAGTGCAGTGCAGTGCTTCAGGGATGCAACGCTGCAATATGGGGTGACATTCCATCCCGCAGGTCAGACAGGTGCTGCCGCCATACCGCGGTATGGTGGATGCAGTGAAGCAGATCGCCCGGGAGGAGGGCTTGGCTGGCTTCTACCGTGGGCTTGGCCCGTCTTTGCTGCTGGTGCGGAGACTTTATCACCTCTCTTGTTGGCTCGCATGCCAGCAGCGCTCCCATGCAAGTGGTGTGCAGCTTATAAGGTGGGGTGTTCATGTCAGCATCCTGCACTCATCTGCAATGAGCCGCCACCTGTACTCGCCGTTGTTGACTGCCGGCGGCTTGGCATGCAGGTGTCGCACGGCGCAATCCAGCTCATGGTGTATGAGGAGCTGAAGTCGCTGGCGGTGCACCACGGCGGCTCGGCGGCGGAGCAGAAGCGGCAGCAGGCGCACGTGGCGGCGTGGCGGCGGCAGCAGCGGGATGGCGGGAGCAGGGACAACGGCAGTGGGGCAGCTGACGATGCGCAGGGGCCCTGGGGCTACCGGCGGGATGCAGAGGATGCAGTGAGCTGCCCAATGCCATGCATCCAGAAGCCCACAGTCCGCTTTGCTTGCTTGTTTACAGCGCGCACGTGCAGCAGGACACGAGCCGCTTTGCTTGCTTGTGTACAGTGCGCAAGTCATGTGCAAGTGCAGCAGGACACGAGCCAATGGCTGGTGGTCCAACTCGTCAGAGGTGCGTAGAAGACCAGCTCACACCTCGCATGCCACTTGCAGGCTGCCAGGGGCGGGCCGCCGCTGCGCAAGCCCAGCAACGCAGAGGTGCTGGGCATGGGCGCGCTAAGCAAGCTGGCGGCCTCCGTGATCACCTACCCGCCACAGGTGAGCGTATTGACGACTTCCACACATCGACCAGGCGCTGCTGCACATTTCATGGACGGCAGCTGGGCATAGTGCAGGGAGACATCCATGGGCCATCAGCACCAGGCAGCTGCTCCCATCAGCTTCCGAATATCAACGCACATTTTCCTGAAATATTGACGGTGATGCGGTGTCGCTACACCAGGTGGTGCGGACGCGGCTGCAGCAGCGCATGGCGCGGCGCGCGATCCGCTACAGGTCGGGCGTGGATGTGCTGCGCATCACGCTGCGCCGCGAGGGCGTCAGCGGCCTGTACAAGGGGCTGCTGCCCAATGTGCTGCGCGTCATGCCCCAGGTGTGAGAACCGACTCGTCACTGAGGGTCGGTTAATTGCCCCCTTTTGGCGATGTGCAACTGTGCACACCCAGGGTCTCATGAGCAGTGTCCTGCTTGTCTGCGAACCTGGCAGCTGACAAACCTCTGTGGAATTTGGGTACCCCACTGCTCATGCAGGCATGCTTGTCCTCACCGCAAACAGTACCAATGTCCCATACGTGTAACGCCTTTCATGGTCCGCTTCCTGCAGTCAGCCCTGACGTTTCTGGTGTACGAGACCGTCATGAAGCTGCTGGAGGAGAGGAGCGTCTAGTCGGGTAGTGGTGACTGATACCCATTGCTGTGCGATCGCACGAATTTTTGTCTAGTATTTGTTGCCAACCAAGTTGATAGCACAAGACTGTCGTATGGCAAAGTCCAGGGTCATTCCTTGTAGAGTTTCGATCCATATCATGCTGCAAACCCCAAAAAAACTGTCCGCCGCCGCCGCCGCTACGAAAAACGGCTTACACAGGGTATATACGGCTTTTCCTGGCCAAAGTGCATCCACGCCTCTATAGCTCAGTGGTGGAGCATAACTTTCGTAAGGTTGGGGTCCTGTGTTCGATCCACAGTGGAGGCATTTTTGCTCGAGGTGTCGAAGTGCAGGCCACAACACAGTTTGCAGTGCACCTTACACTAGCGCACGCAACATTTACGCTGCACGCTTGCACACTGCTGATGTCCTAGCGCGCAAGACGCTGCTCATGCAGCGTGAACACTTTTGGCCATCATGTAACTGATCCACGGACACAGCAACCTGTTGAAAGATGTACAAGCGGGACCTGGGCATCCTGCTGGTGGCCGCCTTTGCTGTGTACTTCTCGCTGCAGGACGAGGGCACCTTCGCGTTTCGCAAGGCCTGGTGGGTGCTGTGCGCATGGCACGCAACACCGTGACATGCGGCCTTTTCCACGTATGTGCCTGCAATCTGATGTGGGTGGCGTTGGCACAGGTACCACCACCTGGATGAGGATGCGGGCTCACTTACAGCGGCTGACGTGCTGCCGCAGCCTGTGGTGGTGAGCTGCACCATGCGGCATTCGTCGGCAGGTCTGCACGTAGCACTCAGCGAAACTTGATGCACTCTCAGCTGTTCGTGCGCCGGACCAGAAGGCTGAACGTATGCGCAGGGTGACCTGAACGGAGATGGCGAGCCGGAGATCATCGTGGCCACGCATGAGGCCAAGCTCCGGGTGAGGCACGCCGGCGCACTCGCAGCATGTCCGCGACTGTGGCGGACTTCTGGGGCAGCACTTCTGCATCACCACAGCAAAGCGCCTACTGCACATACGCTGCTGCATACCAGCGCCTGTTGCGTCGTGCCGCATCAGCATCAGACGTTTGAACCAAGTGCACCTCAATTCCCTTGTCAGGTGCTGGCGCCGCGGCCGCCGGGGCGGGCGGGCGATGGCTTTGCCCCCGCCAAGAAGCTGGCAGAGATATCGCTGGCGCAGGTGCTACTGGTCTGAGCGCTTGTCTGCGACTACCCGGCCCGAAGTCCTTGAGTTACCAATGCGCGCTGTCAGCAGCAACAGTGTTGCTGATGCTTTATATCGTACAGCAGTTTCTTGAGCAAGCCCTGAATACTCGGAGCTTTACATGGTACGCTGCAGTCGGGCGCCGCCTTCAGCGGCTCTGCAAAAGCCGCCGCCATTGCCGTTGGCGCACTGGACACCCCTGCCAAGGAGTTTGTTCGGCCCTTTCCCAAGCAGGTGCTGCTGTACACCTGACAGCCCTTTCGACCCTCTGTTCAGGGACTGGGGCACATCCCACTGGTACCAGCAGTATGCAGACGTTGGCATCTACTTCGAAAGCGCATCCAAGTGGGCCCATGTTCGTGTTGACTGTCAAAACCTGACTGTGCAGGTCATTGTCGTGGTGACGCACGGCTGGCACGTGCTGTGCTTCGACCACAACCTGCAGCTGCTGTGGGACCGCAGCATCAAGGTACGGCTGCCGGCCCTCGTCAGCACAGCAGGAGGACTTGATACCATACACTCACCCATCATCTGTCACGCACAACACACGGTCGTGCCTGCTGCAGTCTCTAAAGCTCAACAACCATGCATCTCAGTTCCAGCACCCGTGCTGTCAAAGACATGATAGATACATTATTCTGCAGGAGGACCTGCCGCACCACGCGGCCATGGGGGAGGTGGCGGTGCACATCTCCAACCACACCATCCACAAGGGCGACCGCGGGCTGGTGGTGGTTGGGGCATCAGCGCACCTGGGCGAGCTGGGCGACGGCCTGGGTGAGGCGCACCCCCCGGGGGATATGGTGATCTGAAAACCCTGAGCAATTTGACAATGGCAACGGCATGCCGGCGCACCTGGGCGAGCTGGGCGACGGCCGGGGTGAGGCGCACCCCCCCGCGATACTGTGATCCGCATGACACCCCCTAAAACATCATGATGAATGAAGAAAGGTTTAAGTGTTCCGTCCTGCTCCGTCCTGCTTGACTATGCCGGCTTGGCAGGAAGGACAGGGGCCAACGCTTGCATCGCGTGCAGTCCAACATCATGCATGAACGTCAAGTGATGTAGAGCATGCACGGCTTTGTCCAGGGTCTTGTTCAAGAAAAGCCACGGCGACCCCAACACCAACATCGGGCCGTGGCCCACCGCGGACCCTGAACCCTGCGCCGTGCCGCAGGAGGCGACCTGGACGATGCGGACCCGCTGGACGCGGAGCTGGCGGCGGAGAGGGATGAGGCGCGCCGGCGGCGCTCCGCCCGCCTCGCCGGCTTCGAGGAGCTCAAGGTGGGATCGGGTAACACTCACCGCGAGGCATGTCCCGTTTTCATGCAGATGCAGGAGACCCTGTCGTCGTCATCTGTAATGCATCGTCCATCTGCGTAGACGACCCATTTTGTCTGGAATCCAACCCAGCCTCAGCAAGGGTGCCAGCTTCGTGTTCATTCACGTGCAGGACGCCAAAGGGGGCGTCGACGTCAGCCGCCATTTCTCCTACTACGCCTGGGAGGGGGGCGCGGGCTCCCTGCGCTGGAAGCATGAGGTGCGAAAACTGTCAGCCGATACGATGCGCGCTTCAGATTCTTAGCAGAGATCTTGCTCAATGTAGGGAAAGGAATCTGACATGATTTGCACTGCTGGGCAGCTGCACCCATGCACAGCAACAAGTGAAGACTGCTGTAGATGCCAACATTTCGATATTGCTACAGGGCAAGGACTTCCACCGGGACGCGGCGGAGCTGGCGGAGCAGCTTATCCCGCAGCACAACTACCGGCTGGACGCGGCCTCGCTGGCGGGGCGGCACTACGGGCAGGCCTCCTGCCGCGACTTCCGCGGCTCCGTGCTCCGCTCCATGCCCCACCGGTGGGCGTCTCGTTATTCTAAATTCTAAACCCTGTGTACTTGCACCAGTATTTATGTATTTGCACCAGTACGAATGCACTTACTGGGTGTGTCGGCAGCCATGAGAGCGTTAGAACCCCTGTCAACGACATGTGCAAACAGCTCCGAGCTGAGAGCGCACTGCAAGTGTGAGCGCATCGTTGCAGGCTGGCTGATGCTGCAAGGCGTGCGCAAGCCACAGCATTCATGCGGGTATGCTCATATTCCGAGCGTTGTGCTTGCATTGCGCAGGTGGGCGCGGCGGTCGGACACGCGGCTGGCGCTGTCGCACTTCCACCACCACAAGGCGGGGCGCGGGGCGCAGCGGCACCGCCTGGGGGCGCCCCCAGGTGCGCCATTATTCCAACCCTGAGCGTCCCGGGCCCTGCAGCGCCTGCTTCGCCACACCCTTGTGCTCGCGCCCGCCGGCACGGCTGCCGGCGCAGCGCCGGTGCGCGAAGGCGCCGCCCGGTGTGGCTTGTTGAGCAGGAGCAGCTGGCACGAGCAGGGGCTTGCTCATTCCCGCCGCACAGACGGCCTACCAGGGACTGCGTGCTGCACCATAACGTGGGTGCATCCTGGTAGCGTTCTCTGAGCGCAGGAATGAGCGAGCTTTTTGCTCATGCTGTACGGACAATGCACCCGCTGGTTTTCGTGCTGCGCCCGGCGCTGGGCTGTCATGCCTACCGTGCACATTTTGTGAACCCCTCAGCACACCATGCGCATGCTGCCCACGGAGCGTGACCATAGCACAGAAGATTGCCTGCCGTGGGCAACGTGCAAGTTTCACATACATGTGCATGGTACCGTGCAAGTGCTGGCTGCTGGCGTAGCAGCTGAGGCTCCAACCTGGTGCACCTGCAGAGAAGCTGGGGGTGGCACACAGGGGGCGGACGCCCAGCACCCGGGGGCAGCATGGCAAGGTGGCCGACAACAAGGTCGCCGCCACCATCAGCAAGGTGGGGCTTCGTTTACTGATGAAGGTTCCTCCTTGAAGGCGGCAGTGTTACCGCCGTGCGGGCAAAACCAACCTGTGCTGCTCCTGAGCGGGCGCACAGCACATGCTGATCATCAAGCATGATGACGGCAGCGCTGCTGGCCGTTGGCACTTGCGCAGCAACAGCGACACTCCTTCTTGTAGTAATCAGGAGCCAGGGTGCGCAGGTGACACTCATACAGCATCCTGCTAGCTGCGGAGCCGTGACCGCCTGAACCCTGTCGCTGGCTGCTGCAGCTGGCCAGCGGGGCGGTGAGCGGCGCCAAGGGCCGCCCGACGGCGCCCCACGCGGCGCCGACGGCGGCGGCGCAGCACTTCGGCCACGCCAACGTGCTGGTGGCGCACCTGCGGGAGGGCATCGAGGCCATCCACCTGTACACGGGTGCGCATTCCTGTGGGAGTCCTGTGGTGTGACGGCGGTCAAGCTGGTGCTCAAGTGCTGCTGCTTCTCTGAAGGTGTCTGTATCCGATGCATGCTCCCGCATGCTGCGGTCATGACCCTTCCAGCATCAACAAAAGCAGCAGCATAACTGCTGCGCCTGTCGATAAGTCTCGTTGCGACAGTTCACCTGTTGTGTCCCGCAGGGCGCACCATCTGCAAGCTGCACCTGCCGGCGCCGGGGCTGCACGCCGACATCAACGGCGACGGCGTGATGGACCACATCCAGGCGCACGGTGCGTGGTCATATTGTCGTTATAATGCACATCACATGTTTCCAAGAATGAGTGTGCATGTGTAAACAGCTGCGCTGCAGTGTGCGCTGTCCCAACAGCAGGCTTGGCGTCAATGCAAATAGATTGTAGTCACTGGAGAGCAGCGGCTGCCACCTGGACGAGTGTCTGCGTTCAGCTGCAACCGAGCAGTGGATTCAGCTGGGCAGACTACGACACGTGCAACGACGCTGCTCCGCCACATGTGCGTGCAGGCGGGCACCGGGAGGACCTGTCGGAGACGGGGCACCGGCAGCTGCCCGCCTGCTGGGGCACGGTGCACAGCGGGCTGCCGCCCAAGACGCCGCTGTTCAACGGCACCATCTGCCGCGGCAACTCGGCGTTCGCACAGCACGGTGGGGCCTCCTGCCTCGTCAACCTGAGATTGGTTCGGGAATGAGGCTCGGATCCAGTTGCAAGGCTGTTGCAGCATTTTGCTTGCGCAGTGGGCTGCAGCTGAGGATGTTTCTGTTCAGCGGCTGTGCGTCCTGCTGTTGAAACTGCACTCAATGGTGATGATGAGCAGCATCTGCAGAAATGTGGCCGTCAAAACTTCAGCAGCTTTAGGACTCCCGAGCCAAATGCTACACCCATTGGCAGCAGCACTCACTGAACTGACACCTGTGCGTGCTGCAGACTTCACAGAGCGCGCCTTCGGGCGGGAGCTGCTGGCGGCGTTGGAGGTGGCGCCCCCGGTGGCGCTGCCGGTGGTAGGTGCCAAGGGCCGCGTCCGCCGCTCGCGGGCGCACCCCGTGTTCGCCAACAGCCGCGGCGAGATCACGGCGTACGACGCGCACGGCAAGCTGCAATGGCAGGTGCGGTCCTTCACCTATACGTGTCCTCTCTCAAGAACATGGTTCTTGGCGTAGTGGGTCTGCAGAGATTGCCTCTTGCTGTGTCTGTTGCATACCACACTGCGCTTCAATGCCTGCAGTATTGCTTGAGCCACAGAGCAGAAGTCGAAGAGAGGAGTTGCGTGCGCCCACTTAGTGTTGGTGCATGCAGCTGCAATCGCTGGCACATGGCACAGCACGCTGCTCAACCCATGTCATGGCGGCGTCACGCCACAGGCTGGCCGCTCAGCGACTGCATCTCATCCTGACAACTACGCATCATGATGGTGCATATGATGCTGAGGGTGTTCCGCTGCTCTGCAGCTCACGGCGGGCACGTCTTGGACGAACGCGGTGGGCGACGCCGAGGGCCACAGCGTGGCGCCCACCCTGGAGGCAATCCCGCTGCGCTCCGTCGGCGCGGCGGTGGCGGTGCTGGCCGCCGGCGCGCACACGGCGGCCGTCATATCGGAGCACGGCCGCCTCCTTGACAGCCTGGAGCTGCCGGTGGGTCCGCATGCCAGGTCATGTCATGCCAGGTTTTGAGCCTGACAGCGCCTGACAGGGCTAATGGATTTGGCTAGGCTGTCCGCTTCTAGGCCTTGGCCCAGAGCCAGGGGCACAGCGACCCGCCGATTTAGGCAAGTCCACTACTCTTAGTACGCGCTGATTCCAGTGTTGCTGCCTCAGGCGCCGCCGCTGCTGCCGCTCCTGGTGGTGGACTACAGCTTCGACCGCTTCACCGACATCATCCTCACCACGCGGGACGGCTACTACGGCTTCACCCAGGTGCGCTCTCTTTGGTGGCGCATGCTGTCCTGTGCTCTTCAGGGCCATCACATTTGTTGATCCAAACATGAACAAGTCCACTAGCCTCATCAGCTGCATGACCCTGATGCGATGGAGCAAGTCTTGGGGTCATCGTGCAGGTGCGGACGATCGGCGGCGTGCCGTTTGGGGCGCTCGTGGCGTTCGTGATAGTGGGCATGGTGGCGGTGTATGCATCCCAGCAGTCGGGCGGCAGCCGGAAGCGCAAGGGGCGCTCCACTGACCGCACTGACTGATTTAGGGTTCTCAGCACGAAGTGCATGTGGTGTGATGCCAGTGGGAACTCAGCTGTGCAGCATAGACGTTCCACTGAGTGGGAGAGAGGGGAAGGAGAGAGGGAGGAATGGTCGCAATGTCCAACTTCTGCTGCCACCCTGGAGGGTCCAGCTTCACATCAGCTTCACCCGGTCGGTTGATCCACGTGAACCGGTGCCACCAAATGCCCACAGTTGCTCTGCGTGCACTGGTGACTTCAGCGACGCACCCCTGTCTTGTATTGTTCTGCAGCGAACATACGGAAGCTGTTACACCGCCTGGATCTCTTGCCAAAGGCACCCTGTACCCACCACAGCAGCGAATCCCTGTCTCGGAGACACAACCACAGGGTGCCATCGCGATCCGCTGAGGCACACGGCCTCATCTCGTGGGTCACAGCTTCCAGCCACTGTACAGGATGTCGACGGCCGCAAGTAGACGGGATACCGAGCGGCGGCGCTCGATCAGTCAGCGGCGGCCTGGTGTGTGCACTTACATGTCTTGTGGACTGCAGATACAGCATGTATTGCGCTGCACCATGGGTAGCATGCGCCTCCGCAGCCAGCAATGGGCTGCTGCTGCATATCAGCTGTAAATTGCCAGCGAGGCGGCCACATGCCTGCACCATGCATGCCACTGCTTGCACTCCTGTTTTAATGAGTGCCAGCCTGTTGAGCTGTGCAGGTCAAAAACATGTGGTACAGTATACCAGCAGAGCATGGCGCGGGATTCGGGGGCTCTTTACTGCAAGGTTGACTGCTATGAGAAACACTGGCGCTGATGCTGTTCGCATGCTACCCTGCACGCCAGGCTCGCAGCCCGCCAGCCGCACGGGGTCGCTGGAGGAGCCGCTGTTTGCGCCGGGGGCGCACGAGGCGGAGCGCGGCGGGCAGCAGGGTGTGGTCGCCGACGGGGAGTTCGTCACCATGGAGCACTTCTCGCAGCGCGCGCAGTGGCTACGGGCTGGTGAGGCCCTTGCTCAAGGGTAGTAAACAGCGAACTCAAGCCAAGCAACGCATGCTGGTGTCGCATGCCCTGTCCAGATTCCAGTGGCAATGGGGGCTGACATGGAGGTACAGCCTCGTTGCTGTTCTTTCCTTCGCATCCTGACTGCGACACTAGTTGCTCAGCACTCCAGAGGGTCGAGACTCAGCTATCGCCACCATTCATGCCAGGGGTGCTGGGCGCCAACGATGGTCTGGTCAGCGTGGCGTCGCTGATGATGGGCGTGGGCGGCGGCACCGAGGACGTGCGCACGCTGGTGCTGTCCGGGCTGTCGGGCCTCGTGGGCGGCGCCCTGTCCATGGCAGGTGATCTTCAGTGCTCTGGTGGAGTAGGTTTACCAAGTACGTACGCACGCTGGTGCTGTCCGGGCTGTCGGGCCTCGTGGACAGGCGCCCTGTCCAATGGCAGGTGACGCCGGCGCACTGGGGACAGCTTTCAGCAGCTGACTCACAGGACAAAGCTACCACACGCACGCTGCTAGGGCTGGCTGAGCTTGGCCGTGATGTGGGTGTCTTTGGTGGTGGTGCAGCCGGCGAGTACATCTCGGTGTACAGCCAGAAGGACTCGCAGGAGGCCGACATGGCGAAGGAGAAGGCGGCGCAGCAACATGTGCGGCACTTCTTTTTCGATGCACTTCCTTGAGGATCCTACCCCACAGTGATGCTAGTCTCCAGCCTCTGCTGTGTGCTGCACCTCGTGCATGCATGGCAGCCAGCCATGAGGTCCAAGATCAAGTGCAAACCTTGAACTGGTGTTTGCGTGTTTTGCATGCCACCTGTCTATGTGCAGGCTGCTCAGTCAAACCGTGACGACTTTGTGTACTATGCGAACACACAGGGGCCGCAGATGCGGCAGTACGAGCTGGATGAGCTAACCAAAATCTATGAGGACCGCGGCCTGCCATCGGGCCTGGCAAAGGAGGTCGCCATGCACCTGACGAAGAATGACGGTGGGTGACGCGGTGTGCTGGCGTGCTGCTTACGTTGCAGCCAGGGCAGATGCCTGCGACTTAGCTGCGCCATGCCACTGGGCTGGTCGACATGACTATGCGCATGGGGCAGCAGTCCATCAGGGATCGGCAATGATGCATCATTGCAGGCTGCGACGCTCAGCAGACTGCTGCAGTATGCTGCACATTCCTCACAACATTTCGTGCTTTTCGCAGTGCTGGCAGCCCACGCACGGGATGAGCTGGGCATCGACCCCGATGACCTAGCAAACCCAGTCCAGGTGACCAAACTGCAGCATGACCTGCGCAGGAGCATTGCCAGGGATGCACCATCACTGGTTACCGCCGATGATCATGGCGGGTAACCGCACTTCAGGGCAAATGGTTCTCACCATGTGCCCAGGCTTTGCAAGCCATACTTTTCCTCTGATGCAGGCATCTGTCGCCTCAGCAATCAGCTTCTCCATAGGCGCCGCCATCCCGCTGCTGAGCGCCGCCTTCATCAAGGACCACATGATCAGGTGGGGTGGCCACCCTGCACCGGTCGCCTCGGCAGCACCCTGAGACAGCGCCAGTATGCCATGTCAATACAGCTTGCCGGCAGAGAAACTGGCTGCATACACTTGTTGGAGGGCTGCGCAGCAGCTAGCTAATGCAAAAGAAATTGTGCATGGTTCATGCCCGCACCTGCAGGCTGTACGTGGTGCTGGCGGCGTCGACGCTGGGGCTGGCCATCTTTGGCGCGATCGGCGCCGCCCTGGGCGGCGCCAGCATGCTGCGTGGCTCCATCCGCGTTGTGATCGGCGGCGTCCTCGCCATGGCGGTGAGTGTCTCGTGACAATGAGTCCGCTCGGTGGGTTTCACTGCCGAGCATGTGTGACTCCTCAGATGGCCGGGTGCTGGTTTGCGCCCTGTTTAGATGGCCTACTGCCTACAACGCAGGTGACCTATGGCGTGGGGCGCCTGTTTGGAGAGTGACTCGCACCGTGGCAGAGGAGCCACTCAATGCAGGTGATACTGGACACGCAGCGGGGTGGTGAAGGCTGTACGATATGGCATATGCAGACAAGAAGCAGACAGCTGAGGGGTGCTGTAGGGTCACAAACTATCTGTGGGATGTCGACATTCGTTTGGCACTGGAAGGGTGTATGCAGGGCTGGCACACGGCACTAACCTGCACACCCCACGCCATTTGTAGCTATCTGAGGCTGATGTTGTCCCTGGACGACGCATCAACTTGCTTGGTAGAGAACATTACTTTGTCGGAATGTTGTTCCTGTGGATTGCCCTACTTTGATGGTAACTGGCTTGGCATCGAACCACTGTCTGCTGGAGTGCTCCCTGCCAGCTGTTGTAATGCCCGGTTGCAACATGCAGCAAGAGCGGCTTGACAACATAAAGCGTTCACACTTCACACATTGTCGGAACTGCTGGCAGCACATATGGTGAACAACACGCCAAATTAAGCTGTCCAGTGGTATCGACAACAGGCTTCATATGTAGACACTGGCAGAGAGCCTGTCCTTGGTGGAAGGAAGTTGCGCTGCCTACCACCCAATGCGCACTGCTGCCACTGCCACCTACACAGCAACAAAAGGATCGATCGTGCTATGCTTTCCATAATCAGCATTGGCAGCAACGCAGCCGTCTCGAACGAAGGGTATGTTGGCAGACTGCCAGCTTGAGAGCAGTTCATCAACCTTGACCGTCTACACTGTACCCCACCTTGTACTCGTCAGCTGCTGTAACCGGCTCCTCGTCATCACTGGAGGCGTCTGGCGCATCGTCTGGCTCAGGATCGCCTGCAGCACATGTGTGCAGCACTGGGCAGCGTGCGCATTGCGCCCCTTTGTCAACAGTACATAAGGTGCAACCTGAAGCGTATGGGATCAGGTTGCCAGGAGGGATCAGCAGGATTTACTGAGCAGTAGGGACAAGGCCCAGTAGAGACAATGAATAGCGTCGATGCACTGCGTACCCAGCTTGGGCAGGATGATGCCAGAGTTCCAGCTCATGCCGCCACGCACCACCTGGAGCAGGATGATCATGGGCGAATGTGAGCTGCTGGCTGGTGTTCAGGTTGCTGATTCAGATTGATAGTGTCGACCAATATCAGAGCAATACCACCATGGCGTGCAATGTTGACAAAGTCGCTGGCATCTGATATAATAGCGCAACCTTGAGCTCCACGTGCTTGAAAGGCACCACCGCCTCAACCACCGAGTGGTCCACGCCTTTCTGCATGGTGCGTGGCTATTGATCAATGATGCGGCAGTCGTATGTCGTACAATGACACTTCAGCAAATCGCAACAATGCCTGAGCAAGTGGCATGAGGACTCACTGGGTATGGAACCGCAACTTTGATCTTGGCACGAGCTGCAAGGCATATATGTGCAGCACCTGGTCCTCTGAATGCACCGATGCATGACAAATGCACGCCAACCTCCAGCACAGCTCAGCGTGAAGGCAGGGACCACCTCATACCGGATCAGGGACACGGCAGCTGCATGCAGTGTGTGCACCCTGATCAACGCCGCCTGGCACGAGGTCGATGATGGACGGCAGCGAGATGGTCTCGAATGCCTGCCGCACCGCCTTGACTGCAGCCACCGTGTCGTCCTGCCCTGCAGCAGTCACCCTAAAGGTCTATGCTAGATACCTAGCCTCTGCAGCTGTTGTAGCTGTCCAGCAGGTTTGACCACGTGCGTGCGCTTGATATTTCAACTATTTGGCAACAACAAGACAGTGAACCGCTGCAATGATCACATACCGTGCAGCTCAACGCCAAGCGCGGCTGTGTTGACGGCAAGCACCTGCAAGCAAATGCGCGAGAGTGCTTGCTTCACTTTCCTGCTAATATGCGTAGCAGAAGCTGACGCTGACGCTGGCAAGTTCGTAATACTGCCTGGCTGTGGCTCGTATACAAAGCTGGTATACATCAGCATGCATGACCATCCACTGAGCGCACCTTGGTCCAGCCCTGTGCAGACACACACGCAAATGGGCGCAATCATTGCAGCCTTGCTCCACAGATGTATATATAGCTGCTACAGACGGTGATGTCCATTGCAATCAGAAAGACAGTGATGAAGGGTAGCGGACCTTTGGTGTGCGGACCTTGGCATCGTCAAACACATCTGGAGTGACCTGCCAGCACAAACCAACGCAATGTCACTGCACCCAAGCATACCACATTGCTTGGCTCATCACATGCCCATCAGGTGTGTGGAATCTGTATGCAGGAAGGCCACATTTGCACAGGCATCGCCCTGCATCCAACGTGTCGCAGCAGTGATGGCGTACCTGGTCCATTACTGTGCTGCGGGACGCCGACATGAAGCCCCAGCTGGGCGGTCTCTCCGGCGTCAGGGTGGCCGCACGCAGAGAGCCCAGGCCGGGCAGCAGGGCGTGCCTGCTGTGCAGGCTGCGTGCTGCGGCGACGGGGCGCAGGGTGGCACGGCCACTCAGCAGTATCTTGGCTGTGGCGCCTGTCATTGCTGCACAGTTTGTACTACAGCTTTCTCCTGGGTTGCAGACGGAGATACCTGCTGCTATAAAGCAGATTCTATCCTGCACCTGTACCTGACAGTCTGAAGCTTGAACTGGCGAAGTTTGCCGCGGATGCTGTGTGTCGGAGCATGCAGAACTGACGTCCTGTCAGCAGATGCAATGGTGCTGGTGTCGAGCTGCCGCCAGTTATCTTGGAGCGGCAAACAAAACCCTGTGCATGTGTGCATGCATCGTGGAGATGTGCAGGCTTGCCTCAGCATCAGAGCGTGCTTGCGACGGTAACAATGCGTAAGACAGTCTAGGATATGCCTGCAGCCGCTTGCTGCTCTCAAAGCAGCATTTGCTGTGCACACTCCCATTTTGCATTTCGACACATCCCTGCAGGTCGAACTACACGTGCAGCTTTCAAGCATGATCAGATAGCTTGCAACACCTCGAAGCTAGCATTCAAGCGTACTGCCTTTGTTACGTCGACCATCTGCACGTCACAGTGCCGCAGCAGTGCATCCAGCTTTCTCTGCGGCAGCATCGGATTGCGCCCACTCATCAGATCATTCCATTGGCAGCATAGCAGCACCGCAGCCAGGCCGCTTAGGCCAGCGATGCCCGTCGAGGCGGCTGCGGCGGCAGGAGAGACCGCATCTGCGCCGCCATCAGCAGCTGCACCTCCGCCCGCTGGTGGTACCGCATCCTTCGGCGGTGCAATGCCGAAGGCTGAGATTGGCGCCCTGGACTTCCTGAAGGCAAGACAGATGGTCATGGTTCCACAGCCCGCATCTCTCGCTTGAGCGTGCATGGCGCCAGCATGCATTTGGTGGCACCGTTGATGTGGCGCCATGATCGGCATGCACTAAGGGCAGTGCGATGTAGGGTTGCTGAACATGTTATACAGGCTCACCCGGAGTACGATGGGCGGGGAGTGGTGGTGGCCATTTTCGACACAGGGGTGGACCCCGGCGCCGCGGGCCTGCAGACCACACCGGACGGCCGCCCCAAGATCATCGACATCTTGGTGCGCGCTGGACTTAAGCTGCTTTGATCACTTGCACATGCACTTGTGTTAGGTCGCACAGCTGACAAACACAACGTGATGCTCTACCACGATACGATTGGTGCTTCACCAGTCGGTGATAGATACATGTTGGTATGCATCTGTCTGGGTATAACGATCTGCATCTGCATGTGTGCTGCACTTGCCGCTGATTCAACACCACTCATCTTTCCATCAAGGTTACCGCCACCATGTGCAGCAGCAGATTCTGTCAGCAATGATGCCAATTCAGCACTCCTGAACCGTCATGACTCCTGCATGCATCGATCATCATGATTGTGCTTTGCGCTGCGCAGGACGGGACAGGTAGCGGGGACGTGGACACCTCAACGGTGCAGCGGCTGGGCGATGACTACTTAGACAAGGACTACAAGGGCGACAAGGGTTTACTGGCGGGCGTGCCGGGCTCCGGCAAGCTGCGCGTCAACCCCGACTGGAAAAACCCTTCAGGTGGTCTTCGCTTTACATCAGCATGTTGTGGCAGTACAGTTTACTTGAAGCCCGACCAATGCCCAGCACTGTGGTCAGGCGCAAGCAGTGGCGCAAGCAGTGGCCAGTGGCACCTTGCACTGCTGCTTGAAACTGTGCCATGGTGTTGTTCATTGGTTCGAGTCCTCGTATACCTCCATGCCATGAAACCCCCTGTCTTCATACCGCTGCATCGCGTCAGACATGACCGGCGCCATGCCTTTGTGACAGAACAGAAACATGACGCAAATCAGTTTGTCTCCAGGCGACTGGCATGTGGGCGCCAAGCGTGCCTTCGAGCTGTTCCCGGGCGGCCTGGAGAAGCGCATCAAGGGGGAGCGCAAGATGCGCTTTGCCGAGGAGCAGCGCGCCGCGCTGACAGCCGCCACCGCTGCCGCCGCCGCGGCACCCAAGGCGAGCTTTGCCGCTCAGCAGCTGTGCAGGATCATGCGCAAGCGTACGGCTCCCCAAGCCTGCAGCATGCAGCGAGGATGCTCGCACCTCTGCCCTGGCAAGGCCTCGCCTGCTTGCATGGATCATGCTCACCTGCAAGTGGGCCGCCCTGCAGTGCCCGACATGCAGCTGCAGCTGATACAGGGCAGCGCGGAGGCGGACAAGAAGCAGCGGAAGGAGTTGGAGGAGCGCGCCGCCCTGCTGCGGGAGCTGGACGAGAAGCCCGAGGACCTGGGTGCGTGGTGGTAGTGTGAACACCGACGCAGCTCGTCACTTGCTGAGTGCCACAGCTCTGCGGCCTAGCTTTTCTGCTGCAGTGGCAGCAGCAATCATGCTGTGGCACACTCGCAGCCCTGCAGGTGGTGGCGGGCAGCCACTGGTGAACAGCTACCTGTTCCCAGGCTAGCTTTGCTGCAGACTGATAGGATGCGGGACTGGTATCATGTTGCATGCCAAATGAATAGGATGTCGGATTTGTAGAAATCTGTAATGCAGGCCCATGGCTGGAGTGCGTGGTGTGGCACGACGGCGAGCACTGGCGCGCGGCCATCGACAGCAGCGACCTGTACGCCCCCGGCGACGGCCGCGGCCTGCTGGCGGACTTCCAGCCGATGACCGACTTCGATGTCGAGCGGCAGTACGCCACGCTGAGGTGGATGCTAGGCCCTTGTGTTCCATCGAAGCACAGCAATGAATACAGCACGTACAGATCGGCACACCATACTGACGCTGGCTGCAACACCAGCCAGGCTGCAATAACAGCCAGACGACTCCGGTTCCATATCAGAGAGGCTGAACCACACACCACACACCACATATGCCCCTGCAGCGACGAGGACGCGCTCAACTTTGGCGTGCACATCTACGACGAGGGCAAGGTGCTGTCCATCGTCGCCGACGCCGGCAGCCACGGCACCCACGTCGCGGGCATCACCGCGGCCTACCATGAAGACCAGCCCGAGCTGAATGGCATGGCTCCAGGTGGCCTTCTTGGGAGCGCTCCCTGCATTCTGTGCGTGCTGAACCCGATGCAGAACAGCTGCCACTGGATGTGTGTGCTTGGAGCTTCATTCATCCTGTCTCTCGAGGCCTGCTGCAGCTTTCGTCTTCCTGCAGCATGTTGCAACCCAAGTGTAGCAGAACCTGCACTCGGCAGAGGTAGCTCGAGCCCTGCCGTGTGAAAGTTCTGACAACATGGGCTGCACACACCCAGCTTGAGTTCGTTTGCCAGGACATACTGTCTAATTGTACAATTACAGCATGCTACGTGGCAAGTCGTGGTTTCGAAGCCCCGTGGTGGACATGGCGCAGGCGCGCAGATCATCAGCTGCAAGATTGGCGACAGCCGGCTGGGCAGCATGGAGACGATCACCGGGCTGTCGCGCGCCATCGCCGCCGTCATCGCCCACAAGGCGGACCTCATCAACATGAGCTACGGCGAGGTGCGTGGTATCTGATCCGCTCAATAAAACTTCGAACCGACAGCTGATGTCTGCAAATTCTGAAAGGTACACGAGCCAGGTTAGGAGTTTGCAACCCCATCCTGAGAACTCAGTCGTGGGGTTACATCCTTCCAATGGCTCCTGTACAGAGTGACTGTGCTGGTACACCGGCATCTAGTGCATACTTTGTTGACATGATGTTACACACATTTGCCACTCAGTCTGAATGGTCCAATATGGCACGCAGGCGACCGCGACGCCCAACGTGGGGCGCTTCATGGACCTGGCCGCCGAGGTGGTGCACCGCCAGGGCGTCATCTTCATCTCCTCCGCAGGTGAAAAACCCTGCTTGCTTATGCATTTTGAGACACATGTCAAGCGTATGTCGTGCCTCATCTCATGAGAAGTATGTTGGGTCCGTAGCCTGAGTGTTTGCCCACATAAACCATCTGTACAGGCAATGCGGGCCCGGCGCTGAGCACTGCCGGCGCGCCCGGCGGCACCGGCGGGCCCCTGATCTCCATCGGCGCCTACGTCAGTGCCGACATGGCCACGTCCGCGCACTCCGTGAGGTAGGCTGTCGACAGCAGCCTCTGGAGTGCCGGATTACATCCGACAGTAGTGACACTGAGATGATTGCTGACTCTTCTACCAATGTTGAACTTGCTGGCAGTTGAGCAGAAGCATTGCCTTGGTGGGGGCACGTGTTGTTCATGTACCAGATTTATCAGCGCTCGTAGCACATGCCTCGTATCAGATGCCACTGCTAGACCTTGACAATTGGCAACAACAGGGATGCGGCGGGGGCGGGGCGCAACTACAACTGGAGCAGCAGGGGGCCTACAAATGACGGGGAGCGTGGCGTGGCGCTGTCTGCCCCCGGCGGCGCCATCGCCCCCGTGCCCCAGGTGGTGGACCAAGCTGCCTTGTTTTGTTGGAACCCCTTGATGTAAAGCTCCCCGAGATCCCTTCCCTCATCCACACTGCCTCTAGGTGGATGACTATTGGACCGCCTGACTTGATCGATCTGCGTGCCTGCGCTTGTCACGAGTGAAAGGTTGTTATCGGCTGCGCGGCTGCTGACCGTCTGCCCATGTTTTCACAAATGCCCATGCCGTTGTACATCGGATCTGCACTGTGGCCCGGGGTATTCACACATGCCCATGCCGTAGTGCAGTGTATCTGTACTGTGGCGTGGAATTCTGTGTTCTTGGGCAGGCGAAAGCCTGTTGATGGCTGTGCGGCAGCCTGCGACGGCAACCTGCGGTTGGCAGCATCCTGATGCTTGCATGCACTGTACCTTTGGAAAGATTGGTCGACACCATGTGGCACTGTTGAAAATACCTGATATCCACCCCGCAGTGGACGATGGCGGCACGGCAGCTGATGAACGGCACGTCCATGGCATCGCCCTGCGCCGCGGGCGGCGTGGCGCTGCTGGTGTCCGGGCTCAAAGCCACCGGCCAGGCGCGCAGCCCCAACAGGTGGGCAGAACCCTTTGCAACAGCCACGAGAACTGCAGGCCACATCAGTCACCCACCATGTGCACGTTCGGCGTGTGGCCACTGCACTGCTAAGCTCAAACCCCGGCAGACATGCGGCTCACCATCGGCTGCCACCCTGATACACCGTGGCGCTTGAGACTGTGACGACTGTTGCTGTGAGCACGATCGCTGCACACCCTGCACGTCAAGCCGAAGCAGGCGTCTGCTTGGCTCGGCTGGCAATGGAAGACGGCTGATGGTGCTCATGAATGCATGAGTCACTGTAGGGGCAAGGCATCATGCCCCTGCAGAGTGGAAACATTGCCGTGTCAGGCCTGGCAGCATGCCAATGGTAATGGATATGTTGTTGTTGTAAATCCTAAACCTTGGCGCAGAGTGCGGAGGGCACTGGAGAACACAGCCAAGCCGCTGGGCGGCGACGCGTCTGACGCTAAGCTCACCTATGGCTGCGGCCTGCTGCAGGTACTGATCCGATCAACGCACAGACTGTTGCTAAGTTTCAGGCAGAACGACACCATGGCTGCTGCACATGATGCTGTGCCACGCTGATCTGCATGGCTCGTTGAGATCTTTTTGTTCTACTCGTAGTAACATCTGGTGCTGCACCTTGCTGACTGTCCTGCACAACCTGCTTTCACATGACATGACGCCATGCGCTGATTGGCTCAGCAGAACCTCTTGCCCATCAAGATGTGCCGCGCCGCAGGTGCACAAGGCGTTCGAGTACCTGGAGAAGTCGCAGGACGCGGATCAGCCGGACGTCCGGTATGAGGTGCGCGTGCGGCGGCCCAACGGCGCTACCACCGGCCGCGGCATCTACCTGCGGGAGCCGCTGGACACGCTGCACCGGCTGACGTTCATGGCGGACGTGCGGCCCACCTTCCACGAGGTGGTATTCTCATACCGATCTAGAGTGTCTGAAATCCTGTAAAGACTTGCATACACCTGCGGGAGCAGCTGGACCTACTGCACCCGCTGAAGTTTATTGCGGACGCCCGGGGCACCTTGCACGACGCGCCGCACTCAAAAACCCTTGCACCCTCAAGACCTCCGTGCACCTGCTGAAGCCACTGAAACCCTGCACAGGCTGACATATATGGCAGACATGCTCCATATTCTGCGGGATTGCAAGCTTAATATGACCCTGTGTGCAGCCCGCTGCCATCCACTTTTCCTACACTGTGCCACCCAAAGTATTCGGGGGGCTCTGCACGGGAAACATTGGATGCCAGCGCAGGCTGTGGGTGCCATCTGAGACCGCCTGTCAGGCTCACAGCCACCAATGTCAGATATGTTTGACATGCTGCAGACGCTTCTGCTGTCAAACTGCCTAGGATGCGGACGTGAAGAGCGAGAAGGTGGCCATGGAGGACCGGCTCACGCTCAAGGCGACAGCGCCATGGCTGTCTGTGCCGACCGCCCTGATGCTCGCCTCCAACGGCCGGAACTTCGAGATCGAGGTGCGGCAGGGGTATGCGCTGCAAGATGTGCAGCCCATCGCTGGCTAGCAACTGTGCAATACTACAAGCAGATGCTGCGTCATTGAGGCACTATTTGAGCCTAGGTCTCAGCTGCTGCGGCAGCTGAGATGGCTGGGGGTGGTCTTTGCAGCTGTGATTCCCTGCTGCGCAGGTGAATGCTGCGGAGCTGCCGGAGGGGCTGCACTCTGCAGAGGTCACCGGCGAGGACAGCTCAGCGCCGTGGCGCGGGCCCCTGTTCAGGCGCGTCTCCGCCATCTGCTGTACTCCAGTCTTCAGCAGCATGCCCGACTTTGAACACCAAGGTTCGTACCTGAAGTTCTAACCTAGCAACATGCAATATGGTGCAAATGCCTGCTCTGCAGGGTGCCCGTGACTGTGGTGCGGCCGCTGTCCGTGCCGACCGCAGCGGATGGCGGCGACGCCATTCTGCGCCTTGGCAAGCAGGCCTACTCTCCAGGTCTGTCTACGGTGTAGTCAACGCTCCGGAATCAATATCAGTTTCTTGAGGATGTACAGCAATACATGAAGGCAGCGGATGCACGCGGCTTCTTCTGATACAGATGCATGGCACAACCAGACCGAAGCGGGTACAGGCAGCACCCACAGTGTGCTAACGTGCTAGCTCCATGTCAGATTGATGATTTTGGGTGACATCATGCCACGCAGGCAGCGAGTCCCGGCGATTTATCGCGGTGCCAGAGGGCGCAACATGGGCTGAGCTGCGCACCTTTGCTGGAGACCACCCCACGCCGCGGGTGAGCAGAGCGGTTGAATCATCTAGCTTGGGATCGTTGCACATGCGCAAGGCAGCTTGGCATGCCTGTTAGCATCACCTGCATCAGGGTATCCCTAGGTCAGGATGGCTGCCTGGTAGATGCAAAACTACAAACATCCGAATCCAGGGAAACGAGCAGCTGTTCTGCTCGGGCAGCTGGATGCAGAAGTTCAAAGACGTATCAGTGCTGCTAATTGCAGATGTTCATGCTGCGGGCGACGCAGCTGCTGCCGCACACGCGGCACACGTCCCTGGAGAAGACGGCGCACGCAGTCCTCACTGGGCACGCCCGGCATACCACCACATTCAAGGTGTCCGGCACTGTGATGGACTCCCAGTGTCGTGAGTCATTGAGCAAGCTTGACTGTAAGCTTGACTGCACATGGATTCCCTCGAGGGTCACTGTCCGAGCACCGCCCCAGCTTCTAGGTGAAGCTGGTGTCACAGACATACACCGAGTAAAGGGTTGACATGTCTGTGCCCAGGTGGTGGCGGGTGCCACGCTGGAGATCACAACCGCGCAGTTCTGGAGCGCCGCCGGCGACTCCGAGCTGGAGCAGGAGGTGGAGTTCCATGGCCTGACCGCCGACCCCGCGTCAGCATTCATTGACGGCTCAGCAGGTGTGACAGCAACCACGCCACAGCATATACCAACATTTAGCAGTGATGCAGTGCTATCTTCTGTGTGCATGCTTGATACACACCGCAACAAACATAGGAGTCTGGGTGATAACCCTACTGTCAGCCTAGTTGGTGATGTCTGTTGTCGAACGGCATCCTGCAGGCAATGCGCAGCTGCAGCTGCGGGCGGCGGTGCGGCCCGAGAAGCTGAAGCCCAGCGCCAAGCTGGAGGCGCTGCTCATCCCCCTGCGCCCCGTGTCCGCCGAGCTGGCGCCGCTGCAGGTGCAAGCAGTGGCAGCTCAGTAGCAGGACTGAGGTGTGCCTGGAATTCCTGATGTTGGCCCACTCACGAACAGACAGCCACCTCGAACCTGCGTGCTCAGCCAAAAAACAGCATGCAGAGGCGCCACCTCAGCTGTCCGCTATTGCAGCAACTGCATTGCGCTGCAGGGTGCGCGGGATGCACTGCCGAGGGGCCGGACGCCGCACGCGCTGACGCTGACGTACAAGCTCAGCCTGGTGGAGGGCGGCAAGATCACGCCACGGCTGCCCATGATGAATGGGTGAGACAGCCGACGGCTGATATGCGGTATCACTGGGCTGCAGTTACACAGGAGCCGGCACGTCGATCAGGATGTGCTGTAGGCCCATGTGCGTGCTTCCACGGCTGCAGCGACCGCATGACAGCCCGAAGAGCACCTTTCAATGTACATAACCACATCCATGGCTGTGCAGGTATGTGTACGACGGGGTGCTGGAGGCGCAGTTCATCATGGTGCACGACGCCAACAAGCAGCTGCTGGGCGTGGCCGACATCTATCCAGGTGGGTAACCCACATCGGCACTCCGCCGGAGGCGGTGATGTCATTGTGCAGTGGTGTGCAAGCTGCCACAAGTGCGGCTTCCTGTGCCCGCCAGCGTCGCGTACATTCCTTTGCCCCGACATGCAGAGGCGATCGAGGCGAAGAAGGGCGACCTGACGATCCGCGCGATGCTGCGGCACGATGACCCTGCGCTACTTGAGAAGCTGCGCCACCAGCCGCTGGTGCGTCCCTAAGGGGCTGTAGTGAATCAGCTTGAGCTATGCAGGACTGTCAAGCCAACCACTGCAGCCTTACCATGGGCTCGCACACTGCATGCTCTGCTGTCAGGCACAATAGCCATGCTGCCCACGGTTTCCACTTCACGACATGTTGCATGCAGCAGTCCTGCATGCTTGCTGATGTGTCTTGGCTCCCGCCCTGTAGGAGGTGGAGAAGAAGGTTGAGGCCATCACGGTGCCTGTGTACGGCAGCAACAGCGACTCACTGACAGGCTCCAATGCCCTGAAGGACAAGACCTTGGCACCAGGTGAGTTGCGCAGCATGCATATACCTTGCTCCACGCCTCGATGGTGACAGCTGCGTCGTTGGTTGAGCACTGTCATCACACGGTTGGAATGCCAAGATCTGCACAGCGGTGCAGTTGCTGCAGGATCACCACCTTGCACTCAGTGCTGCACCTCATTTGCAGTATGTGCTTTTAACAGGACAGGCTCATGGTGTGCGTGCTTGCCCTCTGCACTGACGCTTCACACGGCAAGAGTGCAGAGCGCTAGCCAACCCCACAACATCGCCTGTCCTGTTCTCCTGTGGACGACAAGGCAGGCAGCACCCTTCCACGCAAACATGTGAATGACATCTAGCATGCCCACAATTTGCCCTCAGGCTTGCTGATCGGCGCAGGGGAGCGCATGGCGGTCTTTGTCGGCCCAGTGCCGGAGGACAAGCTGCCCAAGGACGCGACCGCAGGGCGGCTGCTGGCGGGCTCCGTCACGCTCGCCAAGCCAGACAATGGCGGCGGCAGCGCCGGCGGCCGGCCGGGTGCCGTGTATGACGCCAGCAGCATCGCGCCTGGGTACGAGCAGCATGCCACGGCTTCCTATGCTCCAGTCTGAAACAGCATTTGAGCTCACATCACATGAGGCTGATCCGTATATATCATAACCTGGCTTGCTGCGGTGCGCTTGATGTGGGGATCTCAGCAGTAGTCCTGCACCATTTACACAATATATTGAGCCCTTGCCTCGATGTATTGTGCACTGGGCAGCCTGCTGCTGGTCACTGGGTGTGGGCAGCTCGGCAGGCGTCCTGCACCATTGACACAACACATTTGACGCTAGCAGTCGTGCGTACAGTTGGTGGACTGATAATCTTAAATTAGCGGTGAATCCCGCAGCTCGACACCGTAGGCATGCCTGCCCTCTGCAGGTCGATCCCCCTGACGTATGTGGTGCCGGCCAAGAAGGAGGAGCACGACAAGGAGGCCAAGGAGGGTGAGGAGGATGCCAAGGACGAGGAGAAGCCGGACGTGAAGACGCGTGTGGACGAGGCGGTGCGGGACGCCAAGGTGGCGCTGCTCAAGGTGGGGCCATTGGCGCTGACGAGGTTTAGCTTGTGCAAGCCGGCTGCTGTGCAACTGATAGTCTGTTTGAGCTGTATGTGTGAAGTATCGTGCAGTGGCATGTCAGCTTGCTTGTGGGAAGAGCAGCACAGAACCTGACTTTGAAAAAGTCGGGTGCAAGTGGCGGTCTTGAGCGATCAAGCAGGCATGCTGCATGGGATGCATAATCCCTATGCCGAGTGTGATGTGCACCTGGTGCTGCAGTAAAGTGTTGAATACCAATTGCGAGTGAGTTGCATGAGCTGCTGTCCTGCAGGTCCTGATACGTCATACTGCTCACAGTGCATTGAGCAGGAGGCAGCGATGCTGAGCGCGAGGTGCTGCAGCACCACAGGCAGAGCTGCTGCATCGGCACCTCTCGCAGACGCCTTCATGCAAGCTGCGTCTCCCTACACTCCGTGCAGGAGCTGAAGACGGACGACGAGGCCGAGCGCGAGGCGCACGCGGTGCTGCAGGCCGAGCTGCTGGAGCAGTACCCGAAGCACCTGCCGCTGCTGACGGAGCGCCTGGCACGGCTGGAGAAGCTGATCGAAAAGGTCGGTATTGGGGTTCGGGTGTTCCAGGGTGCTGCAAGGGACTAGTGGCTGCGGCACATCGTTGCACACGGACCTTCGGGGTGCTGCAAGGCGATCGTGTGTACCGCACATGATACCTTAGGGTTGTCTCCACATATCCTTGCTGGCGGTGGCAATCGATGCAGCACTGTCGACGAATGGCACACAGACGTGGCGTTCACGCCATGCCATGCCATGCCATGTCATGTGTCCTGTGCAGGACGACGACGTTTGGGTTGGAGACGTCGTGCCAGCTGCTGACGCCCTGGCTGCCGCGATCGACACTGATGCGCTTGCCAAGTGCGTGCTCATCCATGCCGCATCCATGTTGTCTGTCCAACGACTGCAGGGCTCTGGATGTTTCTGTGACTGCCATGATGCATGTCTGCACCTGCCAGCTGTGTCATCATCAGCAAGCAAAACTGCAGCACTGGACCCACGCTCTGCTGTTTAGGCACCTGGCGCAGAAGTGCCCAGAGGAGGGACCCGGCAGCGGGAAGCGGAAGAAGGACTTCGACAAGCAGCAGGCCGCGCTCGTCACAGCACTGGCCGCGAAGGTCAAGGCGCTGCTGGACATGGAGGATGCGGCAACTGTCGCGGCGACAATATGGGACAGAGCGGGGCTAGGGAAGGCAGCGGAAGCAGCAGTGGAAGCAGCAGAAGCAGGGAAGGCAGAGGGAGCAGACGGCGGCGCGGCAGACGGAGGCAGCGCTGCTCCAAAGCCTGCAGACCCTTTGGAGCCAACGCCTGCCGCTGAGCCAGCGCCTGGCACAGTGACGCTTGCTGCAGCGGCGCAGCAGATGCAGGGCGCACCCGAGCAGAAGCAGCTGGCTGAGGATGATGCCATAGAGCAGGCGTTCAGGTAAGCCACTAACCTCGGTGGAGGAGGCCAGTGTCTGTCAGAACGACATTTTCGGTATATGATATAGATTGCCACTAGTGTGCCAGCATGTGCTCACACAGATGCAATGCCCTGCTGTCAGCTCTCCTACCACCTTTCAGCCAGCTGGGTTGCATGTACAAAGTACCACACCAGCAAACGGCTGCAGCTTACGTCTGTCGGTGCGCTACGCTGCAGGGAGCTCCGCAAGTGGGCGGACACCACAGACAAGGAGCTCGCGAAGCTGCACGCACGGCGGGAGGCGCGGGCTGGCCGCCTGGCCTCTGCACTTCGTGCATTAGAAAAGGCGTGTTCCGTACGTTTTCTATGATATGTGCATCTAGACGTCATGACCTCCTGATGAAGGTAGAGTAGAGCATGTGCGGGACAGCTGCTGAGCTTGTGTGGGTTTCACACCACAGCTACCTGCTGTACCGCAACCCATCGTTCGCCTGGCACACTAAGCCCCACACATATGCAGCAATGCATCATTGTGATGCATATCTTCAGGACGCTTCTGTGCTGTTGGATGGTGGCTTATGCATGTCCTCATTGCATTGCTGTGCATGTCAGCAATCGAGAGTCTGCTGACCCTGAGGCGGTCATGCCCGCAGGCAGCACCAGGGGAGGAGGCGTCGAAAAGGGAGGTGGTGGAGCTGCGGGCCACCCTGTACCAGCGCCTGGGCTGGGAGCACTGGGCCCGAGCAGAGCGCAGCCGCATGCGCCACTGCTTCCCAGATAGCTATCCGCTGTTTTAGCGATTGTAAGCGCTTGCAAGCCTCAAATCACTTGGCAGATCGTGTGTCAGCGGCACGGCTGTGTAGCACCTGTGCTGTAACCTGAAAGCAAGCTTGGGTAACCAGGCAGTCACAGTCACAGTCCATAGTTCGAGCCGAAGCGTGAGCTCGCTTAAGTAGGATGCCAGAGAGCTGCAAGACGTGCTGGCGGCGCCGCTGCCTTCGGATGCTCGCTGTCAGGGTGTGCAGCTGCTAGCTGCAGACGCCTATAACTACAGTGCCGCCTGCAGTGGACCTAACATCACAGGATGTCGCACTGGAAGCAGTTGTCAGACGGTGCCAAAGGTCGGCTTTGTCATGCATAGCGAGTAGTTGTGCGCACTCTCTTCCAATGCGCACGCAGCCTACAGGTCTTGAAGCTATGATGCACGGCCGATCGAGCTGACCGCTGTCACGATCGCAGTCAATGCAGTGATGGAGAGATCAGACCCGTGGGCAGCACGTATCAGGTGATGAGCTAGGGCCGGGTCGATATAGCACGACGGCACCAGCAGCACATACACCCAGCTGCCGGAGTGCTGCACAGCAGGTACTCTTGCGATCAGTGCTGTCATGCGTAAAGATGACAGATCGCAACAACAGGGCTGCCCTATCTGCAGGAGTGTACTGTGCATGCCCTGTGTCGTCGTCCGTGCGCACCGAGGGTATCACGTCGTCTTCTGCGCCATCACGCACTACAGGGTGAAGATATGGCCGCCTTGTTAACGCCTAGCGCAAACCTTGCCGTGTGGGCGTCGTACGAACCGTGAAGGCCATCAATGAGCTGACTTGGCAGCTCGTCATCAGCACTCCGAGATCATAGGTGCTCTGCTATAAGCGGCGACTGCAGATCACTTGACGGTGTGTCTGTGAGACCTTAGTAGACGTGATGTTTGCAGCGTCAGCGTGCGGCATAGTATTGAATGATTGTGTTTGTCAAAAGGTTGCCAACGCCAGGCTGTGAAGCTGACGATCGGTGCGCTATGGCGCCGCTGGACGACATGCCACCCGAGTTCAAGTGCCCGCTGTCTGGCGACATCATGACGGATCCGGTAAGATGGCCTTTGTGACACATGATGGTCAGCAATTACTGATATGTGCCCCCAGCCACCTTGTGACACCATTCCTCCCAGCAAAGATGTCACCCGCAGCTGCTGAGCCCACGTGCGATGTTTCCCTGACGGCAGGTGCTGCTGGTGGAGACGGGGGTCACTTTCCAGCGGTGCGCAATCGAGGACTGGTTTGCAAGGTGAGGCCGCAGCCATCCATGCAAAGCGCGCACACAGGGTTGCCGTGCCTGTATCGTGCGGCGTGGTCGGCAAAACTGCTTGCATTACTCTCAGATCTGAGAAGCAACAGGTGCAGAGCTCGTGCGCTGGGCAGGCTGGCGGCATCGGTAACCCGTGCTGCGTACATTGGACACGATGCTGAGCACATATATGGTGTCCTGCAGGGGCCTGGACACATGCCCCAAGACGCAGGCGCGCCTCACCAGTAGCAGGCTGGAGCCTGACCCGGAGCTGAAGCGGCGCGTGCTAGCCTGGCTGAAGGTGCTTCCTTTGCCGATCTGTCCAGCGGGTGCTCAGAGGTTCATGATCAGGCCCACAAACAGATGCTGAAAACCCTGTGCATGAACACTGCGTAATGGCACTGGTTGGGGACGTTGCGCAGGCCAAGAGGGACGAGCTGCAAGCGCACGCACCGCAGCCCACCACCCCGTGGGTATCAACAAAGCCAGGAACCTCGCCAACCGGCTCGCCGGACGTCAGCCCGCGCTATGGCTCGAGTGAGCCCACCCTGCAGGCCAGCAGCGGCCAGCAGGGCCGTGCACAGCAGCAGGTCACGGCCGGCGACAAGCCAGTGGCGCAGCAGCAGCAGCCCGAGGCGCCCTCTGGTCGCCTTGCACGTCTGCTCCGCCTGGGCCCAGTGTCTGCAGCCAGTCCTCTGCCGATAGCAGGCGGCGTTGCCCCTCAGGCTGCAGCAGCCAGGCCCTCGCCCAGCCCCGTACCATCTAATTTTGCCAGCAAGTGGGCAGAACAGCGTCAGTCGCCACCTCAGCAGGGGCAGCAGCAGCGGCCCGCGCCGTGCGTGACTGTGCCTGAGCAGCCCGCCGCGCGGCAGCGGGCGCCCAGTCTGCCTTCCACTGTGTCGTGGCCATCAATGTCGCCAGTGCATCAGCAGCCGCCAGCTCAGCCCACCCGTTCGATGTTCGCAGACAGTTGCAGGCAGCCAGAGCCACCGCAAAAGCCGCAGCTGTCAACACAACCCGGGCAGCAGCCAATGCGGCGGTCGGTCGCCAGGATCTCCAACTCGTGGGCCAGTAAGGGTGCCGGCGGCCGTGCCGCCGACGAGCCTGCCGCCCCGCCGAGGAGCCACTATACAGCTCCTCGGACGACTCGGACGACTCGGACAACGCAGTCGGAGCCCCTGCACAATTTCACCACAAGGTTTGCACGCCCAGCCGCCGCCAGGAGGCGCCTCATTCCCAGCAGCAGCCCTGTGGCCTCCCCGCTGAGGTCCGCCAGCCTCTCTCCCACACCGAGGTCCGCCAGCCTCCCTCCCACACCGAGGTCCGCCAGCCTCCCTCCCACACCGAGGTCCGCCAGCCTCCCTCCCACACCCCAAGCCATGCCAGCATTCCACGAGACGCAGCGCGGCCGTCACGAGCAGATGCCCGCCAGGAAGGCGGCGGCGCGGCAGCGCTGGGCCACCCAGATTAAGTTCGCTGGCTGCTGTGCATGTCTCGACAGTGTGCGGCATCGCAACTTGAGCAGGCATTTCTCCTGTGTGATGTACTGTGTTGGTGCTGTTGCATGCAGCAGATCAGCTGGTGTGGCAGGCAGATCAATCTGCAGTGCACTCCGGGTTTGCATACATGGAGTGATGTGTGTACCTGGTGTGCTCGATGCAGGTTTCAGGAGTGGCAGGAGCGGCAGCCACCAGCAGAGGCGCAGCAGCCACTGATGGCGCCTGGCGGCCAGCCCCGGCCGCAGCCCATGTCCCCGCTGCAGCGCATTCAGGCGCAAAAGGAGCAAATTGAGGCCACTGCCGCTGGGCAGCCATACACTGGGTACCAAGGTCAGCAGCCCACATGCAGTGACTGTCAGAAGCTAAGCTCGCTGCACAGTGTGCCACATACCGCAGGATTTGCCCATCCGACACTGCCTTGTTGCAGCAGTTGCACATCATACGAAGCCTTGGTGCACAAAATGCGAAACTCCCTGTGTATTTGCTCGTTCGGATGCAAGCCACACGTCAGGAGGATGCATGTCGGGTTGCTGCTTTGGCACAGCGGATCTGTCCTTGCCGCACAGGTCCGACGACCACGCCACCAATGCAGCCGATGGCGCCAATGGTGCACAGTCTTGCACCACCAGGGCACCCCTCCTCCGGCCGGGCACCGCCAGCTCACCCACACCTGCCAGCAGGCGACCAGCCGGAGCGGCCCGGCCGGGTGCACGTGCACGTGGACGATTGCGCGTTCCTGGTGCGTTGCCGTGTGCGGACATGCGTGCTGGGATGTGTGGCCCACGTCTGCGAGGCCTAGCTGACAAGGCTGTATGTACTACAGCGCAAGCTAGGGTTGTGCCATGAGCATCTGACACCCCTGGGCCAACGCAGGACTGCCTGGGGCGCCCCTGCCGCGCAGCACTAGCATGGGCGTGCCCGCAGACGCAGCCCTGCGACGCGCCGAAGCTGGCGCACTGCCGCCAGTTTGGCACGGTTGTGGTCCACACCTTCAGGCTCCCGCAGCCTGGACCCGCTCGGGTGCGTGATGCCCGTCCGCACGGCCGCATCAAGCGTGTAGCTGCACGTCAAGGACACCTTGCCGGCTGGAACCGTCGCAGCTGCAGCGGCTGGCGATGCCACATGTTCATTGCACCTCCATGTTGCAAGATGGAGTGCAAGTTGCTGCGCTGTGCTCGTGCGTTGCCTTGCCACGTACATACATGCTGGACAGGATGTGCTCCCACCCGACAGCGGCTAGTCCTGCCCTGCAGAGTGCGATGGAAGAGAAGCTGGCGAAGCTGCAGCAGATGCGCGACGCAGACCATGTGCTGCCGCTGCTGAACTACTCCTGCGATGACTACGCACTGCGCCTCAAAACTGTGACCCCCTTCCAGGTACGCTCGAGGTCTGATGGCGACGGAGCCAGGTAGCCAGCTGCATTTGCCCTCATTCATGGTGGTCATGCGCCCGCAGTGGCACAGCTGCCACTATTGGCCGGCATGGGCATTGCAGAGGGCCAACCATTCGGCGATCGACTTCGCACTCTGATCGGTAAAGTGCTTGGTATCTGTCATATCTTAAGTGTGCAGGCCAAAGGCTCCATGCGATCCGTGCTGCAATGGCGACACAGCGAGGTAATTGGACAACATGTACATGCACATGAACCACCCCAGCTCCAGTCAAGTGGCCTGCTATGCTGCGCTCCCTAGGCCAGCAGCACTGCCGCGGGTGGGAGAGTGCATATGCAGTGGTGCTGGGATGCTGCTCGCTGATAGGACTTTTCCATCTGCTGCAGGGCATCCCGCCGGCGACGCCATACATGGCGTTTCTCTGGCAGGTGGCGCACGGCCTGTGCAATATGCATGCCAGCAGAGTGGTGCACGGCCATGTGATGGCGTCGAACGTGCTGCTGTCGTCCAGTGGCAAAGCGTGCCTGGCGTGCCTGACAGGTCTGTGACTAGGCAGTTGTGCCATGTGTGGCGGCTGCATGTCGTCTTACCGTCAGGATGTACTTGTTGCATGCACGCCTCAATGTATGCTGTGCGCATGGCATATTGCATGACGAGGCATGCAGCCGTCGATCTGAGCCCTCTGTTGAAGCGGCTGCCCTCTTTGTGCATCGCAGAGCCAAGCATCTTGCCTGCCGTGGGCAGAGGCGGCGGCGCTGGCGGCGGCGCAAATGGCAGCTGCACTCCATCGACAGGCGGCTCCCGGCAACGCAGCCGGCGACCCTCCATGGTGCACCTTTCACTGCTCCACTGTCTCATCTGCTCCCATGGCCTTGGTGTGCTGTATCGTATCGCAAATGCCCACGACATTTGTGCCAGGCAAGTTCAAAAGGGTCCGCCAATGAGGCCGCCTGGTTGCTGCCAGTGAAAGCATCGTCATGGCAGTCCTGCCTCAAAACATAAAGCACTTGCATGTCCTGCAGAGTGCGGCTGCATATACCTGAAGGCAGGTTGTTCCGTGGCTGCAGCCCGTCCTATCAGATGCCCTCAGCAGTCGTGCAGACCGGATGACTGCCGAGGCAAGCGGAAGGCGCACTCCCGTAGGGTCCCCTGATGCCTGGAGCGAGGGTTCATCAGCTCATCAGCTCGACACTCCAACCTCACACGACCCCAGTGTGCATGTGAGCACAGCCGGCCTCTTGTGCCTCGCTGACACTGGCCGATGCAGTGGACGCTGCCACATGCTGTTGTGTGCCGCTGATGCTGGCGTGAGGGCTCTGCCGGGAGCCAGGGCGAGACTGTGGCTCGCCATATGCTGTGTTGCGGCCGGCAGGGCATGCAGTACGGCTCCAGACAAGCATCACGATCTGTTCATTGTGCAGCTGCCTGGTACTTCAACGCGGTGTAGAATCAGATGGCATGCACTGACCGCACGACATGACATCAGCTGAGAGTTCTCTCAGGCCAGGTTGATGGTGTGCTGTTGGATATCGTGCTGCAGGACGAAGACCTCAGGGATGACATCCGCAGCTTTGGATACATGGCGCTGGAGCTGGCAACCGGGCGGCAGCTGCCCGACGCGCAGGTCCTGCGCGATCGTGGATGCTTCGACGAGACGCTGCCGGGCCCCCAGGTGGATTGTTGCACCACATCCAATGCTTCGGAGATCATGAAATGCGTGCAGCACGTCGTACGACTGTAACAGAGCTCAGTTAGTGCCTCAAATGCAACACGCCCAACGCTCAGAAGACCATCAGATAGGAGCAGCACACTGTAGCAGAACTCGCTTGCACAGCCTTGAAGGCACACCAGCCTGCAGGTGATCGCAGCCGCGACCATCAGCAGAGCCTGCACCTGCAGGTGCCGACCTGCATCGTGACGTTCGCGCCACCCCTAACGACATGGTGTGGTTGCTGCAGGGCATCCGGGACATCATCTGGCGGTGCCTCCTGCCTGACGCGCAGCTGCGGCCAACAGCTGATGCGCTGCAGGAAGCGTTGAGCCTGGTGACAGGCTCTGCTGCATCCGTCAATGAATTGCGTGACCATCAACTATGCAATTGGCTGCAGCAGAAAGCAGCATTTCGACTGGAAACCCGCCGCTGTGCACATGTCCGCCTGCTCTGCACCTGCATTTTTGTGGAACTCTCAGGATGGGGTGACTGTCTCTGGCAGCTCAGCAGTCACTGCAGCCCCGCCCAAGCACTGATGAGCCTGCTGCTCGGAGTTGCTGCATCCTTCATCGCTGGTGCTGGTGCTGCAGCATGCCGCCGGCAGCGAGAGCCAGGTCACCAGCATCCTGAGGGGCGTGATGCCTGTGCGCGAACGCCGTGGCGTTGACGCGCCGCCCCCGGATCCCAGGGTGAGGGCATCACATGACGCATCTCCTATACATACTGATGAATGTTGAGGAGAGGCGTGCGGCTGGCATGCACTGCACCTGTGGAATGTCCATATGCCAGAGCTGCCCATGGCGATGCTGCATGTAAACTTGATCAGCAAGTTGCCACAGCACCGCGCCGGCACCTGCCGTGGTTGCGGCTTTGAAACACTGGGCTGGGGTGCCAGAACGCTGAGCCTGCATGCTTGTTGGTGTTTGAAGATCCCCGAGCTGCTCTCGCAAGTATGGCGTGTCTGTGCAGGCGCGCTTGCCGCCGCCCGACATCCAGCAGCTGGACGTGCAGCGCGCCGCCTGGCTGGCGGCCCGCATGCTGTCGGAGGCGGCTAAAGCGCAGACGCCGCAGGCGCGCGGGGCCGCAGTCTCCACAGACAGCCTCCTGGCCGGCCTGGTGCGCCCAGTGGCTGTGCCTCTGCTTCTCTTCTGCGCCTCCCAGTGTGCAGTAGGGTGCCTACTGCACAGCGCTGTTGCTTTCCCAAGGGTTGTGACCCTGTTCAGGTACAGGTGCCACCGCGCCTTGCTGCTGCAAGTGGCAGTTAGTCAGGCCTCTGTCTGGCCCAGGCCAGGGTTGCCATCATGTGCATGGCGTCCGCTCCTCAGACCATGAGCACATGTGCATCTGCAGCAGCACAAATGCCCCGCAAGAGCCTCGGCTTGCGTCAGCGGTGTGACATGGTGGGCCTACACTTACCAGGCAGCTGTGGAACTGTAGGGCCTGGCGTACATGCAGCTGCAGCGGCTGGAGGGCCGGCATGCAAGGGGCTTCGGCTTTGTCATCTCGCGGGCACGCAGTAGCGGCGGCAGGATCAGTTGCAGCCTGCCCTCGATGTTCAAGGCCGATGCGATGCTCGACTGCCCCAGCCTGCAAAGTGCGCCGCTGGCTCTCTTCACTGCAACTCTGCATCAAAGCAGCGATGTCAATTGCCTGGACGTATAGCAGGGGGTTGCTGGTTGTCGTGAAGCCTGGCAGCAGCCTCTGGTGGGCACGGCATCCCCAGCTTTGGTCATATGCCGAAAAATGCTAGGAAGGCGAAGCTGATGAGTCAGCCGCGCCAGCCGCTGCATCTGCTGCCATGCCAACTCCAGGGCTGTTCAGGGCTTTCTCTTGTGAGCGTTGCAGCAGCAAGGACACTGCCGTTCGCTCAACAGCCGATGGATGTGCTCTGAACGCTATCTAATTTTGGGCTTTGTGGGCCCTGTGAATGGGGATGCCGTGGTCTACGTCATTTTTGCAGGGAAAGAGCGCTGGCCGCCTTGAGCGGCCGCAGGGCTTGATGCATTGTCATGCAGCCTCAATGCTCTGCCTGACGGACGCTTGCTAGGCACAGGCGGCGAGGCCGTTGCCTGTGTGTTCTCCCTGAAGGGGGAGCTGCTGGCCGCCTTTGATGGGACCAGGAGCTCGGTGCAGCTGATGAAGGCGCTGCGGCTCGAGGGTTGTCATTTCACACCAGAGGGCTGCCGCCTCGTGGGCTGCCTCGCATCTGTGCAAGACTTCAGGCTCCTGGGTGCGCTGCCTGCTTGTTCCGCTAAGCTTTCTTTGACTGCATTCCTGATGTGCCTCCAGTGCTCTTGCGTAAGTGCTGGCATGTACAACGATGGTCGCATATCTAACAAACCACTACATTTCGTTGCCGTTCCGATGGCACTGCATCCTGGGATCTGCGCCATGCAGACTGCAAGATCAAGGCAAAAGATCAATACAATGCGCTGCTGTACCGCCAGGCAGTACCGCCGCGCAGCGTGCTCGGCTGCACGCCCATCGATGCACACCAGCCAGTGCCCGGCGGTCTGCTGCAGGTGCTGGCTCCAGCGTCTTTTGATGCCTGATGATCAAGTGTCATTGAGGCACCAAAACACCAGCTAGTTATTGTCGAGTCATGCCCTGAGCTGTTATGTTGAGCGCTCACATCAGGTGTCTGCCTTTGTGCTGGAGAGTCCTGTGCTGAGGTGCAGCGCTGTCTGTCCGTGGTTGCTCTGGACCATCATACCATGGAAGGATGTCATGTGACAGTGCTGTACTGCTTGCTCGCTGCAGGGGGGCCTCAGCTGCCCGCCAGGGTTTGGGGTCGTGTACGGTGAGCTGGCGAGGTGCCTGCAGTGCCACGATGACATCCTGAACATGGTGCGCACTCGTGCAACGCCGCTGAACAGATCTGCCCAGCAAGTTTCGTGCACAACCACCGCTGCACGTCTGGCCCCGTTGTGGGCCGCTGCTGCACACCTCTGCATGCACAGGCATGTATGCCAGGGTGCAGCACGCACCGCATGACACACCCCGGCCCTGCTGCAGGCTGACCCGCCATTGCACACACTGCCGTCCGGCACCGACAGCTACGAGACGGAGGCGCCCGGCTACTCTTCCAGAATGTCGCCGGCGCTGTCGGCTCAGTCCGCGAACTCGCACTACGACTCTCCACCGTCGCAGGGCAGCACGGAGGCGCAGGCGGCGCGCGAGACGGCGCGGCGCATCATGGGCAGCTCCTCTGCCACAACCGACCAGACTGGGAAGCCGGAGATCCTGCGGGCGGCGTCCAGCGCCGGCATCGAGGACGACGACTTTGAGGCGCAGCTGAGTGAGTTTCTGGGTCTGGTGGCCTGCTGTCTACATGCAATATTGCCGTTCTCTGCACATGTAAGTGTTGTTCCTGCAGGTCATTTGCTTGACTGTAGCATCTGCAATTGAAAGTCCTCAGAGCACGCCAGTGCTATGCGGCACAAGCCTGCGCTGTGTGGTGCAGCCGCTGCGGCCGCTGCCGCTGGAGGCTCTGCTGCTGTCATGGGCGCCGCCAGCGCCGCGGCAGTGCAGGGCCGCGAGTCCTCCGCCGAGAGCCTGCGGGTGCGACTTTTGCAGCATACGACAAATCTACACAGATTGTGTCCGATGGATGGTTGCGCAAGCACACCCAGCTATATGCAGCCCACCGCCAGCTCCACTTCACAGGTCTTCCCCATGCTCGCCTGCCAAAAGCAGCTGCCACAAGTGTGCTGCCACACTGAAGTGTTTTTGTCCCCAGACTGCGCATGTGATTGGACCACCAGACTGCGCCTTCTTGGTGCATCAGGCACGCTTACAAGGGGTGCCGTTCCACGACCCAGAGCGCACCGTCGACAGGACCTCAGCGGCTGCCGCTGGCAATGACGTCGCTGCCAGGGCATCAGGGCACAAGACGAAGGTGCCAACAGCAGAGGATATCAGCCGTCTGCAGGATAGTGTGCAGTCGCTGGCAGCTGGACGTTCCGAACCGGGCCCGCCTGCTGCGGAGTGTGCCAGCACCGACATGCGTCGCGGGTCAGCGGGGCAGCTGCCACCCGCCGCTCGCCCCAGCCATCAGGTCAGCCCAGCTCACTGCAACACACCTTGTGCGCCGCGGCGAGGTCTCTGCTGTACCGGCGTGTTCAGCTCTGTTGCACTGGCTCCTGTGGCATCTTAGTTGTGCGGATGTTGACACAGGGCTGCCATGCACAGGTCTCCATTTTGTGTCTGCAGGTTGAGGACGATGTGCCCATTGACGGCTGGGATGTGCACACCGTCAAAGATGGCGACATGGCAGCTGCTGCCGCATGGCTGACAGCCTCGCTGGCCACAGCAGTCCCAGGCATAACTACATACATCCTACGTCCTGGGCCGCAAGCCAACTCGTCATTTGAGCAGCTGTGCAATTTGCTGCTGGTCAGCGGATGCATGAGCAGTCTCAACAAACCTGGCCTATGCTTCTTCACCTACCTTGGAAGTGTCGGTAAGCCTCACACTGATCGTTGTTGCAAGACTGACTACCCGGTTGCAGATACTCGCAACCCTGCAACAGCCTCGCTCACTATCTACATGTTGATGCCTCACAGAGGAAACGTATGCAAATCTGGAGGACCTTGCCGCTAATACATTGTGCCTCCGTGGTGGCGGCGGTGATGCCAGCAGTGCAGGTGAACGGCAAGATGCAAGGCCTTGGTGCTGACCAGCTGTGTTTACATATGATGCAAGAGGATGTCACGTGGTGCGTTGAAGTATCAGCCCTGGACTGTCTATTCCTAAGCAGGCAGCCCAGCGTTTCCGCAGCAGTGTGGAGTCGGCTGTGCTGCCATGCAGCTAAAGGAGCGTCCAAGCAAGGACAGCTGCGTTCAGTTCGATGAGATTGATGGCACAGATGAAGTGCAGATCAAATTCGTGGAGCAGCTGCCAGTTGTACGTGGCTCGTTGCAAAAGAGACTGCAAGCACAGGCAGTTGTGGCGCTGCAGCTGTCAGCATGTAGTGACGCAGGTCAGACCTGCATCAAGCTGGAGCGGCTCCAGGCATGGCTGCAGGATGCTGATCCGTCAGCCACAGATGGCAGGATCAGCACAGCGAAACTGGTGGCCAGCAACGCAGTGCTGCGCGACTTCACTGTTGAGTTCCGTGCAGCAGAAATTGCCGCACATGGCAAGCGCAGCCCAATGTCGCGGAGGCTGTCGTCCATCAACCCTGCCACACTTGGCAGCCGCTCAGTGCTCAGCCGCAAACCAGTGGGAAACATCTACAGGTATGCACGGCACGGCACCGCTGACATGTGTGCATTCTATGCACACATGTCAGAGGACAACAACGACTTGGTGCTGTGATGCATGCCGTGACCTCCCTGAGCTTGGATTGACACCATGGGGCCTTGACTGGCACCCGGTGACTCAACGCATTCACCTTTAAATAATGTGTTGCAGGGTGAAGGAAAATGGTACAGTTGAAAAGCACTGCACCCCCGCGGTCGACATTGGCCCCGATCATGTGGGTTTTGGGGGGGTTGGCGTTGACATCTCAAAGGCCAAGGTCGAGAGCGAGCAGCCTACATACCAGCGCTCTGACGAGGTGGAGCTGGTCAGCATGGAGCGCGCGGGCTTGCCATTGAGGGGTGACGGCGTGCTGCCGGCAACACTGACGACAACGCGCGATGTCTTCAACACTCTCATCGCGGGCCAGCAGGGACCGCAGCTGCTGAGCATGATGTGCGATGGCGGCACGATGCTTATAGTGGAGGGCCGTCCTGCGCATTCGCCTGGCATCACAATCTCGTGCTGTGTGGGCGCCACGGCGTTGCTCCTGCCAGATATGAGCGAGCTGCTGCGCAAACGGCTGGAGCCCAAAGATGTCCACATCGCCATGGGAGACCGCCGGTTCTTCCCCATCACTTTCAGCGGCACAGCTGAGATGGTGGGCTCTCTACTCACTGCTGATACACTGGCCAAACACATGTCCGGTGTCATTTGAACACATATTCTCAGGCCGCGTTGCCAACCTGGCATGCAGTCAGCAGTCAGCTTGTTGGATGAGATGCAATAGCACCTGGAAGTGCCTGTCATGCAGTAGGACATCAGATTGCATTCCATCGCGTATGCATGCAGGAGGTGATGTACGGGGTGGGGCTAGGACAGCCCGCTGCGGGGGCGTCACCAGTGGCGCAGGGCCTGGCGATGACCTCCTCCACAGCAGGCCAGTCGCTACCCGAGCAGGTGTTGCCACTGGACACTCGATGCACCTTAGACTCTGCTGCTGACCAAGAGTCACCTGGAACACTATGTTCGACTGTCAACACAGCAGCAGATGTAATGTGCAACTGGAGAGCTGCCGTGCACCTGCACTTGCAGTTGTTTGGCTGCAAACTGTGAACAGCTCAGCATTGACATTCCGGACTCTGTAGCCTGATATATGCTTAGACATGACACGATGCAAGTCAGGGCTGATGAAGGCTTTGCTTGCAACGCAGGGTCTAAATCCATGATAGCTGGCCATATATACCAGCCGGGCACTTGCAAGGCTGTGGTATGTTGCAGAGCATTGTGGTACACAAGACGAGGCGATATATATTGAGGGGGGAGGTTGAGAGGCGAGACGGTGACTGTGAATGGCTGTACTTTACCCGAACTGAGTCACGGACTGATGATGACAAGCCTTGCTTGGGTTAGTTACGGTAACCACAGAACAGACCATCAGTGACAGGCGCTAGAAAGCAGGAAATGGCACCTTTGCAGAGCTCCTGCCTATCACTCTGCTGTTGAGTAATGCTCTTGTGTCAGTATGGCACACTTCGTGAAGTCTGGATGCCATTACTTGTCCTCGAGTGCTGGACCAGCACGCTGCAGGTTGCCGCCAGGATGGGTGCAAACAGCAAGCAACCCAACCTATGTCTGAGGTTTCCTCGTCATCACCGAGATGTGTGCATAAGCTAGGGTGCTAATCTTTGCTTGCCACTTCGCACTGCTCACTCCCGCCCCTCAGGTTTCAGTTCCTGGCTACAGATTGGGCACACCTGCACAACATGCAGCGCAACAGTCACGTTCATACCATTAACACCCAAGCTGTGCACTCATCGCTATCTGCGGCAACCAACAGAGTATGCAGTCGGTCAGACTTGCGGTCGTTGCCATGGCTGCTTGTACGGTATCATGTTCACACCTTCTGATGCTGCAGCCACTGCGCAATGCAATCTGGATGGTAGAAGTGGCTGCACGGCAGCGATGCCACCTCCTGGCCCTGCAGGTATTCCTCGCGGCAGACCGCGCACCTGTATGGTTTTCGGGCATCATGTTGCCAGCAGCACAGGCGGCAGAAGGTGCTCTGCCGCAAACCACCCGTATTGAGCTTGCAGGTCAGCACTGCGAGCAATGCAATTAGCCCACATGTAGCGCCATGCAACGGCTTGACATGCTGCCCGCTGCCTGGTAAGCACAGCTATTGCATCTTTTGACGACCCAGCAGAGACTCAATGGCAGCCTGCTAGCATGTGCTGCCTGAACTCACTGCTCCTCGTCTGCAGCGCTGTGCCGCCGCGGCTGGCTGTACTGGCTGCGGGGCAGCGCCGCCGCGACGGAGGGGGGCAGCCCACGGGACACGCTGCCTACTGCCTCGCCCAGGGCCTGCAGCTCCTGTGGGACAAAGAGAGAGTGAAGGTGTGGTGTGACACGGCCAATATGTAAGCACACTCAGGCTCAACGGGCACGAGGGCTGCAGCAGATCGCCTCAAGTGGTGCTGGTGGCTCAGCTGTGCACTGGCAGGTGCAAATGACCCACTGCAGCCACCACACCGCAGAAGGCTTACTGTCGCACTGGCTGACACTGTAAGTGAGAGGGCCAGAAAGCGAGGTTGCGAAGCGACAACAGCTCGAGTAAGCCGGCATTGCAGATGACAGACGTTTGACAAGCAGAGGCTTTGCTCGATGGTAAAGCAGGTGGCCTACTTCGTATGTCATCTCGTCAGGGTCCACCGAGTCGTCTGACAGGTAGCCCTCCTCGTCCTCCTCTGAGTACTCCCCCTCCCCTGCACCGCCTGCAACACAAAGAACACCGGTCAGGATGTGCAGTTGGTTCCAACACACGCTCAAACCATCAACAGTGAGGGGTACTCCTCATCAACGGTGCTTGTCCTCCCTTCGCTTCTGATTGAGGGACAGCTGACAGCAAATCGATCAGGAGTTTGACCACATGCAGCTACGTTCACAGTACGCACCGTAGCCCGCGAGCTCCAGCAGGTGCGCCTGCTGCTCCTCGTGCTGCAGCATCAGCGCCAGCTCGGCGTCCGACAACCCCTCTGCCGCCGCCGCGTCCGCTGCTGCGCTGCCTCCGCCGTTGCCGCCCTGCTGGACTGTGCTGCCAGGAGCTGCCCCGCCTGCAGAGCAGCGAGCAAGCAGGCCTTGTCACAGCTGCATGCCAGACTTGGTCTCAGATGTGAAGGCAGATGATGCCCATGGAGCATATACACGGTGATGTCACGCATGCACGTGCGAAATCCGTGAACACCCTGTCATGCACACACCGCTCCGCGCACACTGGGGGTCGTCAGAGAGCACACGTGCAGGGTAGGCATGAAGCGCAGGGCACACGGTAGTGTGCCCTGAAGAGTGTCACCCTCATGCTGATCATGCTGCCGTGGCGCAGTGTTTTCCTCGCCACCATCGCTGAGCTCGCCGCTGGGCTGCGCTTGCGGCTGTGCTTCCTGCTGCCGCGTCTCGGCACCTGGCCCAGCATGTCCCGGCCTGTCACGAGGAGCAGCAGGTACTCTAGGAGCTGGTCCCAGCAGTGCGCCAAACCATCCGCTTGGATGGCAGGCGGTCTTCCATGTGCATGTGCAAAACATGCAAAGAGAGCTGCGGCGTGATGGTGGACTGTGCTCACGCTGCGTCACGCTGCATATCTGGCTGCGCGGGCTGCGCCTGCGTGCTCAGCCAGTGGAAGGCGCGCTCCTGCTCCTGCATCGCCTTTGCGAGCGCCAGGTCGTCGGCCTGCATTGTCAACATGCTCAGGTTGGGACCTGCTGCTGCATCTGGGCAACCGTGTCACAAATTACCCTGAGTTTGCATCACTATGTGGGTGCCTATATTACCAATTGCACCGTGCAAGCGTTCGATATCAACCGTCGGACTAAAGCGCGACACACATGTCATGCCTGTGCGCCCAATGGCAAGTGCACAGCACCAGATGGCTGCCACGAATCCAGTTTAGGCACCACTGAACAAGTGCGGTCCAACGCCATCTGTATGTACGTCCAACATCTATGGGCGCGCCTAGAGATGCTGTGCAGATGCTTGCATCATGTGCGCATCAACCGCACTGTACCAGGCTACTGGATGTCTATCATACGCAAACGCCGACAGTCATGTACAAGCGTAGTACCCGTCCGAGTCACCTCTGTATCCCGATGAGCTCCTGCGTTGGGTGCTATGGTTTGCAGCACTCCATTGTCAGCGCTGCTTGGACTGTTGTCTCCCATCTCAACCCTGAAGCTTGCCAAATGCAACCAATGCACCCTTGCAGCGGTTGCTGAACGTGGCCAAAGACGAAGATGCTCCAGCGTTGGCCGTAAACGCCTATCTAGTGTGGTCCAGTCGGCGTTGTCCTGCTCAGTGGTGTGTAGCCCTGTAGGGTGACAGCTAGGGTTTGGCAGGTGCACTGCTGAAGTACTCCATACACTCTTCATCCACGCAGCCTGCCGCACACTGACTGCATGACGATGAAGCTGGAGCTTTAACATCTTGCATCACAGCCACCTGCCAGATCCTGCCAATAGAAGCAGCGGACAAAACAGACGCGGACAGACTGATTGCGCAATGCTATATCACGGCAGCCGAATCAGCATGTAAACCAGCAAGTCAATGTCAGTTCTCAACGAACAATGCCAACCGGGGGAGGCGTCGCCAGCGGCAACGGTCCCAGCACCAGTGCTGCTATCTAGTATGCTGACACTGCCTATTCCTACACCTTGTGGCTGCTCCCTGCTGGGATCAGCGGAGCGTTCTCCGGCGATGCTGCGATGATCTTCGCTTTCCGCTTTGGCGCCTGCTGATACAGCGCGCCCAGCGACAGGCACAGCACCAGGGCTGTCGTGCCCTTTGCATCTACAGGGCACAAGGCGTTGGGTGCGCTCAGCACACGTTGCTCAGACAGAACATAATGTGTCCGGCAGTACCTGCTGTTTCAAGCGGAAGCAGCACAAGGTTGCACCGCGCAGTTTGTCACTGTAGCCCACCTGAGTGCTGGTCCCAGATCAGGATGTTGGCGAGGATGGTGATGAACTTGCAGATGTTGCCGATCACGGTCACGGTCGTCGCGGACACCGCCTCCCGCAGCTTCCAGGAGAAGTAGTTCATGGCGAGGCCCACCGCGCAGCCGATGCCCAGCGCCCACAGCCCGGGCACGGTCACCTACGGGCAGCAGGGGCAAAGGAGCTGGTCAGACACATGGGCGGTGACACCACCAGGTTGCCTGGCCAACAGCAGCGCATGGGACCCCCTCTGGTCGATGGGCAGCCGTTATGTGTAGTGTACTCTTGGCTGATAGCAGATGGCAGGTGACATGATGCGCGCACGCGCGCCGAAAGGTCTGTTGACAGCTTCAGCATCATGTTTTCATACCGCATCTCGATGCTCTGATAAACATCTGATGCAGCGGCCTGGAACACTGGGTGTTCAGCAGCAGGAAACCCCACCCATTGCGCGCTGAAGATGACCTCGGACTCGCCGGACAGCAGGCTGATGGGCAGAATGAGCGGCACCGCCATGGCATTCTGCACAGGCACTGCACGTACTGAGCGGCAACGGCTCACAACGAAACGCCGACCGGCGTTGTGCTGTGCATGGCCGAACCGCTGCCTGGCCCAGTGTCAGGAGGTCAGAGGAGATATGCAAGCAGGCGGGTGCATGTCAGCAGCAATAGCAGGAGCAGACGTCCGCTGCCGGGCGAGGGGACGGCGGGACTCTCACATTGTAGAAGGTGCGGGACCAGGTGGTCATGGGCACGGTGTCCGCGACGTGCTTCATGATGACGCTGTCCACCACGCACAGCGTGTACCACATGCCCACCCAGATGTAGCCCTGAGGGCTGAAGAATATGTCGTTGTACGTGTACATGACCGCGCCCACCAGCACACCTGCACAGCATGATCCCACACTGGATATCTGTGGAACAGGCCAGCAATGTCATGTCATGCCCCAGCCGCACAAGCTGGCTCTGCTAGACTACATTCGTTAAGCACTCTATCACCCAAACAAGACAGCTTCCTTGGATGCCGGCAGGGTCACAGAGTACAGCGTGGGGTGAGCCACCGTCGTTGTGGGACCCAGACTCCACATGCACAGCAGCTCTTCAGTGACTCATAGCAGCTCCCGATGCTATGAGCATCCCACCTGACAGCGAGATCCAGGAGCGCAGGGTGGGCAGCTCGCGCCCCAGGAAGATGTACTCGATGATGGCGACGACCAGCGGGATGCTGGCGCGGAAGCAGATGATGGTGTCCACCGGCACATACTGCAGGATGTCATTTGCCAGCTTCAGAGGTCTGGCCCTCTGTCTGGTCTAGGTTCCTGTCTGTTCGTGCCGAATCTTGCCAGAAAGAGCGCATGTGGCGGCATGGCCACCAGAGTGCACCAGGATGCTAACTGCGCTGAGGGCTGGACTGCAGCGGCAGTTCTCAGGGCGAAGTTTCGCATCTCACCTGCAGCGCCTTGACGTTGCAGTACAGGAAGCCGGCGAAGCAGCACACCACCGCAACGTATTTTCTGCCCTTCTCCCATCTGTGCACGTGTCATGCATGTTTGGCAGTCGTTGCATGCTTGGCAGGTGTTGCATGCTGACAAGAGTTGGCAAAGCAGTGTGCCAGTAGTCTGGTGATAATCAAGCTGATGGGCGTATGCAAGACACATCATGGCGATGCAGCTGTGACGACTGCAGGGGCTCACTGGAAGTTCTCTGCGTCCACAATGTTTGCGGACGCCATGATCTTCACCATGACCGCCGAGGACAGCAGCTGTGTGAACAGCACGAAGGACGGCGCTGGCACGATTGTCACGCACACCTGCAATATTCGAGAGCACTCTTTGACTGTTAGCAGTGAGCGGGCTGGCTTGGTTGGCCAGATCATACCAGGATAAACTACACAGGATCAGCTGCGCGGAACATTGTGAGGTGCTGATGGTCATGCAAGGCCAGCACCTTGTTGATGATGAGCAGCGAGCTGCTGCACAGACTGTATATGACTATCAATGTCACCATCTTGGTGGTAGTCCTAGCCTTCTCTGCGACATGCAGCAGCACACTGGTTAGGGGTTGCACCATGATCTGCGTTCTCACACTTATGATGGCTGTACAACCCAGCAAGTCTTCACTTTGCGCATCTGCACATGCAGGCGCAGCGCACATACCTTTGTCGTGCGAATAGTGCTGATACACCAGGGACGCAAGAAGTAGCAGGATGCCAACACCGCCCAGCCTGCAGCGGACAGCAGACTCTGGAGTGATGTACACCCCGCCAGCATCTGCAGCACAGCGGCTGCAGCACCACAGCAAACAGCAGTCAAACTTTCGACCATGGTGTTGTCCAGCTCTGTGACCAGACACTCACGCTGCTGCTGATGTGACTGCTGCAGTCGAGATGCCACTGAACCCCTGCTTTGGGGTCGCAATTGCCGCTGAAACATCGGACAGGCTGGTGGCGCCGGTACTTGTGACATTGGCCACCAGCTCCGCCGAGTCCTCTGCCATGCTGCCTACCCTCCCTCCTGACCTAACGCTACTGCCTCCCGATCCCGCGCTTTGATCCCTGCCCGCAGCTGGTCAGAGGTTCTCACCCCAGAAGGCCATCCTGAGTGATCAATTTCAACACATCAGATAGGCCAATAGCTGGCAGCACACACCACTACGTGCGATGGCACGCAGGTGATACATGTTTACCGACAGGAGCTGGAAAGCCTGCGGCAGTGACATGGACAGGTCATTTACACCCTGCAAGGAGGAGGGCGATCGACCGAAGCATGCGGCACCTGACGCTGGTTATTGTTCGCAGCATCTGTTGGCGCTTGATTTTGCCGTGCCTTTTCGGATCGACTGTGCGATCAGAGACCCCCGGCTGCGATGCTGTTGCCTGCCGTACGCTCTGCGCCCTCCCGCGCTCAATGACAGACCAGGGAGCTGATACAGATGCGCACTACTGTTGCTTCACAAGGATCCGGGGGATAAGTCACGTTCCAAATTGGGAGTCACAGCTGGTTGGCTGTGCACTGTCGGTCGTACTGTGGCGTGCCAGGGCTGTGCAGACTGCACCAGTACCACTACAAAGCTCATGGACCATCAACTACCGCGACTGACACCAAGCATTGTCGGCAGGACTGCAAATGGGCGCTGGGCGCAAAGCGGGCATCTCTCTTCACGTGACTGCCGGTCGCACAAATGTTGTTCCGGTTGACCGGTAGGCAGCGACCGGCGCCCTTTCAACCGTACAATTAAGGTACGTCTGGCACGTGAGCTGCTGAGGTGGCACATGAAGCTGGGGCGTAGGATCCCGGGTACCAAGCTACCAGCAGTTGGCAACACTTTCAAGTTCTACACAAGCTCAGGTCATATCTACGTTGCAAACGTGTGCATGTAGTGGTGGCAGGCGGGAGAACGCGCGCTGCCCATCGTCCGCGATTATCAGCACCACCCATCCCAGGGTAACAACACCTGTGCCCTTTCAACTCGCATTGATGAAACACTTCCTTCGGCCTGCACTTGAATGCTACTTGCAAGAGGTGGAACGAACCACAATCACTCCGCAAGGCTAAACGGCAGCTGAAGCTGGCGATACCGAGGCTGAAGCTGACCTGTCCTCGGTCAAGGTCCGTTGCGATCCGGCCGGATTACTTGGAACGAGTGACGTGTCTCTGCACCGCGTGCTTGCATGAATCGCCAATTTCATATTCACCGGTTAGCGTGGATCGAAATTTACGCTGCAGTCAAACGTATAGACGACCTAGGGTCGACGTGGTCCGGTCGGTATGCCAGGTTTGCCACGAGCAGTGCCTTTTGCTATATGCAGTTCGTGATATGAGCAGCTGTTGTTGTTATATGTGCTGCCGGACTGGTTGCCTGGCGTCCTTCAACGGAGTTCACGCCTCAGATCCCTGCCAGATCAGGCACGTATCAGGTGGTGCTTTCGCGTTGTCTGATGCAGGGTTCACGATGATCAGGTGCTTTCTCCAGTCAGTGAACACAAGCTGCTATCAGTTTGAACTCTGCGCAGCTGTCAGGCGTCCGAATATTCCATACCTGGCGCTACACTGCACCGCAGTGCTGCACTTGTTGCAGTGCAGACCGGGACCCGCTGATGCTGGCTGCATGTTTGCACGCCGCGACGCCTTCAGCTCCGCCCATGTACCTAATACCTGGCATCCAACATAGCGATCGTTTCAATGTTCGGCCCTGTCCAGGCTGGTGGCGTGCCAAGCAGCTTCGCCACAATGCCCGCGCTCATGGACTCCGCAGTGCTGCTGGCTGGGAACGCCGCAGTAGCGGCGCCAGCGACCAAGGCGCTGCACCAGCTGGAGGCCAGCGGTCAGCTGGACACCGCTGCGCCGACGCCAACGGCCAGCGGCGCCCTCGATGAGTGGCAGGTGCTTGGTTGTGCTGGTGCTCAGCGCAGGGTTACATCATGTGTGGGGACCAGCTGCGTCAGCGGCATCTGCTCTGAGCGCCTGCACCCCCATCTGCCTGCGGCATCATGCTGTAAGACCACAGAGGTATGCAGCCCTGGCTCGACACAAGCTGTACAAATGTCCACTCGACAGGTTGTGACTATGGCGGAGATCCGGACGGCGCTTGCAGGCACCTTCAAAGACCCGCCCGGCTCACCATGCAGCACCGACAGCGGCAATGCAGAGTCGCCATCGGCTGTCAGCCCTGGAAAGGTGCGGGAAGCACTACCCAGTGGGCCCTACCCGACATTTGCAGCCACATCGCCATGGCCAGGCTATGAACAGGTTGACATTGCTCATATTTCATTGCAGGCCGCCAACAGCTGACAGCTTTTGAAGGAACAAGTGCACGAAGGGTGCAAGCGTGGGTGTACAACTGTGCAGGGACGCAAGGAGCGCAGCCGACGCGGCCGCCCAAGGAGCGGCGACCGTCATCCACCGCCGGCGTCTCCGGCAGACGGCGCTGACGGTGACGTTGAGGCGCCGCCCAAGGGGCCCGCAAAGGCGCTGGCGGGCGGGGCGCTGCCGGGCCGCAAGCCCGCGGGCATCTGCGCCTGGAACCCCTTTGCCGGCCTGGGCCCCAAGCTGATGGTGTGTCCAGATTTCGAAGACAACCTGCACTTTCCATTTGACGTGCGCACCGTTGCAGGGCATGTGTGCAGGTCAGCGTGCTTCAGCGCTGCGGCAGGCGCTCTGCCTCGTAACTGCGTATGCGCAACAGCAGCGTGTGCAGTGCGGGTGCAGTGTCTCCTCACCTGGGTAAGTCGTGTCAGCAGGGTCCACGGCAGAAGGCCGGCGCACACATCCTGGACCTGGCGGCGGCGGTGCCAAGCGCTGCAGCAGCTGCTGCTGCCGCCGCGAAGGCTGCGCTGCCAAGGGACGTGGCGGCCATCGTGGCCGGCATCGAAGGCGGCCACTTCCGTGCCACTTCTGCAGATGGGGGCGCAGCTAAGCACATCAACGGCGGCGCTGCAGGCACAGTGAAGCTTTCACCAGCGGGCCTGGCGGATAGCACGCCAGACATTGACGCAGCCGCCGCAGATGCAGGTAGATCATGTAAATCTGTATTGGTCCGGCAGTACCTCTTGTAGCGCCACCTGCATGCTTTCGCTGGGCAGCGGCTGAGGTCCCGTGCCTTTGCAGGCGTGACGGGCTGCGCGCCCTGTGTCGGATCTGAGGACGTAGCGGCTCCCACGCCGGACTATGACACTGCCAAAGAGTGCAGCGGTGGTGCTGGTGAACTCCTGACCTGCGCCATGCGAGTGTTGCCATATCACTCAAATCTGCGTGTGATGATGCTAGGCAGGGCTCAGCGTGCCTCTGGTGCCATAAGTTACCTCTGCATCACACCGTTACATAGCAGGAGAAGGAGCTGTTTGGCTGCTTTACTTTGGCTGTAACCGTCTGCATTCAGCCAACACATTTTGCTCATGCAGGCAAGGGTGCATCACCAGGCTGGAGCAAGCTCGGCGCCAAGGCTGAGGACGCCGGCGCAGCAGACACTGGCTCCAAACCACCTGCTGATGGAGAGCCCGTTACCATACCGTCGGTGGACGAGGGCGCTCTGCCAGCGGCTGCAAGCGACTACAGCTTGCCCAAGGCCAAGGCGAAGAAGGGGAAGAAGAAGCGCGCCAAGAAGTAAGGTGGGGTATGGAGCAGTTTTGGACCGGTTGCACTAAATCTTCATGAGGGCTTCATGGGCAACCAAAGGCGGTGTGGATAGCAAGCAGCTAATTAGACCAGTGGTGACGTGGACAGCGTTGCAGCGGCTGTTGTAGCGGGCATACCTTGGCGCATCATGTCAGTAGGATAGGTAGGGACACACGACTAGGGCTGACATGTGCCAAACGGGGTAATGGGGCTGGGCAGTCAAGCCGCAGTAGGGTGACGGGTCATTCTGTGACATAGCACCTGCTAGCAGCAACACAAGCAACGAACTTGTGCAAAAATTTGACCGCTGACGACAGGTATCTGCATGTACAACAGCCATCTGTGTGCAGCTAGTGTATGAGAGGCGACTGGTGTTATAACAGCGGTTTGCACGTGTAGACGAGTGTGTGTGCCATATCATTCGCTTTGGCTGTAGATCATCGTACAACAGGTAGAACCACTGATGGTGACACAGCATTGTTGGTCAGCTGTAGTCTTGCACCATTGTTTGTTGACGCTGATTGGCAGACAGGGACGCACGCAATTTTGGAGCACTGTGTAACGGCGATGCAGAAGCACATTGTATTCCAGTTGAGCATACCTGAGCAACCACCGTGAGGTTGACGTTACATCTGCCCTCTCATAGCCAGCACTACGACTTTCCCAGCAATGCAGCCAGCTCACATCTTGTTTGTTGCCAAACGTCAGCGTCCGATGCGTACGAATGTGGCAAACCACTGTCGCAACACACCCTTGTTCCATTGGCGAGAGCACAACCCCAGGTTGTCCTTTGCACATGTCTAGCAAGCTGTGAACATCAGCCAGCACATCTGCATGAAGCTGCAGCTTGCGCTGCGCCTAGTGTGCCCAGACTCGCGCATGCACATGCCCCATTCACATGCCCACCCAGCAGCATACCATGCTGCTCCAGCTGCGGATCCAGGGACTTGTGACGACCCTTTGCTTGCATGCCCCTCGTCTGTCCAGGCATGGCATCGGGCCGCCAATACACCGCCTGCACCCGAAACAGGGTGCCCAGCCCAACCACTAAACCCGACGCCGCCGCTCAGACGCCCAGCTCGGACATGAGGCGCTCAGCCGCGGCCGCCTGGTCATCATGGCCCTCTGCTGCGGGCGAGGACGCCTTTGCAGGTGCCGCTGACCCAGCAGGTTCGTCCGGCACATCATGGTCCGGCGCGTCATGGTCCGGCGCAGCATGGTCCGCCGCCTCATCGTGCGCCGCTTCAGCTGCAGCGTCCCCACCTGCACAGTGCAGCCATGCCCCTTGCTGCAGCCTCGGGCTTTGGGGTCCACAGCATTGCCAGAAGGCTGCAGCGACAGCCTCTGCGGCTGACGTGGGCACTGCAGCATGTGTGCGCTGATGCTGCCCTTTCTCTTCAACGCAGGCCTGCGGTGGTCCTGCTTGCACTGTGGCACATGCAACTCCGCTCTTATCTTACCGCCTCCGCCGGCGCTGTCGTGGGGGCGCGGCCCTCGGTTGCGGGGGCGGCGGCGGGCGGGCGGCGCCAGCCATATCTCCCGCACCCCCAGCACCTCCCTGCGCAGTTCACACTTGTGTGGTGCTAGGGAGGGTTTGCAACGTCCTCCTTCAGGTGTGCAACCTGCTATGGGGGACTCACAATGGTCTTTCATCTGCCTACGCACTCGTCTGCTTGGAAGCAGGTTGATGTGGTGCGGCTTGATGCGCATCAGGGCTGGCTTGACATGCATTTAGTATTGTGCACCCCTGTGTTCAAGATCGCCGGCCTTGGACCTGCACAAGTCCATATTGGTGCACTGCTTCAGAAAGTTGGCTAGCCAATGGTTTCGAGTGGCTTGCCTGGTGCTGATCCGAAGCAGTGCACCAGCATGAACTCTCTGATAACAAACAATAACAGCTGAATCAGCCTACGACAACGACGATGCAAGGTGCTGCAGTTCGTGCAAGAAATGCGGGTGCAGAGGTGGCCGCAAACCGTGTTGTTCAGCAGCTGACGAATGTGTTGACTGGCTAGGGTTCAGCACGTGACTGACTGAGGCGCAGCTGTCGCACCCTGAGCGCGGGTCGCGGGCGATCTCCAGGATGTGCCCCGCCTCGAAGGTGTGCGCGTCCGGGCCCCCTGGCGCCTCCGCCTGGCCCCCCTGGGGTGGCTGCGCCCCGCCGCCGGCGCTGTCCTCCGCCCCCTCGGTAGCGCCGGCCTCCTGCCCCGTAGTGGCCTTGGCGGCGCCAGCGTCCGCCGCATCGGCCGCCGCCGACCACAGCTGCTCCCGCGTCAGCGGCTGCCTGCAGAAGCATGGACGTGGGGATCATACTCCAGTAGCCCAGAAGCCCCGACTGCACACAACGAGCAGTGCCAGCTGCGAGTACGCAAGCGTGCGCAAGCTTGCAGAGTGTCCAGCACTGCAACAGCCTGGTGCAGCGGACAGGACTGTCCAGCTCACAGCCGTGCACTGCGGGGTGCTGCAAACGAAGCGCACGCCTGTCGCTTGCATACTCATACAAGCCTGTTGTACTCACCCAGTGGCCTCATCCACGGCGGCATGCCACGCCAGGCGCATAGCGCCGCCGCCGCCTCGGCCCCCTCCGCCGTCCCCCCGCCCACGACCACGGCCTGCAGCATGCACCAAGAGTGGGACGATGGGTGGCACAAATATGGTGCTTTCGCACTTCTGAGAGTACCCCATCCGTCTGTCTCTGCGTATGCACCTTCACTAGCTTGTTGCAGTACAGAGGTACGTTGGTTGCATGAGTGTAGTACAATAGCACAGTGCTGTTCGCACCACGGCCACGGCCATCGCGGCCGCCCCGTCGCTCGCCGCCGTGCACCTCCGCAGCAGATCCCTCCCCACCTGGTGACGCCGCAGCCTCAGGCGCCTCAGCCGCCGTGCCGTCCTGCGGCGGTTCGCCCTCCGCTTGGCCGTTGCCGCCCTGCAGGGCGCAGCAGGCCGTTGCGGCAGTGCATGAGGGCAAGTCGCCGCTGAAAGTATATAAGGGGTTTGGGACATGGCACCAGCACATTTATCAGTGTAGGACGCTGATCCGCGATGATCAGGAACTCTACAGAGCCGTTGGACACGTTTGCTCCGCCTGAGGGCCCTGCGCTGCGTGCTTGCTGTTGTTCAATGTGCACCCACCAGCAGCATACGACATGTTGGCAACCTCACCTGCTGCCGCTCGCGGCGCTCCTTCTTCTCCCGGCGCTCTCTTTCCCGGGCGCCTCCTCGAGGCCGCGGCCGCCCCCGCCGCCGGGCCCGCTGGTTTTCCCCTTCACTCTGTTGCTGATGTTGGGACTCGAAGCCGGGGGGCGCCTGCAACTGCACCTCAGACGCCGGGGCAGGCGTCGGAATGCCGAGCTCGTGGCCCTCAGACATGACTGCGGTTGCTTGGGTGCCAGTCGGCACGCTGCAGACGACGGAGTACGATTTCGACACAAAGTGGCACGTCAGATCAAGTTGCTTGCAGCAGAGCGATCGTTGCTGTGCTGAGCAGCGCGGCAGCTGCAGTCACGACACCTGGGTACTCAAGACAGTATGCAATTGCCAAGTGTGGCACTCGAGCGGATGCAAGCGCTCAACTGCCCAGCAGCAGTTTCGGAGATCTGCTGACAAGGTGACTGCTAAAGGTTGGGGTCGGTCATTGGCAGACTGCGGCGGACTGCACAATCCTAGCTGACTCACACCAACACCCAGACACAATGATCTAGGTCTCATCCGCATGAATGGTCAGGTTCAAGAACAGGCAAGTGCAAACTTTCACACCGGTGCGCAATGCACATGTGCAGCATGTCCACATGCATGCATGGAGCATGTGACATAATTCAGACATGCGTGTGCTTGGTCAGGTACCTTTTGTTCGAGATTCTGTGGAAAGACGGCAAAGTCGACGAAACAATCAGTACGCAGCGGTCATATATCAGCAGTCAGCATGCCTAATGCAGACATCCCCACCTGCTGATACAGCTCCAGATGCCTCTGATGCAGATGGTGACGCTGATGATCTGCAGATGAGCCTGCGCTGATTGGTGCCTTCCGAGACAGTGTGGCCGAGAACTTCGGTGACTGTGGTGCCGGCACAAATGCAGCCTCGCTGCAAGGTGCAAACCATCAAACCCAGTTGAATGTAGACCATCATCAATTCAGAAGCGTTCAGGACCTGCACGGCGAGTTCTCCACCGGCATCTCGATTGATCACAATGCCTCCCTGTGTCCGCAGTGAAGTGCTACAACCCCTACACCGGTCTCTGCGTGGTGCGCTGCAGCACGGAGCAGCACCAGCAGGTACATCCTGATGGTAACACCAACATCGTGTCAAGCTTGTCGTTCCAACGCTGAACAAGCAGCGCAGATCATGGCAACGCCAGTTGGAGGGCGCTAGTATCATTCATACGTGCTTGCTGGATGGCATGCACAGGTCTGGTGTGCCATCTCCATGATCACAGCCGTCAGGCGGCGCACGGTGGCCATCCACCTGATCCACCTGGCAGGTGGGTGTAGTTGTGCGTGGCATCCAGCGTGACGTTCACGAAGCAGGGTGCATGGTCCGCCATCAGCTTCCTGGTCTTGCAGCAGACTGCCTGGTTTCATGTCATGCGCAGGCACGGTGCAGTCGTGCCGTGCAAAGGCGGTCGAGTTCAACAGCATTCTGATGCGGCAGGCCCGCCTGGGGCCCAAGGTGTATCTCTGAGTGCACCACAGATGATGTCGACACTGCCTTCAACCAAACTCCGACGGGCATTCGGCCTCCATCCATAATCAGGCATCACATGGGCTTGCATCGTCTCTGAACCCAACCAATGTTTCCTCCATGGGGCAGCAAAAGGTGGCAGCACAGGAGGCAGCAGCTAGGTTGGCGGCCCTGGAGATGTGAGGCTACATCGCGTGCTTGCTGGGGAAAGCCAGACCCTGTGGCGATGGAGAGTCACCTGCCTGATCAGGGATGGGTGAAGCGCCAGGTACCCGACCTGACGCAGATCTGTGGGCAGTGCTCTGGGTGGGCAGGACACCGCTGCCAGGGAGACCAGAACAATGGCACAGATTTTGCGCAGCACCGACCCTGCTGCTTGGCTTCCACAGCGCGGACGCAGACGCAGATTGCAATCTACAGCGTGCATACAACTGCTGACCTTGCTGCAGGAGTGGAGGGCGGTGCGCTACAGGCGGCGGCAGCAGGCGGTGTCGGTGGACGCCGCGGAGGCGTACCTCCGGCTGGACGTCGGCTGCGGGGCCGCCGCCTGCCGAAAGTGCCCGCCCCGGCGCCGCTGCATACCACGGTCAGTAACAGCCGGTCATGGTGTCCAGGGCAGTTCTGGAGAGTCAACAATGTGCTGCCAAGTAGCGTGAGCACCGGTGGCCGGGCGCTCATGCTCTGGGTATGCAAGGTAGTGGCGCCACTGCGGATGCAGCTGTCATGCAAGTCACTTGCAAGGGGTGTTGCGAGCACGATGCTGTCGAGTTGCAGCCCGAAATTTAGAGCCTGGAACCACAGGGATGCCGGTCACATCGTCATCCCGGATGTGGAGGCGCTGGTGGCGCTGCTGGAGGTGTGGGAGCTGCCGGCGACCGCCAACTTCCTGCTGCTGTCCAGCGTCCTGCGGCAGGTGTGCTGGTGTTTCAACGGCGCCTGTGCATGCTTATGACAGAATGTCTCGTGAGATGGGGTTGTCACATCAGGACTAAGCTCCTGCCACGTGCAACTTCCTGCTGGCGTGCACAACCCTGGGAAGCCGCATGTGCAGGGTGAGCATGGTCTACTCACTTGCATGCTGTGGGCATGTACGCATTACCCTGTTGCCTGCAGGCGGCAGACGCCAAAGGCAACATGCGGCGCAGCGCGCGCATCAGGGCGCTGTGTGGCGACCCCCGCCGCCGGGGCGCCACCTTCGACAACCTGCACTTCCTGCCCACTGCACCGCCGCACGCTGAGCTGTGCGCGTTCACTTCACAGACTGAAACGACAAGCTGCTTCCGACAATTGGCATACCCTGCCCACCACGCAATTGTTTGCCGATCTGTTATGCTGAGGCCCAAACTCTACCATTCAGCTGCACAGTCAACGCTTTTCTAATCCAGAGACAACCCAACAGCCATTGCCTGAGACCACAGCAAAGCTTCGGCAGGGAAGCTGGTTGTGCACCTTGACATTTTCGGTTGATCCACATAGCTTGTATGCAGCCGACTGACGCCTGCAACCCCGCCTACCAAGAGGCATTCACAGTAGCCCACATTACCTGCAATGCCGGCAGTGTTAAACTCTTGGTGGGTGGGCACATGGCCGGCGCTGCAGATGCGATTGCATGTATATAGCCATTTACCTGAGTCTGAGTGCCCTACAATTTGAAGGCTGCTTGAGGACAGGGCCCCTCACGAACAATGATGTGAGGGCTGCATACCAGTTCGATATCAAGATAGACATTGATCATGCACACAGCACACACCTTGCGGTGGCCCTTGTGCTGAGCAAATACAGGCTCGAATGCACACTCGTATCGCCGGCTGTGCAGCCGCTCAAATGCGCAGCACTTGGGCTTGGCGCTTGATGGCGCACATGCAAGCGATTCAGTCATGTGTCTGTGATGCAGGCGGCGGCAGGGCGACTTGGTGCGCGCCGGCCAGTGGCTGGCGGAGCACCTGAGAGTCCCCGTGGTCCTGCTGTCCGGCGCGCTGTTCCGCACCCTGGGCGGCGGCAGCACGCCAGACGGCCCTGCAGTGCAGCAAACAGCTGTAGCGCAGTCTGCCGGTCCAGAACAGCAGCCATGTGTCAGCATCAATGCAGGTGCTCCTGAGCGAATCAGCACCCATAGCACCACCAGCAGCAGCAGCAGCAGCCAAACAGCAAGCAGTAATGCTCCGCCTGCACGCAGCTCAGCTGCTCCCGAGGGACAGGCCAGCGCAGAGACACCCTGGCTGAAACCGGCCTCAGTCAGCGCCGCTGCTGTATCACTGTCAGATGGTGATGGCGGCGATGATTTGCTGGACGACCTGTTGGCCGGTAGCGGCAGCGTCAGCAGCAGAATCAACAACCTTGGCAGCAGGCCAGCAGCACAGCAGAGGCCAGGCGGCAACAGCAGCATCAGCATTGGCAGATCCATTCAGCAGCAACCAGCAGCACGCAGCACAGCTGTTGGCCGTCCACCACAGTCTACAGTGCCGCCTCAGCCAACAGGCAACGGCAGCAATGGCCTTGGAGACGACTTGCTTGACGACCTCCTCGACAGCAGCGAGGATGAGACGGAACCGCTGCCAGCGACAAAACCAGAGGCAGCCCACCCTGTAGCAGCGCCCAGCACTTCTGCGGCCAGAGCTCCGGTCCCTGGCAAGCCGATGCAGCAATGGGCTGCACCGGATGCCAAAGTACCGATGCAGCCGGCTGCGCAGGACGACCAGCAGTCTTCAGACGGAGACGACCTGCTCGACGAGCTGTTTGGCGGCGGGCTGTCCCTGAACGGTGGCAGCACACCATCAGCGGCAGCGGCTGGCACCATGCCTGGCAGGGCATCTCAAATTGTTGCAGCATCGCAGCGGCCACTTGTTGGTGCCACAGTGGCCAGCCCGCATGATCAGCCTGCAACAGCACCCAATCACTGGCCAGTGCAACCAGCAAACCATCAGGCTGCAGCAGCAGCTCCGTCGAAGGCGTCGCAGCCACAGTCGCCTAATCGTGCAGAGGCAAACACTGCGCCCGACCTGCTGAGCGAGCTCATGGCGGATGACGAGCAGCACCTCGAACAGCAGCGAAGGAGTGGAGCACTCAACACCAGGCAGCCGCAGCCGGCGCCGGGGTCCGACGAGGGGGTCGAGATTGCTGAGGTGACAAGTGTGCATGTATGACTGGATGCAAGACCCCAGGCAACCACATGCACACATGCCACAGGGCAGTCCAGCGTCCAGCTTTGGAGCAGTTGCCGCTGCTCCATTGCGACAGCGGGATGGCACCTCTGGCATGTCTGGGTCTGAGCACAGCAGATACCATGGCACAGTTGATAACATGCTGTTGCGTCACATTGTCCTGTAGTCTCTCGTGAGCCTGCCCGCACAAACAGCTGACGATATGTGGCCAATGTCAGCAGGGCGTCACAGTCATGGATGCGGCCCTGTACTTCAGCACCTATTGGCAGCACTGCGCCGAGGTGGCCGACCTGTTCGAGGCGCTGACGGCCCCGGCGACAGGCGGGGACGCTGCGGCCGGCGGCGCCACGGAAGCAGGAAGCGGACGCGGGGGCTTCAAGCCGCACCTGGGCGCCGCTGCGCTGGAGGCGGGACTGGACAGCGGCGCCCTGCTGCAGGTGCGCGCTTGCTGATGCTGCCATAGCCCATGCTCCTGCTGGTTATATGACAGTCGGTGCTAGCTGACAACCCTTGCAGTGAATGTCAGCCGTAATGACAGCTGTTGCCAGGAGCTGAGCAATTCCAGCCTGCCTGACGCGAAGCTGCTGCAGATTAGCATGGCCGCAGCAGCTGAGCTCCGGGATGTTGAGAATTGCTCAGACTTGCAGACACACACATTCGCTGCAACATGATGCGCTTTGAGACACAGTGCAGCTGATGGGCTTTGGCGTTAATTCTTTAGCATCGTCCGACGCTGTCATGCAGCTGATCTGCCTCAGCTCTGGACAGAACCGTGCACGTGCATTGGCGCACATCTGCAATTGAAGCCTCCATTAGCCATTCCGTGTACGACAGAGCCTCAAGCGAAGTCACACATCCACGAACCTAACTTAATGTTTGCAGGGAGTCATCCACATGAGCCGGCGAGGGCCGCGGGAGGCGGTGGTGCAGGTCGGCACCGGCAGCGACACCGTCAGGCGGCGCATCACCGTGGCTGGTCGTGCCGCCGTCAACCGTGCGGTGCATGGGGACACCGTAGCCGTCCGCCTGCTGCCCAGGTGCGTCTGAAAGGGTGCTGCCTGATCGCCTCGTCCTGTTGACTGCTGGACCTCATTGGAGACACTGGCCAATGCTTAATAGCTCTGATGGCCTTGTCCATCACTCTGCTGCTGTCCTTCAGACGCAAGTGCCTTGCTTTAACACCTGACGGAGTGTCGTAGCATTGTGAAGTTGATGCAGGGATTGCAGCACCGTCTTGAAATGCTATGGTTTAGTAGCCATGGTTACAGCAAGCATGGTGCTGCAGTCGTGAAATGACTCTTGTGTACAGTGCTGACCTGCTTGTATCACAGGCTTCTAATGGCGCTCAGCACTCGACCGTCTGCAAAACTGAGAGATGTGTCATTGGCGAAGTTCCTGCACTTCAAATGGTATCGCAGCTGGCGGCCATGATCAAGCACATGTAGCTGTCTTGCAGGTCTCAGTGGCTGCCGATGGAGCCTGGGCAGCTAGCAGCCGCAGGAGATGACGCCACGCTGGAGGCGGCCGATGACGCTGAGCAGGAGAACGCGGACCCAAATGCTGAGCCATCTGCTGACGCCTTGGCCAGAGCCAAGCCAGGGCACAGCCTGCAGCCGATAGGCAAGTGCCGAAGCCGTCTTCTAGTAGAGGCAAGCCGAGAGAGCTGATGCACGGATACTGCTGTACCTCCACGCATGTAAAGCAAGGGCCGACGCAATCTAAGAATGTGGCCGTGGATGCTTGCCCCAGGTGAGGTGGTGGGCATTCTGCAGCGGCAGGCCGCGGACGTTGTGGCGTGCCTTACCGAGCAGGACGAGGAAGCGCTCTCAGGCCGCGCCGGTTCCAGACGGCAGGTACACTGCACCCTGGGGAACTACATGCTTACACACAATCTGAGCAGCCGCTTGCACACCCCTCGACCAACCATAAGAACAATGATCATCATCTTTGCAGCAGCTGCAGATGGCTGGATGTCAAGTGTACGCCACAACACAGCTATGCATGAGTGGGCGTGCAGGAGGCGGTGATCGTGACGCCCTTCGACAGGCGGCTGCCCCGGGCGCGGCTGCGCACGAGGCGCGCCGCCGAGCTGGTGGGCCAGCGCTTCGTGGTGCGGCTCGACGCCTGGCCGCCCGACTCGCAGTACCCAGCCGCGCACCTAGTCGGCATCCTGGGCGGCCTGGGCGACCTGCAGTGAGTGCACACTGACATCAAGGTATACAAAGTGCTTGCTGCAAGGTGATCGTGATTGCGAGGCCCTCCGCCTTCAGGTCCTGACGCTGTCACAGGACCGCACCAGTAACGAAGCCCCTCAGCAAATGACTTCCTCCATGCCTGGGTGCTCTTCACTGTTGAAAGACACAGTAATCTCACCCTCTAAATGCTGCTGAGACCAAGCTTTAACTGGTGCCAAGGACAAACATCCGGAACTGCTGGCAGCTGTCTGATGCTGTCTGTCTTTCCAGGAGTTGAAGCTTGGCAACAAAAATGTTTGGCAGACAACGTGCAGTCCCTGCTGCATGCCATTGCAGGGTTGCCATGGCACCGCCAGCTCGCAGTTTGTCAGGCTGCAGATGTCAGGGCTGAGACCCCACGCATCCGTTCATTCAGGGTGGAGAAAGGGCAACGGCTACCTGCCATCGGGCCGCTGATTACAGCAATGTTCCTCACACAGTCAACACAACTCCTATCAAATGATATGATGCAACCTCGTCCGCCGTGATGCAGGGCGGAGAAGGAGGCCATACTGATTGGCGCCGGCATCACCCGGGCGCCCTTCCCGCCCGACGCCGTGGCCGAGCTGCCGCCCCCAGGGGAGTGGGTCGCTTCGCAAGTGGATCTGGCGACCCGGCGCGACCTGCGCAATCAGCTCATCGCCTCCATCGACCCGCCAGGTGCTTGGAGTATACACTGATGCCATCTGAGTGCCAAAGCTATCTGCTCGCGGCCTGATGTTGTCAGCAATGGTGCTGGTGCAGATGCCGCGTCCCGTAGTGTCCCTGCATCAGCCGGTGTGGGGAGTCCAGCAATGTTGACACTTGACACGTGGTGCCAGCTGCTCATGCTACTGCTGACGAGACAGACTGATCTGGCTGGGTGCAGGCTGCACGGATGTGGATGATGCGCTCAGTGCGCAGCGACTGCCAGACGGCCGGCTGCAGCTGGGCGTGCACATCGCCGATGTGTCCACCTTCGTGCAGCAGGTGAGCATATGTACCGCCACGTGAACGAAGCGGCAACAACTAATCTGCACGGCAGCTCTCGACGTGACCGACGTGCATGTCAGGGTAGCACACGCCATGACGGTGCTGAGCTCATCGACTGCAGGGTGGGGCGCTGGACAGGGAGGCGGCAGCGCGGGGCACCACGGTGTACCTGACCGACGAGCGGCTGGACATGCTGCCGGAGCGGCTGTCGGCGGGGCTGGCATCGCTGCTGCAGGGCCGGGACCGGCCGGCGGTGTCTGTATTGTGGACGCTGCGGGGTGGGGACTTTGCGGTGGAGGACGTCTGGTTTGGGCGCACCATCATCCGGTGGGCAACAGATCATCCTCTGCTTGCCGTGAACCTGCACGTCGCAATGCATTGGCACTGAAGTAGGCAAGCCAGATGCTGCTGTGGCTCTGTGCTTGTCTAACAAAGGTGCGGTAATGCATCGCACGAATGACAGCTGATACTGGCAGCTTGGGGCTGGCTCAGCGTCAAGGTCAATGCAAGTCACAACATGCTGCCAGGCTCATATGTCATTTGGCAAAGCTTCACCTTTGTGCAGATCGCGTCACCAGCTGAGCTACCAGCAGGCGCAGGACGTTGCGGACCGGCGGCCAACACCAGCAACTCTCAGCACAGGGCAGATCGCGGAGCTGCGCCCCATGCTAGACTTGCTGGTCAGCGCCACCGACGCCTGGCGGCAGCGTCGTCTTGAGGTGCCCAGCATCCCACGTGATGCCTTTGACCGTATCATGTGGATCTTTGTTGTCAGCGTCATTGCAGATGTCGCCATAGCTGTTGCGTTGTTGGTCGTATGCGACCATCTGTGGTGCAGCCCAGTGCGCTGAGGGTGTGTCGACCAGGTTCATGCTGGAAAGCAGTGTGCTCTCCTGCTTGTACCTCTTGCGGACCTCCCTGAGCGCATGTCTGGCCGCTTTCGACGGACACCCCTTCATGCCAGAGCAAAGCTGGGCCCTGCCGGACAACAAACCCCCAGAACATGTAGATGTCCTGTGATACCCTCATTCGCATGCTGTTGGGTGACGCAGGGGTTCATGTTCTTGATGAGATTTTAACCCCATGCTACAGGCGGGAGCACTGGAGCTGGAGTCGGCAGAGCTGCGCTTTGAGACGTCCGCCGATGGCCGCGACTCCGAGGTGGCAAGGAAGAAAGAGCTCCCCATGATGCGCACGGTGGCAGAGGCCATGATCGGCGCCAACTCGGCTGTGGCGGAGCGCATCAGCGGCGCCTTCCCGGCGGCTGCGCTGCTGCGGCGGCACCCGCCCCCGCGGGCGGAGGCCTTTGCTGAGGTGACCAGCTGCCACGCGTGTCTGCATGCTGCCAGGACATGAGCCAGTTTGCGGCTCTGGTGCAGCTTGTAGGGCGAAGGGCGACAGATATGCTTAGAGGTGGTGCACTGTGCTGTGCCACCTGGATGCGTTCTGATGCTGAAACCTTCAAGGAGCCACTGAGTGTTGACTAGGATGAGGCATTTGCGTTTCCTGAACAACCATGGCTCTCGAGCCCAGGATGGCACTTACGAGCGACAGAACAATGCAGGTGGAGGCCATCATGGAGGCAGCAGGGCTACGCCTGGACACCAGCACCAACGCGGCGCTGGCAGCTTCCCTCTCAGCTGTGGTCGCCGCCGCGCCGGAGACCGCCCGGCTGGTACGCGCTCTCGCGACGCGCGCCATGTCCGAGGCTCAGTACTTCTCCACAGGTGATGTTCAGGTTATTCTCCAGCAGCCTGCTTGGTGGCTGGCTGTGCTTGTCGGGGTCACATACAGGCTGCGCACGAACATGCTGGCCAGTCCCCAACCTGCCAGCGTTGTCGGATCCAGTCTGCACATGATCCCGACCTACAGTGGATTTGGACCCGCATGCCTGTGTGCCAGACTGTGAGCTGCCAGCCTGGTGGACTTCGACATGTTGTGTAATAATGTGATGTGCGCATGGAATGTCCGGCAGGTGATGCAACCCGGTTTGGCGGGGGCGGCGCTGCGCACTTTGGGCTTGCGCTGCAGCACTACACGCACTTCACCTCCCCCATCCGCCGCTACGCCGACCTGCTGGTCCACCGGCAGCTGCTGGCGGCTGTAGCTTCCACCACAGCAGGTGTGATGGTGAAGGGTATTGAGAAAGCAGCAAGATCCAGTGTGAATCGTCGTTGTTTCATTCAACTGGCACAGCATAGCAGCTGGTGCCGCCACTGCAGCAGGTGGAGTGCTGCCGTGACAGGCGCCGCGACAATAGCGCCCCTGTGAATTGGTTGCACACCCAGCTGCTGCAGTTGGCTGACACAGCTTCAACCGGCTGTAGTGTCACATCCGTAGATGATGCATGGGTGAATGTTGCGTCATCATGCACATGCCCTGAGCTTGCCCCACCTATGACCTGCCGATCAACAATCACACCCTGCTACTCTTCAGCCACACGCTGCAGGAATCAGGCCGCCAGTGGAGGGTGGGGCGCTGGCGGCAGAGGCGGCGCACCTCAACGAAATGACCCGTGCGGCGAAGCGTGCGCAGCGCGACTGCTCCGACCTGTACCTGCTGCTGTCGCTGCACAGGTGCATGTGATCACCCACACTCAAACTGAGACTTCCGTCATCAAGCACTCGGGAGCAACGAGATGGTCATTGCTAGGCTTGGTAACTGTAATTAAGCTCAGAAGGCCCTGATCAACATCCAGATGACGCCTGCTTCTTGTATGTACTATGACAACTCTATCAATTTATTGTAAGCAGTGTGCTGGTGCTGCGGCTGCAGGAAGCCGCATGTGGAGGCGGCTGTCGTGTACGGCGTGCAGCCCGACCGGCTGCTGGTGTTCGTGCCCGAGTACCACATCCGCGGTGCCATCTGGCTGTCAGACGCCAAGGGGCTGCCGCTGCCGCCGGCGGCGGACGCGGAGGCAGAGGCAGCTGGAAGCGGCGACGCTTTTGCGCTTGCTGCCCGCCGCAAGCTGCGCCTGGAGACAGGTGCAGTCCTAAGGTCCCATCACATGCATACAGACCTACCCTGGACACCAGCTTCTGCAGTTTTGTTGCTGGATGGATGTGTGCCTGTGCTGCTGATCAGGAAAGAGATGTTGTGTTGCACAGGCGAGGGCTGGGCACGCATCGCAGACAATGAAGGCAAAACCCTGCTGGATGTGAAGGCTCCACAGCGGGTGTGGCTGCGGCTGTCAGCCGATACCACCCGGGCGCACGGCCCTGCGCTGAAGCTGCGGCTGCTGGCGGACGCCCACCCTGCAGCGGTGTCGGCGGCGAGGGATGCGGCTGCCGCAGAGCAGCAGGCCACCAGGAGCTTGGGGATCACTGCAGCAGGTGCCAGGGGCAAAGTTAACAGCGCCGCCACCAATGCAGCGCCGGCAGCATTGCACGGCAACAGCAGCGGTGTTCAGCCAGAGGCATCAGCTGATGCAATGGAGGACGTGTTCCCATGGCTTGCTGATGAAAGTCCCGACTCCGTGCCAGCACCAGCAGGCAGCGCTGCAGGCGCAGCCGAAAGCGCAGCGCTCCCGCAGGCGAACCGGCAAGCGCCCGCCGCTGGTAACAGCAAGGCGGCCCGCGGCAAGCAGTCACACGGCCGGCCAGGCGCCCGCCCTGCAGCGGCTGCCAGCCTGGCGGAGGCCCTGCAGCGGGCGCTCGCCGCAGCACAGGCGGCTGCAAGGAGACCCGCGCCTGTTGCAAGTGCAGCACTACCTGGCAGCCAGTTGCGCCTGCCACTGCAGGCGGCCGAGGTGTGGGCGGCGCAGGTGTGCTGCGCTGTGAAAGCAACCCAAGCTTCCAGCCTGACCTGGTAGCTGTCGTGGCCATGTGCCGTTTGCAATTCACACTCGGCTCCGCTACTGGACATGTTGTTGTGCTTCAGTGGCCAGCCGTGTTCGCCTCAACTCTAGAAGGCAACTCAACCTGTCCAGGTGCTCAGACATTGTTGGCATCGCGCACATGACTGCAGGCACGAAGCAGCCGGCAGGCGGCGCTGCTGGCGCGGGGCTGCGGCCGGGGGCCAGGGGCGGAAGCGCGGCGGCGGGCGCTGCAGGAAGCCGAGCAGCAGCTGGCCAGGCTGGGGCTTGCAGCGTGACGCAGTTGCCACCTACATTGTCGAGGCTATGGCACTCTGGAACTCAATCGCTGCGCAGCCCCCAGATATGGCAGCGACAATGGCCTAGCACAGCAGAAATGTTGGACGGACATGAGGGAACAACAGACACCCGAAGCAGTGCCCCTGTTGTTGGCAGCATCCAGCATGGTGAAGCACGCGGGATTTAACCGGATCTCAGGGCCTAAGAGTGCCAATCATGCTTTGTTCTTTACGGCAGTTGCAGATAGCTTCCTCCTGGCTGCTGCTCACCGAGAATGAAGTGGGCACCGCTGTCTGCAGTCGGCACACGCAACTTTCAAGTCTACTTTGCACACAGAAAACTGTTGCTAAAAGCTTATACACTCACCACAACACTCAAACACAAAACAGCAGCAATGGCCGGCGGTGACAACAAGCCGATTGGACAGCAGGCACAGGACGCCGCGGGCGCCGTTCAGCAGAAGGCTGGCGACGCTGCAAACTACGTCGGTGAGCAGGCCCAGAACGCGAAGGACTCGGTGGTCGGCGAGACCAAGAAGCAGACCGGCAACCAGAACGCTGGCGACAAGGCGAAGGATGCCGCGGGCTCCGCTGGCGACGCAATGAACGATGCCGGCAACACCGCATCAAAGAAGGCTGGCGAGGCCAAGGACTCGATCACCAAGTAGATGACTTGCGTCGTGCATTGAGCAGCAGCACATTGCGGCAGCTTGGATCGTAATTGTCACACTCGTCAACTGATTTGTAAACCACGGTCCATTGACTTGCCACTCTTTCCCCGATATTCTGAGAGAACAAATTTTGACGTACAATCCTCTTACTCAGTTGTTTGCTCACACTCTGCACTCGCCTCACGATAACGGTGTTTCCCCTTGTACACCATGCGCCAGTCATGCAATACACAAGCGGTAGTCTTTCATCAAAATGCACTGTCTCTATGGTTGGATTGTGCACTCGATAGCCCTGCCGAATCCATCACTGGGCTTGCATCACTGCTGACTAGAAGTGCAGCCAGTGCAACAGCGGTGCTGCTGCATGTTCTTTGACCATCTGTTGCCGGATGCCACGGTCTACGTACAGCTTCTTAAGCTGCGGCAGCTGCGCTAGTGCAGCATACGGCAGCGCCAAGTGCTCGCTGTTGCCCGTCAGCCTCAACTCCTGCAACGGGCATGCTTCGCAGAATGTGCAACAATATAATCCCAGGAGTTGCTGCATCGGAATCGTGCACTGCGAAAAGCAGCATGAGTGCGTGTGGTTGTCGAATCAGCCTGCCTGCAGCTGCTGCAGTCGTGCGATGTCTGGCGGCACCGCTGACAGCTGGTTGTCTGACAGATCCAGCGACTGCAGCGACGCCAGCTGCCAGGTGGTTGCTGGCAGCTCCGTCAGAGCGTTACCGCGCAGGATCAGCTCCTGCACGCCCTCCAGCTGCTCAAACACCCTGCAGCGCATCCGCCACCTTGTCTCGCCTGACGCTTAGGTGCTAGCAGGCAGCGTTGTCTGAACATGGCTGCACAGCATCTGCTACGTCCCAGCACCTGGTCCTCCGGAACAAGTGCTTGGAACGGAAGCATGCAACAAACTTCTTCCTGGGGCCTCGTGTTTGTGTGCAGGGCATGGTAGCATGGCACCACAATGCAGACCTTCATCAATGTTCAGTCGCGAATGCACGGCCATGCAGATTGGTCACACCTGCTGATGCGGCAGATGCAGGGCTCGCCGACCTTGTCGCACAGCAGATTGCTGCAGCGCAGCTGCGGCGACGCCGTCAGGTCCAGCCTGCGGACCGCCGCCGGGCTGCGTGCCGCATCATGCAGGCTGGTGAACGCGCTGCTGCCGCCTGCGGCATCGGCGGCAGGCTGTGCGCGTGGATCCGTTTGCGCAGCTGCGGTACTGAAGGCTGTGGGCTCATGATGTCCCGCTGCACAGGCAAATCTGCATGCTGCGCCGCTGCGGTGCAAAGCAGCCAGTCGCTGTAGTGCAGCACCGAAAACCGCTGCCGCATGCGGCCTACATGACAGCGCTGACAACATTCAAGCGTGGCGCTGTCACCTACGATCTTATCGGAGTGTCTTTTGCCATGGGACAACCGTGGGATGTGTTGGTGCTCGCTGTGCATGAACTGTGTGGTCTTTGTCAGGTGCCAGTCTTACTTACTTTTGAATCGGACATACCGTGCCGTGGAAGAATGGGGTGTAGCGCCAGCATTCAGGGCAACCTTTCACCCGGCGCAGTTGCAGAGACCGCGGGAGATCCCGGGCGCGCGATCGAACACCGGAAGCCCGAGCTGCCTTTGTGCACGGCCAGTCGCTGCTGGCCGTAATCCTGCATATCAGCACTACCTACAGCGACCGTTCTCAGCTGGTGGCTGCGATCTGCAGGCTGTGGGCGACCGGCACCGCGGTAGTAAAGCTGCTAAGTTCGTTGCCTAGCATACCTATTACACTGCTTCAGAGTCATCCTGAGCTCCTGGCCAGGACTTTGCAGACTGCATGCAATCTGAGTCAGCTCTGTCCTCGGCCTTGGCGCTGCCGTTCAGGGCTTGCTGCGTTCAGGGGCGGCTGCATGCTGAATGGCGCCTGTGGGGCCAATTGGCGATGAGGCCGCCATCCTTGATCTGATGCGCAAGAGCATCCCTATCACCATCTACTGCACCAAGTACGCGCTGCGTTGTCATAGGGGATTCTGCGACTCCTGCTGCAGGCGGTCCAGTGCTGTGCAGGCATGCGGTTGTACAAGTTAGGTGGTGCATGGTTGCATTACATGGCGCCTGTCCTCGTGAGAAGCCCAGCATTGCACAGTTGATGACAAAAATACCTGGCTTTGACGTCAAAAGCCTGTGGCACGTTTGAATGCAGGTGGTTGCCGGGCAGCGCACGTGTCGTGGTGCTGGGGGCGCACACCAAGGGCACCGGCGCACTGCACGTGGGTGCAGACATGACAACGGTTTGACAACCACAGCTTGTGACCTGCTACTGCCAGCCGCACGTTCGAAACCCTGAGCCGCGTGGCTCCACTGTGTGCAATGGTCTGGACATGTCGCCTCTGCAGGTGCTGGAGCTGGGGGATGGTCTGGTGGAGGTGGCGACAGCCGAGGTGGAGCACCCCATCAAGTGCGGCACCTTTGGCGCCTCAGGTGACCCTGCTCATGTGCGCCGGAACAGCCCTGGCCAGCACGCTCTGCGCTCCCCTGACGCGTGAGCACTCACCCACCTGACAGCGCTCACATGCCCATCTGTCCGCACATCTGCTCCTGGGCCTGAAGCACAGAGAACCCTTGGCTTACCGCCTCACTCCAGACTCGGTGGAGCGGAGGCTGGCAACAGGGGACTTCAAGGGGCGGCTGCAGACGTGGGACCTGGAGCGCTGCAAGGAGCCGCTTACATCAACGTCCGCACATGTGGGGCTCATCAACGCCATCGACGGCGCCGGCGGCAAGGTGAGCAGCCTGAGTCGCAGACACGCAGCCGATGTTTCGCCGCACACCAGTAGTCAGATTACCTCTGGTGCACAGCGCCCCTCAGCTGTGACGCTACTGGTACCACAGCACTGCTGCCAGCTGCCAGGGCAATGCACACGGGTGCCATCGCCTGCCGTCAGCTGCAACAGTGGGCACCACTGGCACCTCATGCCGCCTCCAGCCTCCGAACACCAAATGTTTCCCTGTATCTTGAACCCTAAATGCCACACGCAGTCCGGCAGCGGGCCGCCGGAAGTGGCGACTGGGGGGCGCGACGGCGCGGTGAGGGTGTGGGACACCAGGCAACACGACGCGCCGGTCGCCGCCTTCCTGCCCAAGGCCGCCTCCAAGGTCAGCTTTCGCGGCGCTCTGAGAGCACTCGCTGCTTTGGACTACACTGCAGCAGCAGGCACAGCAGCACACAGCTCGCAGTCCACGCCGATCTTTGCCCGCTCTTGGAATCGAGCTTTGTTGTGGGATGGTAACTATCAAGTGTCAAGTCATACTTATGCTCATGTGGATACCACCTTCCCCACAGGCGAGGGACTGCTGGGCGGTGGCGTTTGGGGACATGTACAGTGATGAGGAGCGCGCGCTGCTGGCGGGCTATGACAACGGCGACGTCAAGATGTTCGACCTGCGCACCAACAAGTGCGCCCGTCTCCAGGGTCACTCAACTTGAATCCATGAAGCAGCTCACATGGCTGAATGCTCGCCTGTACCTGGCCCCTCTAATCACCGATTGCCACACATTCATGAGTGAGCACTTGTGTGGGGTGTGATATGGAAGCAGCTTCCTTTGTCCTCACTGCACGATGCTGGTGCGCCCACAGTTACCTCTTCAGCTGATCGCTGACGGGTGTGACCGTGGGTGCTACAGGGTGCGGTGGGAGGACAACCTGGGCAACGGCGTCTGCGGGCTGGCCTTCGACCGCGCCACCATCCCCATGAACAAGTTCCTGGTGACCACGCTGGAGGCGCAGTGGCACGCGTTCGACGCCCGGACGCTGCACAGGAAGTCAGGTCGGCGCCCGCAGTGGTCGGCCGCTGCTTCTTTCTGCACATGATGCTGCCGCCCTTCCTGCGAACAGACGCACGACCAACGCGTGCGCATGTGTTGCGCGAACAGGCGTACGTAGCCATGATGCATGGGCGTGTGCATGGCGTCACAAGACCTGCCAACTAGTGCCCTTAGTCATGGAGTGTTCATATTCGCTACAGGGTTTGCAAAGGTGACGACGCGCCTGGAGCAGGGCACCACGGCCTGGGGGTGCGCGCCCCTACCGCAGAACCGGGACCTGCTGATGGTCGCCGGCGGCGACGGCAAGCTGGGCCTGTACAAGTGCGTGATCTGGTCATGATGCCCATCTGCAAGCCTCTGCTGACAGGCTCCTGCCATGCCACAGCAACCGCCATGTTCTTGCCCCGGGACAGGACTGCATGGTGAACTGGGGACTCGTGGTTGCTCTGCAAGGTATGGAGGCAGCACCCCAGGCTATGATGCCCCACGTATGCGTGCAGGTACAACTACCCGGACCAGCGGTGGCGAATCTGCTTTGGCGAGAGGAAGGAGAAGGAAGGGATTGCTGGCACCACGACCCTCATCACCGACCTCCAGCTGGCAGGTGGGCTTTCGATTTGACCATTGCATGTGTGAAGTGGTAAACTTCCCAGGTATTGCCAGATACAAGTGCTGTCTGCAGTTTCTACTGTGCAGTCGTGGCACTGCAGCTTCATGCACCAAGTGTGCTCCAACTGTGCTACGTGCAGATCAGCCAGTGACAGGGTTTGACTGGCACCCGGACAAGCAGGGGCTGTTCTGCTGCGGGGCCTTCGACCAGTGCGTGCGGGTCGGCACCGTGACACGCCTCAACCGCTATTGAGCACCGTTGCTTCTGGCACAGCAATGCATAAAGATGGTCTTTACTGTGTGTTTTCCCCAGCAACATCCCTGGTGTAGCACTGGTGAAGTGTTACGCAAGCTCCAAGACTGTGGTCACGATTCGGCTTCATCCTGTCCATTGTCAGGTTGCCGCAGATTGCCTCTTATTACTTCTTGATGTACCACGAGCGGTGTTGATACATCACGTTCACTACTGTACACACTGCCAGCTGCCCTCCTCTGCTGCTCTCATGTTCAGGAACATCCACTGACTCCAGGTGGCAACTGCCAAGTCAACGTATACATCAACAGACTGCCTGCTGCTAGCGCCTCCTGTCTGCTGTCTGCTATCCAGCTGCCCTGTCAGCTGCCCTGCAGCAGCCGCAGCGTGCTCGGCAGTGACCCCCTGCCGCCCGCCAGCGCCCGCTCCACCTCTTTCCTCGTCGCCCTGCAGTACAAATGCACTAAGTCCGTATGCACAACAACACCCTGTACATGGCTCAGATACAAGATCAGACGGTAGCCACTACACATCTGCACACAAGGGCTCCGTGCAGAAGCTTGCCCTGACACCGAGCACAACGACACTCTGCACAGAACACTGGAAACAACCCACATTCGGACATCAGGGTGAGTGCTCCGCAACTCACTTCATGACAGCCGGGAACTCCATGTAGGTGGCCTTTAGCGCGAGCCACTGCCGGTCCAGCGCTATAAATGCGTTGCAGAACAGCTCCTCAAACGGAGCTGATACTGAAGTAGCTGCGCCATCAGCTGTGGGCGGCCGCGACTTGGGCTGCTCATCCTGCAGCCACGAACCATGTTGATGTTATTTAGCAATTCCTATGCTTACCATGCTGGATAGCAAGTTTCAGCTATACGACGAAGGAACAGACACCGTGCAAACATCGTGCTTCTGTGCATCGGCATGTCATGGTCGTTCCGTGGTGACAGGCTCGCATTAGGGCGCCAGTGGTCTGGCCGCCCTCAGCAGCACGAACAACCATGGAACGACCGTTACCTAGTAACAGATGCCAGGTCCTGAGGACAGGCCTAGCCGAACCCTTGCACCCCGCAAAGATGTCCATGCCAGCATCGTTATATATCAGTATGTAAATGATCCCGTATGCAGCTTGAGACCGGTCTACGCCACGCTACTGAGCTCGGCCCTCACCAGCAGCAGCAGGAAATGTCGGCCGGCGGAGGTCTTCGGCAGCCTGCTGGCATCCCGCAAGTCCAGCGCCTCTGCACAACAGCACAGAAAGGTTGTCTAATGACGTCATGGCTGCTGTGAGCAAGCAGCACTCTTGTGAACACAGCACACGCCTACGCGGGAGGAAGCAATCAGGTGCGCTGCATGCCTCAGTAGGTGAAGATCTCGAGAAATCTTCAGGGCTTGTCAGCAGAGGCCTTGGTCTGTGCATCAGTTGCCAGAGGCGCACCCAGCAGCATGAAGGTTAGGTTGACACCCGCCACGGCGAAGGGGTACTCCCACTGCGAGCGGACCCCATCGCGCTTGTGGCGCAGCCTGTCGAACTGCGCCGACTGCCGCTGCGCCAGGAACAGCAGGCACTCTAGGGCCAGCAGTCCCGCCCCCCTGAAGTCTGTCCCGGGGTCTGTCCCCTGCAACCAGTGACGGGGGATGGTCAGCATGCCTCAGAGCTTGTGTGGCGTACGATGTCGTGAGCAACACCATGACTGGCCGTCCCAAAGCAATGCTCTACGACATGCACATGTGTACGCTTGCAGGCGGCTCACGAATCCACCATTTGTCGAGGCGACATGACCCTTCCAAAATCATGCGGGCCCCGTGTTGCATGAAGTCTGACCAACTGCTTCCCAGAGCACAGTGTGCACACCTGCCACCCCATGTCCTTCCAGCGCTCCGTCTTCAGGCTGTGGCACGGCTCCCCGGGGAAGGCCGCCGCCCACAGCTGCCGCAGCATCTCCTGCAGAATGGCACGCATGCCGTCGGTTCGTGCAGCCAGCACACATGCGTTGCAGCAACAGCTTGATGCTCCATGCCTGCGCACGGGGTCACTATCGCTGGGCAGCAGCCTTGGAGTGGTGCAGCAGCAGCAGGAGGGTGTGCTGCGGCAGTGCACGGCTGCCCATGCGCTCGTGTCCAGACCCACCTGGTGCTCTGGTTTGGCGCCGTCGAAGGGCACCACTGTGCGCTGGCGCAGGCCTTCCAGCCGCGCGGCCGCCGCGACGCTGAGCTGCACGCGCGGCTGCCGCAGCCACGCCACACAGCCGCTGATGGTTGCTGCACATTGGGGAGATGCACACAGTCCCCGTAAGCACGGCACGCCTTGCAGTTGCAAGTCATTGTGTGAGAGCATCGTGACCATGTGTCAGGTTCCCCGCAGCATGCAAAGGGCGGGCCACAACTTCATGGTGGTTCCGCTCTCTGCATGCTGCGGAACTGCATCCCATACCTGGTACACACAACCTTCGTTTGAATGCGCAAGAGTTGGACTGAGTGGTGGTCCAGCTGCTCAATGCGTTGAAGCTTTCGAGATCATGACAACCAACTCACTGGCGAGGCCGCGCAGGCCGGTGACGGCGTTGCTGACGAGGCCGCGCAGCAGGTCCGCCCAGTCGTAGGCGTTGATGGAGTAGGGCACAATGGCCCGGCTGCCGCCGCCGCCGTGGGAGTCCCGCCGGGCGGGGCCCCGCCCCGCGGCCGCGCGCTGCGCCTCCGACTCCGCGTCGAAGCCCAGCAGCGGCTCATCCAGGTCGCCCGCATCTGCAGGGTATAGCAGGAAGCTCGATGCTTTTTGACAGGCGCTCAGATTCATCTCGCGCGCTGCGGGCTTGCGGTACAGCCATGTAGCTGAGACTGCTCGGAACACAAGCCGATGACAGAGCGACTGCACTGTGAGCACGAGCCGACAAGACGCTATATTAGGATGAAGGATACATGCAGCCATCACCTGCAGCCTGATGTCGGCGCCGCAAGACTGGCTCCGCCATGGTGCCCTGCCGCACCTGCAAGGGATTTAGTCGCTTCCCAGCCCCTCAAATGTTCTCTACTTACTGGACCGGGTGTTCTGCTGCGCTAGCTGGTCGCAGCGTGTGCGCTCAAGCGACCTGGAAGCTGGCTACACTTAGGATCTGGGGCATCGCCCTCCGAATGCAGCGTGTCGGTCCAGCTGTCAGACTGTCTGCGGCCACGATCAGGACATCAGGAGGCCGAGGAGAAGCATTAGCTGTGCCAGCAGTTGGCGCGCGCCGACGTGACCAAGTACAAGAGCTACAGAGTCTACCTCAACACCGTCAAGCTACTTTGCTCTGCGCTGCTGCCTGCTCGACAAGCCTTGAGCAATGGGTTTGGCGCTGCATCATCTGAGATTTGCTGCGGCTATGGTAGCACTGACACCTGATATATGGTGCCCTGAGACCTTGACTGGGCATTCGGCTGCAGGAAGCACATTTGAGAAGTCGACAAGCATTTCCACCGAGCATTCCACCGAGCCTTCGCCTGCTTCCCTAGCATGGTAGGCAGACGTAGCGTGAACTCGCTGCTGTCCTCATACTTGCCATGAAAAAGCCCTTTCATGCAATGCGCCCGTTGATCATGAGTCCCACTGGCGTGCGCGGTGGTGGGGTGATTTCTGTGACGCCAGTCGCGTGCTCCATCCCAATGCATGGTAGGTTTGCATGCATTTAGGCTGTGAGAATGTCTGCCGCTGGCGCTGGAGCCTGGACAGTGCAAATGCAATGAATGCCATGGCCACCAGTGGGATGTGGGTCCTGTGCATGCAGGTACGATGTCGACGGCAACGTGCACATGTCCTGGCGGACTTGGATGCTCAACATGCACAGTGTCAGTTGCAGCTCACAGGATACATAGGTAGCAAACGTTTCAATGCCACATTCCAGCAACCACTCAAGCAACTGCCCCAGCAGTCCTCACAACCCACGACATGCACCCAACATGTGTATGGCATGCACTGTAAGCCTGCGACAAAACGGAGTGGGCCCGCTGCATGCAGTCTTCCACGACAGCTGGCAACCGGCAGGACACTGCACATGAACCGGTAACACACGACAGATAGAGGATGCAGGTGACAAGTCATCCACAATAACGGGGCATGCATGCCCCGCATATGCGCAGTGTGAAACAAATGTCACCGGTTGAGCTCTGTGGTGGTGTGGATGACCCTCCACCACCCCTCAGAGCAGATTCTGTGTGCACGGCTGTGCAGTGGGGTTCGAGGCAGCCAAGCAGTCCCAGTTGGCACTACACCTGGTCGGTTCCCGCCAACCTGGGGGAAAACGTGGATGGTTCACTGTCCTGCCTCCCTTCTGGAGCTCCGCCTAGATTGAAGTTGCGCATGCAATCTGGCAGCGCACAGCTCCCAGAACCCTTCTTGCTCCGATCGGCAGTCATCTGGACACCACTTCCTCTTACACACGGCCAGGAGACGGCGCCGCCGCCGGTTAGCGTGCAGCCCGGGCCGGAGCTGCGGGCACTCTTCTCCCACTCTTCTCCCAGGAAAACACCGCCAGGTGCGCAGCCTACCCGTCATGTTCTGCACCCCACAGCCCGGAAGTACGCTTCACAGCTATAACAGTATGATTATGGGTAAACAGCAGCCCGCGGCCAGGTGTTGGCTGGGCGCAATGTTTTCCGGTGTCCGAAGTCACCGGAGCTGCACCGAAGGAGGGTGGCAACTGCACTGCCCGAGATCGGCGTTTGAACGTATCTTTGCTGCTTCCGATACGCTACCTTTATCTTCTAGGGCTGCTGCGGACTCTGCACCTCTTGTCGTCGATTGACCGCGAGGTCCTCGGATGGAAGCCTGTGTCAGACAAGTGGGTTCCCCGCTCGAACCACAGCTTACATGGGTTGCTGTGTCACAGCAATGCCACATATGTGGCCTCGTTACCGTGCTCAACACTCCGAGGCTTGCGCTGTACGTTTTGCTTCACGTTTGCCCGGCGCAAGCTGATGGAGTGCACGAGGGTTGGAGGTTGGCCGGGACGCGGTGGCAAACCACACCAGCGTGCGTGCAGTGCCTTGCTTGGTTCACATTCGTTATACGGAGCTCCAGCTACTCAATCGTGTGGTCACCGAGCCATGCATACACGGACGACGCGTCTGCACAGATATGCTGTCTGACAGATGAAGCTACTACGGTGCTCAGTGCGTCCAGAGATGACGCCACACTCTCGGAACATATCCGAACGAGAACTGTTACATGCACAATGCTGCTGGTACGGCGCTGGCCGCTGGCCGACGCTTGATCTCCGTGCAAGACAGCCTTGCATGATCCTGCACGACTCCGTCACCTGACGCATGACCTTCGCGAGTGAGCAGGCAACAAACAAATGTGCTGATCTACGGTCGTCGTGCATCACGACCTCGCGATGCACTCTCACAACGCCGTCTTTGGGGTTTCACTCGCACTGGTCCTGATGTACATGCTGCCGAGAATATCAGGCCTTGTGCCGGTAAGGCAAGGGAATCATGTAGGCTTGCACATGTAGCATGGCCATAGGATGCCTCAATGACATGCGCGCAACTGCGATCGCGCGCGCGTTCGCCGTGCCAGGGCTGCAGGTCTCGTGGGCAGCTTCATCATGTGACACATTGCTCGAGGCGATCAGTGCGCAGCTGTTATTTTCGTGATCGCAGGCCGCGTCATGTCGGCCAAGGCGGACACGCCGCTGCTGCTGGCGCCGCCGCTGCCGCTGCACTGCGCCGCGGCGGAGCTGGAGGCTGAGGCGCTCAACAACCGGCTTTGCTTGGCACCCTGCAGCGGCGGCCACGGTGGCTGGGGCGGGCTGATGCATTGCGCGACGCCACAGCAGCATCTGATGAACGTAAGCATTTGACATAGCGCCAGCCGGCCGTGTCTCGTGGCCCCGCAGCAGTCATCGGGGACCACCCCCACATGCGGGCCTATCTGCCGAAACGTGGCAGGCACCAATACTGTACTGCCGTGCCCAGATTTGCGGATCTGGCGCTGCCGCAGTCAATTTTGTGCGCTATTTGCCCATGTCTGCCGCCCAGCCAGGCGCGGCGGCCCCTCCTGCAGGCTGCCCAACTGCTGTTCGCGAGAGCATGGCATGTGCGGCGAGCGCAGGTGGCGCAGTATGGCCGGTCGCCCGCCAAGGGCGGCTGTGGCGGCTCGTTTGGGGCCGCTGAGCCGCAGCACTCCTCACGCTCCAACGCGAGCACGGCGGACGGCATGCCTGCCCGCGTTTGCGCATCTCCGCTGTGCGTCACGTCGCCGTTCACAGGTGCTTCGTTTCAGCACCCTGCACAGGCCGCTGCATATGTGCTCGTGTGCACCTCGCGCAAGGTGCCACCATGCCGGTGACTGCGTTCGCACAGGGTGCGACTGGTACCCACATGCTGCTGGTACCCATCTTGCCTGATCGCCGTGCGGCACAGATACTGGTGTTACCCAAGCCAAAACGATGCACTGATGTACTGAAGATTTTGGCGCACTGTGTTCGCCAGGCGACCTGCTGCGTGAGCGGAGTGGTGGCAGCCTGCACGGCTCGCTTGCGCCCGGCACCGATGCGTCAACACAGTGCACCACACTCCCGGAGGTGCCGGTGAGCACCCTGCATACTGCATTGGGTGCTCCCTCGCACAACACCATTCTGCCTATCGGTGACTGCAGAGGGGATTAGCCCATCGACAACTGCCTTGTGGGCCACTCACCAGCCGTCGTCGTGCCCTGACCGGTGGCACCCCGATATATAGCTCAATATATTGGGTCCTACTTGAGCGGTCAAGATGCACCCTCGTAGTAGGGCAAGACCGAGCGAGATTGTGGGAGCACCTTACAGTACTGCAATAGTCCACCCACTTGATAGGGCGCCAGTCTCTGCGGAGTGCCAGCCTTGCGGGTGCAGAGGCTGTGGTGGTCTCGCTCTGCAGGTGGGGGACCTGGATCTGGCGGCGTTCATCGCCTGCGGCGGCCTGGCTGCCGGCGCTGAGCTGTCTCCGCAGCCGCAGCGGGGTGCGGGCCGTGTGTCAGATACACACAGCCACGGCGGTAGCCTCGCTGCCTACAGCGCCGACCACAGCCGTACCTGGACACCCACACCCAGCCGCAACATGCACAGCCCGCTGGCGGCCGCCTCACTGCCCCACTCCGGCGGCGGCGACGCAGGGCAGCACGCCGCCGCCCTGCAGAGCAGCCGCTACGGGGTGGGCGGGGGCACCGCCAACCCCCACTCCCCTTCGACCCGCACGCTGCGCCAGTGCGTGGAGGCGCTCGGGTGCGGCCACCCTGGGGCGACCCCGGGGCTCTGCCAGGGCTTCGGCGCTGCGGATGGCCTGGCGGTGGACATTGGCATCGTGACAGACGGCGGGCTTGAGGATGGCTTTGGCCTCGGCCGCGCGATCAGCTGCATGAGCGGCATCAACATCGCCGCCGACAATGGTGAGCTGCATGCAGATGCAGTGAGCAGCGGGAGGTGCATGTCAAGCTTCTCATTCTGCTAACCTGACTGTTTGCCCTTGCCCAAAGTTTGGCGCCGGACTTGCTTCTGCGACGACTGCTGCTGCAGTCGTCATCAGAGAGCCCTGCTGAGTGGTCGACTGCTCCAGCTGTGCCTGATGATGCATGGTCCTTGCACATGTGCAGGTCCTGGTGGCGAGGGGCTGCCGAGCATGGAGGCGCTGCTGGCGGAAAACAGCTGCACGGGGGGCGCGACTGAGGCCGCCGCCGCTGCAGCAGCTCCCGCTGCATCCGCCGGCACCTCCTCCCGGCGAATCATCCCCGGCCGCACCATGGTGGTGGTGAGCACGGTGTTTTGTGCAGATCCAAAGGCCTCGAATTGTGTCACACATATCCTAGACCTAGGACACATCAGATTCGTACAGATTCCTGCATCCAGCGAGCAGAGTGATGGCAGCTTGGTGCGGCTGACTGCGTGAGGCGGTGAGCGTCAGAGTGAAAGGTCTTGGCATGGCTCAGGGACAGCCCATGCGATGACGATGCCGGCTTGCCGAGCTGGCTGCAGTATGACTGGTTGTAGAAAGTACAGCCTGGCTGCGGCTTCCAGCTGTAAGCAATACAGGGTGCCCTGCTGACCTGACAACCATAACGCTTGTACTCTCGTATGTACCAGTACAACTGGCCATGTCGTCCACGTTAGTACGATTCACCCTGCCAACATGCTTTGTCATGCATGCATGATGGTATCTTCAACAGGTCACCATGACCGCGGGACGTCTGAAGGCACCATGCCCTCAGCATGCAACCTCCCTGCACAAACGCCACAGCTCACCTTCAGCAGCACACTGACTGTGGTCAACCTGCATGCATGCAGCTGGGCAAGCCGCGCGGCCTGAGCCAGGGGTCCGCCAACATGCACAGCCGGCTGTCGGCCGGCAGCCTGACAGATGTGTTCTGCAGCAATGACGGCGCCAACACGGGGCCCTGGGCCCACCCCGCCAAGCGCCGCCGCTGCAGCCGCTCCAACTCCGTCATGTCGTCCCAGGGTGAGCTGACAACTGTCCTGCCATGCTGACACCCGATCGCTGAGGTGACTTGACCATCAGCATGCATGCTGTACGCCAGTTTGCATGTGGTCAGCAAGGCTGTGAGGGGCGCAGGCATCCAAGCAGGTGCTGTTGCTACATGCATGGGCAGTTCACTGTCCCTTCATGCACGCCTGCATGCCATGCTCGGAGCTGCTCTTGAACCCTGCTTTGCGCCGGCAGAGGGCTTCCACGAGGCGGAGTCGCTGTTCCTGGACGTTGCGGAGCTGGTGCCAGAGGCCGAGCTGGGGCTGCCCTGCGGCTTCCGCCATGGGGTGGGCGGCCGGGAGGGCGCCCCGCCCCGGCGGGCCGCTGCCCTCAACCGCCGCCCCGCCTCGGTGTGCAAGCCTGTGACAGACCTGTTGTGAGTTTGATATGACAGTCTGGAGGGAGGTGCAGGGTGTGTAGGGCGTTCCGACACAGCATCGAGCTGCTCAGTCGACACAAACTGGTCACACAGCCCACCACCTCCAAGTCAGATTGACTAGGCGGATACTCAGGGCATCATGATCTTTTGCCGCCATCTGGCCAGCAGCGTCAGCACACGCATGGACACCTGGAGTGCACAGCTGTGCCTCTGGGTGACACCATACCATGTGGAGTGCATTGAAGTGTGCTGCTATCTGCAGGCGCTGCTGGCAGCGGACGACGCTGCGGCCGCTGCCAGGAGGGCGGGGCGGCGGGCGGGGGAGTATGCGCACATCACCCAGGACATGCTGAAGGACGGCGGCTACTTCGACATGCCCATCCAGGTGAGCATCCTTGTCACTTGGACACTTGGAACTGGCCGACTGCGCTCTGGTCGTGTGCAAGGTGCGCTGCTGTCTCAACAGCATGCTGGCAGACCGGTGGTCAGGACAGGGACATCAATCTGAGAATTTTTTTTGCATTACAACACTTTCAAACGTTGCCTTACACAGTGGTGTATCAACCCTGCACCCCGGTGTGTAGGGACTAGCCATGCGGTGGGAGTCGTACCGTTGACCCACTCCTGCACCTGCTGCAGGAGGCCGCTGCGCAGCTGGGCATCGGCCTGAGCGTGCTGAAGAGGGTGTGCCGTACCATCGGCCTCGCCCGCTGGCCCTACCGCAAGCGCCAGTCCCTGCGCAACGTGGTGGAGCAGACCAAGCTGTACCTCAATGTGGGTGATTGTTCCTGCTTCGCCCTCTGCTGTCGATTGGTTTCTGGCCACCGCATTGCCCCAGCAGCTTGCATCAGCCATGCTCCTCATGGTGGCCTGCAGCCTTTCCATGAGATCTCCAATGCTCGAGGTGTTGCTGACTGCTCGGATTAAACATCGTGCACTCTGTGTCGCATAGGCAGGAAGGCAATGGGCTTGAGCGATTGAAGCACCGCCATGTCTGTGGAACAGCAGAACGTAGACTCCATGCAGACCTGGGGATCAAACTCGAAAGAGTCATCAACCGCGTGCCTGACACCGCCACAGGACATGGACTTCACGTCCAAGGACAAGGTGCTGCGGCTGCTGGAGCAGGCGGCGGCCTCGCTGGACGGCTCCACCGGCGAGGACCTGGGCCCCGCCTTCAAGCGCTACCGGCAAGCCGTCTTCAAGCTCAACTACAAGATCAACAAGCTGAACGCCGCCAAGCGCGGCGCCGCCAAGGTGCCGACTGTGTGCCCTCGAGGAAGACTGAATGCAGACCCAGATCTGTCCTCCATCCTTGCTCAGCTATTGCTGACATCTTTGCAGCATCCTTGGTGCTTGGGTACATTGGTCACTGTGCATACGTTGAACACATCAGGCCTCTGGCGCGAAAGCAGTTCGCAATGAACCTCCCAATAGACGGCATGGAGCCTGGTGGTGAACACTCCCATTGGATCCTCGCAGGCTGGCGGCGTCAAGTGCAGGGTGGCGATCCCCAAGTCGGCCGCGGCGTCCCTCGAGGCGCTCGCCAACTTTGCGCTGGATGGCGACGAGGCGTCGGCGGCCGCCCTGGCTCCGGAGGACATGGACCTGGTCCGCGGCGAGGACGGTACGTGTGTGTGCAGCATATACATGCGTGTACCTAGCAATGCACCTGCTGTGTCTGGCATCACAAGCATGCAGACGTTGGTTCGGCATGGAGCTGCGTGCAGCATGCATGGTGTGCTAGTGCACGAGCTTGTGGCAGGCAGTGGCACTGCACGCTGCGGTCCGGAGCTGCTGGCTGCCAGAAGACACAGCTGCAGCTATTGTTAACTGTATGTGCACTCTCGCTTAGTTGTGCAGGGCTTTGCTCATGTTAGCCTGATGTTCAGCTTGTGAGTCTTGCAGATGGCCCCATGAACGAGCTGGGCATGTTCGGAGCCTTCAAGCCTTCAATGCCGCTGGGTGCCTTCACCGCCGCTGTGGGCAGTCTCCCGTCGGCGTGCATTGCTGGGCGCGGCCCTGCCGCCGCCGCAGCTGCCGCTGCACGCGCTGCAGCGGACAAGGCGGCAGCTGCTGCCGGAGCTGCTGCTGCTGCTTCCGCTGCTGCATCCGCCGGAGGCAGCTGCAGCCTCACTGCATCCGATTACACTGCTGTGAGTTTGGACAGGGCTGTATGGTGGCATCCATAGCACAGTCATAGACATTCAAGTTTGAAAGCATATGACAGCATCAATGCGCACCACTGCAGCATCACTACTGACGCCACCATAATTTCATGCACTGCAGGAGGGCACCGACACGCCTGAAGTTGGCCGCGAACATAACAAGCCGCCGCCCATGACGGCGGCGGCTGCAGTCCACCCGCAGCACCTCGCCCTCCCTCGCAACTGAGCGGCTGTCCGCTGGCGACGCCGCAGTCAGCAGCAGGGAGCGCAGCATCATTCAGGTAGCATCCAGCGCCCAGCTGGTGCCGGCAGCCTTTGGCCGGCAGCAGCTTGGACGCCGCTACCCCACACTTCAACCGTCTCCCGTCCGCCTATGGGATGCTCTTTGGCATTGCAGCGGACAGGAGACGGTGCGCAAGACGAAGCAACATTATGGCTGCCACTTGCCCAGCAGTGCCGCATGTGTATGGCAGCAAAGGCGGTGACAGCAGGGGGCATCAGTGACAGCCACAGCAACGGTAACAGCATATTCTCTGTCCAGGTCTTCCTGCAGCCGCCCCCACAGCAGTGGTCTCCCTGCGGCAGGGGCGGCAGCAGTTGTTCATGGCAGCAGTAGACCAACTGGGGCGGCAGCAACTATGCAGCCGCATAATCGCAGCAACTTGAGTAGTGACGTCTCATCCACCCATGTGCAGCAGCTGCAGGGAGATGCAGCAGGCAGCCAGCTGAGCCTCGAGGCATCATGTGCAGCCTAGAGGGGCTGTGAATTGATGGCGGGAATAACTTATAGTACCACGCACGAAGCGCAGCAGTGAGCTGGATGCTGGCTGCGCTCGTGGCGCATGTCACATTTACAATGCTACAAGGGGTAAAACTTCAGATGTCATTGCTTGAGTCCCTTCACCTCTTCACGGAGAACCAAAAGTAGCACCGGGCTCCTGCTCATCAGAGCAGAACGGCAAACATGGCCAACATGTGAAGCGCCCTTGGGGATTTGGAACCTCGTGCTTCCCGACCAGGGAGGCCAGGGAGACCTTGTCAAGCACGATGACAGCATGCTGATGATGGAGAGGGCAATCATCTTGCAACATGCCATGTCTTGTGGTGGTGGCAAATTTCTGCGGTGGGAGTCGGGTGTGTCGATTGGGGCTGTGGGCCAGCCAACATGGGGTTGGCAGGCCCGGGGAAACACGTGTATGTATACTTTGCACAGCATACTTGAAGTGTAGTAAGGGTGAAGTCTGGTGCTGATCGTTGACGGCGCTGTGTGCATGTAATGGGGTGGATTGCACATGCACACCTCCTGTCGTGGCCGCTATTTTGGCATACTGTGTGGTGCATGGATTCGGATTGCTATGCATATGGTTATTTTGGGATCAGTACGGGCTCGAACAGCACCAGACCTCCGGAGCCACCGGTCGTCAGGTGTCAGTAGGGTTTGGTTCGTTCTGCTTGCCTGCCTGCATGCCTGCTATGTGGTGCCTGCTTGCCTATGTACCTGCCTATCATGTCGTGCATGCTTGCCCAAACCAGCCCTGCTTGAAAACTGATTTACTTTGCCACGCTTGTTTCATATGTATGATTGTAAGCATGATTGTTCGACTGCAGCCCCACAGCAATGCAGCAAAGTCTGTGTCACGCCACACCCTAACCACCACAACCCGACTTGCACGCCCAAGGTGGCTTCGCTTACCTGACAGGCACCAACCACGATTGACGCTGCTGATCCTGCCATGCCACAGCCGGACTGTCAACAGCAGCGCTCTCAGTGAACACCACCACTCCCAGCTGGGTTGCCACTGCACGGCTGTGGATGATGTCGGCCCAGGGGAACGTGCCTCCAGCTGTGCACAGCTCTTGTCGAGCATTAGGCATCAGCCATTGCAGTTGGGTGATGCCAGGTCAGAAGCGCTTGATGTCGCGCGGCGGGCGGAAGTTGATGGGGTGCGTCTCGGGCGTGGCCTCCTCATCCTCGCGCCACATCTTGACCGTCTTGTCTGCCTCGGCAGACGCCAGCCTCGAGCCGGACCTGCACGTACGACATGGTGCGGGCTTTAGTTAATACACGCTGGACGTTGCTCAGTCCTGCCAACCTGCTCGCATGCACTTCGACCAGCCTTAGCAGTTGCGACCCAGCTCTGTATATGGACAATGACTGCAACTGTCATTGACGAACTTGGAGCGCACTTGTCGAAGGTCAGCGCAAAGATGCCGGACTCGGACTCCAGGGAGCCCGGCTGCACCGGTGACGTGTACTGCTGGAAGCGGTTGCCGCTCTTCCAGTCGTATGCCCTGCGGCAGGACCCCACACCTTTCGCCAGGAGACAGGGTTGGCACTGGCCGAAGTTTTGAGGCCGGCAGATTGGCGTGACACATGCGAACCAGTTACAGCCGTGAGATGGTGCGGTGAACTGCAGCTGCTTTGGAGGGCAGGCAAGCAGGATGTAGACAGTGAGCAGCACTGCACAATCGATCTGAACGAAAAAAAAAACACTAGGGCAGGCGCACCAAAGGGCGCCGTTGTCGCCGCCAGTCACCATGACATTGTCCTCGTTAATGGCGCAGGCGTTGACGATGGTGCGCGGCTCCTGCAGCATGTTGTGCAGGAACTCGCCCTGCACAGGGACAGTAGAGCCATGAGCAAGTTCGCACTGCGACATGCGTCACCGGCCCGCATCCAGCAGATCAATCAGGGTTGCACCCAACCCACGTACCAAATGCACGAGACATCACGCGTCCGAGCATGCATACCACAGCAGCAAGCGAGGCAGTAGAACTTTGGAACGCTGGCGCCCGCGGCCCTCACCTGCGGCAGGCGGTACTTCTTGATGTTGTCGGCGGACGCGGCGGCAAAGGCGAAGTCCTGCGGGTGCGCCGCCATTGCGCGGATGGACTTCTTGTGGTACGTCAGCGTGGACATGGTCTTGCCCTTGCGCAGGTCCCACATCTTCACCGTCTTGTCGTGGCTGCCCGTGATGATCTGCGGCAGAGCACCACCGCCAAGGCAATCAACCGTTGCTACAGGAGTCTGCTGAGATCACATCATCTGCCAAAGGTGCTAGAGTGTAGGCGATGCAGTGTGCATGTTGGCATCTGCAGGCAGTTAACATGCTGCACAGGCTTCAGACTTGCATGCTGAAGTAGCGCACCTGTGGGTCCACGCCCTGCGTGAGGATGGATGCCACCGTCTCGTCATGCCCGCTGAGGCAGTGCACCTACGAGCAGGCCCGCCAGATGACCATTTGTGGGTGTTCGTGCTGCAAACAGGGGCGTGCGGGGACAGCAGTACACCGCAATTTTCGGTCGCCTGCTGACATCAGGATGCATGGCGAGGCGGCACCAGCTACGTTCTCGCGCTCATACGGCAGACCATGCACTGGCCTGCTGTACATGCGCAAACACAGCCGGTGCCGCCTGTCAGGTGGCGCACTGGCTGTTTGCTGTGGCATGCGCTGCGCAACTGTTGGAGGTTCGCTGGGCATGGCCAAAGCATAGTCCATACCTGCACTTTGGTGCGCATGTCCCACACGCGGGCGACGGAGTCGCGGCCGCCGCTGATCAGGACGTCCAGCGTCGGGTGCAGCGCCAGCGCGTAAATGCCACTCAGGTGGCCGTGGTACTGCCGAATCACCTGCAAGACATGGATGCTACTGTCACACGCTGCTACCGACACAGGTGCTGCAGCGGTAACTGGTGCTGTCAACAGTGCATGTGTGTTCAAGATGACAGAGGGCGGGTGTACACACTGCCATTCTAGAAGCGTTTGCTCATAGTGTAGCATAAAGTAGCACACAGCTCTGCTGACGTGCCTTGTTGTACTCCAGGTCCCAGCACTTGACCTCCTTATCCAGCGAGCCCGAGAACATGTAGGGGTGCCGGTCCGACACCGCAATGCCCGTCACCTGAGGCAGAAATCATGCAGACTTAGGGTAGGGTCAGCAGCTCGCACTACTGTCTCATGTATGTTTCTGCAGCCCTGGCGACAGCGGGATGGCGTGCCAAGCACCAGGAAGGTGTCAGCAGGGACGGAGCGAGGGCATGCCTGCTCAATGTGTCCTGTGAGCGTCAGCTTGAGCTGCCCGCTGGCTGTATCCCACACCTGCACACACAACAGCATGCTGCAGCACATCCTCGATCTTGGGAAATTGATCGCAGCCCTCGCTGGGGGTGATGCGCACGCCCGGCGGCCTTGATTGCTGGCATTGGATGCTGCGCAACATGCCTAGGACCCACCTTGATGGTGCGGTCCGCTGAGCCGGTCACAAACCACTCGTTGCCATGGTCAAAGGCCAGGCAGCGTACCCACCTGCAACCAACCATCCGCCAGCACAGTCAGCCCCAGAACTTCCCATTGGGGCACAGATGCAGCTGCGTACTGTCTGAGCTTCTGGCGACCATGGCGGCAGCAGGCGCCTTGCTCGATGGGCACAAACAATGGACACAGCTGTCCAGCCAGTCTGGCCATGAACCTGCTTGTTCAGGCAGAGCCACATGCGTGCACCTACAGTATAATCAATGGGTGCAGGGGCACAGCAGTAGGCCTCACCCGAGGTGACCGCTGATGACGCGGTACAGCTTCCAGGGGGCATGCCACACGGGACGGGGCCACTTGCTGGGCATCCGCCGCGCCACCGCCGCCGACGGCTTGTACTCGTCGTGTCCCCCACCCGCCTGCCATGCCATGCCACTTGTCCCATCCGACGCCATCACTCATTACGCAGTTTAGCTTCTCAGATCAGCAAGCTTGCCGACTCTGTAGTACGAATGCAATCGATAGCACGGCCTGGCTCGGGATGATGCTCTTTGGCAAAATACGGTGGGTCACTGAGCATTTGGGTGTATGTGTGCAACTTGCCTTGGGCACGAGCGCCGCGCCGCCGCTGTGGAGGACCATAGCCTGCGCCTTTTGCCTCGCTGCAGCTGCCGCCCTGAAGGGCACAAGAGCAGCACGGCTGTGAGCCCAACGTGTTGCTGCTGGCCCTGGAGTTGCATTAAGATTGGGTGTGAAGGGTCGTGCAGGTGCTGACATGGGTGTATCATGATGTCGAGCGGTGCTCACCCGTCCGAGACCTTCGGCATGGCGTCAATGAGCTTTGCTGTGGCTGAGCGCGACTCGGCCTTGGTGCCAGCTGGCACCGCACCATCCTCTGCGGCTGCTGATGTGCCGTTCACTGCTGGTTCGGCTGCTGCTGCTGCTGCTGCGGGTGCTCCAGGGCGCGACACGCCAGGCTCTGGAAGGTTGATCTCGTCCAGAACGGCATACTCGTCACGAATCTGTGAGAGGTGGACAGATGGACTTTGGTTGCACACAATACCTGAGAGTGCAGGCACAATGGAAGCTTCTGTGCACCACAGGTCCGACTGCCACAACAGACACTAGCAGCTCACCTTCGTATGGATCTTGATCTTCTGGCTGCAAATCAGAAGCCCGCACAAAGTCAACATGTGCATGAGCATCTTGCAGTGCCCACTGGCAAAACACATCCGAGGAAGACACAGCAACGCTGTCGTATTTCCTGTCCACTGCGCGTTCTACGGTCTTTTACCAAACCCACCTCTCTTCGTCTGTTGGTATCCGCTGCCCATGGTTGCCAACAAACATCTCCCGTGTGCGCTTTTGCGACAGCAGGATGAGCGACTTCAGCGGCTTCAGCTCCGGTGGCGGCTCATCCTGCAGCGCCGCGGCTGGGGCGGCCGCTGGCGCCATGCCGGCTGCCTGCCCGTTCAACCCTTGGCTGACCGCTGCCGCAGAGCACGCCGTCAGCAAATATCACTTGCAACAATTTATGCGACAACAGGTGCTACCAGACGCGAGCTGACGTGCGTCAGGCTCTGTCAATCACCGTGTGTCTTAGCACGAACTATGGCTGCCTCGCGCCGAAAGCAGCAGCCTGGCAGGCTCAATCAGGCCTTGGCAATGTAAAGTGCACCAAGCAGCGAGCTCCTGCTCACACTGCGCCCGGTGTGGAGCGGACCTTTTGCACTTCACTCGAGGTTGCGAATGGTGTGTATGATCATGTATCCGCATCCGGTCCTGTGCAAAGTTGCCAGACTAATTGGCGACTGCTGACGACTTTGCTGCTCTAGGGCTCTCGCAGCAGAGAATGTGCTGGTGTTGCAGTCTTGGAGTCGCAGTCACTGTCCTTGTTGATGCAGAGCGATGCTTTGTGGCTGGTAGCGCTTGTGCAAGGCTGCAGCGTAGGCGGCGATCGACCAGCTATTTTGTGATCGAGCAAGTCATGACATTCGCCCTGCTTCGATTGCAGTGATCCTGCTGTCATTCACATCGCTTCAGAGCAGCTGCGGCATTGGTCCACATGGCGCCGCGCACACGATCCAGCGTCGGTGCGCAGCTACAGCACGGATTGCCATGCTGCCCGGAGCGGCGCATGCAAGTGAAGGAACTGCATTGACGATCACTGCTGAAGCAGGAGCGTCTCGCGTCGCTGAAGGTTTCATCTGTCACATCACGCAGGGCGAGGCACAGCAGGAGCCGCTGATGTGCCGGCACCACGGCAGGCAGCTGCTGCGGATCCGCCGGAATCAGCGATAGCAGCTGCCGCCACTAGGGAGGCCTTCCGCCTGCTGGACGACGCCTGCCTGCGCGGCAGCGGCACTGCGCAGCTGACCGCGCAGCTGCGAGCCGCCGGCGCCTTGGACCGCAACAGCGCTGAGAACCCTGTGGCGCTGTACAGCCAGAGGTGGGATGTGCACGGAGTTATGAAGAGGAAGCAAGCGTCAAATGCACCATCAAAGGGGAAAGCAGGCGTGACAGCCCCATCATACAGTGGTCAGGACAACACCTAACCACAGTGGTAACTACTGTGTGGTGGCCTCATCACTCCTGCGCATGCCTGTGCAGTGCAACTGTGTCTGACAACAGCAACCACATTTGCACCTACTGCTACATCCTTACAGTGAAGCATGGAAACGACCCAGCATTTGGCCACCACTAGCCAGCCTGAACATGTCTCAGCCTGCCAAAGCAGATGGCCTCTCTGCTGCAGGGTGGTGGACACGCTGCCGAAGCACTGGGGCGGGCGCGGCCCTGCTGCCATCCCAGAGCAGCTGTCGGCAAAGGCCAACAGCGCAGCGGTGCTGCTGGACACCCTGCAGCACGCGGGTGTGCTGGACCAGCTGCCGGCGGCAGCGCTGAGGTAGGCGCCTGACATGCAACAACTTGCGAGGCTGGGCCTGCACAAATTGAGCTTGGTGGAGACCACAATGCAGCATGCAGCACTGCTGCGCACGCATGGTGCTTGCATAGTGTCTCACAGGTCACGTCCGTGGCGCTGCAGTCAGACGCCGCGTCGGACAAATGCAGCCTTATCTACAGCCAGTGAGCCTATAGGCTCACAGGAATGCCCATGTGCCCTGCAGGGCGCTGTTCGAGGCCGCAGAGAAGCTGCATGCAGTGGCTGCGGTCCGGGAGGTGGAGACCAGGGCGGCGGCGGCGGCGCAGACGCGGCCCAATGCCGTGGGCTCGACCTCGCTCCTTGATGCCGCCATCCGTCGGGCCGGCACAGCATGCACCCCGCAGGTGCGAGAACGCAACAACCAGCCCAAACCCGATCCTAAGTCTGCAAGCCCTGCCTGGTCCTGCAAGGCAGTTGATGAGCCGGAGCACACCATCATGTGCACCCGCCAGTCTGCCGCTGTGTGCTGCACACTCTCGCATGCCGCGCTTCCCTGCGGCACCGCATTGCAACAGGACGGGGTTGCATGCCTTCCGGCAGCCACTCGAAGCAACGTGCGCCAAGGCTGATCGTTCCTCGCCTGAGGTCCAGGTGTCAGCCGAAGTGGGTGGCCGCCCGCCCTGGGAGGTGTTTTACGCGTGCCCCACCGCCACGGCGCCCGCCTTTCTGGAGGCCACAGAGGCGCTGGCGCGCTCGGCAGCTGCAGCGGACGGGGCGGCGGGGGATGCAGCGGATGCGGCGGAAGCGGTGCCCCAGCCGGCGGCGGAGCGCCTGGCCTCGCTCGCCGTGCTCGCCCGCGCGACGCAGGTGCAGGAATGGGACTGCACCCGGCACGGCCTCTGCTGTGGTGCAGAGGGCAGAAAGTGATACAAGCCGCCTGCCATTTGCCCAGGCCGCTGCTGCTGTGCGCATTCTGAAGGCTGCAGTCACTGGCGCTCACGCTCCCAGTTCCTATTGCAATGCTTGTGCAGCAGCGCATGCGCCAGGAACCTTGCAAGCATCACAGGCTCCAGTGTGCCGTGTCGCCTGACACCATGGTCGACACCGCTGCCTGCAGCACGCGCTGGCGGCGGGGCAGGCGCAGCGGCACTGGCACCTGTGCTCCGCGCCGGCGGCGGCCAACACAGCGATCGGCGGCGTGCCCGGCCCCGACTGGCTGGCGCAGCCGCCCGCTCGCGGCGCGCTGCTGGCGGTCGCCCAGGCCGCCCTGCAGTGAGCACCGCTTGTATCCCACTGCTGTGCGGACACCTGTTGTGTGTCATATGCCTCGTTTGTTCAGGCAGTGGTGCAGCGCATGGCCTGCAGCTGCTGGACCGCTGACCCCTGTTCAAGTGTGCCACTTGTGGTGCAAGCCCGCGGTTTGCCTGCAGCTCAAGGTCGTCATCTGTCTTCCTGACACGGCCTACAAAGGTTTTGCGGATGGTGCGTGTGCTTGGCGCTGCGCAGGCTGCAGGCGCAGCTGCGGGAGGAAGCCCCCGGCCGGGCGGCCGAGGCCACGGCGCTGGCCGCCGACGCAACAGACCGCGCCCTCAACGCTGAGGCCGCCGCACTCGCCGCTTCGGAGCCCGCTGACGTATCTGCAGTGCAGGTGGCAACTGCTGCCCTGCTGCCTGGGCAGAGTACTATGGCACAGCGTTGTGCAGGGCTGCAGCATTGAAGATCCTGCAAGTTTGGTGCCGAGACCGTCATGCAACCGGAGCCCTTAGGCTGGCATCTGTCGTTCCTGAGTGCAGGCAGAGTACGGCGCGGCACGGGACACGCTGCTGGGTGCCCTGCTGCAGGAGGCTGAGCGTTTGCTGCGCTCGGGTGCGCTTCTGACTCCTGGCGTTCATGAGCTCCGCCACCTTGGCCGTCACATGATGCAGATCCCTCTGACTGCGTACCTCAGAGAAGCCCAATGAGCATCGCCCGCAAAACAGTCACATGTGGCACAACATGCTGCTGTTGGCCTCATGGACAGAGTGCCAGCGTGGGCCCACTCCCAAGGGTTTGGTGAGCTCTGGCCCCAGTTTGACTTTGGCCCTCGTTGGTCAGGGGACGAGGCGGCTGGCGGCGCCCTGCTGCAGCGGGTGGAGTCGGCGGCGGAGGCGCACGCGGCCTTTGGGCCGCTGTTTGACGTCGCAGCGCTGCTGGGGGACGCGAACCGGCTGTATACACACATGGCGGCGTTTTCCGGCAGCGTCGAGCCGGGCTGGGACCAGTCCTGCGCAGCATATGTGTTCGACAGGTGCGCATGGCTGGGAGTCTCTTCTCAGAAACCACAGGAACCACTATCCCCTTGGCCGGGGATTCTGCCAGCCCCCCGGCTGCGCAGCTGAAGCTGCTGAACTCCAGTGCCGCACAACCGCCGCCCAGCCCGATGCCAGCTGAAGGGGCAGTGGCCAGTGCCATGCTCCTCCACTGTGCACCATGTTGAGCCGCAGGCTGTGCGAGCAACAGTATGTATGACACAAACAACGCACACGCTGCTCCAAACACCCCCTTGCAGCCTGTGCTTCATCAGGAGGCGATTGCGGTATGAATGCAGGCTCGAGGCCGAGGGCCGCTGCTCCGAGCTGCTGGACGTGCCGCAGCACTTCGACGCCGACCTGACCGCCTGGCTGGCGTCGCCGCCGGCCGCCGCCCGCCGGGCCCCCCTGCGGTGGCTGCACCAGCTGCGGGTGCGGGACTACCAGCAGGCGTCCGGGACCCTCAGCCAGCTGCCGCAGGTCGGTCCTCGCTCCCTGCTGTCATCGTGCATGTTTGAATACCCCAGGTGTCGGCTGTCGAGTGGTGATGGCGTTGGTCAGGCTGGTGTAGATTAGATAAACAAATTTCACACCAAAGCAGTCATGTTTAAAGCTTTTTTTGAAATAGGACAAGCTCCTGTAGGACAAGCGACATGCTGTGCAGCGCTCACACTGCCAACTGCTGCGCTGCTTGGCTCTTGGAGACAGGCACAGCTGGATGTCGGACACATGCCTGGTGCTTGAGTCTCTTCTGTGTCTGCAGGTTGATGTCGCTGCCGCCAGGCGTGCCCTCGCACTCGCAAAGCTGGCGGCGCTAGCTGCCGGGGGCGAGCCGCCTGCTGGCGAGGCGTCGGAGACGTCCGCCGCTGCGGTCGCCGAGATCGATGCCCGGCTGTCGCTGCTCGCTCTGCAGGTGGGGGACCACCCACATCCGAGAGGATGCATGTGCGCATCTTGGCGTCAGGTCTTGTAAGGTTCGCATGCACGCCTGGGCCACAGTGTTGCCAGGATATCGGAGGTGCTCTACTAAAGCAGCTGCTAGACCTCAGCTCAGACCGCGGTCCACCACAACTGCACAACTGAGTGAAGTAACTGCGATGTTATCGCAGGAAGCGCTTGGGCTGGGCGGGCAGCCGCCAATGGAGGCCCCCGCCCTGGCGGCGGCGGCGCTGGCGGAGGGGCGTGATAAAAACGACGCCGAGCTGGCGCTCGAGGTTTTCGCCGCCGCGGGCCCGCACTTCACCGAGTCCTACAGGTGAGATTTGATCGGATTTCAGGGCTTTAGAGTTTCCAAGCGGCTACTCTGCTGTCCTTGACAGCTGTTCGTTGCCACAGACCCTTTGCAGCGACCAGAGCGTGAGTTTGGTGTCAAACCTCGGACATTGACACCCCGTGCAAGCGACAGCCAGCACCACGAGGCACCTGCACAACATGGTTGCAGGCTGCCGCTGCTGCCATTGTTGAAATTGCTGCAGTCCTGCAGCATTGCTCACTGATGGAAGTGCTCCTCTGCTCAGGAAGGTTTTGGCGCCCATGCACGCACTCTGCAGCTCACACCTGTGCATTTCTTGTAGCAGGCCGATGCTGGAGACAGCGTACACCCAGCTTGCTGAGGCCCTGCAGCTGCCTTCCCGTGAGTACCTCTGACACTTGGGCAGCGGCAGTGATGACGCATCAGACCCTAAGACACTTGCAGCGGTGCTGACGGCAATGCTTTACGGACGGCGATGGGTGGCAACCCCCGCAAAGCAACTTGTGGTATTTGGAATGCCTCGTGTCAGCCTGCCGTGACCCAGGGGTTTGTTTGGTGCGCATGGGAAGGTCGAGACATATGAGTGTGAAGCGGGACACAGGGGTCATAACTTTGAAACCATGGCCATTCCTCCCAATTCCAGCATGGTCCAATCCCTCGTTTTGGCACCCCGCCGGGCAGAAGTCATTTGCACTGTGCCCCCAAAACACCACGCATGCAAAACAGCATGCCACACATATGCTGCCAGCACCGTTGTGCAGCTCACAACACTGCAATATCTCAACTACCGGTACACAAGCCCAAGGGGATGGCATCCCTGCTGAAGATAGTCGTCATGCATACAAGTCATCAAAAGCCTGCAGTGGACATGCTGCCTGACAAAAACTTGACACAACTCGTTCCCTCGATATTGCAGTGACCCAGATATATGCAAGTATGTCTGCACCCCTGACAGAAGATGATGGAAAGAAGAAAGCTGCCTAGGTGCGAGGACGCTGCAGCATCATGGCACAGTTCGCGCTCTCTCGCAGGATATTTATATGCAAGCAAGCACATCGGCATGTGCACGCTGCTTTAAATGGACTGCTGCAGCTGACTACAGCTGGCTGCCACGTATCACGCCGTACTATTTTGCACAGTCCAGCAGCAAGTTCAAGGGCTGCATAGCTCGAAAGCGCCCTGCCTCGAGCATGTGCCGCTGTGCTTGAGTTGCTGCTATTGCCCTACTGTGTGAGAGACATGCCTGCGAGCGACTGGAGTCACTGCCGGCTAGGCCGTGCAGCCATGGTCGACGCTGCTGCTGATGGGGTGGCTGATTGCCGGGGGTTCAGCGGGGAGCGCCCTCCCCACGGCGGTGGCCAATGCGCTGTTGGGAGCACGGCACCAAACCGCTCGTTTGCTGAGCCTCCTGGCGGCGAGGCGGCCACCTCTGAGACGGCCGCCCTCGCGTCTGACCCCATGTCCGACGCTGCTGTTGCTGAGGGGGGTGCTGCGGCGGCTGCTTCACCGCCGCCGTCAGGGGCTGCCTGCCCGCCCTGCCGAGGCAGCTCAGCCCAGTGCAGCGCCGCGCCCAGACGCTGCCATGGCAATGGCAGCAGAGCCTGCAATGGCAGACAGCGCAGGTTGAGCTGCCTGGTGACGCGCAGAGCATCACAGCTCTGCAGTCCTGCACCAGCATCGACGCCTGCACCAGCATCGACGCCGAAGCGAAGCAAGCTGAGTGCGACACGTCAACAAGGACACCCCCCTCCAGCATGTTCCTACTTGAGCACAGCAGCATGGCAGCAGATGGCGATAGAGCAAGTTTTTAAAACCAAAAATAATCTCATTAATTTTAAAGATACAATTTCTGATTAAATTCGGACCCTACCTGTGGGTCCTCCAGGTGCGTGTGCAGGGACAGGAAGCGCATGCGCGCGCGCCCCTCCAGGAGCGCCAGCGCCGCGAGCGGCGCGACGACCCCGACAACCACCGTGTTCACCACCTCGCGGGCGATCTCCCCGCTGGTGGCGCCCGCCGTCGAGTTCGCGACCTGCAGCACCAGGAATGCACTGTGCATGAGCTGACCAGGGGTGGAATAAGGGCGCGCTCAAACTGCGCGCAATCTCCTCTGGCTGCAACCGTTTGCTGTCCAGTCATCTGTCTGGACATGATATGCACATCAGCTGGGGAATTGTGCATGACATCGGGCGGAGCCACGGTTGCTCAGGGTGCGCCTGCTGCAGAGCGGACCTCCATGATGATGAAGGTGAGGAAGTTGAACGCTGACAGCAGCAGCGCCTGGCTTAGCCGGAAGCGGTCAAACACGAGGCTGGCGCCCCCGATGATGGCCCGCACCTGCACAGCACACAGGCCCGGTGAGACAGGGACAGACCCTAACATTCTGTGCCCGTCCACATTCTTGAGGCCGCCACGCAGCGCCCTGTTCCAGAGGCAAAGCGCCGCTGTGGCAGAGCCTGTGGCTGAGCCGCCGCGGATGGCAGCCCAGCCTGGCAGCAAGCAACAGCCGGCTGCAGGCTCCAGTGCTCCAGGTGTTCTGCAAAATGGTACTCTTGTTCACGGTGTTTTAATCACACGATGACGAGTTTAGCTTTTAAAAAGCTGATGTACAAACCTGGGGCGTGGAGACGGCGTGCTTGCGCACGAAGATGCCGGTGCCGCACATCTTCAGCACCATCATGACGAGGCTGTTCTGCGCCTTGAGCATCTCGTGGCGCACGAAGCGGTGCTCCCCACGCAGCTGCCGCAGCGACGTGCACTCTGCACGGCGCGCACCAAAGCACGGGCTCAGGACGTACCGTCACAAGGCGTCCGAAGGTCCAACAACCCCAAACTGGCTCGGCGCCTCTCCTGCTGGTGGGCATTGGCGGCCACTTCGGTGCTCATGCGCTGTGTGCCAACAGCGCCCGCTGTACATGGTGACAGCACAGTCACCCACCTGCCACAACGACCAGGAACACCAGGGTTCCCCCCGCCGCCCACTCCAGGACGTTCTGCGAGGCGTAGGGGTGCCCCGTGGCGCTTTGGTACAACCACTTTCCCAGCGCCGTGAGCCACGCCGCCAGCTGCAGCCAGCGCACCAGCTTCGCGCACTCCGAGGACACCCGCCCCAGGTACGCGCAGAAGGCTGCCTCCATCTGCGGGTGCAGGGTGTAGGGTTTGCAGGAGGCGTGGGCACCCGTCAGCGAGCGCGGGAGCGTCTTGAAGAAACGGGCAGGGAGCAGTTGCGTTTGGAGGAGCGGGGCAGGACCCAGCAGCCTCGCCGAGCGTACGCTGTTCGACAGCCCCAAAGAGAGGTGTGTCTCTTTCGTCAGAGGTGTCTCTTGAAGCTGAGGGGACGGCAGGCACCACCAACAGCTGACTCGCTGAGCGGCAACCTAACGACACCACGCGCCCCGGCCGAGCAAGCTGCTCTCTCTGTGCGGACAACACGTGCGTGCGGCTCATGGCGCCGGAGCAGGACTTCGCGCTCCACATGCCATGTGCCCGCTCGGCACCCAGCTCAGACGGATGTGCAGGCATGTGACAAATATGTGGCGCAGACGGTTGCTGGCATCAGCGGCACTGCCAGCACCCAGGGGAGCGGCTTCGCAAGCTTAGATATCATAGTGAGACCCACTCTGCTGCTGGTGAAGGCCAGCGGGTCGCCTGCCCCGCGCCTGCCGCCGGCGATGCCATAGGGCGCGGACGCGCCGCTGCCGCTGCTGCTGGGGCTGTCCGGTGCCGCATCCGGCATGGACTGGTAGCCAGGCTTCCTAGATTCGGCGCTGCGGCTGGGGCTGTCGCCAAAGCCGGCGGCGGGCCGAATTTTTGCGCTGGTGCCCGGTCCAGCTGCCTGGTCCTTGAGGGGCACCTGCGGCCGGGGGTCTACCGTGGGCATGGGCCCCGACACCCGCCGGACTGGCCCCGATTCAGGGGACGGGGGCTGCAATGAGAAGTTTGATGGCAGCTGACTGTCGTGCCGCAGTGGCTGGCTGGCTGACCCTGCAGTAGTGCCGGCTCAGCGGCAGTCAACAGTACGGCTCAGACTGCACGGGCGAGTCACTGCGGCCGGCCACTCCTTCGTTGCAGGCGGAGTTCAGCGGGGTCATGACTGCAGAGCGGTATGCACGGTGCAGCGCGGTTGCGGTGCTGCGGCTGTAGGCTCGCTCTGTGTTGCCACCGCTTCGTTCACTCCCACGTCACAGCGCACCACCGTGAGCGAGGTCAGGGGAGCTGTGCAGGGGCCGAAGCCCGGGGCGTGTGACATCAATGGATGTCGCAGAAGCAGCATTCAGGTCCTCCCTGACAGCACTCTTGCCATTGAAAGCAGTCGCCCCCTTGTGAGGCTAGCTCACAGCTGAAGCACCTGATCTCACACGTTCTGCTGAGCCAGACGGCCGCACTGCGCTGAGTCCCAGCCTACAGCACTGAATGGCGCGCCCCATGAAGGCACATGCACATTTCCAAATCAGTCACCAATTCTGCAATGAAATTGATCAGCATCCGAGACCAAATACTAGACAAGTCCAGACACTAGGCGCCAACGTCATCAAGAAATGAACATTGGCTGGCAGCCAGCACCGCGCGGGCAGCAAGCCACATCATGCGGAGGGCGCAGCGATAGCTAGGATCAAGTGCTGGCAATACAAAAATGCCTGCCATCAACTGCAAAACTGCGCCAATGAGGCCGCAGCGTCACTTCAATACACGCTACAGCGATGTCGGCGATAGGAAGGGCCATTGCTCCCCGCTCTGCGTGCAGGCCCCAGCTGCAGCGCCTACCATAACACCAAGTGCAGGGAATCCCGACTGACTTTCGGAGCGACTGCTCACTCCCCTATCGTTGTATGCTTTCGAACAAAATGCTAGTACGCCGGTGCGCCTGTGCCATCTGCTTCATTGGGGAACCACATCGTGCAGCATAATAACTGCAGCATAATTCTGCAATGTCGACGCTGTTGCATTCGCATTCGACTGCGAATGCTGCACCGCAAGTTGCCAGCCAGCTGGCAGCTGTTGTGGCAGGTGTCTTCGGTGCCCGCAGTGCTGCCGCAAGATGCGGCTGGCTGTGTAGCCCCAGCTAAGCATGCGATTGCCACAGCTGCCGCAGGAGCGGCGGCGCGGGCGCCAGAACAGGCCGTAGTTGTGTTGCTGATCCCTAGTTGTAAGCGCAGGCCATGCCAGGCCCTCCCCCAAGAGGGCCCTTCCCTGCCCGCTGCCCCTGCTATGCCCCGATCTGATGTGCATATGCACCTGCCCATCGCTGCAATCCCCCAAGCCCACTGTGCAGCAAGCCATCATACTGGTTGCCCTGCTGCAGCTTCCCTCACGGCGTCAGTGGTGGCTGCGGCGCTGGTAACCATCCATACAGCGCCTTCCAGAATGGGGGCAGCGGCTGCCGTCGCTCCGAGGGATGCAGCTGCAGCAAGCACATCCCGCAGGTGTCAAACATGACCTGATATGGGTGGGATGCAACGGCAGTCTTGTGCATCATGTGTTGTACTTGCCCCAACTCCTTCACCTGCAGGAAGCGTAGCCTCTCACGCATCTCCCTGACAGCTGTCAGCGCCAGCAGCATGGTCTGCCCCGCCAGCAAGCTGCACAGGCACCGGCACTCAGCGCCCAGGTCCCGATGTGCTGGATGATCCAACCACTGCACCGCCTGCGCTGGCCAAGCCTTGCGTCTGACAACCTCCGACCAGGTGGCCACAGCAATTACACAGCATGATTGCCGCGCCAGTGACTGGTAGCCAGCAACACCAAGACGCTTCAGATGAATGCGCTTGAGCTGCTTGAGATCAAGCGTCCGATTCTGATGCACCTGAGTGATGGTGTAACTGACCAGTGACAGACCATACAGCCGCAGCGTGACTGGCATACGTACCCTGCAGGTGCCAATGGGAATGCACGGTCAGCCACAAAGCAGATATGGAGAGGTTCTGGACAACCCACTTCCTTTCTGCATGAACAAATGGACGAATGATATGAAGTGCGCAGACAGCAGTGCACCACCTGTCGAAGCACACGACAATGCTGAAGAAGAATGTCATCACGGCGCCTGCCTGCTGCAGCTTGCCAAGGCGTGACAGGCCGATGAGCTTAACCATGGCAAAAATGAGGTACCTGTGGGGCATGAGGCCTGTCACTAGCAGATCTCGACGCTGGCGGTGAAGATTGTAAGCAAGCAGCAGCAGACAGAATTAGCAGGCGAAGTAAAGTTGAAAGTACACTGATACAGCATGTTGCTGGCCGGTGGTTGTGAGCTGTCAGTGAGGCAAGATTGGGCGCTCTCACCAGATGTGGCTGCGGGACTTCATCCATTCGTGCAGCACGAAAAGCTGATCTGTTGCGAGCTGGGCGATGATTTTCAGGACTGCACACATAGAGGTGTCACTGTCAGAGTCAGTATTGTCGGCTTTCAGGATGCAACACATGATACTGGCATGACATAAGCATATTCCAACATCAGGAGCACTTTCAGCTCTCTTGGGGTGCACTTTGTTGGTTGGTGTTTCTTCCGGACAAAAATCGGTACGCGACACAGCTCAGAGAGCTGAGACACCCACCAACTGCCAGGCAGGCGGAGATGGCCGCAACAATGATCAGGGACCCGCCGAGGTTGGGAGTGTCATGCGGGGACAGCGCCAATGTCACCAGGCGCACAGCCCAGGCAGCAAGCAGCACGATTCGGACCACGACGGCAGTCCTGCGACTGCTGCGCCCCGAGAACGCCACAAAAGCTGCTTCCACCTGGAGGGTGCAGAGCAGCAGCGCAAGGGTTGAGACTTGGAAGGCATCCTCAGCTAGCTGCAACGAAGTTCTGTGCTTCTGCACCACCTCTCATAGTGCGTACACTCTGAGACTGGGTGCATTCACATTTCCATTGGAGGGGAGGCGAGCGTCTGTCACTCACAACGCTGTCGCGGAACGCATATGATGCTCCGCAGACCTCCGGTGCGGCAGGCCGCATGCCGCCAATAGTAGGCTCGGTGTCAAGGCCCTCGTGACGCCCCGCCTCTGCACTACGTCAGACTGTGGATCTTGACTGCCACACAGAGGGCGAGACACCGCCACACCATGGCCTACTCAACCCTGATCACCCAAGACCAGGGACTGGCTGTTGCCACAAATTTGGCGCTGCTGCCCCGCCCCTGTCCCACGGCCCCTAATTCGTCCAGACAAATGCACAGGCCCATCACTATTGACACACCCGTTGCGGCGCATCGTTCAATGGAGCCGCAGAAGGGCCAGAGCGCTGTACGCAGGGCAGATCATCGGAAACCTGCCAGAAACGTGGCAGCGAAGCGAGCAGCTGGCAAGCGCGCTTGCGCCGGCAACATGCTATCATTGCGACAGTCTCGAATGTGTAAAGTTCGTCAATGTCGAAATCAATTGTACCGGTCGGGAAGGTCAAGGACAGCCCAGCGGGATCGCAGCTGTCCGCCTCGGAGATTGGGGTTAGTAAAGGTGTTGGAAGCTTACGACCCGGCTGCCACGGCGTTGCCGCCGACGGACCAGGAAACTTGCCGCAACCAGCTCAGCAGTATCAGCTGGAAGCGCTGGGCGCCCAAACAGCACGGCAGCGGGGCCTGGGCATCCAGAAGACTGCAGTGTTACCGTCCCAGGTCCCTGGCTGAGGGCACCCAACGACGCTGCAAGATCGGGCCCGCGGGCCACATGCTACTCCATGCGGCTTGCGGCAGCCTGCAAAGCCGCAAGCCGCTGCCGGCCGCGACCCCTCCCCCCGCGATGCAGTGTGTGTTGGCCACATGAGTCTCACACGGCACTACAGTCCGGTGGCCATCTCCACCGATGTGAGCACCGCAATGCGTCGACACCAACCCGCCAATTGGCCAGAGAACCGCGCACGTACCTGTTCCAGGCAGTGTCAGCCATCAGCCGCCAGTCCGGCTGCCGCTCTTGTCCGAGTGTCCCGTTGCATCAGCGTCGGTGGAGCGTTTGCCCTGAAGGGACGACGACCTTCCTCCGTCCATTATTCCTGGAGATCACCAACCACAACAACATCGTCTCAGCACCTGCTTGTGAGCCCTGCAAATGCCGTTTGACCCTCCGCACACGCGCTATACCTGGCATCTGAAGGGCCCTGTGATCAGTCTGCCACATGGCATGTCTGACCACTGGGCCGCCTATGCTCGAAAGCCACAGGAACACACCACATCATCAGCAAATGTTGAAAGGCACGCACCTGATATGCTGAACCACACCCACGACAATCTGGTTGCAATGCACACGTTCATCCTGCTTCTGCTGATGCGCGTCTGGTGACAGCCAGTGGACAATTTGTCTGAGATGCGCAGCTGGTACCCTGTTTGCCTGCACCATGCACTAGCCACTGCATACAATTGGGGCGCAGCATATCCGTGCTGTTGTGCCTGATCGTTGGGCATTACGTAGCCATGCTGGTTCTGCCACTACTGGCTGTATGTACCTCGAATGCGTGCTGTGCGCCTCAGCGATGTACAACTGCTGGAGCAGCGTACATAAGGCAGATCTTTCCTTTGGACAGTCACCTCGCTCCCTTCACAGACAACATTGCAGGGCGTGAGCACAGACTGCTCCAATGTCATGCGTTGGTAGCTTGGAAGATAGAGGCCATCACATGTACGGTAGCATGAAAGCAGGCAATATGCATCAGCGGAGCCACCTACCGCTGATAGTGCTTCGCTGTGTTGAGATTTTCGGCACCCACACCTCCACATGGCAGCCAACTCTCTGCGATGTGGGTGCAAGCCTAGGTAGCCATCTGCATGCGTTCATGGAGCCCACATGTCTGCCATATGACAGCTCTCATCATAGCGACCACAAGCAGGAGAAGCGTGCTTCTGTACTACACACTGGCATGTAGTACACATCCAAGCAGGACAGGTGATGCAAGGACTGCAGGGTAAGGGCAAACGCAACAGGCCACTCACTTGATAGCTGCTGCCCGCGCAAACGCTTGGTCGATGCTCACTGTGCTCTCCAGAAATGCAAGCGCCTTGCTGCTGTGTCAGGTTGATGCTGCGAAACCCACTGTACGAATCCTGCGATAATAAACTTGGCGCGTTGCGTGTGATGTGCAGTGAGCAGGTGCCTGCCAGTGTTGCTGCCATTGCTGCAGCTGTTTCGTGCCGCATAGTCCTGCAGTGCGTACTAGCACTTGTGCGGCCCACCTCCGCGTGGGCCACTTCCTGACGAGCCCAGAACGATCCAAGGCCATGGCTGCCATGGCCTCCCCCTCCATCGTATGCAGACGGCTCCCCATAGTGTGCATGACACACTACTGCTGCTCGCAGCCAGCAGCATACAGGTATTCGTCCATCACAGTAGCCACCAGCGACACCCAAGCAGGGCTGCGTGGTAGCTTGCCTCAGGAGTGTGCAGGGTTCGCAGATCGTGATTTCGGTCCACATTATACATACAGCTTTGTCAGCGCTCGAACAAGGTGGCATTGCAGATCACAATAGGGCACACATACTGCCATGCCTGATGGTCGTGCGGTGCTGCTTGCCTAGCAGCTGTTTGTCAAATGCTGAGACTGGAGCGCTGTTGGCCTGATGGCAATGGGGTTGCGCAGCACCACGCAGCCGAGGGTGTGTGCGAGCCGCTTGCTGCACAGCAGCAGCAGCAGCAGCAGCGCTCGAAGCGCGCAACTTGCTTTGGATCTGCTGCGAAATAACGGCAAGCCTCACATGCTGCATGCTGGCTTCGGCCCTCAGCACCTTCATTCCTATATGTATGCAAGAGCAGGGTTCAGTACCCGATCTTCTGAGCATAACTCGCCATCCCTGACCTGTCCTGCAGTATATTGTAGGCCATTGCGCGTCTTCATGAGTACCCTCAGAGCATACATCAGAGAGCTTGCAAATGTATGAGCATGGTCTGCTTCCCCTGATGATGTCCTCATTCCAGCGTATGAGTTGACGCATGTACACGATGCAGATATCAGCAGCGGCTCACCGGGCAATATCTGTAGAGGCTGGTCTGCAATGTGAACGTCCAAAGTCACATGCCAAACAGGTGCACCTGCACGCATGCACAGGCTGCATGCTCAGCTGCTGAGTCCTGCTGCCGCCTGCAGTACACGTGTTGCACTTCGAGGGCATGGCAGCGCACGTTGCATCCTGCTGCCAGACGTGCGTGGTAACGGCTAGCTGATGGCTCCACTGCGTTATCGTTGCAGCAGTCCCTCGCCAAGGCAGGCTGCCATCACAGCCAGTGTGCATGGTCAGCTTGCTTGCTACTGGCAAGAGACCTCTACATACATGTTGACGAAGGGGCATGGCCCATCATCTGTGTGCATGCATCTTACAGCAGGCGTGCCTGAGAGCCCGCGGACAGAGTATAAACCAACCTGAAGAGCAATTTTCAGCACACGGTGCTGATGCATGTATGCACCCCGGCGGCTGATGTTTGTGCCTGCTTCATGACCACGCGGCCCCAGAGCAGCTGCAGATGCTGCCTGCATGAACAGCTATTGTGTTTCTGGTTGGAAGTACTGTGAAAGTGCAGCATAGCACTGCACTCTGGTACATGGCAGAGGTTGCATTCCGGCGCGTGCATGCCCTGGGGCGTGCCAAGCATGCCATTCATTGCTGAGCACGCTGGGACTCACCGGCAGGGAGCTGAGTGGCCTCTGACAGCAGCTATAAGTGTGAAGAGGTAAAGGCTGCGTGTCATGTGCAGATGCTGGTACAAGTCAGGCTGGCCCCGAGCACTGTCCTTGCAGTATGTAACAAATCAGCAGCGAAGGCCGCAGAGTCGCAAACTGCGAGCGCCACCAGAAGCGATCGAAAGGGCGCGGTTGCAACACTGGCCGAAAAAGCGTTGTAAATGACCTTTGGACGATCGCTTGCATCGTGGCCTTCTTCAGCCAGGTTCGGCGCCTGAAGTCCAGAGGCCCGCTCGTTTCACAACCAGGGACATGTAAGCCGACTTTGAATGCTCCTGTGCTGCAGGTTATTCTGTTCTGCAGCCGATACTGCTGCAGCAAGCCGCGGTGTAGTGCCACCTTGTAGTGGACGCTTGTCAGCGCTGCGGTGTGCCCACGCGCAAACTGCAGTTGCTAAAGGCTGAGGCTAGGATCTGACCGTTTGACGTCACCAGATTGCGCACAGGAGCAGCGAGTTCGTGCGTGGGCGCTGCACCTCCGATCTGCACTGCAGTGTCCAGCAAGGCCTGACGTCAAGTCCCACATGACGATCTGATCTCTGCCACCGCGCGCGCTGCTGCAATACACGGCGGACGACTGGCGCAGCAACAAACTTTCGACCTCAGCTTGATAGCACTGTGTGACATAGACGATATTGATGTCGGATGGTGTTCCCGCGTGGCGCAGTTCACCATAGTCAACGCCAGCAAAGGTCAACATCGCGTGTGAGGATGTGCAGTTGCAGTGGTAACATGTGACCTGGCGAGTTTGGCTCAAGCTTGAACAAGCTAGGCTGTAGCTGTATGAGGGTGCCTGAGTGCGCCGGCAGTCGCTCGCCATGGACTGGCTCACTGCTGATGAGGCGTCACTCGCGGCGGCACTGGGATCACCAGGCACGCCAGGACACCCCGTGCTACATGGCGCCAGGCCCTCGGAGCATCGGCAGGCGTCGGCAGAGAGGCGCAGCATGGGCTCCGGCGGGCATCCCTCGACGTCCATGCTGCCGTCGCTCTCGGCGCTGCTCGGCTCGCAGCTCGCCAGCAGGCATGAAGTTCCCTGCTCAACACGTGATTCGTGTGTGAGCGATCTCCTGCCTGTAGCATCATATCTTTGCTGCATGAAGCTGCGTGCAAGCAGGGTCTGGAGGCACGCTTTAAAGAGGCGTCCTGACGCCAATGCCGTCAGCTCACTGCCACCTGAATGCAGGAGCGCTAATGACGATCTCGCAGCCAGCCTCGGCAACTTCAGCCCACGGGAGTGGGGTCTGGATCTGGCAGAGCCTTTGCCACACGAGGAGGATTCAGCCCAGCCACAGCAGGTGGCGACGCTGATGGTCATATGGTAGCTTGCACATCTGAAGGTGCCCGCTGCTGGCGCATCACCACGATGCCCGCTGTTGTAGCGCAGCAAGATGCTATGTAAGCCCTGATTCTTGTGGAATATTGTGACCGCCAACAGGAACCAGAATCACCAGGGCATGGCGGCCGACCCGGTGCTGCTGGCCTGACAGCAGCGGCATCGGGTGAGCCGCAGGTCAGCGGCATCCTAGACCCATCGCTGCAGCGCGGGCAGGTGCAGATCAACAGCCTGTGATACCATGGTTCAGTGCCACTGCTGGGCAAGGTTGAGACAGTGGACGCTCTGTCCTCTTGGCGACATGCTGTGCCTCCGCCCCAACGATCGACAGCCTGACATGCTTTTGCTCCACAGCTATGCTCTGAGGCGTTGCAGTGCTGCCCGGACCGTGGACACTCCTCTGATGTCATGTGCTTGATCACGAGATCTGCCACTGCAGCCGCTGCGCTTTGTGGGCGGCAGCAGCGCAGAGCCATCAGGGCAGCAGCAGCAGCAGCAGCACCCGCAGTGGCAGCACCGGCAGGATGCGGATGGACAGCAAATGGGCCCGCCGCAGCCGCAGAAGCGGAAGCCCGGGCGGCCGCGGGGTCTCGCAAGGTGGCGGCCCGCTGCAGCTGGCCCGGCTGGCTACGATAGGTGATGCACAGCTCTGTGGCACACGACCCTGACGCATGTCGTCATCGACATGTGCAACGGAATCTGGGCACTGTCTAACCTGCGCCGAAACAGTTGCTGCCAGGCATACTGCTGCTGCCGTCGCTCAGACGACGAGATGATGCTGGCATGCAGATGGCTTGCACTAAACAGGCTGTACCAAGCAACTTCGGTTGGCAGCGTGGACAGCTGGTCCTGGCATGACAGCAAGCCTTGAGGACATCATCTCTTGTCCATGGCAGGTTGCCGGTGGCAGCAGAGCAGGATCCAGACCTGTGGAATAATGTGCGGCGCACCATGTCGTCCGTGAACTTCGGGCAGCTCAGCAGCAGGTGGAGCGATCGTGTGCTGATGTTCAGTGCTGCATCTGCTCAGCACCGTGTCTGCTCATCAGTAACGTAAGCAGGCTCTTGTAGCCGTTGTCAGCTCGGACAATGGCTTGCCATGGTTGGTGTGCAGGAGCTTCGACGAAGACCCGGATGATCGGCCTGCCAAGCGCTCTCGGCGGTCCACTGCGCGGGCAATGGAGTCTGCCGAGCTCGAAGCCATGGACGTATTTGGCGACAAAGAGGACGAGGAGGACAGGTGAGTGGCAAGAGGGAGCACTGCATGACACCAGGGACATTGCCATGCTGCTGTGCTAACAGATGTCATGCGCTGCACCTGCCATCCCTGTGCATGAACAGTCAATGTCTGCATTGAGTTTCGCACCGAGCACGGGTGTGCACAACCAGGTGGCGGGCTGCAAAGGGCCGCAGCAGCGTCACACACAGCCAGCGGCTCAGCAGCACCAGCTTCAGCGGCAGCATCGGCGGCAGCGGCAGAACAGAGTCGCTGCCAATTGATGCAGGCCCGGCTGCGGAGCCGGCAGCGGCAGTGGCAGCGCCGGTGGCATTCGCAGCTGGTGCCGACCCCGCTCCGCCAAAACGCCGGGGCCGCCCACCGCGGGATATCAGCAAGCAGGTGCTGCCTGAGGCGTGCCTCTGTGATTGCTGCATGTCTTCCTAGCACAGCACATAGGTGTATGCACTGATCATTGGGTTTGCAGTGTGCCTTGGGCTATGGCTGTCATATGTGACCGGGGACCCGTCCGCTGCAGGTGCATGGTCCGCAGCAGGAGATGGAGCGGCTCAGAGATGAGCTGGTGCGAGCGCACTCCATCAATGGGCGCTTGCAACTACAGGTGCGAGGATGCTGCTCGGGTTTGTCCGAGCCTTCGAGGAGGCAGCGCAGGGAGAGGAGGGGCATGTGGTTGTTGAAGGCATGGAACCCCGCTATGCAGGTGCAGACGCTCAGCAGAGAAGTCTTGCGACTACAGCGGGTTGCCAGCAATGCCTGAAGTCTAAAGACCAAAACCGAACCAAAGAAGCACAGCGAACAGAACATGATCTGAGTCTGATCTGAATGCCACATTGGCAGCAATCCTAGGGCGCCAAGCATGGCGCAATTGTCACAAGTATCAGTGGTATAAAGCCATCAGCGAACTGACTGCTTGGACTTCTTGGCAATGATGTCGTCATCATCAGATGTAGCCTGTCTCCCTCAGAAAGTCTGTGTAAAGTACATCGCCCTGCACGTGTTCTGTGCGGCTGACGCTGCACAGTGCTACCTCGTGATCGCCTGTGCGGCAACGCAATCATATCACGATCGCCACAGGGGCATACTGGACAGCTCTTGGGTTTCAAAGCAAGATCCCAAGAAGGAGCTCGGCTTACCAGCATCCACAAGCTCCCCCATCTGCTGCAGCTCGATAACTCCAGCGCAGTCTGCAGCGCGGTGTGCAAGGCCCTTTCTCCTGACTGCAGGTGTTGTCGCTGTATGCAGCCAGATTGCAGTTTGCCACCGTGCAGTGCATGTGCAACTGGAAGTCATCGGGCACCTGCCAGGGAGCTGTAGCCAAGCCGATCGACTGTCGCATGCCCCATCTCCGCCAGGGCTGCCAGCTTGTCGACGTCCCTCGCGCTGGTCCTCCCCAGCAGCTGCAGCAGCTCAGCATGCTGCCGCCGCAGGATCTGCCGTTGCAGGAAGGCAGTGCCATCAAAGAGGTAGCTCGACAACTACACCAAACCTCGCCATGCCCCAGCTGGGGCCTTCTTCAGTGCATGCAGCACATGATGAAACATGCTGCATCAATAATATGGAACCAAACCTCCAAGTAGCTCAATGCAGGGTGATCAGATAGAGAGTGAACAGCTGCACCTGCCTGCAGGAGCCCCCGGCGGTGTGCCCGCCAGTTGACCCACGACTGCGTGCCCTTGTACAAGCCAAATGCGTACATTGGAGGCTGCAGCGCCACGGGCGAAGCGTACGTGACAACGTTCATAGTCGCTCTGGCGGAAGCGTCTGCAGTCCATGTGGCCGACATGCTGATGAGCACCAGTAAGGATGGTCAGTGCACCGCACACTGTCACATCGATCAGCACGATGTCTGCCGTACTCAGCAGCATCGCACTGTCCTTCGCTACCTGCTGGCTGCGTGCTGAGGCTGTACACTGGCACGCTGAGCTGCCTGTAGGGCGGCGGGTCAGAACCCGCTACTGTCCCTGCTCATCAAGACAAAGGAGGGCTGCGACTGTTGCCCACCCATACGATGAAACCATGCTGGCTATCACTCACGTGGATTTGCTTACGAACAGTCCGACACGTATCAGGTCCCCTGACCTGCTGTGCATCTGCTCTGCTTCCGCCGCCGTCGTCGTGTAAGATGTGCAGCATTGATTGTGATCTGATACGCTGCGGCGTGCCCACGCCTGTCAGCTGATGTATATGATCCTGATGGTGTTGAAACGCACCTCGCCTGTACAAGCTGCCGCCCACAGCTCAGCTGCACATGCGACATCCTCGAGACAGCTGTCAGTTTACGCACAAGCAATGCTGTGCAAACTGCTTGCATGTTGAGTGCTGCATGGCACGCTGTGTGTAAAAGTCGTTCTGTGTTATCTTGTAATCAACAGCGAATGCGTGCAGCTTCAGGCAGGATATCAGATCCTGCTAAATGATCTGCAGCTGCCGCAGACGCACGGGAAGCAGCACCGAAGCCACCATACCCTGGGGATCGCGAAGTCATTCTGCACTCGCGCAACACTTACCAGCGACTTCGATCGTCAAGCAGCTTCGAATCTCCTAAGGTGCGTTGTCTTGACCCTGTGCGCTGCGGCGCCATATGGAGAAACGTCAAAAGCTGCTCTCCACGGCAGATATGCTGGCAGCCATGATCTGAGCCTCGGTGTCTGTTGCGCGCAGGCAATCAGAGAAGACTCAGCCAAAGACGCACGTCAGGCGTCATGGATGTGAGTGTGTACTGCATGTCTGCGTTCGATGAGTAGTGTGCCTGGAAAGCAGGCCGCTTGCTGCCTGCGTCGATCACTGTTGTTCCAGCAGGGTGGTTGACACGATGCAACCTGCTGTGCAGTTCATCAAGGACCAGGCGGAGAAGTACATGAACAAGGTGCTCACGGCTGCCCGTGTACATGCGAAGTACCTCAACCTCCTGCGCCCAGGGCAAGTTGTCACTGCCCGTCCTCGCCACTGCAGGGTGACCAGCAGCAGGGTGGCGAGTACGGCCAGCAGGGCGGCGGATACGGACAGCAGGGTGGCGAGTACGGCCAGCAGGGCGGCGGGTATGCCCCGCAGCAGGGCGGCATGGGCGGCATGATGGGCGGCGGCATGGGCGGTGACATGCAGCAGCAGGGTGGCTTCAACCCGCAGCAGGGCGGCATGGGTGGCATGATGGGCGGCATGGGCGGCGGCATGGGTGGCGGCATGCCGCAGCAGGGTATGACGAGGCACACCTCACAACCCTGTACACCTGAGTGCCGTACTGTGACAACTAGCAGCCGCTGGTCTCATGACCCGAGCGCTTTGCCTGTGCGACCGACGCGTCGTTGTATTGCCATTTGCAGGCGGACAGGGCCGTGTCAACTTCTCGGATGGCATCCAGGCCTCTGACGTCATGGGCCTCATGGGCAAGGGCGGCTCGGGTGCGCCCCTTGCTCACAATGTACATGCAACACACAATTGAGGCATACAATGTACATGACTGCATAGGCAGCTGTAATCGATGCAGTCGCACTTGTTCTTCAGCTGCTTCCAGTTTGCAGGCCCGTGGGCTGTACCTATTGCGCTGATGGTGTTGCCTTCCGCAACTCTTGAAGCTGAGACCCACTAATGCGTTGCTGTCGCTTGTCCAGGCATCAACCTGATGGATGGCGTCCAGATGGGCGACCTGAAGGGCCTGGCCGGCGCGTTCTCGAAGGTCAAGCAGGACCCGAACATGGACTCCAACAACCCCGACCATGTCGTGCAGTCGTGAGTAGTGCACTGGCGCTGTTCCGCACGCGAGACCCCGCCCCTCTGCAATCCCTCGAACACGCTGCGCATGTCGCACCTGGACTTTGCCATGCTGTGTGGCGGCTCACTTGCAGTGTCGAAATGCGTGCGAGCTGACTGCCAGGCAAGCAAGCCTGTGGCTCGTTGTTGCAGGATGGGCGGCCCGCAGCAGGCCAGCAGTGCGGTGCGTGTATGCACTGCTGGTGCTTGTCGCTGTGTGAGAGTGCTTGTCGCTGCGTGAGAAGGCTCGAGAGCGTCGGTCGGTGCACGTATGTTGACGCCTAACAGCGTTCCGTGCCACGCGCAGATGGGCGGCCTGCTCAGTGCGTTCAAGAAGCAGACCGGCCAGGACTACAACGGCGACGATCAGCAGACCAACATGCTGTCCTCGCTGGCGCACCAGGTGACGGGCGTCACCGTCGGCTTTCTGCGTCATCAACCAAGCAGACCTGCACATGCTGCTGCCTGCACCAGCCCTCTTCTCACGCACGCTGAGCTGTCTGCCACGCAGGTGACGGGCACCAACATCCCGCCATCCGTGCTGGGCCAGCTGGCCAAGGCGCAGATGTCGGGCATGTTCTAGGGGCATTTCTCTTTGTAATCTGTTGCCCATTGGCTGGTCATTTGCCTGACGCGACGCTCTGTGTCGCTACCATTGTAACCATCAAGCCTTACCTGTGACTCGACAGAGGTCACACGCTGCAGCTCGCATCCATGCTACAGTACTCCGCGCATGGGCAAGTATGGGCCCATGTTTGGACATGCACGTGGCTGGGTAGGTCCACGATCCACAGACACACGGAGCTGCAAGCCCACCAAAGCAACTCGGGCCTGGTCACCCGCAAGCCCACAGCAAGCATCAAAAGCTAGTAATCACCCAAGGGCTGGCAATAACATGCCCCAGCACGTCATCTCAGGGTTGACGGCACCCCAGGGTTTCGGTGCCGCTCCAGGCAGTGCGCGCAGCGGGCCATCACACTTGTCACCTGAACCTCGGCAGGTGGCAACAAAGTGGCCATCGTTGGCTGTCCGCCCCCAAAGTGTCCTCGAGCGAGCTTCTTCCGGTGGATCAGAGTGCTGCTACCACTTCGGATTACTATTGTGCTAGGTCAGCAGCTTCTTTGCTCAGCCCCTGTCACCGGTGCGAGCTCCCTGGCGTCGCTGTGGCGCAGTGAGACAGAAAGCTGGGCCTCACCCGCGGCTGTACTCCGTGGTGACAGCAAGGGGGCCTAGCAGCAGGTTTGAAGAGGCCTCCTCAGGCCCCGCAAGCAACCTGGCGCCTGCTGCCGTCCCGTGATGGACGGCCGGCCGCCGCTGCACCACAAGGAGAGCGGCACTTTTGACAAGGTTCGAGCCCAGACTTGTGGCCCCGTGCCCTGGCTCCTGCAGCTCTGGTTCTGCACAGCAAGCCCCTTCGGAAGCCGGCACTTTCCAGCTGGCGATCAGGTGTAACGCCGCAGATCGTGCTTCGCATGGCCTCGTAGCCTTTGTCGGCAGCCTTCAGGGGCTTCCAGCGGGCTACGCCGGTCGTGCGTGGGTGCTTTCCGCTGGGAAGCTTGCAGTGGCCCAAGAGCAAGCCATTGAGGCCGCCGCACGCCTGCAAGCCCGCATTGCCGGGCATAAGTGCTTCCGGAAAGACTGCTAGGGCTGCTTTGTGGACTGATTCGCCGCGCCGGTGATCTCGGCCGCGCACGTGGGCTTCCGAAGCAGCAGCCTTGCAACGCCTTGCGGACGTCAGTCAGACCACAGCGTAGCAAACCTGTACACGAGCGCCTTGATGATGCGATGCAACCGTGAGGCATCAACGTCGTGCACCGGCACGCCTGATCAGTTCCGCGTGCTCAGTCGTCCCGGGGTGTCCTGCCATCCTATCTTTGCCAGTTCCTGCTACCTGCCTGCCAGCCTTCACCCGTCTGGCCCACACGCACATGTGCTACCGACGCAGCTTGAAGGCGGTCCGGCGTTGCCTGTCGTGGCCAGAGGCTGTCAACGATTTTGCCACCCCTGCCGCTGTGCACCCAGCACATGCCCTCAGAGTTGTCTCTCCTCCTGCTGCAGCTGGTCCTGGACCCCAATTCTCCCTTCGACGAGCTCATCCCCGTGGACGACGACTTCCTGCAGAATTACATGTCGCAGCTCACCGACATGAATGTGGACACCGTGCGTGACTGCTGCCACTTGCATACCCCCTGACTGTCAGAAGTCATCATGAAACAGCTGTACATGCACGGCAGTCGAACGGGCGTGCTTTGTTACTGCGTGCATGTTGCATTGCCGCAGCAGGGCGGCCAGCCGAGGGATCCGCAGATGGGTGGGGGGCTGCACCACGAGACGAGCCTGACTCGCCACCAGCAGCTGCAGGCGCAGCAGCAGCAGCAGCAGATGCAGCGTGGACCCACGCCCACGGGGCTCACGTCCGACCCCTACGGCAGCGGCGCCTACAGCGCCGGCGTCGCGGGCAGCGGCGGCAGCTCACAGATGTACCCGTCTGGCGACGGCGACTTCACGGTGCACAGCATGTGCCATCCCCTGAAGATGTGGCACGCTGCAAACACCTGGCCGGAGTTGCTTACGGTCGAGTGATGCTGGATGGACACAGCACGCATTGATAGGGAAACACATGCCACGATGATGCCGCCTTCCCACCCCTTCAGGGTCGCCCGAACTTCGCTGCGGGCATGCCAGGCAGCGATGTCAACTCCGGGCTGCGTGCTGGCAGCGCACCCGCTAACTACGCCGAGCAGCAGCAGCAGGTGCATGACTTTGAGTGCCACGACTTGCAAGCAAGTGCTGATGCGGCCGATCCAGGTGGCTGGGCCGAAGCACCTGGACGATCGTCCAGCAGGCGAGCTGAGCACATGCCATCGTGTTGCAGGCGATCTCATCCATGCTGCAGCAGTATGGTCGGCCGGCGGCAGGGTACGACATGGGCAATGCGGCTGGGCTCGACTTTGGCGGTGGCGGCAATCCAGGCGGAGGAGACCTGCGAGCTGTGTCTGCAGGCTCTGCCTTTGGCGGCGGCGTGTCGCAGGGCTTCCAGCCGGTGCGTGCTGTGTGTCCTGCTTAGTCTCTGCTCCACGGGTCGACATTTGAGGATGTGGCAACCTAGCTGGAAGCACACATCAGGGCATCGCTCCTGCATTGAGATACTGCATCAGCTCCCGGCTCCGAAGCCAACACACCAATAGCATCTGCTGGCTCTTTTACAAGAGCGTTGTGCGAGGTTCAGGGCCTCATGTCATGGCATCCTAACTGCCAGACTGCACACCGTCAGTCGACAGGATGTGGTCAGGGCGTGCATGTGGACATGAAAGGGTTTGGCAGCATATGCACATGAGGCTGGCGCTTTTGTGCCGCAGGGCTTCTCGCAGCCAGTGGGCGGATCGAACGTGCCCTCAGGCTTTGCTGGCGGCGACCAGTCCCTCCCTCAGGTGCTGCCAACGCACAACTGCCGCAGCCTGAGCACCTGCACTGGTTTTTACACTTGCTGCCTGTCAACAGATGTTTGCAATGGCACAAGCCCGTCCTCGCGCATCAGAGTTGTGAGCCCTGCTAATGTTGTGTGAGCGCGCACATGCAGCTGGTGGTTGCTGGCCAGCAGCAGCAGCAGCCTCCGAACCTGGTGCTCTCAGGCGCACCGCTGCAGCAAGATTTCGGCGGCGGCACCACCGGCAACGCCGGCCGAATGGCAAACCATCCCATTGTGGTAGCTGGCAACACCCCGCCGGACCCCGTGCAATTTGGACTGGTGAGTGCTCTCCTCGTGCTCATGTTCCCAGAACCTGTCGAACTGCCGCCAATTGCCGATCGGCAGGTTACATGCTCAGGAGATCAGCTATTCAGCTTTGGGCACATAGTGGACTTCTGATGAGCATGCATTGCCGGCAGCAGGAGCAGCGGGGAAATGGCACACCAACTGCTGCTGCCTATGGCGGCATGCCGCCACCTGCTGCGCGCCGCACCAACAATGCTGGCACCTATGACCGCCTTGCAGGTGCTGCACCGAACAGCCCACTGCGCACTAAAACTGTGCGGCTGTGCTGTTGTATTCCGGGTTGGCAGATGGCATCGCACCTGCTGAGCAGGAGCCAGCACATGTTTGACGCGCTGCAGTGTTGGCGTTTGCTGATGCTGCATTGGCACTGTGCTGCAGGGCAGAGCAACTCCCCCAGCGGGCAGGCAGCCGGCAGCGGCGGCAGCGATGAGCTGCCTGATCAATACCAGGCACGCCCTGCGTGCCACATGTGCACACCTTAGGCTTGCTGACCATGCTGGTCTGCAGATCTCACATTCTGCTCTACCTGCACCCCTGCACGATCTGCATGCCCCGCTCTGTGTTTTACATCTCCGGACGCAAATCCCAAACATTCTAGTACTGGTATGCAGGGGGAGTATGATGGCGATGACATGGATGGCGCCGATGGGGAGCCGATGACCAAGAACCGCCGGCACCGCACGCTGCGCCAGCAGATGCTGAACAAGCAGGCGCAGCAGCGCTACAGGTGCGGCTTGCCCTCTACGGAACCCTCTCGCCTCGTGCCATCCTCAAAGGAGTTGTTCCTGTTGACTGACAGAGCAGGGAGCTGACATAGCAGGGGGCTGTCAGCACTATGCTCCTCTGCAGTTGAGGAGGCAGGAAGTGCTGTGTGAAACACTGCTTGGGCGATTTGAACAGCCAGACATGCGTCTGCCCAGGGAGCGCAAGAAGCAGAAGGCGTCGGAGCTGGAGCACACGGTGGCGGCGCTGACGACGCAGCTGGAGGCGATGCGGGGGGTGCGCTCGGAGAACACGGAGCTGCAGGACAAGAACCTGGCGCTGGTGGGGCAGCTGCGGGCGCGGGAGGAGGAGCTGGAGCGGCTGCTGCGCGAGCAGGTGCCTATTCAGTTTGTGGAATGTTGGGTTTCCGTGAATTTGCCTTGATCAGGACATATATATATAGCTGCGGGCGCGGGAGGAGGAGCTGGAGCGCCTGCTGCGGGAGCAGGTGCCATTCACATTTGGGCGTGGGGTCCACGTGACATGGCCAGATCAAGTAGCCCTTGATGTGTTCCAAATTAAAGTTAAACGGGTAAGCAAACGTAATACCAACTACTGTAAATATGGGAGGAGGAGCTGGAGCGGCTGCTATGCGAGCAGGTGATGCTGTAGGGTTTAGAGCGGGTGGTGTGTTCATGAGTGTGACCCAACCGCAGAGCTGCTCCTGATGTGCACTCACCAGACCAATGTGTAGGTTCAGCTGCCTTGGCGCCTGTGCATTGGTACGCGTGGTGCGTCTGATGAGCCGCACATTCGGCCTTCTAAGCTTCATGCCAATATGCATTGGTTCGCGTGATGTGCTTGATGAGCCGCACATGCGGCCTATCAGGCTTCATGCCAATACACAGTCGTGCATCATGTGCCATGGGAGTTACCTTGCGTCTCTTGTGGATGACGCCACGTGGCAGCATATGGCAGATTTGCGCCAAGCTACTGTGTGGGTGCTTCCAATGTGGTCACCACCCTAATACTCGAGTACATCGTCAGAGTATGTGTAACCTGCGCCTCCACAGTCATTCGCCCACTGATGGTCCAAGGCCTCGAGGGGCATTGGGCGCCACGTGCGATGTGGCAAGCCTGCACGCGGGCCGTTGCTCACATGTGCCCTGCTCCTGTCCGGCAGGCCGCGCAGCCGGCGTATATGAAGACGAACAGCGGGCGGGTGCTGGAGATGCCCAAGACGGAGGAGGGGCCCACCACGCAGCAGGAGCTGCAGGAGCTCACCACCACCTACGAGGCCACGGTGCGCCCGGCGCCACGTGCTCCCTTGCTCCTGTCGATGCAAGGCCCGCAGGGCATACGAGACGCGGACCCGCCTGCAAAACTGCCCGAGGCTGGCTGCGCCCTCAGAACCTAGCATCCCGACAGCTTTGTGCACCGGCGCATCGTCTCCAAGCAGCCCAGCCTCCCGTGCATGCACGGCAGTTGTTGCTTCCCTCCTAGTATCGGACCTACAGCATCACTCACAGTCCGAGCTGGTGCTGGAGCGCAGCCAGCCATGCTGGCATTTTGTGCCCGACGGACTGCTGTACGGTGGTGGCGCTGGGCTGCAGGTGCGGGAGCTGCGGGACATCGTGCAGAAGCAAAATCTAGAGAACCGGGATGGCGCGGACATCAACGGGGTCACCGCGCCCGAGGCGCAGCTGGCGCGGCTCGGGGAGCTGGTGGAGACGGTCAACAACATCCACAGCCGGGCGCTGCGCATGGAGGGCGGCACCGCCGCGGGGCTGGTGTCCGCGTCGGTGGAGAGGTGCGGCGAGTCTGGCGCGGGTCGACTGGTGCTATAATGGTCGCATTGGCCGAGTGTGGCCTGAGTGAGCAGGCCGCACTCGGCCTGAGCATGGAGGAGAAGTGGTGATGAGCGAGGTCTGGCGGGGGCGCACCCGCAGCGCCTACTCGCTGTGCACGCAGCAGAAATGTACGCAAGCCTGTGCGCAAGTCTCTACTCATCAGAGATGCAGGGATCGTCAGCTCCTGAGCATCCGACCCGCCGTCTGCAGATCAAGTGGGCGGCATGACACTAACCGCCGCTGGGCGGAGGCTGCACGTTCAATGCGCTTCACGGCTGAGCAGGTACCTTGATGCTGCACCATCTCGCAAATTTGCAATTGAAGGGCACCTCCAAGGCGTCTACCTGTTCGTTAGGCACCAGCCCTGACCCTGATCAAGTTAACAATGTTAGTTTGTCACACATGCTCACCCGGCTGCCTGGCTGCTCCCTGACCTCTTGGCTACTCCTGCACAGGCCCAAAAGCTGCTGGATGTGCGGCGAGAGCACCTGCGCAGGCTGCACCGCATCTACGAGGACCGCCGCCAAGTCAACCTCGAGGCCATCTCCGTGCTGGTGGGCACCCTGCGCTCTGGCGTCCACCCTGGTCCTTCTGACACAAGCCCAGCAAGCAGCCCTGCGTGCTGTCGACTCGCACAGTGTTGATTGTCTGTGAAGCTGCCCGCCCTGAGCTGTTTGTCCCATCCGCTTCCAGCTGCCGCAAGAGCGGGGCGGCAGCGCACCCAGCATGAGCGTGGAGCGCACCAAGAGCTGGCTGCCGTCCATGTTGATTGTCTGTGAAACTGCCCACCCTGAGCTGGTTTTGTCATCTGCTTCCAGCTGCCACAAGAGCGGGGCGGCAGCGCCCCCAGCATGAGCGTGGAGCGCACCAAGAGCTGGCTGCCATCCATGTTCCACCGCTCCAAGCATGCCTCCCGCCAGAAGGACGTCATGAAGAAGCTGAAAGACAACCTCAGGTGCAATCTGTGCTGCACTGCTTTGACCAGGCCCATCGTGCAGGGCAGCCTGGCACTTGGAGTTCAGACGGTGCATCATCGCACTGCCGTTGTGTGTATCTGCGATGCTAGCACCTGCAGGTCCTGCAGCGCTGACACCGATAATGTGCATGCTGCAGCGAGGAGCAGCGCCTGGCAAGTGAGCTGGACTACCTCGTGTTCCGTCGCATCCTCACGCCCCTGCAGGTGTGCTGCTGCAGCATCTAACATCGTGCCTATACCTCGGCGCTGCTTTTAGAGTTCGTTTCATTGGCTCATGACAGATCATCATCTCTGCTGCAACGATCTCTCCTGACAGTGGGAATATCATCTGATTGGTGAAGTTGGCATTTGTATGGCAGGGCGCCTGGTTTGTGTTGCTGAAGTACCCGGCCTACTGCGACAGCCTGAGCCTGTGCAATGGCGTGGCAGAGATCCACGGTATGACATCATCATGCATCGGCTCATGTGGGTTGCCATCGTGAATGCACTTCCGCCATACTACATCCTTTACGCTAAGTGCACTGGGCGCTGCTGCAGGCCAAGTGGATGTGGACATCTGAATGGAGCGAAGATTCCACCACATGTGCATGGCCGGCAGCATCAGCCAGGATGCATTCCCATGATGGCGGCTGCCTTTGCGCATGCTGGAGGTGGACAGCGGGACTCACTGCTGGGTGTACAGTTGCTCGTTGATGCGTCTTTGGGGCTTGACTACTCTACAGCCTATCGTGCTGGCCTGTGCCCAGAGCTTGACAAACCGATGCGCTGATGCCCAAGGCTGCTCCTTGTGTTTCAGCAGCCACTGTGGCAGTTGACAACTCTTGTGACCCTGCATGTGCCAGCTGGTTTCATTTCTGATCACATCGTGCTTCCATTCCGCTTTCCAGACGATGTTGCCTGGTGTTAGTGCAGATACGAAATCAAAGACAGCCTTTGCACTGCAGGGCGAAACACCTGACCGACAGCTGCAAATCCTACACAGTCGTCGCACAGAGACTATACAGGACATGCGATCTCTGCAGCAACGTTCACTGCCTGCACCCTGCTGCGCCAGACCAGGCTGCATATCTGAAGCTGCAAGGATACCATACACAAGGAAAATTTGTCTGTTTGGTACATGCTTGTGCCCGCTGCAACCTTCAGTCCAGAAAAAGTACTGTGCGCTCGCAGCTGCTGTCAAGCGAGGCTACAGGACCACATTGCAGCGCGGAGGCCTGCGGACGTTCCGGTGTTTGTACATGTCTTGTTGTCGATGTTTGCATCAAATTCCCGCCCATTGATGCTGACGGTCCTCATCCATTAATGGCTCGGTGCGCGTGTTGACGACTGCCGACACCTCCCCCACCACGCCCGCCATCGCTGGCCCCAGCTCCACGTACCTGTCCGGGTGATACTCTGCCCGAAGGAGCCGCACTCGCCGGCTGCGGGGTTCAGAAGACCAAGTCATGAATAGTGTATGACAGGGCAACAGCACCTCATTGCATCACGTTGAGAGGCTGGACCCTAGCCCCACAGGTTGCCTTGTGCCTGTCTGCGTGTTCTGAGCATGCCCAAAGTCCGCACATTAGCCTCACGATGCACCATCGACAGGCCAGTTGGCACGTGATGTGGCACGCACCTGCGGTCTGGGCCTGGTGGCAGGCCACGAAGGTGCCGCAGCTTGGCCTCCACCGAAGCCAGCAGCTGCTCGATCAGCCTGCACAGCTTGCATGCTCCACACATGATGTGATTGCATTATGCTGACTAGACAGATGTGCGCATGCATGGCATGCACAGCTCCTGAAGGTGGTGTCAGTCTGAAATGCTAGCACATCCTGTGACGCGGTGATCATACGTCATGGTTTGCTTGCACTCCATGACACCCCTTCTGCGCAGCACCTGGGATGGGCAGGAGCTGAGGCGGGCACTGCCTGCCGGAATGGCGCCCAGTACTGCTGCTCCTGCTCGCGCAGCTGCATCTGCTGGTAGAATGCGACGCCCGCCACGACCACCACGGTTAGCACTGGTGGCAGCACTAGCACTGCCCAGTGCATGGTTCTGCTTCGTGCGCACTCAATGACAGAGTGGCCCCAACTTCACAGCAAGACAACTGTGGCCCTCTGCAGGTGCGCCCAAATGATTCGTCGTCTCAGCTGCAGGACACTGCAAACACGACGCAGCACCTGCGGCCTGCTGCTTCGAGTGTATCGGTCCAAGGCGACCTGGACCTGGATCCGACAGATATCAAGGTAGCACTGCAGCAGCTTGGGAGCTGGAACTGGCCTTGAACGTACACATCTGCATCAGCTATGTGCCTAAGGAAAGCGTGATAGTGTGTATCGGCACGGCTCTCACCATTGAGCAGCAACACATGAAACGACCACCCTGCAGCGTATGCAAGCCCAAACCGAGGCCGCCCTGGACTGGAGAAGCTGGCAGGAACCCATACTGACTGGGCTCTTCTCGACACCCAGCCGCCTCTTCGCTCACAACTCCGCTTCCTGTACTCTCTGCTACCTGTTGCCTGAATACACAACGCCTCAGCGCTTCAGCATCCACACGCAAACGCGCAAAACAAACGCAAGATGAGCTCGGACAAGTCCTACGTGCAGCAGGCAAAGGAGACGGCACAGGGCGCCGTCGACTACACGACCGAGAAGGCGAGCCAGGTGACGCAGGCGGTGGCCGATGCTACCAAGAGTGTCCAGGACACAGTCAGCGACACGAACGCTGCCCAGAAGGCTGGAGAGCTGAAGGACCAGGCAGCCCAGAAGGCGGGCGAGACAAAGGACGCCGCAAAGGACAAGGCGGGCCAGGCTCAGGACGCCACACAGGACACCATTGAGCAGGGCAAGCAGAAGGCGTCAGAGACCGCCGGCTACGTCCAGGACAAGGCGGGCGAGGCCAAGGAGCAAACGAAGGAGACTGCTGAGCAGGGCAAGCAGAAGGCGCAGGAGGTGGCCGGGTCTGCTCAGGAGAAGACCGGCCAGGCAGCTGACCAGACATCTAAGAAGGCTGGCGAGGCCAAGGAGCAAACCAAGGACGCCGCTGGTTCAGCATACGACACCGCCGCAAAGAAGGGCGAGGAGGCCAAGGGCGCTGCACAGGACACCAAGGAGCAGGCCAAGGGCGCCGCAAAGGACACAAAGAACCAGGCCCAGGGCAAGGCGGAGGAGGCCAAGCACAAGGCCCAGCAGTGAGCATACCTGCCACGAGCGCCAGCAGTCAGCTGAGCCGCTCTTTCTCAGGGTCGATGCGAGGGTATAGTTCATCAGGGTGCTCATTCGGAGTGGGGGATTCTTGCCAGTTCCAGGAGAGTGATTTGTGCGTCTCTTGACATTGCAGCTTTGCACTTGCCGTCACAGCTTGGCAGGACTATGCATCTGTCAACATCCAGCTTTCGGGGACGAGTGTGTGTCTCCGGCAGTCTCAGCCATTGATGTTAGTGTGTGAGGGTGTACCAGGTGCAATTGCTTTTGGAAGCGAAAGTGCAACACATCTTTGCTATCACTCCCATTGCTCCCTTAGGAGTCCTTACGGCTCTCTGCCATATCCATGCTGGCTACGTCGCGTTGCTATTCATCATGGCACATAGGGTTGCAATGGATAACTGCATGCTGGTGTGTTGCCCGTGCTTCCCCCCAATCTGTATTAGAACAGATTAACTAGTGTGCAGCATTGCCTTCGAGTCCGCCCGGGCCTGTACGCAGCAAAACAACTGTGTGATAACGATGTATGGAGAACCATTGTCAACAACGTCGACATTCCCGGAGGTCACGAGACACCCACCAGCCGGTGGTCGACTCCCAGTATTTGCGGCAGCGCAGCCAGGGAGTGAAGATATCATGGTGTCGCCCTGGCTCACCGTACTCTGAGACGACTGCCAGCGCGTGCAGCGGTGTGTTGGGCAGCTTCTTGCGGCCCTCGAGCTCCTGCAGCTCCAGGATGGCCACCGCCTCCACCACCTCTGCCTTCAGCTGGTCCATCAGCTTCACGCCTGCGCAGCATTGACAGCACCAGCTGTGAGCGCCTGGACCATGATGAGGATCTGCCATACAGCGCCCCCGTACACAGCGCAGGGTTCAGTGACGGTTGCTTCTGCCTGCAGCCCTGGCAGTCACCTGCTGCAAGGGTGCCACCCGTGGCAATCAGGTCGTCTACGAGCACGACCCGCTGGCCTGCGCTGATGGCGTCTGCATGGACCTCAATTGCATCCGAGCCATACTCCAGGTCGTACGCCGCCTTCAGCGTCTTGCCTACAATATGAGAAGCTGAGCTGGTCTTGCCACAGGCGCATACAACGCTGTTGCCAAAATTCATTGCCTCACTTAGACTCCTCTGCCATAAAAGTCCGTGGCTCAAGCACCTGGCAGCTTGCCAGGCTTCCGCAGCGGCACAAAGGGCACATTCAGCCGCAGCGCGAGTGGTGGCCCAAAGATGAAGCCCCTCGCCTCAAAGCCTGCAGAATGACAGTCCGATTCGTGGTCTAGTCACACGGACAGGCCATGCCATGCCCAGGAACGACCAGGAAACGCATGCGTAGTATAGGCTGCACAAATCCACACCTGCAACGACCTGCACATCGCGGCCCTCATATCGCTCCACAAGCATGTCGATGACATGATGGAACGCCTCGACGTTCAGGAGCAGCGTGGTGATGTCGTAGAAGTAGATGCCCTGCGATAATCAGACAGCCTTGTCTAGGTTGCATCCATGACGGCTGATGCCGCTTCGCCCATGATGCTGCATCGAGCGTGTAAGCCAATTCATGTGACAACTGCCGATGAGCATCATTTTGAATCATGGCGTTGTGTTCCGTCGACTGCATGCTGCAGTGTGCACCTTCTTCGGGAAGTCCGGGATGCCCCTGATGGCTGCCAGCACTGACTTGACCCTGGGGTCGGAGTCTGCAGCGATGGCGCCGGTGTCTGCATTCGTTTCAGCTGTCATGACCACTCTCGCACGCACAGGCAATGCAGCGGCACGAAGCTGAGCTGCACCCTTGAATATGCTGGCGACTGACGTTGATCTGTGTTGCAAGCGCGGCAAGCGGATCGCCTGGGGGGTGCGAGCTTGGCTGGGATCCGTTCGATAGCCTGCTGAGATGCTACGCATGGGCAGGGAGAGTTCCTGTCTTGTGTGGGAGTGCAAGAGGCTTCTGCGTTGGAGGATGTCATGGCCTCAGGTTTGCTGCTTCCCAAATGCGTACGTCACTTGCAGCTTTCACTTTGGATCGCAGACGACCGTGGCAAACAACAGCTGGTCATATGAGGTCCTGAATACAGCGTCATGGAGTTGCAGATGCTGCGGGCGGGCGCCAGTGTCCCGTTCTGCAGCCAGCACCAAACACATCCAGCAGTGCACCCCAGTCGAGGCAGACTCCCCAGCAGCACTGCACGATGCAGTCCAGCAAAGCACTCGCGGCAGCTCAGACAGCGCATCATAGCAGCAGACAGCAAGGGCGACAAGCCTGATCAGCCTGCTGCGCAGCAGCAGGATGGCGCCGCACAGCCCAAGCCAAACGGCAAACGCAAGGGCAAGAAGCGCAGCACAGCCGGCAAGACCGTCAGCCTGACGCTTCGAAGGTCGCAGGAAGAGGCTGAGGAGGTGGCGGAGGCCTTCACCCTCGACGACTTCAACCCTGTGGCCATTGGCAAGCGCTCACGGCAGGTGCACACTCAACCAGCAAAGAATGAAGTGGTGCCTCCTTGACAACTGCTTCTCCGGGCAATGTCCGTCTGCATGAGGTTTGCGTCAGTCTGTGCTGCTAAGCCGCCGCAGGTCGCATCTGGCTGGGTCTGGAGGTCGGCTCTGACGCCTGGAGGTTTTCTCGCAATGCACAGGTGTTTGATGACGTATGGCAGCAGTTTGCGCGGCTGGCCAGTCCGTCGCGCGGCGGCATGGCAGGCAGCCTCGGCTACTTCCCGCCGGCGGAGGAGTTGTCCAGCCCAGCGGCCACCAACACGACGGTGCTGGTGGCGGGGGCCACCGGCCGCGTGGGCCGCATCCTCGTCCGCAAGCTGCTTTTGCGCGGCTACAAGGTGATTTTGGTTTTTTCTCTTTCGGTTTTGACATTGTTGCAAGCTGGCCAGGCAAGGGCACAAAGGTCCGCGGCTGCAAACAGTTGGTCGGAGGCGCTCGGCAACATTGTCCGTCTGCCATGGCTGCGCCTCCCGTGCAAGTGGTGAGTGACGCCACCGCCGAGCACCGAGGCGCGATGCTGCACCCTCTGGGCACCCTGGCTGCAGCTCGCCGCAGTCGGAGTTGAACTGGTCGCACAGGGAACCGGCCGGCTCACACACCCTGCACCCTCGCCAATTGAATTATATGGTCCGACTCGTTATCAATGGGATTTAGGTTTTTCTCAACAAGAAATCGGAAAAAGTGCCATGACAGGTGCGGGCGCTGGTGCGGGGACGGGACCAGGCGGCGCTGGAGGCCATCCCGCAGTCCGTGGGCGTCGTGAAGGGCGACATCGGCGACTACGGCGACTGCCTGAAGGCCATGCAGGTGCTCCTGCCGGCTGACCTCAGGGCAAATGGAAGAGCAGGTTCACATCGTGGGTAATGAAGTCATGGACGACGTGCAAGCGCAGTCATGACAACGGTGCAGTGGCAATTGACATTTCGGGAACATGTTGAAGGGAGCTGTGGCACCAGCACTGCAGGGGTGTGACAAGAATCACCTCCTGCGTCGGCGTTGCAGGGGTGTGACAAGATCATCTCCTGCGTATCGGCGCGCTCAGACCTCACAGTGGACCTCAAGCGAGTGGAGGAGCAGGGCATCCAGAACCTGGCCCGGGCGTACATGGTGGGCATCTCGTATTTTGATTGGATTGCACATGCTTGCATCATGTGACGAAATACGTCCAACTTGTGAGACACCTCGCTGGTGATGTAGTGGTGCCTATGGCGCGTGGCCCCCAAGCCCTGCTGGTCAGGTGCAATGGTGACAGACAGCTGGAGTTGAAGGTGTGGCATCTGCACGGTCGACAGGACTTAGAGAACCAGAAGTCCCGGCGGCAGCACCCGCTCCAGAAGTCGCCCGTCGGCAAGATCCGCATCGTGGACTTCGCCAGCGAGACGATGCGGGACTCGTGGCGGCTGACACAGGTCGGCCTCCCCAGGGTAAGTTGCAGGACGTCCAACTGCGCAAGCATGTTGTGATCCCTGCTGTTTCGGCTTGGCACAGGCGTGGAACCATGCCGAGGATCAGATGATCAGCGCAGTGCGGCTGTTGCTGTGAGGCGTTGCCGTGTGCTGCTCCGATCTCAAGTGGAGGTCTAGCTCTCACATGACAGTGCCACATCATGGCGCACGTGTGCTATGAGCCAGATGTCATGCCATACTGCTGCATCTGACGCAAAGGTAGAGTTCGCTTCTGCAGGACAGCGGCGGCCTCTCGCGGCGGGCCTTCGACCGCGGGCAGGACATCGCAGACCTGTATAAGAATGAGTGGCGCGACACCATGATCTTCGCAGGTGCCCCTATGCAGATACGTACTGCAGCCGCATTTTCGCAGCCATCATTTCTGCCGTGTCACACATCTGTCCATGGGACATCCTCCGCTTCATCCCCACTGGACACATCCCCAAGTGCAGGATTGCACCTTCAGGAACCATCTGATATATGCAGGTTCCATCTACTCGCGTGGCGGGCGGGCGGAGATTGGAGGTCCCGTGGCGGTGCCGCCCAACCTCACGTTGCAGGGCTCCGAGGGCGTCGTGCTGCGCCTGGGCGCTGACGGCAACTCCTACACCTTCCTGCTGTTCACAGGTGCCAGTACCAATGGCTGTGCTGCCCCAGTGTGTCCCCAGTCTATGACTTGACCACTTGCCACTGTAGCACGTTCAGCATGGGCTGTGCTTTCAGGGGGGCCTGCTGCAGCCGGGTTGTGCAAGACGATGCTCCGTGGTGTGGCCGCATCGTCTGCCGTAGAACAACTCTGTCCGATGCAGTACCTGCGCAGCTCTCGCTGAGCCTTCACCTGATCGCTGCGCCTGCAGAGGAGGGCCACAGCTACAGCGCCCGCATCACCACGCGGCAGGGCTTCATGACGGCGCGCCTGCCGTTCAGCGTCTTCAGGCCGGAGAACTCCATGTCCCCCGTGGACCTGGACCCCGCGCGGATCGTGTCCATGGGCCTGCGCTTTGAGCGGCCCCAGCGGAACAGCAGTGTAGTCGTCAGCGAGGAGGAGGCTCCCATGTGAGTCTCCAACCTGCTCTGTGCTCATGCCTAGTCTGCTGTGGGTTTGTGGCTGTGTTCTGACATCAGTGTGAACAATCACAATCAGGATGGGCGTAGCGCAGATCACAAACAGAACAGATGGCATTGCTGCAGTAGCTGATCGTGTTGATGTGACCTGTGGTGGTGTATATCTGCAGCAACGACTTCCGGGTGGAGCTGGACTGGGTGAAGGCGCTGCCGGGGGGGCAGGAGGCCAACTTCGTGATGGTGTCGTGCGTGGGCGCGGGGCTGACGGGGCAGACCCGCCGCAAGATGGTCGCCGCCAAACGGTGCGGCTGCGCCTTTCTTGTCGGCTCGTTGCTACGAGTATGCCATCTGCAGGTAGGGGGCCATACACTCTGCAATGCAGGGCTGCCGAGCTTGCAGAGCTGCGCTGTGGACCCGCTGATACTGCATGTTCACATGCTTTGACGTGACGCTGCTGTACATGCGCAGGCGGGGCGAGGATGTGCTGCGGGCGAGCGGGCTGGGGTACACGATCGTGCGGCCGGGGCCGCTGCAGGAGGAGCCTGGCGGGTACAAGGCGCTGGTGTTCGACCAGGGCAACCGCATCTCCCACGCCATGTCCTGCGCCGACGTCGCCGACGTGGCGCTCAAGGTGCGGGAGTGAGTCGTGAGCTGTGAGACGACATGCATCCTGACGACAAGATTGCTCACCAGAAGAGGCTGCTGCACTGTGGAAGTCATGGTAACGAACACAGGCTGGAACCATCTATTGCAGCGCCATGGTGGCTGACAGCTCGTGCTCACTGCACTGTGCATTGATGCAAGCATGTGCTGCAGGATTTGCAGGCACAACAACTCATGAGTGTCATGGCTTGTGCGTGCAGGCGCTGCACGATGGCGCCGCGCGCAACAAGACCTTCGAGGTGTGCTCCGAGATCGCTGCTGAGCCGGGGCAGGCGGCGTACGAGCTTGTGGCACACCTGCCCGACCGCTCCAACAACTACCTGACGCCCGCGCTCGTCGGCCTAGAGAAGAACACCTGAACTTCGCAATGTAGCAGTGCTGGGGGACAGGTGGCAGATGCTGCAGCAGCTTTCTGGCAGCACAACTCTGTCCTCACATCAGGGCAGCGTCTGCAGCGTGCTTTCGTGGTGTGGAGCAGAGCGAGACCGAACTGGCAGGATGGCTATCACTCAGCAGTACTATTTCAGCATGCACGGTGTCTTGCAACCGTGGGGTGGACAGTCCGCAGAGAAACTCAGTTGCAACATCTTCTGAACTGTTCCGTCGAAAGCAGGACCTATGACCCAGCTGTAAAGCCATGCATGTGTCAAGCAGTCCAGCACGATCATAAGAGCCAACTTCCTGTGACGCCTCGGCAGTGACCTGCAAAAGCCAAATGTGTTGCAATTAGCTGCAGTTGTATTGTCGAAGCCTGCATCAGCATAACGATGGACGTGAGCGCATGCATATTGCCAACTCTCACCTGCTGAAGCTACCAGTTCGACAGGCTGCCCCAGGTGCAAATAGTACAAGAGTAGCCGCTCAAATCGGTTGTGGCCATTCAAGGTGCCCTCCTGTATGTAGAGTGAACGTACATCAGGGTGTGATAATGTTCTGCATACTCGTAGTGCCAGGTAGCTGCGAAACAGCAGTCAGGCAAGCAGCTTGCGCACGTCAAACGGGCTGGAAGCCACGGGTGGCCCGGTTGGCGGTGGAGAACGTGAAGCCCGCCAGGCCAGATACCTCATCTGCTGCGCTCTGCAGCCGTGTCACCGTCTCATAGGCCTGCAGCCCTGCAGTTATTGCACAGCAGCACGTCAATGACATGCACACACTACACATGCAGCATCAGAGCATGCGGGTCCGTTTGGCAGCGGGTTCATTAGGCATTTGGTAACGAGGGGGGTAAATCGGGCAGCAGTTGACACACCTGAGGCCATGCCTGGTCGCATCGCCCGGCTGAACACGGCGATGATGTTGTGCTGGCTGGCAGCGCTGATTGTGTAGGCGATGCCGCCTGATGGCCCGCCAGGCTTGTGTGGCGGTACCAATGCATCCCTGCAGCATGTGGACAGAACGAGTTGGCGCATGCCTGGCATCTGTTGAATAGCAATGACAAGCAGGACCGCCCGTGCCTGCTGCTCTGTATGTACTGTATGCGCGAAACGAGTGTGACGGTTGTACACATGCACTGTGCAGGTTTTGCAGCACCCCACCTGTACGCACGAGATATCGTCTCCACTGCAGCGCCGGCGGGGTTGTCCGTCCTGTAGCCAGGGCCACTCTGCCCGCGGCCAAGCAGCCGCCCCAGGCTGGACACTGCCCCAGGGCCGCCGCCGTGCAGATTGATGACTGCGCTGCCATGGTCCGGGTGCAGGACTGCTGCTAGGTTGCTCAGGAACTCTGCACCAGGAAGGTCGATGTTGGAGGACGCGGCGCTGATGCATCTGTTGTTTCGATGACCAGGCATATTGCAGCCGGGCAACCAGCAGCTGTGATAACACGGGTGAAAGGCTTCGCCTTTCAGGTGCGTGCCGTCTGAAAAGGACAGCAATAAGCCATGGTCACCTGGAGAGGAGACTGCTGGCGGTGTGACGTCCATGCCATCAAACACATCAATGACGGCCAAGTCCACACTGCCCGGAGACTTCGCTGCCAGCTGCGCCACATGGGCGACTGCATCTGCTTGCACGGCGCGCAGCCGGTGGCTGCAGCAGTGAATGATGCATGAGGCTTGCTGCACCTTCAGCATGTGACGTGGCTGATGAGCACATGACACTCCAGCATCATAGCCATGCCTCAGGACAGGCTTTTGCCTCGGACGCTCCCACATCCACTGCGCGCTCACCTGTCTGCTGGGAACCCCATGGCGTCGTGTGCTGCTGAGATCACTACTGGGTCTAGGTCCACTGCATCAACCTGCAGCCCATGCCCCACAGTGGAGTAAGTGAGGAGGCCGGATGGCGTCAGCGCCCATGCTCCAGATGTGCAAATTGGCTGGCGTGCGCAGGCCCTCCACTGGGAAGTGGGAAGTGGGTAGCAGAGGAACGAGAGCATGTCTGCTGTGCACGCGGGAGGTACAGACATCAGGCCAGCGTGAGGTGGGCCCTGAAAGATGTGATGCTCAAGGTGCACCTGCATCTGCGGAAAGTGGTGCGAAAGAAACAGCGGCACGCTGCCACCCCCCATACCAATGCAGACGACCTTGGCCGGCGCGCTGCCGCCGAGCGGCTGCGCCCTGGTCCAGTGGTGCATGCCGGCCACGCCGACGATGGATGCCACTGCATGCGAATGAGGTGACGGTGGCTTGCTCACATGCACTGTACTCACATGCACTGTACTCACATGCTGGAGCAACACTTGTCTGCTGGTTGCGTGAACGCGGTCTCACTGGCCGAAGCAATGCCGGGGTAACCTTGTGGAGTTATCACCTGCCGCTGCGATTGTCTTTGTGTACTCGAAGGCGAGACAACGCGCATCAGCTGCCCAGCCGCTGCCGCCATCTGCTGCCTCCTGGTGCACCCGCGCCACGCTCTGCCGTGTGGCCTCGTTGAAGCGCAGCACGCGCCACTGCTCCTCGCTGGAGACGCAGCTGCCCTTGACGGCTGATGCAGGATGTGAAGTCACCACAACCTGCAGCACAGGGCATTGCAGGATAGCACTTGGAACGCGAAATTATCATTTTGCTTCTCGGCCTTGGACTCACAGCGCACATCCTTCATCAGCTGGCGCCACTGCTGCATCAGCCGCTCAGGAAAGGCATCGAGTCGCCCCTACCTCGCCGTTGCCGCATGCCGACTGCTGCTGGAACACCACCTCCCCAGCGCTGCGGCCCCAGCCGTCGGCCTGCGTGCCGAACCACTCGGGCGACAGGTCCCAGTGGCCCACGTCGGCGTGGCGCATCAGCGCGTAGGCGGGCTGCCACCGGGGCGGCCGGCCAACGCTGCGGCCCCGCAGGCTGGCCAGGCTCCATTGGTGCGCAGCCTCTCTGGCAGCAATCTGCACACCGCGCAGTCAGCAGTAGGACCCGGAACTTTGCATCTATTTTGTGTATGATTCACAGCGCATGATTCACAGCGTCGATCACTGCACTGCATGGGCATGGAGTGTGCTTGGAGCGGTGGCAGCTGCAGATGATATGACGCACCTGGCGCGGAGTCCTGTCGACGTCTTGAAGGATAGACCTGCATCCACAATGATGTGTATGGCGGATGTGCGATGCCTTTTCTTCCCCTCGAGCACGCCAGATTGCACGATACGCTGTGTGCACATGCAGTGCGCAGTGCTTCATGCGTCAATTTACCATTATGCCCAGCAATCTTGGGCACCTTAGCCTGTCGGACGGGACACTGCAGTGATTTCTGAGCTGATGCTGCCGAAAGCCTGCGGTTTGCAACCGACCACAGCATCTATGTGCTGCCACTTCAACATGCATGGAACCGATCTACACAATCCTGCAGCTACCGAAGCAGCAGATACTTATCAAAGGATTACTCTGCTTTGAAGAGATGTCATGCATATGCAAATTACGCGAAGCGATGCTGACCGGACCTGCAGCCCAGTTGCCTGTGCTGCTTTGCGCAGGAAGCACTGGAAGTTGGGTTATAGGCTGTCGCAGACTTGCAATGCATGTGTTTCGTAGAGGAATTGCTGTGATGTAACACGCACATCCTGAACGCTGGGGTCGTGTTCCACACATCACGGCCCGCAACAGATGGGCGTCAGGCATGCTAAGGGCGATAGCAACATACGCCGACCACTGTTTTCTTGCCACCACATGATGTGTTAAAGCCCAAAACAGGCCTAGAGCTGTCCTGCGCATGCGCCAGCCTGCTGCATGCAGCGGACAATACAGTCCTGCTGCCGCATGAAGGCTGTCCGCTGCACGCGCTTCCCCTGCACGCTTCAGTAGAAGAAGCCCAGCACCTTGCCTCCGACCTTCTTCCTCCTGGCCTCCTCATGATCCTGTGTTTTGGCAGGTGCCGGTAAGCCGAGGAGCACCAGGCAACGCAGGTGAGATACATGTCACTGGGGAATGTGCAAGGCAGGGGGCGATGGCAGGGTGCAACATGCAACGCTCACCATGATGCCTGCGCTGGTTGTAAGCACGATGACGCCAAACTGCAGGGCAAACAAGGGTAGTTCACTCACCACGATCAGGTTCTTAACACCTTCATGTCTACATCAAAGTGCCCTGAATGTGCGTGGTTAAACGAGACAGGAGTCATGATGCTACCTTGCGCATGCAACCTGGACCCACAGACAGCTCACCAGACGAGACGGCAGCAGCTTTGCAATCCAGGTCTCGATGTCGCCATGGCGCAGGTCGTAGCGTGGCGAGATGACGCCGCACTTGTTCAGCCTGCACAGCAAGAGATGCATCTCGAAAGCAAACCCGTGTGCTCGTCTGGCTGAAAGTTGTGATCCCGCCCGAACACACAGAGCATCCCTGAACGGTGCTTGCGCTGCAGTTCTGATGCAGCTGCGCCATTGCTGCTATCCAACGCTGCTGGATTGCTGGACGTGCTGCCTGCTGAGCTCAGCACGGCTCTGCACGCTGCTGCTGCCGCAGCTGCCCCGGCTGCCATAGCCAGCGCTGGTGCAGCACCTCATGCCGCCGCACCATTTGCTAGCCACCTTGTCACGGTGGAATCTGCCATCCGTGTCAGCCAATGAGAAGCTGTGTGCCTGCCGGACCTCACCTGCCATTGAGCTCCACGACCAGCTTGCCACCGCGGTGGTCATCCACAAACTCGAACTCGCCGATGTAGCCTGCAGTATGCCAGAACATCTGGCTTGAACGCTCGACAGATGAGTATAAACTGCGCTTGACCGACATATGATACGCGCTGGTGTGGGAACTCGAGTGTCGGCGCCTCCCTGATACCTGCAACGTGCCAAACGATTGCAGCCTCGCGCTGCCGGCACATGCCGCATGCATAATTTAGCTGTTTACATAACGCATTGCCCGGGTCAGTCCTCCGTCCATGACAACAGCCTCAACGTGCTCAAGGAACCCAGGCAAGACTACTGTGTTACTGCTTGTGACTGCGACGGAGGCCTGCCGGCTGCCTAGTGGTGGTGTTGCCAGTCTGCACTTCAAGGTGGGCTTGGAGGCCCAAGCTCAGGCTCAGCCGCCAGTGGAAGGCCTGATGCTGCCTTCCAGGCTGCCGAGCCTCAGTGCCGCAGCCCATCCCCCTTCCACAAGGCCAAACTACGCATCCCATGGGTGTATACAGATCCAGAAGCAAAGGAGCAAAGGCTCACCGTGGCGCATCATGACCTGCAGGAACTTGATGACGACCTTGCTGGACGGCCGCAGCAGCACCTGCCGCTTCCCCCGCTTCTCAGCGTTGTACATGGTCTTGAGCGCATCATTGAGCACGCTGACGCGAACCATGGCTGCCAACAGCTGGCGGCCGGTCCGCTGTCTGCGTCTGCCCTGTCAGGCACGCCTGCCGGCCTGGTCAACAACCACAACCCTAAAGGGCCTGTCTTTGCGCTGCCGCCGGCTCCACTGCCCAGGGGTGCCGGCGTGAGGTGCCCATGATAAACCCTGCTAAACCTATTCCTCAGGCATCTCCAGCTCGCGCCATGATCAGTACAGCTTGGCTACTGAGTAGGCCACCCCGTTTACAGCTTGTGCGACACTGTTCGATCCATTGGTTGCTCTAGGTCAGCGGTAGGCACGGAACACGAGCCACGTCGTGCCTTGCGCTATCGTTGCTGATAATCCTGTGTGACAACAATGGGGGACGGTGAAGCAGGCAGCAGAAAGCGTGGCCGGGATGATAGTGATACTGCAGGTGAGAGCTTGTGGTGTCTTGCAGTGCGAGACGGGTGTGGGCCCAGTTGGCCAGCCGAGATCCCAAGGGCCAGACGCGATGCAACAGAAGTTTGCATGCCGTCGCCGACGGGCTTGGGCACATGCTATGGTGGTTCAGATACGCATCTGATCACGACGAGAGGCGCCAGAACATGCCGCGCATGCATCGTGTTGTCCACCGTGCTGCACCATGTGCAACCTGCGCACATTCTGTACATAACCCCGCGCTCGCCGAGTGCCGGCCCCTGTCAAGGCAGTGCTCACAGGACAGGCATATCGAAGCCTTACAGCAGCACTGACTCGTGCTGCTGCCGCTGCCGTCGCGACAGATCCGTTCGCACGGTTCCAGGGGCAGCCCGCGTACACGATGCTGCACGACTTCGTGAAAGACGGACTGGTGCGCCCGCTGCAGGCTGAGCAATACCTATGCAAATTCGCATGCATGCTGTGCTACTCAGTCGCTTCATCCACATGTTGCCGCCGACATCTGGATGCGGTGGGAGATCCTACATTCGCACCAGGGGGCCATGCTGTCTCGCACAGCCCATATGCGTGCCGTGATATGCACACTGCTTGATTCGTTGCCAGTCGAAGCAGGCGGACGGTAGGATGCTGGCCGCGCGCATGTTGCCTTGCTCATACGCGCTCTTGGCAGCTGCATTTCGCTTCAATAGCCGTGGCCTGGAGCGGTGGCAGAATATCCTCTAGCTTGCAAATGCAGATCAAGCTGCACGACTTCGACGAGGGCGCCCTCAATGGCTTGGAAGAGCGCAGCCCTGCAGATGCCATGCGCATCCTGGAGGTCTTCCGCACCAGCAACCCCCAGGAGAAGGACAACAAATGTGAGGGGCAGGCACTTCTGTTGGATCCTACTGATGTGCTCACTGCCGATGCTATGGACACTGTGGGAAGTGGCGTGCTCAGGGATCTTCAGCGTGAGCTGCACTCATGCTCAAGCTGCTCACTGTACCTGTGTGCTTGCAGCCGCATACCTTTGCAGCCTGTTGAAGCACAAGAAGCGGCCGGATGGGCGCGTGTGCCCTGCAGCCGACCGCATCCTGCAGGTGACTCATCTGTCTGCATACAAGGTGCAAGCGATACCCGGACACATAAAGGTCGCTGTTGACCAACCATCAGGCGCTGAATGCCGTGGCAGTGTCACAGTGCAGTTCATGCCATGGCAGCGTCACAGCGCATCCTGTCACACATGCAATGCCTATGGAGCAGGACCTGCAGCGTGCTGGCCGTGTGCGGCCTGGCGCCCTGGACGAGCGCTGCATGGACAACCTCGCCCGCCTCCCAGACCATGTGCAGGTGCGGCAGCCGCACTCGTGTGCTGCATGTCATCGCAACCTGCCACGATGCATGCATAGGAAGGCCCGTAGGTAGCCCGCACTTCCGTGCAATGCATCATACCTGAACTGGAGCTGTACTGAGGAGCACCACGTCTGGTCGGCAGGTGGCAGCGTGTGAGGAGTTTGCCAGCAAGGACCTCAGCCAGGCGCGCAACATGGCCGCCCTCTTCACCAGCGTCATCAAGGTGGTGACAGGACTGACCACCGCTGCCTGGTGCTAGATGTGGGACTGCTGCAGGTGCCTTGCAGCCCCATTGTCTTGTTGTGGTTGGGTGGACACTTGGATGCCCATTGATGCTGACTATGTGTGCAGACGGTGGACGGACGCAGTGGCAGCATGCCGGACCGTGGCGGTCCGCGTGGCGGAGGCCACGTCGGCGGCGGCCGTTATGCCACCATTGGCAGCTTTGGCGGCAGCATGGGCGGGCCCCCAGGCGGCGGCCCCTTCGGGCCCCCACCGCAGCACGGTGCCCCCGCCATAGGCATGCCCCTTGGCGGCGGAGGCGGCGGCTACGGCATGGGAGCCTCTCAGGTGAGGCACCAGCTGATGCATTGCACAGCCAATGTGGCATTGCTTTCAGGCAAATGTAGCATAACCTCATCAGTCAGCCACTTCGCAACAGCCACCCTGCTTTGCAATGCATGTGGGTGCTGCGGCGCTGTTGCGGCAGCTGCAGGTAGTAATGACGGCTTCTGTGTGCAGGGCCCCGGCGGCATGGGCGGCCTGCCGCCAGCAGCACAGGCGGGCTTTGGCGGCAGCATGGCTGGCGGCGGCGCAGCGCCAGTGGCCATGGGCGCCCCGCCACCTGCGGAACCCCCTAAGCGGCGTCACTATGGCGTGGATCAGGTGCACTGGTCGCACTCTCTGGCAACAATGTTTCACACGCCATATCCCCCTGCATGGGTACCCAGCTCAGCGTCAGCTGACCCTGAGGGGCAGGGGTCTTGTGCTTCAGCATGTGCCCCGGCTCAGTGCTCGGCAGAGGTGGCTGCCGTCGCCTCCTGGTGCTGCTGCGCACGAGGTTCGCGCCGACATGTGGCTGCGTGCGCATGCGCAGATTGAGTGGGGCGTGCGGGTGGACGAGCTGCACCAGGTGTCCCCCTCGGCGGCGTACATCCACCCCGGCATCACCAAGCGGCTGCAGGACCTGTGGGACGAGGGCAGCAACCTGCTCAGCCTGCTGGACGACAGGTGCATTATGACAGTATTTGTTCATCTGCGCACACAAATTTTAAAAACAAAAACCTCTTTTCACTTCCACAAGTAAAGTTGCGCTGGGGTGGTGGTGGTCCGCTGGTGGTGGTCTTCAAACAGTCTGCCATGCTCACCAAAGGCCCTGCAGTCTCTGAGCCCCGGCTGCCTGCCTGCCCTGGTTGCCTGCACAACTGCGCAAAAATCGCTTTCCACATTCTTTGTATGCGTGTTAACTACAGCTTGGGTACCATGGCAGTAACCGTCACGGGCTTGATGGCTCTTTGTGGCTTGCGCACCGCAGGTCGTGGGAGCTGCTCACGACGGTGCAGCCCAGCCAGCTGCAGGTGGGCATGGCGGTGGTCAAGGAGACGGAGGCCGCCCGGGTGGCGCGGCAGCAGGCGGTCGCGGCCGGCATGGCGGCCCCCGGCGTCGAGCTGGACGTGGAGACCGTCAACGCAGCGCTGCAGGTGGCAGGACAGCCATGTCGCCCAGTGGCTTGTCCCGTCTGTCTGTCACTTCCTGCTTGTGCAAAGCCTCTGGACCTGCTGTGTTGATCTGCGCGTGCCCAATGCTTGGTATGCTTGTCTGCTGCAGAAAGCTATGGCGGAGCGGCTGAGCCCTGGTGCGGCGGCGCCGCCACCAATGCAGCGCATGGGCGGCGGCATGGGCTCAGAGCCGGGTCCGGGTTTCGGCATGGCGCGCGGGTTGCCGGATGCAGGGTACTCGAACAGCCCGGTGCATGTGCCGTCGCAGGTACATGTTGCCGACATCTGTGTCCTGGTGCCAGGCTCAAGCTTGGCATCCAGCAGTCCACCTGCCGGTCGCCGTCGTGTAAGCAGGACTGATGACTGACTCGTCAGGACTGTAGCAATGCCTCTGAGCACTTGGGTTGCAGAAGGTGCATAGCCCCTTACCTGTAGAGTTCACGCCCACAGAACGGCGGCGGTGCATATGGCGCGCCCCGTGGGCCCGCCCCGCCGCAGGCTCCATACCAGCAGCCGCAGCCGCCTTACCAGGCGCCACCGCAGGCATGGCACCTCACAGAACTCTCCCTTTCCTCAAAAGTGTATGTAATCAACCATTGTTGTGTATACAACCGAGTTGTGTATACACAAAATGCAGATACTCTGTATGTGTCTCCCATTCACAGTCATCAGTTTGCCGGTCTGCAGGGTCCTTATGGTGGTGGTTCCAGAGGCGGCGGCGGCGGCGGCGGCGGCAGCGACCTCGAGCTCAAGCTGCAGGCTGCGGTGGCATCCAACCACAAGGGGCTGCGGATGGACGTGTTTGATGGCGGCATCATGGATGCGCTGACGCAGCTGCCGCCGCAGGCCCTGCAGATTGCTCTGACGGAGATCTCGTCATCAGACTTCACCACTGTGCGCAAGCCAGGCGGCTACATCATGGGCATCATCAAACGCCACCGCCGCAGCTGATGACGCCCCCTTCGCAAACATGGATAGTCCTGATTGGTGTCCAGCGTAGAACAATGCATTGGGTGTCACAGCTGGCTGTGCTGTGTCATTGCGTGTGGAGATTTCATGCTGGCGATACATGAAGCGCAGCGGCGGAGCAGGGTTTTAGCAAGTCCTCTGGGTTATCATGGTCTGTGGGAACATGCACCACTACACGACTGGCACCACGATATACCGAGTCAAGGGCAATACATGAACAGAACAGCACGTCACAGCTTGTGTGGCAGATGCCGCCACACGCACGCCAGCCATCCATGATCACCACAGGGGAAGTGAAACGAAACCATGCTATTCGCTGTCCTCAAACACGACTTTGGTGCCCGCCGGCGCTGGGAGGCTCTCCATCTGCTTCCGCAGCTTGGCTTTGGCCTCCCAGGACGGGTGCAGCTTGGCGGCCGGCCTCTTACCGCCGCTGCTGGGCGCGCCGCTTGCTGCTGACGCCCGGCGCTGGTCCCGATGCCGCGGCACACCCGGCACCCTGCTAGGCGCCTGGGGCGCCGCCTGCGGCGCTCGCATATCCACCGCACGAGCTGCTGCTTCGGTCGGCTCCCCAGTTCCCGCCCTCTTGCGGAGTGTCCCTCCTGGTGCATGCTGCTGTCTTGTGCCGTTGGCGGCGGGCTCAGCGGCGGGAACGGCATCGCCATCGTCTGAGAACACGACCTTCCTGCCGGCGGGCTTGGCGGCCAGCTGCGCCTTGGCGGCGCTCTTGGCAGCCCACGAGGGGTGCAGCTCTGCTCCGGCGGCAGCCGCCGGGGCTGCGTCGGCGGCACGCGCGGCGGCGGCGGCCCGGCGAGGCGGCGCTGCAGGGCCCTGGGGGCGTGCAGCGGCTCTGCCAAGCGCATCCGGGGCTGCTGCAGCGGTGATGGCTGGGCGGCCAGGGCCGCTTGAGGGGACCATGTGCCTCGCGCCGTCGCCAAAGGCCTGCTCTGCCATCTTGCGTCGAGCCCGCTGCCCCAGCCTGCAACAAGACGACCATGCAGCATGGCCCAGTGGCGCAGGGATGAGTGGCGTCGCTTTGGTACTGTCTTGGCAGTGCTTCACCCTGGTTGCTGGTGGGATGCGCTTCACGATGCACCTGTTCTTCGGTTTCTTCGGCAGCTGTTTCTGTGGTTTTGGCTGCTTGCTGCCGCCAACAGAGCCAGCCTGCTGCCGCTGCTGAGCTGCTCCCCCGTCAGTTCCAGCTTCTTGCTCTGGATTGCCCAGCAGCAGCTGTCGCTTGCGCGCCTGCACCGCTTCGTCATCGGACTCACTGTTGGAGCCCAGCATGCTGGCCCAGTCCTCGTCGTCTGAGGGCTGCTGGGCTGCCTGCTCGCCACTGTGACCGCCATTGGCGCTGGGCGCTGCTGCGCACGCACGAATGATGATGTAGCAGCAAGACAATCTCAAGTTTCAGGACGATCTCATGCAGGTCAAGGTTGCCTGCAGACTCGAGGTAGACAGCTCATAGATAGGAGATGCAAAATGTTAACCTGTGCCCTCTTGACCCCGTAACATATCAGCTGCTTTCGAGTTACTCTGGATCACGCACCTGCTGCTGCATCCTGCTTCCGCTGAGCACGCTCTGCCTGGCGCTGCGCGATCTGCTGCTGCCGGCGCTCCTGCGCTGCTGCGGCTGCGTCCAGCGCCGCCAGGCTCTGCTGCGCTGCTTCCACCTCCTCCCTGCATACTACATGAACACAGGTTCCATCGCCTTCGAGATAGGCATCTAGCCGACCTTCTTCTCACGATGTCTGTCTTTCATAGACCTACATGCCGGGTCGTGGCGCACCTGACGCATTTGGCGGCCAGCAGCCGCGCAGACAGGACCCTGAGAGCTGGCTGCAGGCCCTCGGTGGGCGGCGCAGCCCCCGCCGGCACCGCATCTGTTGTTGCATTGGATGACCGCTCCGCCACTCCGCATGCTGCAGCTGCCTGCAGCAGCATGGTGGGAAGTGTATCAGGCCTCCAGGGCATCACCGCAGTGGTGTTGCATGCTGACAGGCCAAGTGTATTAGCATGAAATGCACTTGGCAGGTACGATGTTGCAGGATAGGTGCCGACTTGGACACTGCAGTGGCAGTGGTCCGTGCTTAGTCATGCGAGTGCTGAACTGAGTGCTCAGCCACCTCACGAAGGCAAATGCAGCTCCAAGAGTAGCTGCACCTGCTGTGCTGCGGTGTCAAGGTCGACTTTGCCTAATGCCACCAGCTGCGTCTCGAGCTTCGCCCTGTCTGCTGCCGGTGCCGCCTTCAGCCGTCGCTTAAGCTTGCCGACCTCAAACTGCCGCGCCTTCTTGAGCGCCTACCATGACAGTGTGTTGAGCCAATGGCAGAACTGGCGCTGCGGCTATGCTGATGTAAGCTGCCGCTTTGGTGGGGAGTGGCAGATGGGGACCGGTCAAAAGGCACGGCTGGGATGAATGTCACCTTGTGGATGAGCTTCAAGTGGTGGTGGCACTTCTTCCGTCGCACTGTGTCCCTGCAACATGCGACAGCGGCTGCTCACGACTTGACAGACGGTAGCGTGTCTGCTGAAGTATGCCAGCCTTTGGACGCCGTACTGCTCACCTGTCCTGCTTTCTGAGCTTCGGTGGCACTCTGATGTGCTGAATACCCTTCACAGCCTGCAGCAGCAGGCATGCCGTGAGCATGGTGCGATTGTGAGCATGCAGCCCAGACCAGGGCAGCTTGCACCCCACGGCACACACCTTGGAGGGACGCCTACCAACGGCTCTGTCCCTGACCATATGCGATGATGATCATGCACATATGGCTGATTCTGCTGATGTTGCCGTCATGTGCAGAGGCATCAATGGCGCCGCATGTGACGGTTGCAGCACAAGTTTGCCGCGGTGTACACAACCGGAAAGCGTCCACCACCAAGTATGTCAGCGAAAACATGAGACCATATCTGACAAACAACTTCCATCTGCGGAACGAACCGACGGTTGCCCGCTTTGCCAACATGCCCCTCGCTCACTACATATGTTGCCATCCTGCCGTGCGCCTGGGTGCCGCCGCAGAAAGCATGCGCCAGTCATTGCATCGCGAGCTAATGCCACTCGCTACTGACACCTTCGGCCACACGTACAATTGCCTGCTCGTCACTGCTGATTTGCCGTCCAAAATTCTCACAGGCTTTGCTGAGCCCATCCGGTTTCGAAAGCAGGTGCAGCGGACTGACGGCTTGCTTCAGAACCTGGCGTTAGGGTGGCCGATCAAGTCTTGCTCTCAAGTTTCCGCGCCTCACTCAATTTTGGAAGCTAGGCCTTGGGGAGCAGTTTCAGTTGACGGAGTAGCGCTGGCCTGAGCATCCAGAAAGGCGCACCAGATCGGCCAAGTAAGGCTATACGGTTGGCGCGTCGCCCCGTGGCAGTGATGACAATCGTCTCCCAGTGGCACGGCATCCTATCAGCTGTGATGAGTGGCTGCCCTTGCAGCCTTGCAGCCCATTGCGGAATGCATCGCACGCAACACCTATCCCCGCTGTGCACAACATGGTATACTTGCTGTGTGTGCAGCCGCCATGGCGAAGGCGAAGGCCACGAAGCACACAGCGGCGGAGCTGGCTGCAAAGGCCAAGGCGGCGCTGCAGAACAAGGGCGGCGGCAACGCGGGCAAGGCCGGTATGTGCGTGCAGCTTCTTAGCTGAACTCTTGCAGAATTTTGCGTCCACCAAGTCAGGCACCACGTGCCACTCACCGCTCAGGGTCCCCATGTATTCCCTTGCAAGTGTGCCATACCCCCTGAATAGTCCTTCGATGGGTCATAGCATGCTGAATTGCCCCCCTGCAGACTGCCCGTGTCTCTGTGCTTTGCAGATCGCTTGGGTGGCAAGGTCGGGCACGCAAAGTACAAATGCTTCGTTTGCTCAGTCCAGGTGCGCAGCATTCGGTCTGCATACGAAGAGACGCACATCTTGCAGCATGTTGCAGCCAGACAACTGCTGTAGTGTGCTTGTCCCATCACGATCTGGTCCCATCACGACCTTGTGACGTGGAAGCTCTGCACGGTCGGTCTCATGACGGTCACCTTGCCTATGTTGGTGCTGCAGGTGCCAGACTTGAAGAGTATGAAGGATCACTTCGAGTCGAAGCACCCCAAGGTATGCGATTGGGTCCTGATGGCATTGCAATCCATGATATCAGCAGCAGGCTGGTGCTTTTGGATGAACACAGCGGCCAGCTTGCATGATATCATTATGCAATGCGCGCATGAGCTGATGCAAGCCACTGCATATTGCAGATGGAGTTTGACGAGAAGCGGTGCGAGAATGTGCACGAGGCGGTGGGTGGGAAGACGGTGCAGGGCGTCGCCGTCCGGGGGTCAACAAAGAAGAAGGGCCCCTGAAGGAGAGGTCCCACCCATTCCAGCTCGTTCATGACCTTGGGGGAAGGCGCTGAATGGTCTGCTGTGCTGTGGGCCTCAAGCCCAGCACACCGGGTGCTACCTCCCGAGCTGCAATGACCAGTGGTTTGCGTGGCACGGACTGTCGGCTTGGGTTGGCACATGCAGCTGGACCAGGTGCTGCCGCAGCTGTCTTGATGTCGCACACTCGAGCAGCCTCAGCTAGGCACGTTGCCGTTCGGTTCGCAGTCTATATGTTTACAGTTCGTTTGCTCGGTGCAGCTTCTTCAGGATCACATACTCAGAATATATATATGTGCTTCAGCCCCTTGTTTGTCCTCTTGTAAACACTGACGTCAGAGTTTGCTATCTGGCTTCATGTGCTGCATGAAGGTCACATCCACTATGCATCACCGTGTTGCTGATTAGACTGTGAGCCACTCCCCTTAGGGTATGTTCAGCCCACAAGATTGGCCCCAGTGTGCTGTAGGCAGGCATTGTCGTGCTAAAACGCCCTACTGGCAATGCTGCTCTGCTGCCGGTGCTTGTTGAAGTACACAGACTTTTGCTATACGGTATGAGCATTCATCAGGAAGGTCTGGTGCCTGTCACTGAAGTTCTGACAACAGCCGCGCCAGCACTACCTCACTGCCTTGTGCGCTTCCCTTTTGCTGTTCTTGTCAATTCGACTCATGCAAAGGTAACCTTGCGGCCCAGCTCTCCGGGGCTGTGCGGAATAGACGAGCCATTTGTGGAGTCCCGCCTCAGTGGGTGCCACAGCCCCCGCAGCCCGCAGCAGTGCAGCAGCACCGTCTGCGCCGCCAGCATGCGGTTTTCCGCCTGGTCGGCAACCTGAGCGTGTGCACAGAGTGAGGGTGGCCGCAAACAGTACAGCCAGGTCGGGGTCCACTTCGGGTGCGTGACAGTCCTCTGGCCGCGGTGCTATGCCTCAGTTAGGCAGCGCTACAAAGAGGTGCAGGGAACCATGGCCTCATGGCATGTTCGGACCTTCACCTCGAGGTGCCATTGAGCAGAGGGGCATATTGAGGAATAGATGTCTTACCACGCAGCGGTCACAGTCCAGGAGGGCATTGATGGCGCCAGCGCCGCCGCGCCTCAGCGGCAGGCTGTGCAGTATAATGGCATCCGGCGCTGCTGTCAGCATGTCGACGCCCAGCTGCCTGCAAGTAAGATTCAGGGAGAGCAGCGTCTGCATTTGGTTTGCTTACGGCATCGCTCAGCCCACATGGGCTGCGAAACAACAATCTCAGTGGCAGGATGACCACACATCGGGTAGCAGCAAACTGCGGTGAGACAAGTTGCAGATCATCGAGGTATGGGTTGTGACAGATAGCAAGGTTATGGAGCAAAATGGCTAATGCAGAACAGACCAACGCCTCAGCCATGTGCTGCATCGCTGCTCGGTGGCTTGCAAGCTCATCTTGTTCCGCATCACAAGTGTGTCTGTCTGTACAAGCCAGTAGTGCATGTGGAAGGCAGGCAAGGTTGCCACGCAGTCTCATGACATCATAAGATGGCACGTCGAAATGGTAGCTTTCGAATGAAACAGAAGGCAATGGCTATCATCTTACGAGATCCAGGAGTGCAGGAAGGTGGACGTCTCCTGCTCGTTGCCAGCCGCGCTGGAGTCATCAATGTAGATCACGTCCGCATCTGACATGCCAGCTGGGTCAGCTGTGACACTTACGCTCGCGCCGGCTGCCTTTGCCACATTCAGCTGCAGGTTGTAATCTCAGTGTCGATGTCTGCGGACACGGTCGTTGAAGCAGCAACCGTCCATCATCATGTACTGCGCCCTAGTTGAATAGTAACATAACCTCATGCAACCAGCATATGCACAAGCCAGGATGCAATGCAGTGATGATGTGATGGCTGTCAGCCAGCAGATGCAGGTAGCGCTGAAGTGCACCTGCAACTGGGTTCAGTCTTTGCTGCGTGTACACCGGGGCCTCACCGTCGTGATGTCAGGCTCATGGCCGGGCGGGCAGATGCAGGTGACGTCCAGCTGCAGCACGCGCGCCGCCCGCAGCCAGGATGCTGCCACAGGGCCGCCGGCGGACAGCAGCGCCACCCGCAGCCCCGCCAGCTGGCGCTTGTGGTCGTGCACAGTCGCCAGATCCCCCAGGACCTGCGCGCTCGTAGATGGTTCAGACGGGAGGGTATGCCCATCGATGACTGCTGCATTGTGAGGTCTACACTACAATCACTACTGCTGTCAGGGGTGCGAATAAACCCTAAACCTGCCTGGTCGACAATCGAGCCGGCATGCGCACATTGAGCAAGATGACAGGAGCGGGAACACTGCAGCATGTGAGCAGTAAAGTGCTGCAATCATGCTCCTGCCAAGATGAGATCAACTGCTAAAAAGCTGACGAAGTGGTGGCACAACACTGCAAGTGTGCGCCTGGCAGGGAGCATTGCAGTCGGTGCCGCCGTTGATGACTGGCACACCCGCTCGCTCTGCAATGTCGACCAGCTCTGCATGCGCGCCAGGCCTCACCTGCATGCGTCGTGCCGGACTCTACATCGGTGCGTGCACGCTCATGGAAGGTCGCGAGGCGAGCAATGTGAGTGATGTCGCATGTGTGGTACCAGCACTTGTAGTGAGGTAGTGAGAGTGTTCTTGTGTCGTGAGAGATGTGCCATGTGCAGCAGGCGCAGCTGCAATCTCATCAACATATGCACTGACAGACACACCAGCTGCCGTGTGGTGCCAGCAAGTGCGAGATGCACAAGGGTCACAGGGTTATGCGCTCGGCTGTGTTGGATCGCCCTTATGTCAGCACAATCCCCACCAATGCCGACGCCCAGTGTGCCCACAGGCGCCCATCTTTGGTGACTGTGATGCACATCACTGATGGCACAGGTGGATCCTCGGCACATGCACTTGGCTACGATACGCGTCTCTCCCCATGATTGTCAACGAAGTAAACTGCAGTTTGCCCACCAGTATGCAGTCGACCACATGGGACAGCAGGCGAGCCGTGTCGGCAAGGTCCTCTCCCGCACTCGCCGCCAGGTCCTCTGGGCCCAGGTGTGTGAGGCTGCTGCCGCCCAGCAGCCGGAAGCCCTGCAGCAGTGCACGCCGTAGAGTGCAAATGGGCACATCGCACTGGCGTGTCCACCGCTAAGAGTGCCAGACAGCTTTGCCAGTGAACAAGGGCAGGCGCCTCCAGATGAGACCACTTCGAACTCCTCCAGCCACAGCACCTTTGCACCCGACAGATCATGCCTGTTTGAAATCACCATGTGCAGGACAGAAGCTGTGATGTCACCGTTTCGAAGGCGACCCGTGTGTGCAGGCAGGGCTGTGGCGCCAGCAGTGCAGCCGCCCGGCCGGCCAGGGGCCGGGCGGCGTCTGGATTGCCCCGCAGCCGGGCGCGCGCCGCCCTCAGCTCCAGCACCGACTCCACCAGCGCCTCCAGCTGCAGGCGACAACCTCCTTACAGAGCTGCAGACACCCGTGCGTTGTGACGCCGCACATGTAACGCATCTAGCACTATGTTGGGCGGTGGCACAGCAGACACCTGTCAAATTGACAGGCCATCGACAGGCTGGCCAGTAACTGCCTGAGATTCGACGACTGCACTCCTCACCTGCTCAGCATCCAGGTCGTCCAAGTGCAGAAAGTGGCACCGCCTCTGGATGCCATGAACAGCATTGTGAGACGTCACTACGCTACGCCAGCTTGATGGGTGTCATACCTCCACAAACACCTAACTGATCTGCTTGTTAGCTGAGACATCATCAACAGAACCCCGTTGCTCTAGTGTGAGGTGCTGTCATGTTCAAACTGTGCGTATGCAGAAGTCAACACAAATGCATCACTTTACCCCTGGCAGCTGGGCAACCGCAGCCTCCGTCCAGTAGGCCGTCCGCTGGCTGTGCCGCCGCTGTGTCGAGCCGGTGGATGCGTCAGACATGTCGTCGCCATGCTTTGGTCGTCGCCACTCGGAGGGGCTGTCGAAGATCATTGTTGGAGATGAGTTTGTGAACTGCACCCGAGCCCGCACAGACTGCAAGTGCACGCCAAAGGCGGCCGCTGCACGCTCAGCTGGCGACGACATGGGCGTGCATATTGAACTTGAATGCAGGGGACCACCGGGATGACTTTGTTTGCCGCCATCGGATTTTCTGGCGGGATGCACATCTTGTGCTGGACCTTGCTTTCCTCTCAGCCTCTTCGGGCTTCATCGATCGGCAGACTACTAGATCCGCCGCCGGACAGCTATACGAATCTTTCAACACGACCTAACGAACTCAGCGGGGTTCAGTGCATACGCACGAACCGTGACACCTACAGCAAAACCATAGTGGGTGCAGCTCATTCAGCAGGATCCGCCGCCGCTGTCAGTGCTTCACGGTGCAGAAGCAGAGGCCGCGTGTCGTGCGGGTGCACAGCTCAACGAAGCGCTGCTCTGAGGCCATGTCCCAGGGTGGCAGCCCGTCCAGCCGTGCCTGCCGCCGGTATTTCTCCTTCTGGAGCCGCCGGCACTCAGCTGTGTCACCCTGCTCATCGGCCAACCATTCACTATCACCATCACTTCGGTGCATATAACCACAGCTGCACAGCCGCTGTGGTCCCGCTTTGCAATTGCAGCTTTCAGTGGTGGGCGTGCTTTCGGCAGTGTGGCAGTGGACAGGCAGACGGCAGTAGATGGATTCAAGTGTACTGTGCAGCAAGAGCAACAAGGCGGCACTCTGCACTGGACGTCTGCATCTCCTGCCAGCAAGTTTGTCTGCAGGAAAACAGTTTTGCCTGGCCGGTGTGCAGGATGAGGAGGGTGTTCAGTGGCAGCGCCGCGTGCAGCTGACCCACGAGCCCGTCCAGCCGCTGCAGGGTGGCATCCAGTGGTGCCTGAGGGCATGGACATGGTTGTGAGCTTACCTCTAGGATTACCTTGAAGCATGTGGATTATTGCTGTATACTGACGATATAACCTGTGCCGCGGAGGCCAGCTGCAGCATCCCACCCGTAGGTGGATCCACACGCCAACCAGACCAAACCCTGTCTGCCAAAGCGACGCCACTGCAGTCATGGCATCGGTCCTACTTCACCTGCAAGCCTGCGCCCGGGGGCCGCGCCGCTGCCGCCGCCTCCAGCGCCTGCGCGCCCAGCGACTTGATGGAGCGCTTGCTGCGCTGCGGCTTCCCTGGCGGCGTGGCCGCCACCGCTGCGGGGCTGGCCAGCAGCGCCGCCACAGCCGGCGGCGGCGCAGGCGGCTTCCGCACCCCTGGTGCCACGGCTGGACCCGACCCTGCAGTGCACAGTGTAGACCTTCTTGCAATCTTGAAAGGCCCCTTCACAACTTGCATGCGGTTTGGCATGCAGCGTGTCAGGGAGTCTCACTCCTCACCCTGCCTAAGTGTCTGCAGTTGGTGTGTGTTGAAAGCACAGCGAACCTGCATTCGGCGCTGGAGCGCTGCCATTAGTATCTGTGTGTGAGGTCTGGCCCCCAGACAGCCGCGCCGCTGCCCTCTCACGCAGGTCGTCCAGATCAGGTCGCCCTGGGGCGTCCTCGGCAGGCGCCGCTGGTTCTGCCTTCACCCGTGCCCTGCGCCGCAGTAATGCCAGGGATCAGATAGCGGCCAACACTTGTTATTGGACCGTCCTGTGATGGGGTTGTCATGCTTGCCTACACCTTGGGAACAAGAGAGGCAACACAGCAGACACTGAAGGCAGCAAATGATGCCTGCCCGTGGCAGTCAAGCTGCCAGCCAAGAGGCATGAGTGCCTGCAACTGTTCTGGCGGTCATGCTCCTCGAGTAGGGCACTCAGACGATGCTGACTTGCACTTTAGCAGGTGGTTGGCTTCATCCCAAATCCCATCGTGTATGTCCCAGTAGGGAAAATGGCATGGGGCAAGCAGTTACCTGCGCTCAAACATGTCGGCCAGCTGCGTGAGCTGCGTCCACACGAAGTGGGTGCCCGGCTGCTTGATGGCCTTGCCCGCCCTGGTGGCGGCCTCCGAGTCGCCGCTCGCACGGATCGCGCTGGCTGTGCCAGTTGTGTGCCGGTTGAGCACCTCTATCCGATCCACCTGCACAGCCAGATGTGTCAGTTCCGCGTGGCATTTCGCTTAACATGTGGGCTCTCCTGAATTACATCGTGGTGCAATCTACAAGACAATGCGCGCTGGCCACATTAGGTCGCATGCTTTACACCATAGCCATCCTTCAGGCACATCCGTCACTATTGTGCAAGCAGCACGCACCAGGGCTGCCGACTTGCCGGCGGCTGCCAGCACGTCCATGAGGCGGTCGCCAGTAGTGAGCGGCTCCACACCGAAGGCGGGGCCATGGCGGAACTTCAGCTGCGCAAGGTCCAAGGCTGCACGGGCGTCCTGCAGCACAGGACAACGCTGGCCGAATTTATCAGTAGCCCTCTGCGTCACTACCGCTGCCAGCAGCAGAGGCGAGGGGCCAGCACGATGGTGACAGCAGCTGACCTGCACGCTGTCGTGCTCGCCCATCTGGATGCGCCGCTTCAGGTACTTCTCCGTCAGCACCCGCAGCGCAAACTTGAAGGGCGGCCCCTGCAAAACCATGCACGTCCGGTTAACATTTGTTGTGCCACTCCACCGACTGGTGTTATACAAATCATCAGAATCACTGCGCGCACGTGTGGAGCGGAACAGCAAAATAATGTCATGGCGATGTTGCCACGGCATTGATCTCGTGCTACACGCCCACAAGTGCAGAACATACTCAGAAACCGGACAAATCAGCCCAATGGCGAGCGATAAACAAGACAGGCCTGTCGAGCGCAAGGCAGCACAATCTGGTGTACTTCAAACACACGCAGACCTGAAGATCAGTTTGTAATGTTCTGTTGTGGGCTGTACTTTTGGGTACCTTGGGGTGCGGGAACAGTGCTGCTGTGTCAATGCAGCGGGAGTGCAGCACGCGAAGCGCGGCCAGGTCGTTCTCGAGGGCGTGCCCAACCTGCACCAGGCAGCGCATTGACCATGACTGTGAGGCTGTCGCCGCAACGACCTTGTGCAAGCTATCTTCCACATGCGTCAGGCTGTGCATGCGTCCTGTCACAAGAAAGTCGATGCTGTAAAGAACCGCACACACGATGCTGTGCCCTGGTGCAGTGTGGCTGTCATACATAAGTACTGCTCAGGCCAGTCAGCACAGTGTACCAGCAGGACACCGACAGGGTTGCATGCTGGCAAAGTGCTCGTAGTTGGAGTTTCAAGCGTGTCCCACCAGCAGGGTGTCGGGGCCCATGAAGGAGAACAGCGAGCGCTGCGCATGGCGCAGGGTGCGCGTCACGCCCGCCATCATCTCGGCGGTGATGCCGCTGTAGCGGGTGTTGTAGTCCGTGATGGGCGTGTCCGGCTGCACCAGGTCGTCCATTAGCACCTGCTCTCAGATAAAAGGACCTTTTGACGTGCATGTGAGATTCCTGCAATGAACATCTGATGCCATGCGCTTTGGTACAAGGATGACGCACAGCAGTGGCAGGCTTTATATTTCGCAGCAGCTACAGAAGACACACTGCGACATAATAGCCAGACACTACGCTTGCACTGCATACGAGAGGGCTTAATGTATGTGGTGTCAACAAATTCGAGATCGGTCAGCAATAGAAACACTCCTTACCTCCCCTGCGCTGTCCAGCAGTGTAATGCGGGTGACCTCCAGCGCCTCGCCGCAGTAGCACATCTCGCAGTCCAGCGCCACCATGTCACGAATCTGGCGCTGGCCATCTGCTGCTGTCCCATCTGCCACTGGCCCGCCCACAGCCCCTGTAGAAGCAGCGTCAGCACCCGCTTCAGCCCTGGTTGGGGTCCGATGGTTCTCTAGATGCAGCGTTGAGCCGGTGGAGTGTGGTGGATGGCAGTTTGCAAGAAACTGTGCTGGGGTCAGCACATTCCGTCAAAGATCATCTTTGGGTCAAGCTGTGGAGATCACCTGGGTCTGCACTGGACACGAAGCCCGGCGGGCACTCTGTGCTGCCGTCGTCATCAAGGAAGGGAAGTGGAAAATTGTGTGCTTCCATGTCCTGCGCCAGAGCAGCAGAGGATCACCTTGCCTGAGGCTGTTGCAAGCAGTCTTTATTGAGTCATGGCTCGAAAGCATGCTGACCCTCTCATATACTGCTGCTGACACACACCTCTGCACAAGCAAGTGTCTCACGCCAAACATCACGGTGACCAGCAATATTAGCCCGAATGAGCTGGAGGTCTCCCTTACCTTGTAGGACAGCACGTAGTGCAAGATGGGGAACCGGGCGGCCGGCCCTGGCGGCGACGGGTCAGCCGCTGCAGGGCTGCCGCCGGGCGCCCCGCTGCCGCCGTCCGGCTGCTGCTGTGCCGCTGTTGCCTCCTCGCGCTTGCGCTTCCGGTCGTGCGGCACGGTGAAGAGCTGCGACACCGTGGCTCCTGCGATGCATCGAAGAGGAGCGCCATAAGAAGTCGGTGCTGTTGCTGCACAAAGGAGCTCTACATGTGCTCACTGAGTCTGCAAAGCTCCGCTACAACTTTCACTGCAATCGGAAAGGGCTCAGGAGACTGCAAATTCAAAACCTGGGGAGACCGTCGGGCTCTTTGCGGCCACCGTGGTGGGCTCGCCCAGCAGCCGGTGCATGTTGGGCAGCAGGTGGCCGGAGGCCTCGAACAGGTCGCGGTCGACGCCAGGGACGAACACCAGCAGCACCCGCTGCAGCAGCAGCTTGTTCTGCAGCAGGAGCCAGCGGCACCGTCATGACAGCAGGATGCCTTTGCTGGCTCTGGCTTCCGGCAAACTGGGAGTAATGCTTGTGGTGGTTCCTTCTGGCAGCAGGTCCTTGCACCTGTGAGGCAATCAGGACGCTGTCCATGTGCATCTGTAAGCCTACCCTGACGAACGCCCATTTGGGATTGTTCCCGTCCGCCAGCACCCACAGCAGCAGCGCCTGCACATCCGCCACCGTGATGGTGCCGCCCCGCTGCATGACCTGCACCTCTGGGCGCGCCTAGAAGCAGGAAAACAACCCAACTGACACACCGTGCACATCGAACAGTGTGCATTGTTGCTTGGCTTCGCTGCATGGCAAGGCCTCCGCTGGAGTGTCAGCATTGGCATCACGCAGCGGCTTGGGCACTGAGGCCACTGATGCATGCCCTGCCAGCAGAGGCAGTGGATCACCCTCGTGTCTGATAGGCGTAAGTGCGCTTGTCAAAGCTCACGTCTGAGCCGTAAAGATTGACGAAGCCACCCGTGCTGGGAGTGCCGGCGCCAGCATCAGCTGCGGCTGCTGTGCCATTGCTGCCCCCCTTGGCCTTCTTCCGCTTGGCCTCCTCCCGATCGACGGACGTAGGCACCGGCACTGGCGGTGGAGAAGGCACTCGCAAGCGCGGCTTGGCCTTTGGAATGTCCCGAGGCGGCGACGGAACGCTCAGCTTCTGCCGCTTCTGCTGCATGCCGAAACGGCGCCATGTGGCCTTTTGCAGATGACATCAAGATCCACCAGCACCCAGGGGCGTCCGCGTCTGCAGGAGCTCGCATCACAGCGCACCTGTGGCTCCAGCGCCGCACTGTCATTGATCTCGCCGTCCTCCAAGGCCTCGTTTGTGGCATGCATCCTGTCACTGCATAGCTGCGATGCAATTTTGGCTTGTTTCTTCTGCTCTGCTGTCTCGCATGTGAAGGGGGTGAGCTTCACAACACTACCAGAACCGCATGCTTTAGTGAGGTTCAGTTGAAGTGAAGCAGCAAGACGCTGGCTTTGTCCAGTAGGTGACATGCTGTAGGGTGGTGTCAAGCATTGCTGGAAGTGGCAGGTCCCCACACTCAAATGCAGGCTGCAGGCACCGCAATACACAGAGCGATGCACCGGACGATGGGCTTGTCTACTGTACAGCAGGTGTCTAGTTATGGCCTGAACTACCAGTATGGACCTGGCACACGGCGTGACTCGCCGTCAGCTTTCATCTGACGTATCTGAAGCCTGTGATACACCCTCCGATGACGTCTCTGCCTTGTGACTCTCCCCTTGCCCAAGCTGCTGGAGCGGCGGCTGCGGTCGCTGAAGCGCCTCATACCGCCGCAGCACGTCGGACAGCAGCGCAGGTGGCAGCCCCATCTCAGCAGCGGCCGCAAACACTGCCCTCACATCTGTTGGCAGAGCGGCCAGCTGGGACTCCAGTGCATCCAGAGTCTCCTCCCGCCGCTGCGCCACAGCGGACACTGGCAGCCCCGGCGGCGCCCTGAACTTGTGCAGGCTGCACGCGCACAAACAGTCGAGGTCGTCACGGCGCTTGCATGAAGACATGGTAGTGCCTGCTGAGTGGTGCTCGGCATCGCAGCAAATTGATGTGAAAACTTGCAGGGGTCATTGTGTAATATCAGGCGTACACTGTGCACGCTCCCATCCTTGTGGTGATGCAGGTTAACATTTCGTCTTACCTGCCGTAGCGGCTGGGGTGCGCCGGGTCCTCGTACCAAAAGGTGGTGCTGTTGGTGACGCCGCTGCGCTTCGGCACACAGTTCAGGTTGTGCGGCACCCACGGCGGCTGCCGCCTCCAGCCAGCACATTCTGCATCAACGGAGGGTGTTGAAGACTGGATCCAGGTCTGCATCTTGCATGGGGTTGATGAGCGCAGGTATGGACACTCTGAGCGCTTGAGCGGAGCAAAGCATGGTCGCACGTGCACTGGCCGGCATAACTCTGTTGTCTGGTGATGTACAGCAAAAGGCGGAGAATAGTTTTCGCACAAGGTTGCTGATTTAGCAACACGCGGACACAGATGGTCACCATGTGCTGGTCGAGGTGGCGGCCGCCCCGGAGCACCAGTGGCATGGAATGCGCTGCGATCATGCCCTGGGTGCCGATCTATGGTACCTGAGACACCCTCTGCTGCATGCTTCGCCGCCAGCGAGTGCTGTTGATGGTAACTGCCATTGGGAATGGATGTCCCCGAAGCAGCTGCAGCACCAGCTGACTGCGCGAATGCTGTGCCATCCTCCGCTTTGCACCCAGCCTCCCGCTTGAACCATGACCTGCAGCAAGTGCCAGAATTCATGAACACTGCACCCAATGCCAGGTTGCTACGCAGCTTCAGCCGGCAAGTGTTTTCTTTCCGATAGTCAGCCAGCAAAGGGACTGAACACACTTTGGCAGCTCGTCGAGGCGGCTGTCATAGTGCGGCAGGCCGCTGAGCACGGCGTCCAGCGTGGGAGCCGGGAGCGTGCGCGCTGCAGGCAGCGGCGCGGCTTTCTCGCCGGTCGGCCAGGCGTTCAGCAGCAGCGGCGGGCGCCGCTCATCCAGCAGCAGCTTTCTGCTCGTCAATCCGTGCAGTGTGGCGGCAGCGGCGTCAGTGGAGTGCGTGATGGCCTTGGCGGGCTGCACTGTGGCACCATTATCTTCCCCGTCTGAAGACGGCTCGGTGACACCGGCAGCCACACGCACACCCATGAACTTCCTGCAGTTGCACCGGCCCCTTGAGTGCACGCCGGCAGATGACATGTAGGTCTGCCTGCTTCACTGCCAACATGTGGGTCAATGCAGTCGCATGTGCATGCAGCGACTTTGCAATTGGCCGCGCTCAGCACCTGTCAGGCGGGAGGTGAAGCAAGACCAGGGGTGTGATGCTGGACGGCTGGCTGCATTTGCGGTGCAGTATAGTCTCTGCAAGCAGCGTGCACAGAAGTTTTGAGGACTTTGCATGTGCACGAGCTCGGAAGCGCAAAGTCTTGCGTACTTGTATGTTTATATGCAGTCATTTTGTTGGTGCTTGTGCTTGCTGGGTCGTTGCTCTGTGGAGGCGTCAGGGCAGTGCCTCACCCAGCAGTGTGACGGCGAAGTTGCAGCCGTGCTGCATCGCCGCACGCAGCTGTGGTGGGTTCGCATCTTGTTCTGCAGGCGCAGCAGCATCTGCTGCCTCGTGCCCGACCTCGTCCCCACCCTGCAGCCGCATGGGGATGCCAGCGAGGCCGGGGCCCAGGTCCCAGTCTCCCGCCACATCCACCGCCTCATCCTCGACCGCCCTGTCCCCTGCTTCATCCGGGATGTTGGGCCACGGCTGCAGCTCATGCAGCCCCGGTGCAGCTGTGTCCTCCCCTGCTGCTGCCGCACCCGCATCCTGTTGTTCCGTGTCTGCGCCCTGCGGCTGGTCTGCTGCCGATGCTTCAGCCTGTCCACGATCGGTGTCTGCGGCTGACGGGAGGGTAGGCAGCGCCCTTGCCGCCGCCCGATGTCGCATCTCCAGGCTGCTCGACTGCTGCGCCGCCAGCAGTGCAATGCTGTCATGCAGTTCCGCAGCCACTTGGGCCACCAGCGACTCTGCACAGGAAGGGGCAACATTATGTGAGTGTTGCACACTGTACCATATGATCTGGGTGCAAGAGCTCAGCATCGGTAATGGTAGGACACGCACCCTCGGATGGAGGAGCTGGCTGTGCAGCAGCAGCTGGCACCGCCCCGTCCTCAGCTGCGCCCTGGGTGCTCGCTGCATGAGCACGCCGGGCCCCTGCTCAGGATGACAACCCGACAGTAAAGCTTCATGAAGGCAGGCAGCACCTCTACTGGGAATGGGATGAGCACCCCATCAAGTAGGCATACAGTAGTGCAGCCACAGTCTGCACTGTTGCATGATGCACAAGGTCCCCAAGACCCGGTTCCTTCACAGCTTCAAAAGCAGTTGCTGACGCACTGAGGCCGAGCTGGCGGTCGACCTCGCACTTGACGTCTGCCCGGTCAAACTGCAGGCCAGCGCCGGCTGCGCTGCCACTCTCCATGTCCAGCCGCTGCAGCACGCCACTGAGCGTGACAGTGCCGATGTCCGATGTCTGCAACCACAAACAGCACGACTTTCATTGGCCAGATACCCTGCAGCATGCAGACTTTGACGGGCACATCGACTGCTGTCGAGTGGAAAGCAGGTCAAGCGGCGCCTGGGTGCCATGTCACAGAGTCACCTGCAGGATTGCCGACACTCGTGCTGCCAGCTGCCCCTCAGCTCCATCCCAGCGGGCGGCACCACACGCCTTGCAGTCGGAGTCCGCTGCCGAGTTCTCTCGCGCGCAGCGCACCAGCCTAAGGGCAGGGTCGGAGGGTGTGTGTGCATGCTTTTGCAGGTTGGAGCTCACGTGCGCGATGCCAATGTGCACGGCTGCCTTCAGCCGCGTACCTGCTTGAATGCTCTGCGTGCGCTGCGCCTGTAGGCGTGCGCAGCATGTTGATGCAGATCCAGGTGCCCTGAGGTGGTAGCGGCCGTGGCGGCAGTCCCAGTGCCTCTCTCTTTCGGTCTGTAGTGCAGTGTCATATAATCAAGACACGTACGATACTGCTTTATGTTTGGCCATCGCCTGCAGGCGGCGCAGGCACAGGCAGATGCTGCGAGAGAGGCGTATGCCAGCGAAGCAGTCGCATACCAGCTGGTGTGATCCTGATGCGCTTGCGCGGCTGCTGAGCTGTGTCCGTGCTGTCCGAGTCTGGGTCACTGGTTGAGCCTGCGGCTGCTGCCGATGCTGCTGCTGCATCGTGTGCGTTGGGACCCATGCGGGGGAGCACTGTGCCGTGTGCATGAGTGGCGTCTGGAACCACCGCTCTGCTGTGCAGCAGCTTGTCGAATGTACCGCGGCGTGCATGCTGGACTGCAGACTCTGTCCGGTCAGGCCGCGGGTCAAAGGGCCACCGACGCTTGAGCTGCACCAGCCTGGCCGGCCGACAGGAGATGTGTGTTCACCCACCGCATGATCAGTGCATGCAGCATGGTCCAGACGCACGAGAAATAGGCTTCCACTGCCGCAGCCATGCATGAGGGTTGTCATGCACCTGCTGTCATTGCTGCGCCACTGCCGGGTGGCTGCAGCGGTGATGCGCCTGTATGCAAACAAGCGGCGTCAACCTCATGCCTCACTCGGCTGCATCCCATGCACGGCGTCACACCTGATGATCACAAAGTACCTTGCATCCTGCAGCTCATCGTAGGTAAGCGCCTGGTTTTGCGACTCGAAGTGGTGCCCTTCAGGGTGCTGGGTCAGCGGCAGCTGCGAGTATGGCAGTGTCGTGTTCAATGGCGGCTGGCCGTCAGTATCCTCATCATCTGACTCAGCTGCCCACCCTGCTCTGTTATGCGCCGCAGCGGATGTCGCAAGGCGGGCTGCGCTGACATGTGCCTGCTGACTCCGCAGCCGCATCGAGGACTACATTGCATCAATGGCGGGCAGCACCCGCCAACAGCTGTCTGCAGCCGTCACACAGGATGATGACCACACAATCAACGGCCTGAACCTTGCCTGCAATGTGTATTTGCAAGCAGGTAGATCGCAAAGGAGCACGATCGTACTGTGCAGCTCAGATTGGAACTGCGTATGCAGAGCGTACGATATTTCAGCTGGAGGCTGATGTCAGTTATAGGCTCCTGCAAATGCGCAACTAAAGATTGCGGGCACTCTGGCGTCTGGCCTGTTGAGAACTGCAATTCTGCATATCACCCATGCATGGCATGACATTCTACTGGGTACTGCAACCAAGTTAGTTTGCGTCCCCAGTATGCTGCGCTTTCGTGAACACTAAGCATCGTCTGTCAGAATCCAGTGTGCACCTTCAGACAGCTGCCAAAGCACCGTGATACAGCCGGGATCTCGCAGCATTTGCGGAGTCCTTTGCGACCACGGTCTGCCGACCTGATGCTTCTTCAGAGGCAGTAGATGTCGATGGGTCGCATCCGTACAGCGCTGGTGCTTGCGCTGCTGCTGTCTGCCGCAGTGGCAGGCAGGGCGCAGGACGCTGCGGCGGGGGAAACGCAGCCAGCGGACCAGCCGCAGCAGGCAGATGCGGCAGCGGCAGCGGCGTCAGATCAGCCTGCCGCCGAACAACAGCCAGAACAGCAGCCCGCCGACGCGGCTGATAAGCTCGCGGCGGAGGAGTTCGCATCCAGTGGCGATGGCGCCGCAGAGCAGCCCCAGGCTGGTCAGGATTTGCCTGCAGCAAACAGCGAGCCCGACTCGACGGGTCAGGCGCTGGACGTGAAGCGTGTGTTCACCGCTGACCAGCTTGCCGAGCTGCAGCAGCAGATTCAGCAAGCCATCGACATGCAGAGGCAACATAAACAGGTCTGCGCATTGACCAGTCACCATGCATGCACAGTCAAACAAATTCAATTCAAGGTGTACGACAGCCATCGGCACTTCGCTTGCAGGTATCCGAGCCGGTGCTTGCGCAAATAGTTGCCGAGGCCCCAGCGGCAGAGCTTGCAAGCGGTGATGCCGACGTGTCCACGGCAGGTCAGTGTTCAGCCGCTGGCCCTGATGCCCTGAATTCTCTTGGATGTGCCCGTGACATACGTGCATAAGTTTGCATCACCTCCTTGACTACCCGCTGCAGGTGCCTGTTCAGCAGCATACGACATTTTCTGCAACACCGTGACGGTGGGCGAGGGGCGCTTTGCAGAGTGTCTGACCGAGCAGCTGCACCAGGAGCAGCTGGGCAACGTGCCAGGTAGGCAGACATCACCCGCAGCTGCCGTGCAGATCATTTAGAAGCTTATACAATCCCGATGTCACAGGAAACAGGCATGTCACAGCATCAGTTGAGCAACTGTGCAGGCGTGAACATCAGCCCAACGTGCATAGCCGAGCTGGAGGCCTATAAAGTCGACAGGGCCACAAATATCAACAAAGATGTGCCCCTGGGTGCGTTGCTTCCACTGCAAGGAGCAACCCAATTACACCTGTATGTGCTTGTGCATCTGCTGTCACAAGGCTGGATCACTACCCTTGCTGAGGATGCAATCAGCATTCTGAGCAACATGTTGGTGCGGGCTACAGCGAGAGCATGCACACGGGATGCAAGGCGCTTCTGCAGAAAGCACGGCAGGAATTACGGCGCAGTGCTAGCATGCCTCAGGTGATGCAGGGTGCTGCTGGCACCATATGCCCTTCCTGCAGCTGCTGTAGCCGCTCCTACCGGTCCAGCAGCCATGGTGCTGCACGGTCTCAATGTGCTGTGGCTGCACTGCAGGACCGTCAGCGACCAGCTGAGTGAGCGTTGCCATGCAGAGGTGTTCCGCACCCAGCAGGATGTGAGACTCTAGCCGACAGCCGAGAACCCAGCATAGCCACCCCGGTGCAGCGTGTCTGTGCCGCAACATGGCATCTTCACCCTGCAGACACTCGGTCGACGTATTTGCGCACCCTTCGCCCTGCAGGCTGCAGAGGACTTCCGCGTGGATGCACAGCTGGACCAGTACTGCAAGGGTGATGCTGACAAGTACTGCGCGGACGTGCTGCCCGGCGAGGGACGCACCCAGGATTGCCTGGTGCGCTGCATGCATGCCTCGACAGGGCCTGTGTTTGCCTGCCACAACTCCAGCTCGATGCGTAGGGCTATCATGGGGCTGCCATTGCAAAGCAAGTGTGCATCTGTGGGCGGCAGACACCTGCACCTGATGGCAGGCGGCGGTGCATAATGCTACAATTGCAGGCACCAGCCTGCATCCCCAGCAGTTTGCGTGCACGGGGTCACTGTCCTGCAGTAAATTTCTTCGTGTGCTTGCATGTGCAGCGGCAGCATGCGGGGGTTGTGTCGTTCGATTGCAAGCAGGAGCTGTTCCGGCAGGACGTCGAGAACGCAGGGGACGTGCGGCTGTCGGTGCAGCTGATGCGGCTGTGTGCGGGCGAGATGCAGGTCTTCTGCGCTCAAGCAGAGCCAGGTATGCTTGTGACTCAGCGAGCTTGCCACGCGTCATCTTCTCGTTCGCTTCACGCTTCTGCTGTACATTGCGGCCACAAAGCCCGAGTGACAGCGGTCAAAGCCGTGGAACACGAGCCTAACACGGGGCAAGGCCTGTCAGCAGGTCGCTGCAACGACCTCCGCCTGCTGCGCAGGCCAATCGCACATGATGGACTGCCTAGAGGGGCACCGCAACACGAATGGCTTTGGCCCAGATTGCCGCGCAACCTTGGAGACAGCCATGGAGGCTCGTGCGATGGACTTCAGGCTGGATGCGTCCCTGCGGCAGGCAAGCATACCCCATAACGCTTCCATTTCCTGCTGTCAACATGGCAGGCACTGGAGCGTGGTGCTGTGAGGCGGGGTGTGGCTGCACACAAGGTTATGTGAAGTGGTTGAGCTGCCCGACAATGATGCCGTGAGGCGAGTGACATGATGGGCTGTGGCGGTGTTTCGAAGTAGTGAACACCCTAGCGCCTCTGCATGATGTGTACACCCACCGTTGGACGACCTTGTTAGCAGGACATCCTGAACCTGTGCAGCTTGTGCTCAGGCTGCTTTTGCACAACTTGTACTGTATCTTGCCAGTGTGGCGATTGCTTATACTCTGAAACACACTGTTTCGTGGAGCAGGCATGCGAGCAGGACATCCAGAAGCTGTGCGGGCTGCCGCTCAGCCGGCTGGACAGCGTGCAGGGTTATGACGGCAAGGTGGTGCGCTGCCTGCAGGACTTCCGAGACGACCTGATGGTGAGCTCCACCCTCTACCGCTGCATGTCATGCCCGAGTGCAGGCTGGGAACTGGCCTTGAGCTGCCTATCAGACTCAACATACGCATTTCCAGTGGCAATGCTTGTTGGCATGGTAATTTGCGCCCAAATGCTCACGTAGCTGGCAACTGCTGGATGAGTTGCCAAGATATGCAGACCCAGCGCATGTCCAATCTACATGTCAAAGTGTGCACCCCATGAGTTGCGCAGCAGGTGGATCCTGGGCTTCGTGGGTCAATCAAGATGGATCACAAGGGTCTGTTCCTGCAACAGACCCTGCACCTGCTGCACGCCGCAGGTGCCAGAGTGCCAGGTGCAGGTGCACCGCACCCTGGAGCGGGCGTCGGAGGACGTGCGCCTCAACTTTCCCCTGGCCAACGACTGCGCCGATGATCGCAAGCAGCTGTGCCCCAATGTCCAGCCGGTGCGTCAGGCAGAAATGATCCAGCATCAGCCTTGATCTGCGCATGGCCGCATGGCCTCCGGAGAGTTGCACTTGCCCATCTATTCTGCCGCTCACCCTGGCGTCTGTTCTGCAGGGCTCGGCGCGCGTGATCCAGTGCCTGCAGGATGGACGGGACCAGTTGGGGGATTTCTGCCGTGCGGCGCTGTTCGACTTCGAGCAGGACATGGCAGAGGACATCGACTTCAAGGCGCCCCTCAAGGTGGCCATCGAATCTTTTTCACAGCTAGATTTGCATTGGTAGGGGATGATCTACTGCTGGAACAACTGCAGGAAGGCGTGAAATGGCGGTGGTGGCCAGTGGTGCTGATGCACCTGACCCTTCTGATTTTCGTCCTTCTGGGTTGTTGTTCATTGAAGACATGTGCCGATGACATGTGCAAATGATTACACAGTTTGCGCGGATCTTGTTGGCAGAGGGCGAGGGTCAGGTGGCATACGTCCGCCGGCTGCTGAATTTTTCTTTCTCCAAACAGGCGGCATGCGCTGGAGAGATCTCGGCATTCTGTACGGACGTGCCGCATGGCCATGCCCGCATCATCCGCTGCCTGCAGGTGCTCCTGGTGTCTGCACCCTGCTGTCAAAACACTTTCACAAGACAGCCAGAGTCGCGCTTGCAACCTCATTTTACTTAGCAAGTCTCACAAGCCCTCTGATCTGCATCATGCAGTACCCCAGCTTTGGGTGCAGACAAAGCCAAGCTCTGCATGTTTTGGCTTGACAGGACAATCTGGACGATGCAGCAATGGGCGGGGAGTGCCGAGACAAGGTTGTTGCCGACACAGAGCGATCTTCGACAGACTACAGGTGCAGCTGAATAACGAGTTCCCACCAGGCAATGAGCAATCAAGTTGGATCAATTTGAGGCAACCTACCTGCTCACAGGACAGCATTGCTGCCTTGTAACCTAGAATCACCCACTTACCGCTGACACCAGGATCTGTTGCACCTGCCTGCCATCCTTGGACTTTCGGCAGCTCCGTTCCGCCACTCTCTGGCTGCATGGCTTGCTAAGACACAGGGCTGGGCCCCATGCACCCCGGCGCATGCAGCACTCCAGTTCTTACAGTCACTCGCAATGTGCATGCATGCAGGCTGAACTTCCGGCTGCGGGACTCCTGCAAAGACGACCTGGCCACCCTGTGCCCCGATGTCTGCAAGGAGGCGACCAAGCACGCATGCGGGGGCCGCGCGCTGCGCTGCCTCACCGACAACTCCGAGCAGATCCGCAGCAAGGCATGCCGGAGCGAGGTCTTCTACTTCGAGAAGATGGAGGTGGGGCCCGAACGACCAGTAGGTGGTCAATGTCAACCTTACGCGAGGCCTTCGACACGTGCGTGATGCAGCGCGCCAGCAGCCTCACACTTCTCAGGCTTGGCAGTGTCATTGGAACCCGCCACATTGCGCTGCAGGTGTTCGACTACCGAAACGACGTGCTCCTGGCGGAGACGTGCCGAGAGGATGTGAACAAGTTCTGCAAGAAGGTCATGAAAGGTAGCTGGCAGTATCGTCATGTCACATAGCACCTCGACAGGGCAGCCGTGTGGAAGCAAGGCAACAGCTGTAGTCTTGTCTGTAGAGACTAGGCTTCAGTAAAACCCATCGCGCAATGCAGGCGAGGGTCGCGTGCACGACTGCCTGCGACAGCACACAGCACAGCTGTCGCCCGATTGCCGGAAGGAGGAGCTGCACCTGACCATCATGCAGGCTCAGGTGGGCGTGCTGATGTCCAAGACCCACTCAGAACAAGTACCCAGGTTCCTATCATCACCCATGCACATGCATGCAGTGCTGCACACACCTCCTCTTCAACGTGCCGGCATCAAGGTGCAAAACGGCACAGTCGACACCTGTGGCGAGAGGATCCTTGCAAACTGAGCGTGTCGAGAGCTCACACTGCAGGATGTGCGGCTGCGGCCCAAGCTGCGGAAGCTGTGTTCACAGGAGATCGCTGTGTACTGCGCCGACGTCAAGCCAGGTGCAGCTTGGCTGGCCTCGTGCCACCCCAGTGCATCGACTTGTGCGGTGTTCGCGGAAAGCCTCACACCCGTTGCTGTGTGAAGTGACATGTGGCTTGCCACAAGTCTCTGGGTGATATGCATTGCAATCTTATGGGGTGCATGTTGCATCACTATGATGCACCTGCGTCCAAACCCCATCATGCTTGCAGCAGATGTACCAATATACACACTAACAGATATATGTGGTAAGTTCAACCTGCCTTGCAGGCCGTGGCCGCATCATGAAGTGCCTGCAGGAGAACCTGGTGCAGCCAGACTTTGGGCAGGAGTGCCTGGCGCAAGTGGGCATGCGAGAGGCGGCGATGCAGTCCGACTGGCATGAGGACTATGGCATCGCGTCTTCCTGCGGCGAAGACATCGACCTGTTGTGCAAGGATGCTCAGGTACCAACAAGCTTGCAATCCTTCAGCACAGGAGTGAGGGCTGCGCCAGCTGTAGCTACTCGCAGCGCAGGCCTTGCGCTCTCTGCAACAGGCGGCACATGCGGGCAATAAAGGCCGAGTCTGACCTTGAGAAAAAGCTGACATTGTGCATAGCGCCGTTTTAATTCCCACGCTGGTCGTGGCCCCTTTGCACCCAGTGTCGACTTGAGAGCAGCAATACATACACCAGTGCACAGCGAAGTAACAGCAGTAATTGCATGTGCTGCTGCAGGGCCAGGTGCACAGGCGAGCGGCGGTGATGAAGTGCCTGCTGTCACAGCTGGACGACCTGGGCGGCGTTTGCGAGACAGAGGTCAGCCGCGCCGCTCGCATGGCCCTGTGGGAGTACACGCCAGGTGCTGTTCGCCACCACCCTGTGGTATATTTGTTTTGGCCAGGCAGACAACCTACGTGGCCTCCGTAGGTGGAGGCACACCATGTGAACGTTTTTGAAACGGCATGTTGGACCGAGGCTGATGGTCACAACCAGGGCCGCTAGCGCCAACCACCCCTGGTGCCTGCAGCAGTCTCATGGCGGGCCAGGTGAACTTGAGTCGGCCACCTCGCCTGCAGGGGCGGCGCTCACAGAGGCCTGCGACTCGACCGTCGGGCAGCTGTGCGGGGCGGAGGCCAGCCGCCACAAGCGCGGCGTGTTCAGCATCGGCGCCGTGGGCCGCTGCCTGGCCAGGAGCCTGGCCAAGGGCTCGCAGCTGGACGCCGAGTGCCGGGAGCTCGTCATGGCGGCGGCCCCCCTGGTGCGCACTACATCTGAGCCGTCTTCGTGCTGCCTGTAAGCGAAGATCCCCTGCGCCAGGCGCTGAGCGTCGGCTGGGCGTCAGCCAACGCCCATTGCACTTGTTGCAGGACGCGAGGGCGGAGCTCACAGCGGGCACAGCGCAGCGGGCGGTGCAGGTGAAGATTGCAGAGCTGCAGGCCAAGGCCCGCGCCGCTGTCGCTGCCAACGCAGCGCTCGTGAAGGCCAGGATGGTGAACCCCGAGGTGTGTTGCGTCGCTCTTGCCAGCATCTTCACTGCCACAGTCCAGCAGTCGGTTGCAGGTCCTGAAGTTGTGGTACCAGCAATACACGAATCGACGATGCTTGCATCGAGTTGCATCAAGTTTGGTGATGCACCTGGGTGAGGGTCTGACCCTTGATGTCACAACACACAGGGGTTCACATCGTGAACCAATTGTGTCTCCTGCTGGCCACTGCAGGCGCAAGGTGCTGCTGTTATCACGCTCAGCGGGTGGGTCGCTGCAGCTGCGATGGCGGCAATGGCGATGGTCGCAATCATTGGGGCATATGCCGGCCTCCGGCGGCTGCTGTTGCCGCGGAGGCCGTACACTGTGGTGGCCTCCCGCGATGCCGATGCCTGAGGGGTTTGCCGTCATACTGTTCAGCACTTGGGTTCCAAGATGTGCCAAAGTTCTTCTACTGCATGATGACACCTCTGCGCTTCAGCTTTACGTGACGAAGGGACGGACCACAGAAGCTGTGCATTCTAGCGCCGGGCCTAAATCCAATGGACATTGGCTTGCCCTTGCGATACACCCGTAGCAGAAGCTGGCTTGATTGAGTGTGCATACACCTCCTCGCCCTTTCACTTTCATAGACGATGAGCAAGCGATGCTGCTGCCACCTGCTACATGTGCCTTGGCATGCAAGTGTGTGAGCAGCTGAGCACTGAGGCTGACTGGACTCACGTGGGTGCACCACTTGCCCGTAGGTCATCCATCACAGACGATGCTTTGCTCAGGCTGTGCAGTTGCACAGGTCTGTGCGCGCTGGAACACTGTCTCGTGTACATTGACAGAGAGGTGCTGCAGGACACAGCATCATTCAAGACACCTGTTTGCCTGACTCTAGGTCTGGGAGCCAGCCTGTCGCACATACCTTGAAGTTGCAAGGCCCCGTCCACACGCTAACCCGAAGGTCGACGTGAAAGTGTTTGCAAACTGATCTGATTGCCTGCAGCGTGCCATCCGTCAAATCAAACCCGTGAGGGTGGCATGCAGCAGCAAAGTTCCCAGTGCCCACCGCACCGTCATCAACAAGCATTTGGCTGCCGGACCCAGCGTATTTAGTGAGCCCGTTCGAGCAATTAGCTCAAGCTACAATGTCAGGCAATGATGGAGCTGGTCCGGCTGAGGGTGCCAAGCCGCCCGAGGCGGTGCCTGGTGCGGAGCCAACCCAAGCAGTACCTGGTGCGGAGCCAACCGAAGACTTCATACCACAGAACGCCACCACAACAGGCGAGCTCCCAGAATTGGAGCGGCTACAGCAGCACACGGTCACGCCGCTGCGCATCATGCAGTGGCTGCTGTGCCCCGCGCTCTTCATTGGCGGCTGCTGGTGGGCAGCAGCAGCGCCACAGCAGTTTGCAGCAGCGCTGCCGAAGCCCCGCTACTCCTGGTTGCTTGGCGGGCCTGCTGCTACAGGGTGCGATCAGCCAAAACCCCTCGAGCACACGCATCACTTGCCCACCGCGAAGTCATTAATGATGGCGGCACCTAACAGGGTGTGCGCAGTCCCACTGCCGACTTCATTAGAATTTTACTGTGCACACATGACGGCACAAGGTCCTGTGGAGCCCTGACGCCAGATACCTGCGCCGCATCGCTGCAGGGCACAGACCCTGCTGCACAAGCTGCCCAAGTCGATGTCGGCAGCCTGGCAGCTGGGGCGCCTTGCCAGCCATGTTGAAGCTTCGCAGGGTGCGCTGCAGGACTACCATTCCTCTGCCTCCTCTTCCTCAGGCACTACATTGCTACAGGCGGCACGTTCAACCCCAGCAAGCGCCTTGTGCAAAGGCACCACCACAACCCATCAGCATCGGACTGACGCCTGTGACCTCTGAGATCACCACTGTGATTTGTGCGGCACTCAATGTGTGCAGGCAGTCAAGGTGGCGCTGCCGCGGCAGGAGCACTGCAGGAGGCGGCAGCCATCCTGCGGGTGCCTGCGCAGCAGCTGAGCCCCGATGACCTGCTGCAGCTGGGCGGCCGCCTCACGGTGAGCCCGTGAACAAGCTGCTGCACATGACCACAGTGGATGGCAGGGTGGAAGCATCTCCTGTTGACCTGACCATGACCATGACCTCCTTACGCGATACGCCACAGGAGTTTGAGGCGCGCCGCGGTGTGGCATCCAGGCTGGCAGGCGCCCTCAGCTTCGTGAACATCATGTGGGCGGGCGCTATCGTCGGCCTCACCATCTCCGTGGGCCCGGTCATCGCCATCGTCTGCCAGCCAGCTGTGGCGGTGAGGTGGCCAGTGGCTCCCGGCATCAGGCATCTGGATACTACAGCTCAGAAGCAGGAGCTCGTGATGGACTGTACAGGTTCTGCATATTCCTTGGTGTATTGCACCACGGAACCTGCATGCAGGAGAATCTGCGTTCATCTGCATTTCCAGTGTCGGCCGCACTTCACAGGAGTGGCCAGAGCGCCACAACAGAGCGCAGTCAGGGCCTCACCATTGGCGTGGCCATGCAATGCTGCATGCAGTTTGCGGTCCGCCTGCTGGAGCGGGCAGCAGCAGTTGCGGTGCGGGTCGCCACGGCGGCCGAGCCGCTGTGGGAGGCGCTCGCCTACGGCTGCTGCCTGTACATCATAGGTGCGACCGCATGGTTTATACATGATCATCAATATACATCAATGCCTGCCAGGTGCGCAGGGCAGTGGCACACAGCTGGCACACAGCTCGCAGCGCAGGGTTTGTCCCAGTACCGAATGTTCACACCCTAAACTCCAATCCCCACCAGAAATGCCAAGGGACTCCTGTGTTGCTGACACCAGGTGCAGCGCAGCGGTATCCGGCGGACAGCGCCGGCCTGATCGCCGCTACAGGGTGCGCGCTGGCGCTGCCAGCCTTCTTCTGCAGCACCAGGCGCCACCTTGGGGAGGCCTCCGGCGATGCTTCCACCTTCTCGGCAGTCCTGAATGCCTACCTGTGCCTGGTAGGCATGGATCAGGGGCTGGTTTATGGCTGCATGGACTGCTTCATTAGCTGCCCTTGTGTACACAATCATCCTTACGCAAGGAGCTGCAGCCGCTTCAAGCCGCTGTCCAGGTGCTGGCACCCACGGCCGTGACGTACCAGAGCGGGCTGCTGGGCTTTGGCGCGGCGGCTGCGCTGTACTCCGCAGTCGGCTTCAGCATCTTGCCCACAGGGCTGTGCTGGTGCGTCCGCACGACTCCAGAACTGCAGCAAGCAACCGGCTACCTCACTGCATACAATTGCTTGCAGCGCCAATGTCTGAACTCATGTGACAATACCCATCCCAGCAAACACAGAGATCTGTTGCCGCTTGTGATACTGTCAGGTACATCGGCTTCGACGGCAAGGACAGTATGGCCCGCGCTGCTGCAACCGCAGCAGTTGTGCTGTCGGCTCTCATCGGCATGCGGGTGCGTTCAGTCTGGCTGGCTGGCTGGCTGGCTGGCTGGTCAGTGTCCACACGCTGTGCTCATGACGCCATCCTTGTACACCATACTGGCCACCCTGTCGTGTGTGACAACGGCTGCTGTGCACGTGCAGCGAGGCTTGCCAGCAGATGCTCACCGCCCTGCATGGTGCTGCGTCCATTGCGACCCAGGTGTTGGGTGGTCAGCAGGGTGTGTTGCAACTGCAGGCCGGCAATGTGGACAGCCGGTACATCGACCCCTTCCGGCTGGGGTTGTCGTGCCTGGGCGGCATCACGCTGTTTCTGGCGGGCCTGATCCGCTGCAGCCTGTACTACAATCAGTGGGGCAGCAGCCGCGACAGGTGTGGTGTTGCAACACATTCAGTGAGGTAGACGGCGTGTGGGCAGTGGGAAGTCTGCAGACGTCGTGCATCTGTCACCACGGCCCAGTTTCTGCTTCTTTCTTCGCGGTCTGGCCGCGCACTTGCTTACGAAAGGAGTCGCATGACAAATCGCGCAATGTTGCGGCTGAGGAGTGACTGACACCTGCAGGATGATCACTCTTATTGGGGAGCTTCGATGCTGTATCCATCACTTGGTTTCATGAGCGCCCTTCAGACTTTGCCCCAACATAAGACTCCTGAGGTCCTGACCTGTGCAGTGAGCCAGAAGCCCGCGCAGCATACCGCCGCTGGCTCGCCACCAACGCAGGCTACCTCGCCCTGCTGGCGGCCTCTGCCGGCGCCGGCTCCATCTACGGGTGCGACCGCGATGCTGCTGGCCTTTTTGTGCTCGTGCTGCAGCTGCAACATTGCTGCGGCGGCACCTGTCACGTTCAGTTTTGCAGCTCGCGACGGATGTGCTGCCTGTCCGTGCTGATCCTGGCACACAGGAGAGCGCAACAAGCAGGGACGGCACTCGGACAGACGCTGTGAAAACTTCACAGGATGCCGGCGATCTCCAACACGGCGGCCACCTTCTTCGCGCTGTGGGTGGGCGAGAAGAGCGCCGAGTTCCTGAAGGGCCGCCTCATCTGGCTCAGCATCTTCGGCGGCTCCATCACGCTCTGGCAGGTGGGTGCCACTGTGGCGCCAAAGTGCCACAGCTGCACTTGTCAACAAAGCATGCACAATGCATGGACTGCCTACCATGAGGGGTTGGTCTTCCCAGTTGCCAAGTAGGAACCATTCAGGCACCCGTGCAGGAGATTGCCACAGGTATCCAACATGTTGACATGCCTTGCAGGCGGCGCTGTTTCTGCGTTCGCGCCCCGACTTTCTGGCCACTATGCTGGCGTGGTAACGATGCGGCAGGTGGTCTGGGAAGAGGATGTACATATGCAGCCGAGGGTCATTTTATTGCTGTATTGCGTTACTGCTAGCGTTGACACTATGTTAGGAATTTGTGCTGGTACTGTATCTGCTGATGACAGTGTATAACAGATGCGAAGTTCAGTTGATATTCATTGTGGTCCTGGCAATGAGTTGAAGCTTTCATCATGTGGAGAAGCGAATTGAACGTGATTTTGTACAACAAGAATAATACAACAGCATTGTACCTGGTATTGCAGACCGACACCTGTCATGTTGCACTCCCAGCCGGCAGGTCTCCATCCAGTTTATTTGCCATACCAGACCATGTGCCCAGTCGCATGGGTCCTTACTGTACATCAAACCAGCGGCTGTACATGCTTCGAGATGTCGTTACAGCCGGTTACTGCCTATCCCCGCAGTTCTGAACATGACCGCCATGAGTGACGATCGCAGTCGTGGCGTCGCTCAGATCCAGCCGACTTGCTTCGCTACTTTGTACCCGCTCACTGCCCAGCCAATGACAAGGCCGGTGGCGACTCCCTTCGTGATGTGCTGCGTCTGTTTGAACAGCCCGCCTGCAGGCACGACATTTGCACGGCATCTGACGGCGTGCCCCCGGCACCACGTAGAACTCTGAGCGCATGAGAGCATCCGTCAATGTTCCAGCGAGCTGCGCACACTGGACAGGGGCAACGCTGCCTGTTCTTAAAAGGAACACAAATTAGAGGTGACGCAGGGCTGGCAATGTCACCTAGCCCACGCTCGCCCAGGGCGGTGATAAGATTCTCGATGTCGTGCCCTGCTGAGGTGATGGCCCGGCAGAAGAAGCCAGCTGCCACAAACAACAGCGCTGCGCGCCATGCCTGCAGGGAGAATCATCGTGTGCAGAGGGTGACAATGCGTTTGACACTATCCAAGAAAACATGTCTGTCCCGGTGTCTAACCCTGTGTTTACACCATTTTGTGCGTGAAGTTACTAACTCCCACAGCAGGGGCACCTGGTCTGTAAGGTGGAAGCCGAAGTTCCAGGCGTCCCAGCCCAGCTCCAGCCAGCCGCCGGCATGCACCAGCGTCGCAACCGCTGCGCACATGACCCAGGAAGGAAGTTCAGCGGCAAATCTCATCGCACCAATTTGTACGTGGTCCAGGTGCGCCCTGGTGGAGGGTGTGAAGCCTCTGGGCTGACTTCGGGCTTGCCACAGGCAGCCCAAGCATCTCATCATTCGGATCTCAAAACACGATCGAAGTATAGTTGCACTGTTACCTAGGGCAACCGTCGACAACGCCTGCAGCGCCAACGCAATGCCGGCCACCCGCATGCCATTCATCACCAGCTCCAGCAGCTGCTCCTCCTGCAAACAAGCAGCAGCCCGCGCTCGGCACGCAAGGACTGGGACGCAAGTGCAACCTGCTGCACCGAACAGGCCTGGTGGTCATATCAGCCTCTGGTTGGTGAACACATCATCCACTACATGGTGTAGATATCAGCTGCACAAATGCATGGCTGCATACACTTGAGTTGGTACACCTCACGAAGTAGTTGCCTTCGGTCGACACACATCATAGGTACATCGATTGCACGCTTGCCTGCGGCTGGAACTCGTATTCACGCGCGGGAGCGGCCGCCTCCTCGACCGTGTCCACCTTCGGGGTGCGGCCCTCCTGCTTGGCCTGCCTCACCCCCTCGGGCTCCCGCTGGGCACCCTCCTCCTCCTTCGACCCCGGAAACTGCAGATGCCAAGGCCGAATGCTGTCATGGTGCTGCACATGGGCCTGAACCGCAGCCAGTCGGGCCGCTTGGGCACCACGTGCTGCCCCGCAAGGCTTGACCCGCGCTTGCACACCTCCATAGCCGCGCGTCGGCAGGTGGCAGTTCCTGGACGCATGCAGCGCTCACCGCCAGCCGGGTGCCAGCTGACACCTCTGATCAGGCTCTGGGGTACAGCGCAAGGAGCGAGGTGGTACACAGACACACCTTCTGCTCCTCGCCGGCCACGGTGAGGGGCAGCACCAGGCCGCCGACGACGTTCAGCGCCAGGCGGTCGGCCCAGCCCATGCGGCGGCGGATGTTGTCCGCCATGCCGCCCCGCATCGCCAGCACCACCGCCAGCGCCTTCCCGCTGCCGGGCGTGTACCTGCGTTGCCAGCAGGACCTCGGTGGCGACGACCCTGTTCGGTCGGTGCCAAGGTGCCGTGTAGATGGTATGTTGCCATGCGCAGGCAGTGCCACGCGGTGCAGGCACATGAGCTCAGCCAGGCTGTCACCAGCTTTGCTGCGCTCCTCGACATTTGATCTACGCCCTATCCAGGAGAAAGTAGCTGGTCCATGCACTTCAGTGTGTTGACCATGGTGGTCCTGGCGAGGTCACCACCTGCTGAGGACGCGCGCCAGGGCGACTGCACGCACGCCGGCGGCCACAGCTGAGATGCCCGTCACCCATGTGACGAGCGGGGGCCACCTGAGAGGGAGCATCAGCCAGCTGGCAGGTGGACTCCACAAGCTATCTGGCACACTGTGCCCGTCAAAACATGCGCCCTGCTGCGCCAGGGATCCATGCATAACGCCAGCCGCGAAGTCGGGAATTGCAGCTGTGACCAGGTGCTCAGGGCTGGGTTTGCAGGAAATGAGTTCGAATCATGCACCCAATATGACCACACCTGCGGGCGGCCTGCAGGAGCTGGATGACGCCCATGGACGCGGTGATGGTGGACGCCTGCATGAACACGAAGCCCAGCTGCAGCAGCCCCTGCAGCACCACAAGCAAGCTTCAGCGTGACACCACGCTGACACGGTCGTGCTGAGCTATGTTGGCCGGTTTGCCTGTGATTGCAGAAGGATCTGGCGGCTCCAGGCGGCACCGCTGTGCTGTGTCATGACGTGTGCCCTGAGGACCTCGCATCTTCAACGTTCATGATGCACCTCCAACAGCATCGGCGTGCGGGGCACCTGCATGACGAACTGCAGCTGGTGCTCGCTGCCCTTGAGCACGCGCTTGAAGGACTTGGCGGCCATGAACAGCAGCACGCTCGTCAGCCCGTAGTCCAGGATGACCGCAAAGTTGTTGATGTGCACGCCGCCGACGATGAGCACCGCGTCCTGGGTGCCGCCGCCATGCAGCGCCTGCAGCCATGAGTCGTGCTCGCATGCCCTGTGCCTCTTCCGGCAGCATCTTGATTGACTCCAGGGCATCATGCAGAGTCGGCACAGTTCAGACGCCCGTTATATCGACGCTCACATCGTGCATCGCTGCTCACCTTGCCAACGGTGGTCAGGATCTCGAGCACGGCCACGGCGCCGGATGCCACTGCGCACCCGCGGATGCCCGTCACCAGCCTGTCGATCACCTGCATGTGGCAACCACCGCCTTTCCAGCAGTCTGCTGCATGTTCAGTCAGGCGGCACACCGCCTGCCGGCAACCGCCTTGACACTGCACGGTTGCAGGGTCAGATGCTGGTTGGCCAGGACCTGGGCAACGGCAAGCAGATCCAGAGGAAGTCATCCTAGAGCTGGACGCTGCAAAGCACACCTGCAGCTGTGCGTCATCAAAGTCGTACTCGCCAAACTCGCCCTGGATGGCCGACCGCAGCTTCCCGCCGCCCTTGTCGTCTTCGGTCGCCTGCTCGTCGAGAGAGTCTGCAATGGCCTCCACTGGCGAGGCGACTGCCTCCCTGGCCTCCTCCTGCAGGACCACTCTGGCACGCTCGGATCACCACGACAACAGCCACAGAGCTACATCTCGAATCATACACTTCTCCAACAGTTATGTGCCTCAGCCCTCAGTGGCCGCTGAACTGTGCAAATCCTCACCACATGATCACCGGTGAGCTGCAGTGTGGCATGCTTTGAGAATGTTACGACGACATAGCACCTGCGCATGCTCAAAGCTGTCCTGGACCTCCTCCACCTTTTCGGTCACAGCCCCGAGGCCATTGTCCGAGTTCCGTACCACATCAACTGCCTCCCGGAGATGGTCGCCTGTGTGCCTGCAGTAGGTGACAAATGCAGTGGAGATGCACCACCTCCCGGATTGTGGTGATGCTCATCAGGTACGACAGTTTTCTCATGCCGACGTAACTCGTCAGATGCAGGCACATGTGGCCGTCCAGGAGCCAGCCTACTATAGGGACGCGTCCACAAGGAAGGGTTGCTGCTGCAGAGCATGAACATGGCAGCACATGCCTGACGTCCTCGCCAGCACTGCTGATGTGCTCTCGCGCCCGCTGTGCAGTCTGCCTGGCCCGCCCGCTCCCACTGTCATCTGAAGGGCCGGTACCGTCATGCTTGCTGGATGCAACCCTGCCCCTCTGCTGCCTGCGAACAGGGAGCAGGGTCTAGTTGATGGGGTGGATGTCGTCAGTCGTGAGATTGCCGTTCAATGTCACACGTAACAGCTGACATATTTCAATGATTGCGTGCCCAAACATTCACATGGCTGCCGCACCTGACGGATGGCCTCTGCAAAGGATTGCGGGTAGCGCAATGCTGCACCAGCCTTCTGTGCTGCCTGACAACCTCTGCCTGTGATGCAGCTCTGATCGGCGCCGTGGAGGTCGCCTGGCCTGTGCACCACATGCCGCGGTCGCCTGTTCGCTTGCCCTAGCGGCGACCCGCGTTGCAGGTGCGAGCGCTGCAGGCAAGCCGCAACGATCCAGTTCACAACATTCGCACAGCATGGACCATAGGCCAGACACTCTCTAACAGGTGTGTGCGTCACTCATGATTGTCCTGCAGTGCGTGGTCCTCAGCTTTTCGAAACAGCTCCAACAATCATCAGGCTTCGATGCATAAATGCTTGCACTGCAAAGAACTGTACAGCACGCGAAACACAGACGCCTTTAGATCCGTTCTACACACAATCAATAGCATTCGACACGTGTGACTGATCAGCTTTTTAGGCCATTGCTTGGTGCTGACTGGTCACTTCTGGCCGATCCGAGTACGGTCATTGGTGAAATTCGGTTAGGCAGCGCAGGTTTGTCCATTCCTGGGAGCAAATAATTTCTCCCATTTATGCAGCCGGTACATGTCATTGCAGCGGGAGCAGCCTTGCAAGCATCAAACGACGGTTCACCCCACCCCATTCCAGCTCTGACGCCATCACTCGTTCAGACAGCTGACGACACCGCTGTTTGCCGGTGTCGACCTTGATAAGTGACTGCCTCACACCACTGCGACTGGGATGCCCGAGCGCATTCCGGGAACCTCACGCATGTCGGTGGGAGTCTCGAAGAAGAGGAAGGCGCAGAAATCGAAGGGGGCTAGGTCAGAAGCACAGAAGCTGACTGCAAATCGTGGGGTGGAGACAGGCAGCAGCCTGGCGGCGGCGGCAGCGGCAGCAGACGATGAACTAAGCGGCACCCTGTACATCGGGTGCGCTGGCTGCTAGGCGACATCACATCGCATTCACCAAGCAACAGTGCAGACAGATGGCCGATGTCCCCACTATCTGTATCGCGTTGCCGCCATCTGCGGCCGCCGCTCGTGAGCAACAGCTGCCGTCTTACTGCATGTTTCACTGTCATAGGCACCTACCTCATGGTTTCTACGAGAAGGAGATGAGAGGTGTGATGGGGCTATGCCCACGCTTCCAGGGTGCTCGTGGTTCAGGCAGCACGGATGCCCAAGCTGATGATCAGAGCTTTATATGGTATTGTGCACACTCTGCAGGCTTCTTCTCGCAGTTCGGAGATGTGAAGCATGTGCGGATGTCCCGCAGCAAGAAGACAGCCCAGTCCAAAGGCTATGCCTTTTTGGAGTTCAAGCACCCTGAGGTACTGAGCGGCGAGCAACGTGACTGTCTCACATCGTGCATGCTGCAACAGCGTCTTTAACTAGCATCTACATGTGCAATTTGTGGCAACGTATGCATGTGCAGATATATGCTGTAGGCTTAGTTCCAGATGGTGATGGAGGGCATCACCTTCAAATACTACTCACAGGTGGCGCCGATTGCGGCTCAGGCTATGGACGGCTACATGATGTTTGCGCAGAAGCTCAAGGTGCACGTGGTGAAGCAGAAGGACGTGCACCCCGAGCTCATGAAGGGTGAGCGATGCTGGCAGTTCCAAGAGTTCCTTGCATTCACAGGGAGCTACGCCGCTGCTTGAGCGAATAGTGACCTGAGCATCAGCTGGTGATGGCATGCAGCCTTTCTGCTGATGCAGGCGCAAACCAGGTGTTCAACCAGAAGCCATGGCGGTCGATGGCGGCGGCCAAGCACAACAAAGACCGCAGCGGCAGCGAATCAGACGCACGCGTAGCACGCGCCCTCAAGCGCGACAAGGTGTTGCTTCCTTGCACTTCCATTGTCATACGGCATGCAAGATTGAACAACAAGGTTACTCAACCACGACCCTGGTTGGGCACTGCTGGAGACCGATTCAGAGGAGCACACCCAGGCCACACCAGCAGACCCTCGACTCATGTCGGGTTCAATACTCGCAGGTGCGGCAAAAAGCAATCGCAGCTGCGGGAATCAACTACACGTATGACAGCTTGGCAGACGCGCTGCCCAAGAAGGCAAAGCGCACTGTCTTTACCGACACATGATGTTGGTGACATGGGCCTGGCTGACCTACATGGCAGCCGAGGATCTGACAGGTCGTTGCAACGGGTATCCGACCGTTACTGGTTTGGTTTCATGTCGTAGTCACAGTATTGTTTTCAGACATACCCCACATCTGCAGAGCAAGTGCGCCAGTATGCACATTAGCTAGATTACAGGATGGTGCGAATCGAGTGGTCAACTGGTGATCTAAACACCAGTGACGTCAGCCAGCTTCTTGCGAAAAGTTGGGTGCAGGAAAACATGTGACTCGGGATATGGCCACCTCTTGTCCTCCTTATAGCCCTGCACATGATGAGACCTTGATTGCGCAGAGGGCGAGCATGTTCTCATTGCTATGCTTGCCCAACTACATTGTGCCAACATAGTATTTGCACACATGCTCAGCAGCTGATGCAGACCACGCACCTTCCCCTGGAGGAACGCTGTGACGTCATCACGGTTCAATCTGGAATGTATGGCAACCTCTATCACGTCAACAGATACCTGGTCCCACTGCACGCTCCTTAGAACCTATGCGCCCAAATGTGCACAGGAATGGTTGATGACAACGTACACAACACCCGCAGTCATGGCAGAGCATCCTGGTCAGCAGGTTTCCGCAACTACGTTGGCTCTACCACAGCAAGCACCCTGATCCCAGCTAAACGCACCGGCAGCTCATGACCCTCGACAGACACCGTCAGGTAGTTGACATGCCGTTGCTTTTCCATGTCCAAAAGCGTCTGCAACCTGCACGTTGTTGTGCTTCAAGGAAACCGATCGGCAGGTCGCATCTTTGCACTTGCATTCTGCGAGTATCAGATGGCTTTCACTGCGAACCTAAAAGGTAGTAAGGTGCTCAATACATCTCTTTGTGTTTTCTCGCACCTGAAGCAGTGCACCTTGTAGTCTTTGGCTGCCCAGCCCTTGTTGATGCGCACGTTGGCGTCCACCTACAGAGTGGAAACGACGATCAGTGGCGGTGTTGACAGCAGCAGCATCTGACGACGACTGACACATCTGCCAAAGTGCAACAAACCCTGAGAAGTGCACCCTGCCGTCACACCAACTGCTAGCTCGAAGCTGCAACATGGTCCGTGACATCAAGACAAGCAGTCGGCCACCTGATGAGCATGGTGCTCATCGAAGGTGTGCCTGAAACCACTCCACCCCGTCCACAGGCCGTTCACCGTCACATCCTGGAACAGCTTCCACCCGTCCTTCTCACACACCGCGCCGTGTACCTATCAGCGCACGTGCAAGTGAGACATCAGCTCGTGAAGTGCCTGCCGCAGTTCCATGCGTTGAGACATCCGTCTTAGTACCGAGCCGGTACCTGCTCACAGCTTCCACCCCACGCACTCCTGGCCATATGTGCCAAACAATGGACTTTTGACAACAGTGCATCAGTATTGACCCATCCTGTAGCGGAGCTGTGACACAGCCACATGGAGGGGCAGGGCGGGCTGCTCACCACAGTGGAGCCAGGGCGCTGGCGCTCAAGCTTTGGGTACTCGTTGCTGGTCGGCTCGACGGCGATGCCCTTCCAGCAGCGCTGCCGCTCCAGGAAGAAGGTGTTGGAGGTGAAGACGCCGTCCCCAGCGCCAACATCCACGAAGTACCCCTGCAGCATGAAAGACGGCCACTTGGGTCCGGCTGCACGATGTCCTGAGCGCCACTTGCTGCAGATTAGGCATGCGGACACGTAGTCTTGTTTGACGTTCAGCCCTCACCGGCTCAGTGGCAGCTGCAATCGGCTCGAAGTAGTGGTGCCAGGCTGCAGGGGTGTCCCCCTCCCACTTGATCCTACCCTGCAGCAAGAAAGGATGCACCTGTCCGCCGGTCACGGTCGCCATACATAGCCGAGACTGCGCTAAGGACCTTCGACGCAACCAGTCCTCCTGCAAAGGCTGTCTTGGTTCATGGTTGACACTTTCCTGACTCTCACCGGCACACATTGGCCGGGTGGCCAGGGCTGCAGCGCTGCAGCCCCGCCTGTGCTGCCGTGGCTGCTGTGCTCCTCCTCGTTCTTGCTCCCCTTGCTGTCCCGCCCGCCGTCTGTATATGCAGAGGACCTGCCGCCCTGACTGCTGCTGCTCGAATGCTGGCTGCCCATGCCGCTGCCAGATGCTGGGTCGCCCCCGTGACCCCATGGCAGCGCTAGCTTCTTTGCAGCCCAGTCCTGCCGGGGTGCAGCCAAACAGCTTGCCTTAGGACTGAGGGCTTCATCAAGCAAGGATGTTGGCATGCCGTTGGCTACATGACAGTCCAACGCAGGTTGATGTCTGGCGGTGCAGAACTGGCCTCAGGCCGGAGTCTGCAGAAATGGCGAGTACCTCAGCGGCCCAGAGGCTGGTTGCCATGGCCCCAGCGGCCGCGCTGATCTCTCCCAGCGTCCCGCCCCCTGCGCAGCCCTCAACCATGCACTTGCGTATGCTGAGTTCGAGGGAGACCGGAGGCACGAGCATAACCACATCAGCCACACATTGGCAAGGCCTCTGCACTTTCCGAGCTTGAGGTCCCCACCGTCATGTGCGCCAGACGCTGCACGGCCGCGCTTCTCGTATGCTGCGCTGCCTAGTGCTGAGCGCTGCTGGACCTCTTTGTCGTAGATGTGCTGCGCTGTGACGTCACGCAGCAGGTCCGCGCTGAAGCTGAGCGTGTCACGGATGTCGGCAAACTGGGCCACGTCCGCACGCAGTTTTGACACCTGTGCGCATTCATCTGGCGTCAAACGCCCTGCCCTCCACCGTGGCCTTCTCAAATGCACATCGATGCGTGCTGTGCCATCGCCAAGGTGCACGAGGAGCAGCTGACCTCGGTGGCCTGCTCCGCCACGGTGTCCGCCAGCCATTCATATCTTGTGACCAGGCTGCGGTGCAGGTAGAAGTAGGATCCCGCCGGGAGCGCCGCCACCAGCAGGAAGAACACAACCACCGCCGCACAGTCGGCCACCTCCTCCTGCACCCGCACCTGACCCAAGAGAGAGCAATTGGATGGAAGCGACAGATCTTAGCATGTGGGGTGTGCGAATCCTGACACAAATGCCGGCACCTCACAATCGAACGCCTGCTCACCAGCAACTCAGACAGCTGCTGGAAACGCAGATACTGAGCACGAGCATTCGACGGTGCAGCTCTGGCGGCGTGTATGCTGGGTGTTACAGGCACGTTTGTGCCGTAGGAAGCGCACTTGTGGACGGCGGGGTGGCGCACGACCGTTCATGGCCCTCCCTGGGTGGGTGACTTGCTGAGCCTAGTGCAGGTTCTTCGTGCTAAGCAGCCAGCAGCACCTGCTCAGCCTCACGTGACGACTCCTGCTAACTACATCCACCTCCCTGCCACTGACTACATCATCTTTCCAGAGCATTTGGTATGCAGGTAACAGGTTTGACGAAGCTTCCGCAAGCTGACCTCGCGCTAGGTAAAGTGACTTACTGTACAGCTGTTTTACGCTGAAAGCATGTCAGCCTTCCTCGAAGTGCGGTAAGTGCCAGGCTGGCAAGCACGACGTCGATCATGCAATGCAACAAGAGTCAGCGTTTGAGCCGAGCAACGCATGCGCTGTGTCGGCTCACATAGGCAGCGATCCCAGTGCGAGCAATTGGTGCAATCAAGACACGCTGCAATCATGGGCACAAAGGGCATCCTCTATTCACCCCAGGGTGGCGATTATGTCTCCTGGGACTCCTGTGGACTCTACGACTTTCACTGCCGACCCTGCAGAAAAGCATTGCAACTTTGCGCTCCTCTGCAGCGACCCTCGCGGCTGTTGATGCCAGCTCATGGCCCGCTAGCGACAGCATCGACACAGTGTGTCAGCATCTGCGCGTTCCTGAGGGCGAAGTGGCCTTGCTTCGATTCCTGCGCCTGTGTTTCACCGCTCGTCACGGTTGTTTTGCGATTCCCGGCTGTCCTGGCCTTTGGGTGCAGCCACGGCAACAGCCGACGGCCGGGTGCCTCTCTGGCATAGTGTGTCATCGGTTCGTCTGTTCCATGGAGGAGACTTTAGACCAGATCCGGTATCTCGACCACCAGCTGCAGATGAACGAGCTCAATGATGCACAACAGGAGCTCGTCAGCAACCACAGATTGGCCGCCAACCTGCGGCGAACGGTGCGTATGCCGGCTACCGAACCTTCTCATGCCAAAGCTGTGGCTGCTGTTAATCCGAACCCGGGGTCTCAGGCCGTCTCGCTCATGTTGCAACGCTGCCAACAGCTCGAATTCGAGTATGGCACGTCGACTTTTAGCCCCTGCTTTATACCTGCATGGTTCGACACACTTGCCAGCAGTGTGGACGTTGCATCGGTGAGATTACACCATGCTCGGCAGCGCCCTGACAACTCTCCATGCGCATTCCATACCCTGACCAGACAGCTGCCGAGGAACGCTCGCTGCAGGAAGCGCTGAATGAGATGAGCCTCAAGCCTGCCGACCTTGAGGGCGCAGCCGCCTGGGACCACCGCCGTGCACAGATGGAGGAGGCGCTGGCGCTGCAGGACCAGACGGAGCGCCTGCAGACCATTGGCCTTGAAACCGCCTGGTGAGGGGCTCGGTAATGTGATGCCACATACACCTCGGACTCTTGCGAGTACCGTGTTCGCTGCACACAGTAAAGCCAGCTGTCTCAGCCTGCAGCCTGAGTGGTGGGTGAACTCGCACAACCAATGAGCAAACTTGATGGTATGACGTGCAACAGGGAGATCTATCAGGAGCGGGAGCGCCTCAAGGAATCCCGCAACCTGTTGCTGACTGCGGCAGCAACACAGCCAATGGCAGCCCAGCCGATGGCGGCTGCAGTACCAGATGATGGTGTGCTGCAGTCGCAGCAGGCATCACACCACCTGCAGCAGCCAGGTAGGGCGAGACTGTGCACCGTCAGGCACACACCAGCGGGCGTCCTTCCAGCATGCACGTGCACAGTGTGTATTCGCAGATTTGTGCATGCTGTCAGGTAACCTTTTCACCGTCGTTCAGAGTGAGACGCATCCTACCCTGATACCTTTGGCCTCTTGCATGTGGCAGATGGGGCGGCCCCTGAGGCAGACCAGCAGCAGCAGTGGCAGGTTCCCACATGGGACCCCACAGACGCGACGACTGCCGAGCATGACCCCGACCATGTAGAGGTATTCATTTCGACAGCCGCAGGTGTCGAGCTGGCTATGATCTAGTGTGTACACACAAAGGAACCTTACAGTCGCCGCCTTCAGCACTACTCCTTATGCAACATGTCCTGTACAGGTCATGGCTCTGGACATGCATGTTGCAGCTGGATTTGGGCAGACATATGCGACCGCTGAGGCGCCGGTCACACAGCCAGAGGGCCTTGGCAGCATTCCGCCAGAGCATAAACTCTGCCGCCGCTGCCATGTGCGCTCAAATGCTGCAAACAGATGCATGCTTCGGCAATGCACCTGGTCCCATGACCCTGATTATCTCTATGTTGCATCCTCTAGTTCGACTTCCATGCCATTGTGACAATCTGGGGCATGCTTGTGCTTGAAACCAGCGCTGTGGACTTTGCAGACCGTGAAGCCGCTCACAGAGTTCTACAAGAGCAAGGCAAATGCTGATGGCTATGACGGGCGCTGCAAGGTGCTACCCTGTACATGAAGATATGTCCCCTTGATCACCTGAAGCGGCTTGACCGCTTGGGGTGTAACCTGACCAGAAGCTGACGCTCAGCCATCACATGCTGTTTTGTAGGTCTGTGATGCTAAGCAGTGCGTGGAGCGCCGCAAGAAGAAGCAGCGCATTGACAGCCCCACCGTGACACACAAGGTGAGTCATCGATCACATACAATGACACTCAGCAAGACCGCCATGCACAAGTAGATGTACAGGCGTCTGTCCAACGCAAGGCCTGGAGCTTGGAAGCCATCTTGACAATGGCCATTGTGCTTCTAAGTTGGCTCCTCACGTGTGCCCAGGAGTGCCACAAGTGCAAGGTAATGAAGCCATCGACAGACTTCTACCGCAACCGCACCAACAATGACGGGCTGTACAACAACTGCAAGGCATGCTTCTCCCAGAACAGCCAGCGGCGGCAGCAGACACTGCCCCCCATGGAGCAGCGCATGGCCGACTCCAAGGTACCTGCTACTTTTCATGAGAGCTTGTCACGGAATCCCACCAAAGCACCTTGGTCCGCAGGCTCCTGCGCTCACGCTGAACCTCGAGCCAGCCTCAACATGCAGCCTTCCGACCTGCAGAAGTGCCGGCGATGTGGGGCGATCAAGCCCGCCAACGAGTTCTACAAGAACCGGCTGATGCTGGACGGGCTGTACAGCCACTGCAAGACCTGCTACCAGGCGTCAGCCGCAGCGCGCTCAGCCGCGCGCAACCCTGTGGACGCCAAGGCCTGCCGCCGGTGCGTCACGGCATGACATCCAGCTGCAGTGCCTATGAACTTCAAAGCACGACCGTACTTGGTATTGTCTGCCATGTGACCAGACCCTGACGTGGTTGCTGAAGGTCCATGCACGCAAGGCGTCGAAAGCTACCACCACGATGCTTCAGCTACTCGGCTGTGAACCTGCTGACGGCCCAAGGGCATATGCGGCAGGTGTGGCATCAGCAAGCCCAGCAGCGAGTTCTACAAGAGCAAGATGACCAGCGACGGGCTGCAGTCGTACTGCAAGTACTGCTACAAGATCACGGCGGCGCAGTCCCGCGTCAAGAAGCTGGAGGAGGAGCAGGCCTCTGTCGCCGCCGCCACGTGCGCTTTTGTGCCATCAGAGCTGGACGTGCATGCGTCCAGGCCGTTCTTGTCGGTTGCACCAGCATTGTGCTGCGGGAGGACATGTGGGTCTTGATCCGCCTGCAGGATTGTGAAGCAGAACCCAACATTCGCCATCCTGTTTGCAACATGTGTTGATTGAGCATCGTACCGCATCCGCAGTCGCAATCTGCTTTATGTTGCTGTGCAAGTCGTGGGTGCAAATTTGGTCCACAGGCAGAACGCAGCGCTCTTTCAAGCGGTGCCCGGGCAGCTGCTGCCGCCACAGGAGGCGCAGCAGCCAATGGAGCAGCAGCCCGGCATGGCCATGCAGCAGGAGCCAGGCACTGGGATGCCTGCAGCCGATGCTGCCGCGGCCGTGGCGGAGGCCCCGGCTATGGGCATGCAGCACCCAGACACCCTGCAGCAGGGTGGGTAACCTGCTGTTTGTGCAGCATCGGCGTCCACCAAACTCACATGGTTGCCGTAGCGTGGCTGTGGCTAGCGAGCAACCAGCCACTCCTGCTGCAGTGTGAGTGCAGTCATGTTGGCAGAGCTTGACATACACAAGCAGCGAGCAGGCTGCAAGGAACGGCATAAGTTGGAGGCGCACTTTCAAGGTCTGCTCGCTCCATCGATGTGCTGTTGTGCTGATCGCTTAGCCACTAGGCATCGCTGACGGACAATGCCTGCCATACTGCAGGAGCCGAGGCAGTTGGCGCGGAGCTTGCAGAGCCGCAGCCGCACCTGCACAGCCTGCTGGACGCCTCGGATGGCGGCCAGCCGCAGCCGACGCCGCTGCAACCGGCGCCAACGCAGCTGGAGCAGCCGCTGCTGACATGACGGCACGCCGTCGCTTCATTACCACTGTACACTCCACAAAACTGCTCCAGCTATAACAATATGCAGCTGAGAGACAGTGAGGCGCTAGTGTCTGGCAATGACTCAGGGCGGATTTCAGCAGCAATATGCTTGCAAATTGTATCATACGAGGATTTGGGCTACCCACGGTGCAGACTGTTTTGTGCTGGGCTTGCATAGCACAGAGTCTCAGAGCCTTCAGAAAGTATGAAAGTATGGATCGTCCGTAAGCTGTGTATTGCCCGTACAATTGTACCATTGGCAGATGCAGATGCCATGAACTGGTGTGCCGAACTCAGCCTCATGCAACCAGTCAATGTTCTTCTGGTTTCGAAGTGCTCCATCCTATGCTGAGAGCTGTGTTCTGCGTTCCAGTGCGACTGTTTGACCTCGCTGTGATCTCAAGCCGTCAACAACAGCCCTGACGCAAGTACCCGTTAAGCCTTAATGATTGAACATTGGTATGAGCGACTTCGCGGGAACATGAAGAGGCCATCATGACGATGATCGACTCCGCGGAGCTTGAGCAGGTCAGTGCAGGGCTGTAGGTTGTGTATGACGCACTGCTCATATGCACACGAATGAACCAGAAGCTGACATTGGATGATGCAATAGGCCGACACTGCTGCGCGCAGGCTTTACAGCACCACAAAGCAGCAGGTTGGCGTTTCGCTGCTGGGTGAGCTGACTGGATGTCATTGCGCTCATTAGCGCATGCAGTGGGGCATGTGATCATGCTGTTATTCACAAATATGTCGTCTCTGATGCTTCAGGAAGCGCAACCATGATGCTAGGCAGCAGTACACCGTGTCAGCTCCCAAGGCAGACGCACCACCACCACCACCAGCCGCCAGGAGCGGCAGCCCCGCAGCAGCCCAGCAGGCTACCGCACTGGGGCTGGGAACAGCATCAGGTGCGTGCTCACTTTGGGGCGTGTCAGGCTGCGCCAGCCTGGCGGCCGTGGACAAGACGCTGGCAGCAAGGGCGCTGGCGCTGGCGCATGCCATGGCTGCTGTCAGTGCTGCCCGACTGGCAGCGTCAGTTGCTGATGCCGGCTGGACCCTGGCGGTGCTGACAGCCCTCAACCAGGTGCCATACGACGGCACACCGGAAGCAAGTGATGTCGTGCGTCGTCGTCACCCCAGTGGCCTTGACTGCATAAGCTGGCGTGGCTGTGGAGGGTGGCAGCTGTGTCACATCAGATGTTGTCTGGGACTGAGGGGTGCGGATGGACTGGTTGGCGGCCTACATGCAGGCAGTCCAGCGGCTGGAGGGCGCAAGCCTCGGAGGCCTTGGGAAAGTCTCACGCAGGTCTGACTCAGCGCTGCACATCCTGACATAGTTGTGCAGCGTTGATGGCCCAAGTTCAGGTACCATGCATTGGTAACCATCAACCATTACAAAGCAGGCGTATTGCAGCACTCTGCAGGGCAGCGGCAGACTTGCAGACAACGCTGAAAGGCCACGCCAGCACCGCCAGATCGTGGACGCAACCACATGAAGCCGCAGGTGGTCACTGCAGGCACGCAACGCCTGCAGCTGTGCGAAATGCACCAAGCATTGGCTATCCTGCACTGTGATGGCTGCCTTCGGCGACAAACCCTGCAATTGGCGTGTCAGGTGCTGGCAGGCTGCCAGCAGAGGCTGTGGTGCACGTGGCAGCTGCACTGGATGGATCCTACTACTCGCTCCTGGAGCACTTTCTGACGTGCGGCTGGCAGGCGCCAGCAGTTCCGCCGCCCCATGACTACTTCCCGGCAATCACAGCATCTGCCACAGGCACGGGTGCCAGCAGAAATTTGTGTAACGCATTGTTGGCGATGCTCCTTGTGTGGTGCATGCTGTGACATAAAAGGACGCTGCCATCTTTGCAGGTCAAGGAGTTGGATGAAGCCTCCTCTGCGTATATCGAGGGCGTGCTGGTGTCTGATGCAGGCAATGACGCGGCCTGTCAGATGCTCCTGCAGCGGCACCCTGCAGCTCGGCAGCTGCTGCTGGACACATGGGACCTGGAAGATGCAGGCTTCCGGGAGGGCTGCCACCTGCGCTTGCTAGGAGACGAGGCGGCAAGCAACCCGCTGCTCGCAGTCATGTGGGCGCGCTTCCAGGAGGGCTGCCGCCTGCTGGCAGGTCGAGTGTGCAGTATCTCACCACCGGCATAAGGTGCATGCCAGGAGTGTACAGCAACCTGAGGGCTGGTGGCCCGCGGCGGCATGTGAGGGGCTCTGCAATGAAACACCCAAGAGCGCATGAAGCGGGGACGCTGAACAGCAGCGGCAGCAGCGTCCTGTGCTCCTGCAGGCCTGGACACCATGGGAACGCAGGATCATTGTGAAGACAGCAGCAGCGATGGAGGCGACCCCAAAGCACTGAAGGGTGGGCGGTGGGGTGCAGCCCCAGTGTCTGACGTCCTCAGGGCATGGCGCTCTGCCACCCGTGAGGTGCCCATCGCTCCTTTCGTTACTCATATTTTGCACCAATGGCAGAGCGCATCTGGTCACCCATACACATGTGCTCCTTGGTGATGGGCGCCAAGAGCTCCGTCATGCGCACGCATTCCTGAGGTGGTTGCCCAGTGCTGGGATAGTATGGCAGTGACTAGAAGGTCCAGACCGTACGACCATGCACTCGGTTGCCGTCGCAGGTGCATGTGTATGCATATGCGCCGCCAAATGCCGCCGCCGTCAGGGCACTGCACGCACGCTCTCCGCTGCTGGAGCTGGGCGCCGGCACCGGCTACTGGGCGAGGGTCCTGCGGGCTGCGGGCGCTGATGTGCTGGCGCTGGACATCGCTCCGCCCGGCCCTGCAGCAGCTGCCGTCAACACCTACCATGGCCGCATCCCGGCCATCACAGAGGTTGGCGTTGTCGTTGGCTCTGACTGCCCATGGTGAGGCACACGCCACGGTGTTGCAAACACGTCGTCACCCTCATGCAGGTGCAGCACGGCGGTGTTGCGGCAGCGGGGCGGCTGCAGAATCGCACGCTGCTGATGTGTTACCCGCCTCCGGACAGTGACATGGCGGTGCAAGCCCTGAAGAAGTACAGGTGCTGCCCTGTGCGCTGCCATCGGAGTGCACCATAGTGCCCAGTGATGCACTGACGCCCTCTCAGGTACCAGCCCGCAACAGGCTGAGGCCTCCACATCTCTAGTCAGCAGTCACCCAATGCCCCATGCTGGCAGGGGCCGCTGCGTGTGTATCGTTGGCGAATGGGACGGCGACACAGCAAACAGCAGTTTCACGGCAGCGCTGCTGGCAGGCTGGCGCCTCATGCAGGTGTGTATCAGAGAGATGCAAGCCCTGTTCCTGGGGCTTGCCAAGAAAGGTCCTTCCGGCACTGCACTCGTGTGGCGCACGGTGCAGGCTCCGGCTATGGACGTCAGTTTTAGGATACTGACAGAGGCAGCCACCATGATTGTGCGTCTGCATTGCAGCGAGTGGCGCTGCCGAACTGGAGCGACTCGGCGCATGAGCTGACAATCTGGGAGCGGGCCCCGCAGCATGCAGCCAGCATCAGTGCAGCTGCACCAGCACAGCACGACGACAATCACAACACTCATGGACAATCAGAAAACACTGTTGCAGAGGGTCAGGAGGCAGCCGGCGGGTGTGGAGCAACCAGCGCACCATCTCCAGCAGACCTGCCGCTTGCGCAGTGTGCGGCGTGCGGCGTCCCGGCTGCCACTGGCAGCGCAGCCGACCCGCCCACTGCAAAGCGACTGCGGCGGTGCCGTCACTGCCGGGAGGTGGCGTTCTGCAGCAAGGCATGCCGGAAGGCAGGCGGAAAGCAACACGCTGCCGTGCATGCGCTGCGGCTGCTGTTCTCGGATCGCAAGCTGCGCTTCAACTCTGACTTCGATTTTGAGCCGCTGCAGTTGTGCTGAGCAAACTGAGCATCGCCACGGATGTTGTAACCATCGCCAGACCATGATTCATCGGTCGCCCCGATCTTCCCTGATTTGCCTCGCCTGTCAGTGTGTCAGACCCTGCCTCGCCTTTCATCGTTTCATGGAAGTTGGCTCGTCCCTTCTGAATGTTGCCCACTGCCAAGCGGAGTTGCCCGGTACACATGACTCATCGGGGTTATGCCCGATAGCCTTCACAGTTTCGTTACACCCGCAGGCCTGCAAATCCCTCACAACGCCACCTGCGCCACCCCGTCCGCAAGTCGGCCTTGCGACTGCCCGCCGCCGTGTTTGTTGAAACTTTAGAGGCGTGACAGCTGCGAGCACCATGGGAATGCTCAGCCGTGGCAAGACGGCGGAGGGGCCCGCCGTCGACGGCGGCCACCCCAACCAGCACCCGCTGGCAGACGATGATACATGCAAAATCGTGAACAACACGGTGAGGAAAGAAAGGAAACACATGTCACGTCGTCATCCGCTGCACTGACTCATCGTGGCCAACGCCGTTCTCTCTTATCACATCGCCGCAGCGCGCAGGGTCGTCTGCTTGCGGAACGGGTTGTTAGTGTCGCAATGGCTCGCGTGGGCTGATGCGTCCAGTGCGTATGCTGGTCCTAACGGTACCCGCGCATGGCTTCGGCCTGGCTGCCCCAACTCGATAGGCTGCGGCATCGTCGGTATTCTATGTCTGCAAAAGCGATGTAGCTATCTCTACTGCTGTGGAGCACACGACCGGTGGCCGCGGTGCCCGTGTTTGCCTGGTGCAACGTTTCGAATTGGCCAGGGCCACTACTGCGCGATTTGCTGCGTCAGCAAAGCATGACATGTGAGGCGCACGCCCTATAGCTCCATCCGACATACGGCGGCACTGCATGCTGATCATTGTTGCGTCTGTAGTTGAGTTCAAGCCTTGGTTTTGGTGGCTGACGTCGCCTGCGTGTCGTGCATCGTCGTGCATGGTGCAGAGGTGCACAATTGAGGGAGTGCAGAGACACCAAACATCCCATGCTGTTGAATCGCTCTATACTCAGCTATCTCATGAGATAATTCTGACCGTTTGCTCGTGTCCTGGTGTGCGCAGAATGCCGAGACGGCCCGCCACCACTTCCATGCCCGAGGCCGCGCTGCCACCCCCTTCTATGTGGTGTCCCAAGTGCAGTCGTGCAACATGTCCCCGCTGGGGCTGTGGGGCTTCGGGCTTACGACCGCCCTGCTGCAGGTGCGCAGTTGAGCCCTGATGCAAGCCTGTGAGTATCAGCAGAGGGGCTGCTTATCAGCCTGGTGATGGTTGCCATGGCGTGGTGTAATTCTTGAACTGTTATCTGCAGGGCGCCACCACGACCATCACTGAGGCGAACACGAGCAGCCTTACGTACTGCTATGCCATCGGCTTCGGTGCACATCTCCCCTCTGCACGCTGTTCACCGCACTGACCTTGTGCTGCATGCCATGCCCATTGCACGGTGGCAGCAGCAGCCACATGACTGGTAGTGTGCTGCGTGTAGGCGGCCTTGCGCAGCTTCTGGCGGGTATGTGGGAGGCACGGCGTGGGAAGATCTTTGGTGCCACTGCATTCTCGTCCTACGGTGCCTTCTGGATCAGCTTCGGGCTCTTTGGCATCCTGTCGACCGTGAGTGTTTCCTGTCCCGGCTGACATGAATGGGCTGACATCAATGGGCAATCCGTCATAGCTGGCCCTCATGTACACAGTGCATGGCGACATGTGCCCGCGATCAGCATGCTGCCAACTCCAACTCCAGCAATGACTGCTAAGCGTTTCTCGTCTTTCATGCAGTCCGCTGTCATCGAGGGCGGAACAGCGTCGCCCATCCCCCAGGGTCTGCAGATGGTGAGTTGCCCTCACCATGCGCACCCACTACAGTCAGCGCAGCCACTGTGCACTCTTCCACCCTTCTCGCCAAGCGCATGCTGGACGCTGCTAATTTTGTTTGGCACTCTGCGCAGATGCTGTGCCTGTGGGGCATCCTCACCTTCCTGTTCTTCCTGGCCTCCCTGTCCCTCAACCTCGGCCTGCAGGTGACATGCCTGCTGGTTGTTGTGCCCGCTGGTTGTTGGGAAGTTATCGCATGTGTTGTCTGCAACACATGACTGTGCTGGCGATCAACTGGATTGTGTTGCCGGATTGTGTTGCCAAACGTGTTGTTGCTGAAGGGTGGCTGCCTGGCATGCAGACGCTCTTCCTGCTGCTGACCGTCACATTCTTCCTGCTGGGCCGTGGCGAGAGGAGCTCCGGTGTAGAGAAGGTCAGTTTCCCTACTCTGCTGGCAGCGGCTTGTCTTTGCCTTGACCTTATGGCCAATTTGTTCTGTTCGTGAGTGGTCTTGTGGACAGCTGACTGTGCGCGTTACCGAGTCCCCCTCCCGCAGGTTGGTGGCTGGTTTGGCATCGTCACCGCCGCTGTGGCCATCTACATTGGCTTTGCCGAGCTATTCAACGAAACTGCACAGCGGGTGCGTTCTGCATGCGCAGCTGCGGTGCAGCTGCTGGTGGCAAGCTGCCCATGTTACCATCTGCAGCGCAAGCCACCATCTCTCTGAGTCAACAATGGCCTTGTGTGCTGCTGCAGAACGTGTTCCCTCTGTTCCCATGCAACTGGCTGGCGATCCTGTTCCCCAAGCTGTACCACGGCCGCAAGCCGGTGGGTGATGCTTCCGTGAAGCTGTGGCGGCCTGTACTCCTTGGCGGTACAGCAATGTGGCATTGGATTGCATCGTGCCCACCTTGACTGATTCCATCTTGCCACTGTGCCTCAGGCACCATATGACGTCGCGCGTACGGAGGCACGCACCTTCCAGAGCGGTGGGGATGGCAATGCTGGCCGCGGGGTGAGGAGCTTAATGACAAACTCAGCTGCACTCGCCAGTGCCTTGCAAGCCTTGCTGCCAGCACTGCGGGACACTCCACTTGAGCAGCCTGCACAACATCACCTGTTTGTGGCTTCGGCAGCTGTCCTTTCTCTTTGCCTTCATTCAGTTGTGGTTACCTGCCTGTGCAGACGTACGATGAGGACAGTTATGATGCGGGCCGCCCCAGGATGCACCCTGGCGCGGTGCGGACTTCCTATGCTTCATGGAGCGTCAATATGTGTCGCTGCAAGACCCAGGACCTTCATGTTCGCATTGCACTCTCCGTGTGCTTCAGCTGTGCGGTTGCAGTGGCACTGATAAGTCTGCCATTTGCTCGCAGACACCGGGGGATGCGCACGTGTAAGGGGTTTTTGGCGACCCAGGGCAACCGACCATCCACAAATATACTTCTGTCAAGAGTAGCGAGATTGCGTAGCTCGAGCAGTATGCAACAGTCATAGTGTGGCTGTCTGCAACAGCTGTCTGGCGGCGCTGCACTGAGCAAGAGATGCAAGGTGATGGGGGATAGCAGCAGCAGTGTGGTGTAGTCACGACAGCCCAACAGCAGTTGGCCTGGCCGTGGGATTTTTCGTGTGCCATTGCACACGGGTTTTGGCATGCCAGCCAGTCACTGGGCGGCATCAATCCACCGTCTTCCTGCTGCGGCTGCAGTAGCAGCATGTAGTTTTGCTGTCCCCTTTAAAATGGGTACTGCTACGTCATTCTTGTCTGGTGGCTGAAGCTTGCGCTACTGCTGTCCTGTCCTGCCCTTCTGCATTGCCCAGCAATGCCGTCAAGAGTGCAATCGTGTGGGGGTACACGTCTCAAGGTCTTTTGTTACCTGCTGTTACTTGACTTGTAATCACACAAACACCTGTGGCATGCATGCGAACTGGGATGACTTTTGGGCTTGTGCCAAATTGGTGCTGCTGCCACGCCCTGCAGTGAAAGCTGAGTGCATTCGCCATCTGCTCGCAAGAGCTTGGCTCGGATCGGCATTTCCGCGTCTGCATGTTGCAGACAGTTACTGTCACCGACCCGCTATATGAGATATGACAGTACACCAGACCTGCAACGCTTTATTGATCGCTCATCAGTCAGACTTACACCAGATCATTCACGACTGCGTCTCGTTCTGCAGCAAGTGTCTGGCACATCTTACGTCAGATGCATCTCGTGTTGCATGGAGTGAGTAGGTGCGTTGCTTGTGCTTCGAAGCAGGAACATACCACCACATCAGCACTTCAGCGTGACCAACAGTGCGGCAGTAGCCGATGCTCCTCACCTATTAGAATACGCACATGCGATTTGCCGTTGATGCGGTGGTATCAGCCACCAGAACGACTGCAGCGGAAGCGATCCGCAACAGCAGTAACGTCGGCAGGCGGACCTGTGCATGATGGACTAGTGAGCATCCGCTGGGTTGATGGGTACCTGTGTGCAGGCTGGTGCACTACTGCAGGCATGTTGTGGTTGAGGGTCCAGTTGGTGTGACCTGTGTATCCAGCACTGGCCAATTCCTACTGCGCAGGGCATCATAGACACTGATCCGCAGCTGGCAGAGCATGCCGACCACCTCAGGTACCGCTTTGCCCAGTACCGCCGCACACGAGACGCCATCGAGGGTGCTGAGGGCTCGCTGGCAAACTTTGCAAAGGTGCCCATGATCTACATGTGCAAATCGACTGGCAAAGCCTAGCCGAGCCGCTGCAGGCCAAGGACAATTCCTGGCAAATTGAGTGTGCTCAAGGCTACAGATCGGGGCACAAGGTTGTTGAATCGCGGGTGTATAGGGGTACGAGATCTTCGGACTTGTACAAGAGGAGGATGCGATCATGTATCGGGAGTGGGCGCCCGCCGCCAAGGCTGTGCACCTCATAGGTATGCCTCGCTTGCTCAGAAGGCTCATAAGGGCTTCTGCATGGCTCAAGCAAGCTGCGACATGAAGCCTCTAGTATACAGCGGGGTCTGGCCATGAGGAAACTGTCGTCAGCGCACAGGGGACTTCAATGGCTGGAGCTGGGACACGCCGCTGGAGCGAGGCGAGTATGGCGTCTGGAGCGTGCGACTCCCTCACGGTGCCCGCTGCTGCTTTTCGTCCGTTTGGGACACGCTGAGCGTTGGGCAACTCCGTGCTTTTGATGGCTGCCAGTTGTCATCTGAAACCACCATGGCAGCAGGTCCCGTAGCTGCTGCGCATGCTGCTGTGCTGCCACCCTGAGTGCTGTGGACCAGCGTGCAGGCACAGATGGCCCGGCGGTGCCGCACGGCTCGCGGGTCAAAGTGCGGCTGACGCTGCGCGATGGGCACGCGGTGGACCGGCTGCCGGCCTGGGTGCGCCGCGCCGTCGCGCCGCCGGGGCAGATGGGCGCCCGGTTCGACGGCGTGCACTGGGCGCCGCCGCAGCACGAGCAGCACCACTGGTGAGGATGCACAACAATGACGCCTCCTGCTGGTGGTCTCCTGTGATGTGTGAGCTCTGTACTTGCACGGTAGAAGAACTGCGATGGACCACCAGCTACGCACTGCCGCGCCACCTGCTGCCTACTGTAGAGGCATGACGCCTGGGGCGGCCACCTTCTAGGAGGTAACTCAAACAGCTTGGCAAATGGGCTCACCCCACACATGCTGCAGGCAGCACGAGCGACTCCAGAGGCCCGCGTCTCTGCGCATCTATGAGGCGCATGTGGGCATGTCCTCGGAGCAGCCCAAGGTCGCCTCCTACCTGGAGTTCCGAGGTGCAGTCATGCCACCTACCTGGTGCCACCTGTCTGCTCAACAATGCAGGTCTGCACTGCATGTAACATGTAGCTGGCATCTGGAGTACCTTCTCATCCATCGTAATTGCTCATGTCCATTTGAAGATATCAGGCATCGTCATGTGTTCATGTCACAACAGATATGGTGCTCCCGCGCATCAAGGCGGCAGGGTACACAGCCGTGCAGCTCATGGCGGTGCAGGAGCACGCCTACTATGGGTCCTTCGGCTACCACGTCACCAACCCCTTTGCAGTCGCGTCACGCTGCGGCACGCCCGAGGAGCTGAAGGCGAGTCCTGTGCTCAGGGTCTGCAAGTTAGGGTTTGGGGTGCTATGCAGGCCATGTTGCCCAGCATGTCAAGGATATGTGGCGCTCCTGGTCACTTGTTTCGCTCATGTGACTTCACCGGTGGGCAGGCAACTCCGGCTGCGTGTCCTGATGCCTTTGTCTTTGTCGCCCGCGCAGGCCCTGGTGGACGCCGCGCATGGCATGGGCCTGGTTGTGCTGCTGGATGTGGTGCACTCACACATCTCCAGCAATGCAGACGATGGGCTGGCGGGCTTTGACCTGGGCCAGGGCAGCGAGGACGGTTACTTCTGTTCAGGTCAGTCTGAGCAGGCTTACTATCAAGTTCAGGCTTGAACATGTATTACGTTCATGCATGCTGTAACGAAGTATACTTACGCCACATTCCAACTTTGCAACAGGAGAAGCTGGCTATCATCGCCAGTGGGACAGCCGGCTGTTCAACTATGCCAACTGGGAGGTGAGTAGCAGGAGATGACATCACCAGGCTGCCTAAGCTGCATGAGCAAGAGCAGTGCAGAACCAAACCGTTTCCTGTGCGCAGCCCAGGTGTTGCGTTACCTGCTATCCAACCTGCGCTGGTGGTTGGAAGAGTTCAGGTGCAGTTTTCGCCACCTTGACGACTGCAATGCATGCTGCTTTGCGCTGCCAGGCGGAAGAATGCGTGACCAACCACCTGGGTGCAGCAAATAGACATGCAGCTCTGCATGCCGAAGGTTTGACGGCTTCCGGTTTGATGGCGTGACGTCCATGCTGTACCACCACCATGGCATCGACACAACGTTCAGCGGCGGCTACTCGGACTACTTCTCCCCGGCCGCCAACGTGGATGCCATCGTGTACCTCATGCTCGCCAACGAGATGGTGTGCTCCTCCCTCCTTGCATAGATGGCCACCTGCACATGGCTTGGTAGATCCCATGTCACTACTGGTATGGTACGATTGTACAAAGTACGCCTTGCCTTGGTGGTTCTGCCCTGCCTAGACCCTTTTCTTCCCTACTGGCTAACATAACTGTAGTGTGCGGGGTGAGTGCAGGTGCACCAGGTGCTGCCGTCAGCGGTGACCATCGCCGAAGACGTCAGCGGCATGCCCGCGCTGTGCCGGCCGGTGGCCGAGGGCGGCGTCGGCTTTGATGCTCGCCTCGCGATGGGGCTGCCCGACTTTTGGGTCAAGCTGCTAGAGCACACGCGCGACGAGCACTGGCGTATGTCGGTATGAGCTCCAGTTGCTGTGCCATCAGTTGTGCTCAGTCTGTCACGGGCTCATCACGCATGCAAGGAAGTGTGCACGCTGACGTCAAGCATGCGGTGCAGGTCACATATTGTGGCAAACATAGGGTGATGGTCTCCGTGCTGCAGGACTTGGTAGGTACGCTGTGCAATCGGCGGTATACAGAGAAGAGCGTCGCATATGCTGAGAGCCACGACCAGGCAATCGTGGGCGATCAGACCATTGGTAAGACCCAGCTAGCTGCGCAGTGCACTCTCAGTGCTGTGTCCAATGACCCGTCAGCTCCTGAATGGTGCTTGCCGTTGCTTTTCGATGTCGCATGGTGATAGAGTACCGACTCTCCATTCTCAGAGAAGCTCATTCCAAACTTGCACAGAGATGTACGGTGGCGGTCGCAGCCATCAACATTCGACCCAGGCCCAGTGTCACAGTGTGGGCACTGCAACCCTGTTTACTCTCTGCCTGCAGCGTGGCGGCTGATGGGTGCGGAGATGTATGAGGGGATGTCCAACCTGCAGGCGCCCTCTCCTGCGATCGAGCGTGGACTCGCCCTGCATAAGATGATCCGAGCGGTAGGCACCATCCCTGAAGCCACGCCGCACACTGCCTCTTGCAGTCAGCGTGACCAAACCACATGCGAGTGCACCAGCCACATACAGCTTGCAGACATCTGTCTCGCACGATGGATGATCTCCGATTGCATGTGCCTCGACTTCATGTGCAGGTCACCATGGCCATTGGCGGTGATGCATGGCTCGGCTTCATGGGCAACGAGTTTGGCCACCCAGAGTGGATTGACTTCCCCAGGTGCATAACAGAGAGCACGGGAACAGCTTGCTCAGGCGAATGAACCTTCACGTTGCAAGTGATAGGAGCAGTGGTTGCTGGCAGGCATGCTCCACTGGAAAACAGGACTTGAGGGTGAAGCATCTACTTGCAGTGGTGTCATGCACTGTCCAGCACAAAGATTAGTAGTCTTGTCTTCTTGCAGGGAGGGCAATGGGTGGAGCCACGAGTATGCGCGGCGGCAGTGGAGCCTGGCCGACAGCGGGCACCTGCGCTACGGCGACCTGCTGGCATTTGAGGTCCGGGCCAGTTTGTAGTCCGCATCCTTGTGCGTCCTCGCTGCTGGAAGCACAGCAGCGGCTTCATGCATCCGAGGTGGGCAGTCAAATCTCTGGTGCCATTAGGCTTGGTTCTCACCCTGACCCACAGGTGGCGCTGCATGCGGCTGATGATGACTACAGCTTCCTAACGTCAGCCCACCAGATCGCACACGCTGACAATGAGCGCCAGGTGACTGGAGCGCTTGAATGGTGGTGTGCACCCTGGCCGCTGGCTGCCTGCGATGAGGAGATGCTGGCTCTGAAGATGGCAGACTGCTGGCACATCAGCTGGCCTCCTTCCAGCCCTGTCACCTTCCCCGAATGGCCTTGATGCCTGCTCGTCAAGGTGCTTGTGGCAGAGCGCGGGCCGCTGGTCTGGGTCTTCAACTTCAGCCCCACCCAGGACTACGAGGGCCTGAAGGTGTGCTCCCGCCTGCCTAGCCTTGCCACAGGCGTATTGCAATCACCACACCTCGACATCAGCGTTCCTATCTACTACAAGCAATCAGCGGGTCCGACCATGCTGCCTCTGCAGGTGGGTGCCGGAGAGGGTGGCAAGTACAGGGTGGTGCTCGACTCGGATGAGGAGCGTTTTGGCGGCCGCGGCCGCCTGGGGCACGGCGTCGACCACTTCACACAGCCGGAGGGCGTCCCAGGTGTGGGGTGCTGCTTGCAGCAGGAAGCTTGTGTCATGCAATGCGCTGCTCCTGTTTGATCATAAACACAGCTTCATGGCAAGTGCGAGAGGCACTTACCATCCATGACTACAGAATCCACTGCAGCCAGGTACAATGGGTGATCGTGCTGAGCGGAGTGTGCTGCTGGAGGGAGCTGTCCTGACTCTATGTGTTTGAGCCGTCATGACATGCTGCTGCAGGCCAGCCGGAGACGAACTTCAACAACCGCCCGCACTCCATGCAAGTGCTGGCGCCAGCGCGCACTGTGGTGGCGTACGGGCGGGTGCCAGAGTAGCTGGTTGCTGTCTCCTTTGCAGCTCTCAACCAGGAGCATGACTGCGCTGGCCAACTCTTGCTACGTGGCATAGCCCAGATCAGGCAGCAGTGAAATGCAGACCGGACTGTGGGGTTTTGTCCTCGCTGCACAGGCTGAGTTTCAGGATATAGCAGAGACCGTTGTTCGGACTACAAACCAAACTGCGACACATCATGGACTGTGCTGCCTGAAGACGTCCTTCTGTAGCAGTGCTTCTGGTCAGCTAGCTAGATGAGATTGTCACTTCCGCAGTGCATCTGAGCTGCCCCATCACAAGGCATCGCTGATGCTGTGAGCCAGCTGTGAGAGCGCCTCCAAACCCTCCTCCTGTGACACACCGGCTCACGCTGTTAGCACACCAATCCCATGGCATGCATGCTGATAGCCGCAGAGCTGGAAGGGCAAGATGCATTGGTTGCATGAAGGCATTGCTGCAGCAGTGTGACTGGGCTGACGTAGCCTACCACACACAGCAGCAATGGTGGGGCTGCACCTTGGAGGATGCCTCGCCCAGCGCGCGGACGAGTGCGCTGCCAACAATGACGCCATCTGCGCCCCACGACTTGAGCTCTCTGGCCTGCAGGGGACACGGCCGAAGGTGAAGTGCAGGCCACTGACTGCTATGAAATGCTTGCTGGAACCCGCCTCAAGCATCATCCCGCCCAGGACCCGACTGGCAGCACCACTGACAATTCCATGTCCCCAGCTTCAATCCAAGCAGCAGGACCTGCACAGGTTGACGCCGCTAAAAACCCTGTGCATCATGTGTTACACCAAGTGTGCAGATGCTGCTCGGCTGTGCCCTCACCTGATCCGGTCCTGAGACGCCAAAGCCCACACAGATGGCCTTGTCAGTCGCCTCCCGGAGCGAGGAGATGAGCCCCTCCACCCGCGCCTCCGTCTTCGTCCGAGCTCCGGTCACGCCTGCGCATTGGAGCAACAGTTTCACCGTGGGGAAAACGACCCTCACACCTGGATGCATGCAGCAACATGCTTACTGCAGTTTCCTGCCCTGCCAGGAGTGTTGGTGGTGTGTGCTCAGACAGTGCTCTGAAAATACTGTTTCTCGTCATGGTGTGGCCTGCCTGTCACAGCGAGGCCTCGTTTGTTGGTCTGCTTCATTGCACACGCTTGCAATCGTTCACTCAAGGTTGTAGCTCACATAGCTAGCCTTCTGGCCCACAGGGTATTGCCAGACTGTTGCCATCACACATCTCAAGCATACCTGCAACAGAAACCAGGTAAACAAAACCCTGGCTCGCGGCCGCTATCCGCTTTGCACGATCCAGCGGCGTCGTGGGCGTCGTGAGCAGCACCAGCTCAAGGTCGGCTGCCTCCGCTGCTGTCCTGATGACATCCGTCTCCTCCAGTGGCAGGTCCGGCACCAGCAGCCCTGTGACATGACGGTGCAGAGTGTCTAGCGCCTTGCGAGCGACTCATAAAACTCCAGTGGACTGCTGCTGACGGAGAGGGCACCTGCTCACAGATGCGCAGAGCCTTAAAAGGGGAAGCAACGGACAGGAGGCCTGCGTCTGCAGCTGCTGCCCTGGGGCACCCGCCCACCATCTACCCTGCTCTGTCTGAGGCTGTGCTAGGTGGGCAAGTCCGGTCCTATTCCAAGCATGTTTGTCCCATGTGCACGCCCGTCCGCACCTGAAGCGCCAGCGTCGCGCGCCTGCTGGCAGAACACCTCCGGGCTGCGCGCCATGATGGGATTGTAGTAGGTGAACATGACGACGGGCGCCGTGAGGCGGTCCGACACCCGCCGCAGCATGCCCAGCACCCCGTCGAGCGTGGTGCCGGCATCCAGCGCCCGCGTGGAGGCCGACTGGATGACTGGGCCGTCCGCCAACGGGTCCTGTATTGTGAGCAATGGAACATGCCATCGGCCAGGGGCGGGTCACGCGCAAGCGCCATCTTACAGCTGCATCAGAGCTGGCCATGACAAGGCGGGGACGCATCGGGCACATTGGCGCTACGGTTCAGCACAGTCGACACGCACCGAGTAGGGCACCCCCAGCTCAATGACTGTGGCGCCAGCAGCGTCTAGCCGCAGCATCGCCTCGGCTGTGGTGTCCAGGTCTGGATCCCCCGCCGTGATGAAGGGGATGAAGGCCACCCTGCGAAACATCTGCCACATAAGAGCATTGCACTGGGCAACGCACTTTGCTGGTACTTGTGAGGCTGAGCAGCAAATGCCAGAGGATGCTGACCGTGCCGCAACAGCCGCATAAGCAATGCACATGCACAGGGAGCACAGGCACGGTGAGCAGCACTCTGGCGCTTCTGCTGCCAACATTTGCCGCTCACTTGCGCTGTTGTCGCAGCTCGTCCAACCGCCCACTGATCGAGGCCCTCCCAGCTGCCACAGCCGCCATGACTGCCGGCCGTCTGTGGCACGAGACTGATGCTGATCGCCTGCTGCAAGACTGCCTATGGAGTCGTCGAGTTGAGCTGCCGAATGCCGGGCCCGCGTTGCTGGTGTTTGGCCGAGCTGCTGTGGGGGATGCCAAGTGCGGTGGCTCAGACCACCTTGCGCAGGCGGCCGGTGGAGCCTCGCAGCAGGGTGCTGCCAGCATAGCCGCCATCAGACGTTGTTTCTTCCGCCACGCTGCACAAGGCCACTTGCAAGGGCATGTGCACCAAGTTGGGCAACTCGAGATCGCTCTGCTGCAGGGTGGCAGGGTGAGTGTGCCTGCTGCCTATACCGTTTGAGGCCGCGCTGCTCCACCAGAGCACCTGTACGATCGCGACGAGCCTACAGTGAACATCAGGCAGCCGGTGCGCACTGCGGGACGCAGTGACAGTGTCCCGAGCGGCAGGCTCGGCGGTTGGCAACTGTCACAAAAGGCCCCTATCAAACTGCCGACTGTTTGTCTCCGGGCCTTTCGAAACAACCCTTACACGACCGCAACAGCGGCACTGATCACCAATTACGCGGAGACGGCATCTTTTCCGGCACGTGACAGAAAGATGCTTTCCTGCACTCACTCATCAAGCCCGCCTGCCTGCTGCGACACACTTGCTCCGCAGTTGCCCGTAGGATAACAATCTGCCAGGCGCACCGACGCTTAGTGGTGCAAGATCACATTTTACCAATACATCAAGCAGCCGGAGCGGCCCGAGCACAACCATGAAGCCCGTTGCGGCGGCGACAAATGGGCTGGACCCTGATGGCAACAGGCGCGAGGCGCAGCTCATGGAGGTGGCAGCCAAGGACCCTGAGTCTATGGCGCAGACCACGGATCCCAGGCGCATCAAGTTTGGTGGGCAATCTGGCCTGCATGGGCTCCTTAGGCATGCATCATCCTTGACTAGGGCTGTCAGGTCATTTCCGTCGTCGTGCAACGCACCCAGCGCCGGCCACATGGGCCTTCAGCCGCCTGCCCGCTTGGTGCATCGCCTGCCCGTTGTGCTTGCTCACATGCTGGCCAGGTTGTGGTCGAGTGCAGCTCAGTGCATTCCTAGGGTGTTGCTCGTTCGAGGTCATGCACAGCCTGGGCCTGACTGACCGGTACATCACCGTATCGCCTGGCCCCCACCTTGCGTTGCAGCCGCAACTCTGAGATGCGAGTTTCGGCGGCCTCTTGAGACACGCGGCATGTCATCTTGCCGTGTTATGAGCAGCTACGCTGGTTTCGTGTGGCCATGACTCATCCTGCACCATATCGAACCTGCTGACCTGCAATACCCGTGTTCGTACTCGCTTGTCTGCTGTTGGCCTGCTATTGAAGCTCGCCTGCCCACACGGGCTGCTCGCCTCGCGCTTGCATCATTACTGTACTTCAGCAAGTCTACCATTCTGGCATATGACCTGCCCACTCTGCCGCAGCCGCATGGGTCAATTCACACATCGTCAAGCCGATGCACTGTTCCTATGTGTCCACTTTTGCTTGGGAGTCTCAGCGCTGCACCATGAGCAACGCTGTGGCACTCCATCTTGCGACTTTGCGCTCCAGCTGGCAACCCAGCCGACGGTGCACAGCCACTGCACAGCTCCGGTTCAGGTTATGATCACTTCCCCCACACTGATCAGCGGTGTAGAAACATGGTTAGCCCATCAATGTATTCGGGTGTGAAGCCCCCAGTCAGCATACCCCTTACTGCCAACCTCCTACGCCGCAGGCAACACCACATACCAGCGCATCTCGGGCAGCCTTCTGGAGGGCACTGACGATGAGGAGCTGGACGCGCGCCCCATGGGCATCAAGGAGACCCTGTGGTGGGCGGCCTCCTGGATGATCCCCGGCATGGGCATGTTTCTAGAGGTGCGCGCGTCTGTGCGTGGTCTTTCACTGTCATATTGCTCGTGTGCACCAATGCATCTGCAGCTGCTGCCACCTGCACGGCCTGCTCAAACATGGTGCAGCAGTTGCGAGACTCTGGCAAGCACCAGTCGCGTCTGCTTGTTCCGTCGCCGGCCCGAGAAATGGACCTCGGTTCCTCCGCTGCAGGCATACTACATCTTCTCCATTGGCAACATCAAGCCCCTGCTGAAGGCTGAGTATCCGTCGTGCTACAAGTCTTTCACAACTTGCGGCAAGACCCTCACGCAGGTGTGAACCTGGGTTCCTTCCACGTCCATCCTGTAGTGACTGCATCTTGCAGATGGAGATGCATGGTCGAGCGCCAGACGCATTCTCGAGCGCTGAATGCATACCCGTGCTCCTGATCAGGGTCCGTTTTATTCTGCAGATTCCAGAGTACATTCAGATTGTGGGCATCATTTGCGGTATGATCACCATTGGCTACCTGGGCGACAAGATCGGCCGCAAGTGGGGCTCCGTCACCACGGTGTCGCTCATGTGCGTCGGCGCCATCCTGCTGACGGTGCAGAAGGCGCCCACGGAGCAGGGCCAAGTCATCTTCTGTGAGTTTTACCCTCCCATTTGCAGATGGCGTCTGCCCATCTGATTGTCAAAGTGGTCGTTGGCGTCCTGGAAGTCGAAGGAAATGTGCGCATCCATTTGACCTGCGAACACATCGTCCCCTTGCAGACATTATTGCGCAGTTCGTCTTCGGCTACGGGGTGGGCGGCGAGTACCCCATGGCTGCCGGCTCCGCTGCCGAGCGCGCAGAGACGGGCGGCAAGCAGGCCGCCCGCCACCGCGGCCGCGCCGTTGTGCTGACCTTCTCCATGCAGGTGTGCTCATAGTGCACACGTCTCTCAGTGTCCCTGCGGTGCGATAGCAGCCGCAGGGTCTAGCCACGATGGCTAGACGCTGAAGTGTCCTTGTCGGCCTAAGTGATTTTATGCAATGTCGCAACTCCAGCCAAACGTATGCTGCAGCTCCCAATCGCATTGAATAGCACAATGTGACATCACAGAAGCAGGTTCTGACGGTAGTGTGCCTGGCTGCAGGGTGTCGGCAACTTCGTCAACACTGGCGTGCTGCTCATCCTCCTGTGCATCTGGGACGTGTACACAGTCGCCAACCAGACCAACCACGCCAACCGCCTGGGCGGCGTGTGGCGCACAGCCTTCGGCATTGGCCTCGTCCCCATCGTGGCCATCATCTTCTACCGTGTCGTGTACCTGCGGGTGTGCTCCTATGCATCAGTGCTGCCTGCTGACATGGTTCAGACCAGGCGGGGGTGGCAAACGATCTGCTGGGTCCTTGGGTGCAAAGGTGTGCTGTCGTCATCACCTGTCCTGATTGGTGCCTGGTCACCACACCCTGCAGGAGTCGAAGATGTGGACCCGTGCAAAGGCTGGCCAGAAGGCGAAGGACATGTCATACCTGGCGCAGTTCTACTGGGGCCGCCTGCTGTCCACCTGCGGCTGCTGGGTGCGAAGATGCTCTGCAACATGTGCCCGTTGCATTGTCAGACTGTGGAACCCACAGTTTCAGGATGCTAGGTCATGGCAAGCTGGCGATCAACTTTGCATAAAACCTACAGACTATGATGTAAACCTGATGCTGACTCGTCTTACTTCCTCTGCTGCAGTTCTTCTGGGATTTCGGTGAGGTCCTGGCCGCTATGCGGTATCAGCATGCTGCTTGACTACGTGCTGCGTCCTGCTGTTCCTTCGACACTATGCAGTCCCACACGGCGCTGAATCACTTGTCTGCATGCAGGTTTCTATGGCAACAAGGTGTTCCAGTCCGAGTTCATTAAGATTCTTTCGCCAAGTGAGTCCACTGCGCCGTGAGAGGCTCTGAAGGTGGTGCTTCTGTTCAACATCTCAGACGCCCCTCTGTGCGAAGCTTGACGGGCTGCCTTTCTGCTGTACAGCTGCTGGCATTACGACCACGCTGGCGTGGACCCTGCTCAACTCTGGCGTCGCTCTGAGTGAGTGTCTGCCATCGCAGTGATGCAGGCTGCACATTGCCTGTCCTCTGCATAGCTGCATACAGCAAGTGCGGCTTCCTGCACACCTGTCTTCTTGTACATCGCCACCATGCCGATGACTTGCTTGCCCACTGCAGTTGGCTACTACTTCAGCGCAGCGCTTGTCGACAACATCTACTGGTGAGCCTGCTGCAAAGCATCCTGTGACGCACCACAACAGTCGCTGCAGTATGTGCTCTGTGCGGCTGTGGTCGCCACAGCGTAGCCCTGTTTCGACGCTCATCTGTGGGCAGCCATGCAACCGTACTACGTGGCATGCAGGGGTCGCACGCGCATCCAGCTGCTGGGCTTCACGATGGTGTCCATCCTCTTCTTCATCTCAGCCGCCAAGTACCCGACGCTTGTCAAGCCCGCCAACATTGGCGTGTTCCAATTTATCTACTTCTTCAGCAGCTTCTGGGGCCAGGTCAGCATGCTCAGCCTGCTGCATCCTGCTGCCACATCCGCCCGCCTCCTGCAATACCACTGCTGCAGTTGCCTTCAAATGGGTAGCCATGCCATACCATCCCCATCCTCTGCCCTCAACCCCTGCCCTGCCTTTGTCTTCACCAGTCTGCCAGCTCACTGAGTCGTGTCATCGCTGTGATCTTGCAGTTCGGTCCCAACTGCACCACCTTCCTGCTGGCTGGTGAGCTGTACCCCACCGATGTGCGGACGACTGCACACGGCATGTCTGCCGGCGTCGCCAAGCTTGGTGCCCTGTGGGTGAGCTAACGCACCGCAACTGCACTGCGACAGAGTCGTCAAGCTGCGCTGCTGTGCTGCTGAGAGTAGCTACACGGTGACTCCCCTGCGTCTGGTGTTGGCTGGCTGCGTGTGACTCTGTAACTGCTGGTGCGCAGGCCTCGGTTTGGTTTAATTACCTGGGCAGCCGCAAGCGTTTCTGGTACGCAGCCAGCCTGAATACAGCGGTGAGTGGCCCTGCTAGCTCGTGTCCTGAATTTGTGCTGTGAGATGTCTGGTCAGCCACAGAGGGCACAGTCATCCAGCTGCATATGCCGCCCCAATTGATTGATCTTACCTGGGGTTGCTGAGCACAGCCGTCGACATCATTCTTGGCAAGCAACGCCTTTCAGCCTGCCTATGTTATCAGTTGACCAGCGTTTTCTGCCGCTGCAGGGCATTCTGCTCACGCTGCTGTTCACGCCTGAGCCGCTGCGTGTGCCGCTGCTGGAGCTGGACCGCCGGTACGCGTACCACACCGCTGGAAAGGTGTACCACGGTGAGCGAAAGCTTCTGCTTCTGCTGCATGATGCAATCGCATCGCTTGAAGAACATTGGCCGTGAAGTAATGCCCTCTTCATGGTAGATGCAATGAACGTCTGGGAGCTGCAGTCAGTTGCTGCCCTCTGTCAGACGAGTTGTGCCAGGCAGTTGCTGCCCTCTGCTGTCGTCCCCATGCTCCCTGCACATGCTCACCTCCCTGCGTGGCCCTTCCTTTGCAGGCGAGGCCATCAACCCACGCAACCTCAGCTTCGTGGAGCGCCTCATGGGCACCGGCCGCAACTACAACAAGCAGCTGGACCGCGAGGACCTGTGAGTGCCTTCCTCATCTGCTATGGAACCTTAATTGGCGATATGGCAAAAGTGACGCTGCACAATTGACGACTGTGGTGCCATCTCCTGATCTTCAATCGCACAGCACGAGCGCCCCATCAATCCTCCGAGGTTGTGCTGCTGTCGTCCCAGTCAGCCTCGTTTCCCAGTTCAGTGCACTTAACATGCGTCGTGTATGGTTTGCAGGTATGACGACAACTACGCTGAGGCCACTGAGGCTGGTTTCAAGGCGTACAACAAGGTGTCGACCACGGGCGCTGTGTAAGGGTTTTCCGTGGGTTCGGGGGTTGAGGACAGGGCTGGCAATGGTTTGGCGGACAATGGGAATTGATGCTGCACCGCTAGCGGCAGGCAGCGATTTGTTCTTTGGAGACAAGGTTTGGGGAGCGCACTAGTTGGGGCGCACTGAATGCATTATCTACATTTGATGACGGAGGCAGAGAACGCGAACCCCATTCTTCAGGCGCACATTCGTGCCACGGTCCCTGGTAGTAGTGTTAGTGCTGATTTGCGAGCCTCTTTGTGTACACAGTGGTGCTGCTTATTGCCCCTTCACCAACCATAGTGCTGCACATCTCGATGGTTGGGTGGCCGCGCCTGTTAACGATGCAAGCACCATTGTACACGCATGAGGAATTATATGGCAGTTTGGCTTCTTGCAAACCGATTTACGAAGAGTTTGCCAGGTCTTCTCTTGTAAGCATCACTGAATCAGTACCAGCAAGTATGCTGTGATTTAGCACTGTGTACTGGGTATGTTCACTGGCCATGCATGTGCTTCTCCTGCTACATCTTGAACCTTCCTCTGCATCCTCTGGTACTCCTCCCATGCCAGCGCACTGCACACAGAGTATGCACGAAAATGATCGACTCTCTCACGTGCACATCACAGCGAGCAGTTGTACACATTGCAAATCATGTATAGTGACACACATCAGTGTGAAAGACGATGTTTTGCCAAGCGCCGTTGGCACATGCGCATGTCAATGCAGCATCGTGCAGTCATGCACAGGCCCAGGATTTTGCCGACAATGCTTGTAGAAGCTGTATGAATGTGTCAACGTCGCCTTTGCGATCACACGGAGGCGTGACAACTGACGTTGCGGTGGCGCCATGAACGCCTGGTCGCTCTCGGTGTTCTGCGTGACGGTGGCTGTGGTCCTCTACCTCGTCGTGGCTGAGCCCGCAGTGACATGGCCCGCCAAATGGACCCGGCGCGGACGTGCAGTTCGCATCACCATCAGGTGCTTGTCGCGGCCCCATGCAACGGCATATTCTGCGGTGTGGTGATGCGCCATGCAGCTGATACTAACCGGCGCCATGCAGCTGATACGAACCGCCTTCACCGGCAGCAGTCTTCTGCTGGCAAGTACACTGTTGTATACATGCAGCTACGGGTACGCACCTGTGATCGGGGTGTTGGTCCTGCTGGCGGCGGGGGCTGCGGATGGCCAGACGCTGAGGCTGGGCATTGCTGGCGACAAGTACCTCAAGCCCTACGGCATCGTGATCCTGTTCATGAGTCAGGTGATACATGTCATGTGTGTGACATCGCTTCGCCCTTTGCCAGCGTCCTCATGGCTGTGGTCATCGTGATCAGTTAGAAGCGCGGTCATGCCTTCCACAATGCACTGCACATCATGCAGAGGTGCACGCAGCCCCGACACGCCCTTCAGATCAGTTGGCTTTGCACTACTGCAGGCGTACCTGTGCACCTCGCTGGACGCCACTGGTGTTTTTGCATACATCGCTGCGCTGGTCACCAAGACAGCTGGCACCGGGGGCCACAAAGTGGTGCGACCCCATGCTTCACGGTCATTTGCAACGACCGCTAGCAGTGCGCTTGGTGCATATGCGTGGCAACAGGCGCACTCGCTCAAGCCAAAGCCGCATCGTAGTTGGCTGTGGCTTCCAGCAGTTGCATGGGGTGTGCTGCTGTGCAGTTCCTGGCATACTACGCCATGGCGAGCGTGCTCACGGTGCTGACCAGCAACGACGTGGTCATCCTGACACTGACGCCCATCGTGATCCACTTCGCCAAGGCATCCCGCACTGACCCCGCGCCGCTGCTGTTCGCTACATTCTACGCAGCAAACACTTGGGGCATGACGCTGCTCATCGGGTGGGTCCGAGGCCTGTGCAGTATCTTGCCTCGTGATATGAGCGGCAGCACCATATTCTGCTAACCATGTCCACATGACCTCCCCGAGATGTCCAGTAGCTTTACTGAGATACGTATTGCAAGCATTATTGCTCATGACCACTTGCGTGCAGAAACCCCACTAACATCATCATCGGGGAGGCAGTGGACCTGAGCTTCCTACAGTTCTCCAAATGGTCACTTTTACCAACCTTTGGTGCGCACAGATCACAGATAGGCAGCAGTAGGTTCGTGTCAGACCTTTCTAAGAACACGGCGCGGCCATTTCGGCTGCTTGCATTTACATCCAGACGTGCAGCACATGACGGCAGATGGTGATAATGGCTGCTATGCTGTGCAGCTGCGGGTATATCCACGTACTGCATGGTCCTGCTGTATTTTCGACGCAAGATCCGGGACGCGCCCGAGCTGGAGGACGATGTCGAGCCTGCGAGCCTGCTGCGTGACAAGTGAGCCTGTCCAGATGCAGTCTGCACAGGGCCAGGGGCAACCAAGGGCTCAAGTCCTGTTGCAACTTCGGAGACGGTCTTGCTGCATGGTGTGCGGCGTGGCCACTGGTCTGCAAGTCGGTTCGCGGTCTGCCTTTGCTGTGCTGCCAACGTGCTCCCTTGACCCAAATTGTTGTATGGCCAGGTGGGGTGTCAAGTTCGGTTGCGCGGTGCTGCTGCTGAGCCTGGTGATGCTGGCGGTTGCCAACTTCATTGGGGCACCTCTCTGGGCGATCACCCTTGCAGCCGCGGGTGTCCTGGTGGCTGGCAACCTGTGAGTCACCTTGACATAGTGTGACTGAAGGCGTCATTCAGGGGGCGGTCATACAGGGCGTTGGACCACACCCTCAGCAGCCCTGGTCCAGTGTGTGCCTCCACTGAGCATTGTGCCAGCAAGAACATTGCTGAGCCACTACACTGACTGGTTGTGATACAGGTTGTGACATATCTGCCCCGCAGGTGGGTGCACTATCTGCACCCGTGGCTGCAGGGGAGGTGGCAGCAGCGGCGGGTTCAGTCTGCGGGCGATAGAAGCAGCGGTCAGGCAGGCGGCGGTGACGGCAGCAGCAGATGTAGGTCCGGCGCTGGCAGGCTTCCTGCCACGTCCCAGCAGAATGGCAGCAGCATTCGTATTGTAGGAGAAGCAGGCAGCTCTGAAGCTGGCGTCGTCGCCCGCGATTCCAAGGCCGTCAATGACAAATCCAGCCCAGCCAGCACATCGCTGCACCAGCCTAATGGGCCTGCAGTTGAGCTGGTGGTGGTCTCCAACGCCAAAGATCATGAAGACAGCAGCAGTGGCAACGGCAGCAGCGGCAGTCCCAGCAGCGGCGATGGCTGCAGGGGCGCAGACGGCAGCGGTAATGCGCAGGAGCTGCAGGTTGACGGCAGCCCTAGGCAGCGCCACTCGGCCTCCATCGACAGCAGGCAGGACAGCCGGCAGCTCAGCGGCATAGCTGGTGCCAATGACCCAGACACTGCGGTCAGGGATGCGGGTGTCGAGTCCAGTGAGCCGGTGACCGCTGATTGCCTGTACTGACCCTGCCAATCGATGCAGCGGTCTCTGTGCCATTCCTTCTTTGTGAGCGTTGTGGGTGTATTGGAGGATACGTGCCTACAGGCAGGTACTTCTGCATGGACATGAACAAGTCAAAGTCTGTACCTACGCAGGCAGCGTTCAGCTTGTGGTACACGTTCAAGGCGCTGCCTTGGCACGTGGTGCCATTCCTCTTCGGCATGTTCATCATGGTGGAGGCCCTCAACAAGGGCGGCTGGGTGGACTACTTTGGCCGGGTGTGCCTCTTGAATGGCCGGCCCTCGTCCTGCAGCTGGAGGAGTTTTGCACGTGCTGCTGTTGGACACGGCACATGGTTGCCAGGCGCCCATGCATGACAGCAGCGCAGAGGCTAGCAAGACCCAGCAGCTATGTGATGCAAGGGGCCCAAGTTTAAGCTGCTTCAATCCCGCATAACCATCTCACCATGCATAAGCGCTGAAGTTTGGCACTGCAGGCATTAGCAGGGGCCACCAACAGCGCTTTCGTGGCGGTCTTTCTCACAGGAGCAATCGGGTCAGTCCTCGCCAACATCATCAACAACCAGGTGCACACCAACAGCAAGAATCAGCCGCACTTGGGGCACATGCCCTGCAGAATCGTCAAGCCACGGTGTCTAACTGTCAGCGTGCCACAGCTGCTGGGTCATGCGATGGCTCCTGGCATGCCAACCCAGCGCTTGCTGCTGCCCTGCGTCTGCAGCCCATGACCATCCTCATGGCGAGGATCCTGCTCAGCCCCGCATATGATGTGCCGGCCCATTGGCGCGCGGCCGCCAATCTGTCGCTGATTGCTGCCAGGTGACAAAACCCCCTGTCGGTGTGTGGCGCTGCCTGCTGACCTGCTGCCTGTTCGCTGAAGTCATTCCTCGAGTGGGAGTTGGCACATGTCACAGACGTGACATTCACGTGATGGCCTGTGTGCAGCAATGTGGGTGCCAACTTCAGTCTCATTGGCTCGCTCGCGGCCGTGATGTGGGTCAAGCTGCTCAAGGTCAACTGCTCCAGTCTGATCTCCCTTTGCATGCATTTCCATGCCTGACCTACGTGCATGTTTCACACACCTGGTGGGCACTTGCTTGCTGCATGGAGGTGCTGATGGACACTGTGGTGGGTGCAGGCCAAGGACCTGGAGATGCCATTCATGCGCTTTCTGAAGCTCGGGCTCATCACCATGCCGCTGCCGCTGCTGCTGAGCCTGGTGGTCTTCTGGGGCGAGAACCTTGCCTGGAGCTAGCTGACCAGCTGGAAGTCACCATAGTATTGCCATGCAGGGTTTCACGAAACAGCGCGTGATTGGGTCAGGGAACATTGCGCTGTAGCGTTGTCGAGATGGGATTGGCCTGCTCAGGGCATGCAATTGGTTTTGGTCCGAACCGCTTGCCTAGAACTGCGCACTTGGAACAAGTAGGAGCTAGGACGAGGCGAATGTGTTTTGAGGTTTTCTGTAGCGGTACTGGTTACGAGGTTTCGGTCGCCTGAACCGTTCCATGGATGTGATTGATGTGCGAAGTTATCAGCGGCAGGGATGGTTGTACACAGCACATTCGCTTGGTTTTTGCTGTCAGAATTTTGATGTCAACACCATGCCCAAGTGCAATCAAACGAGGCATACAGACAGTGGACATGGTTGATAAAGCCGCTCTTTTGCAGACGTTCCATTAACGAGTCCAGCGGCAGCCCCCAAACTTTAACCATAACCAGCTGCCAACGCCAACTACTGACAAAGCACATACGGAAGATGCAAGCTTCAATTTTGAAGACAACCAGCATAAGCCGAGGTGTTGGCCGAAAAGAATATTGCAGGGTCAAGAAATTGCCCTGGTTGCCTCGTCATGTTGAGGAATTCGGGTGCGCTGCGCTGCACCGTTGGCAAAAGGAAGAACAGGTGGCCCTCAGAATCACAGAAGGCCCACTCGGCAGCAGCCACCAGGCGTGCTGCACCTGTGCATTCTGCAGGTTCATGACGGCTGCAAGCAGCATGTGCAGTTCTGCCGCACTGCTCCACAACAAGAGGCTCTCCTCAAGCCGAGCACTGTGTGGTGCCAGCAACTGGAAATGTGCATGACAGCCGGCTGGGTTGTGGGGCAGTGCCATTGCAGCGCCGGCTGCACTAAACCCGTGCAGCACAGGGACTCATTGCCCATGCCGGGATCACGATTCCAAGCCCGACTCTGGCGACGGGATGCGGATGTTGCGCATCGACCGCGGCAGCACATCCAGCGACAGCAGCTCTGCATCTGGGTCCTGCAGACAGCAGGGGCAGGCCACGGTTGCAGTGACTGGATGATTGCCGTTCGCCTATCGTGCAGTCGCCTGCAATGATCGCCGGCAGCAGACATGCTGCAACACTACATCTCTGATGGTATTGGTGGTGACCAGCCCATCCCAGTATGGCGCACCTTTGCCCCCAGGTCGAGCAGCTGCTGCGAGGGCATCTCGCCTGCCTCCCGCGCCAGGAGCTCTGCAGTACAGAACAGTCCCCGGTCCACGGGTGACAAGGCAATCGATGCGGCACGGTATCACAGCATTCCAGACTGCCAGACTGCCAGCCTGTGCAGGGATGCTTGCAGACTGGGTGGAGACAACCCAAATGACGACTGCTGCTCGAGTGGTCAGACGCATCACCTGCGATGGCCCAGATGCGGACGCCCCAGGGGTGCGCGAGGATGTTGAGCATCGCGCTCTGCACAAAGTTGAAGATCTGCCGCCACATCATGATGCTGGTCTGCGAGGCAGCACGGCGATGAGACGGGTGAGAGTCATGCCCTCGCCCTGTGCCTCGGTCAAGGCAGAGAGCAGCCACAACACGACCAGTGCGCATGACAAAGAGGGCATGGGCGCTGCAGGGGTAAGATATATCAACTGCAGCATCCTGGAGTGGGAAGGTTGACCATGTGAAGCTGGGGCTGAACAGTTGGTGCAATCTGTGCAAAACCTTCAGCATGCAGAATGTTACACTTCGCACCCTGGAGTAGCAGCAGTGCTCGTCCCGCAGCGTTAACTTCAGCGCATCCATGATGCTCTCAAAGTTGGCCACGCCCTGCGCCAGGGGCACCGCTGCCTGCAGCTGGGCGGACAGCGCTGCCCGCCGCGCCCGCAGCCGCCCGATGTTGACGAAGTGGGGGATGCGCAGCGCGTAGATCGCGGCCTGCTGCTCGGCGGAGAACTTGGCGGCGGCCGCCAGCCGCCAGTCCTCGTCGTCCGCCGAGATGTCCCGCTGCGGCCGCTTCCTGGTCGCCTCCGCGCTCGTCATGTGCTGCAGGACCTCCTGCAGGGTGAGGCGACAAGCGCTCCTTCACGCTGGTGGCATGCGACGCTGATGTCACAGAGTCGAAGGTGTGGTTGCTTGGAACGGCAGGCACTGCAAGCGGGACACCCCATGTGGACAGTAACAACGCTCCATCTGTTGCCAGATCAGGCATGGCGTGTGCTGCATGTCTGCTCAAGGCTGCACACACGCTGGGCACTGCTGTCCCGCACCTTCACGCGGTCTGGGTAGCCGACCTGCACCGCCGTCCACATCTGCAGCGCCTCGAAGTACAGGCGGTCCAGCCTGCGGCCCGCCGGCGAGTCCACGTCGCCCCGCCATTGCAGCAGGCACTCTGCGCAGCGAGCACAAGCCCACAACATTCAGTGCCTTGCAGCTGTCGATGCAGCCGCTTCCTGTGCCAGAAGGTGCATAGCACGCAGCGTGCACTGTCTGAACACTGTCTGATATAGCGCAGCCAAACACCCCACAACACCTGCAAAGGCGCTCATGTAGCGCCGCCAGTACTGGCCCACTCGCGCCGGAGGCAGCTCCGCCAGCTGCAGAGCAAGCGTGTGTTTCCAGTGTCAGCACGTGTGTGAAGCCAGCATCATTGGCTGTGAAAATAGTTGAGCTAGGTCGAGCATTGAACTGTGCAGCTACACGTGAGCATTGACCGTGCGGCTACACGTGAGCATGGACTGCTGTGGTGCATCTGTGCGGTCCGCACCTCCCGGCACGTCATGTGCTCGTGGTTGTCTCTGTCGATGGTGAGCACCGCGGAGCTCTCCAGCTGCATGCACTTGAACAGGAAGGTGCGCGTGTCGTCGTCCATCCACCAGGCGTCCGACTTCTCCTGGTCCTCTCGCTTCTGCAGCATTGCAATGAGGAGATCGATGTCAGGGCCATGGACTGGTTGGCGTCACTGGTGGCGATGGGTGTAACAGGCTTGGGGCCGGCCGTGCAGATGGCAACATGCCTCTCATCCACCATCGTTGCGGTAGATGCCACAAATGAGCCCGAGAAAGTCACGTCTTCGTACACGTGTCCGAGCAGCCAGGACCAAAGCTAGCCGATGGTGACACAGATCGGCTGCTACTTGGGATTTAAAATAGGACATTGGCCTAATGATGCGGTGTCTGAGCAGTATTCCAGCAGCTGCACCTTTGCCACCTTGAGGTCCTGCAGCTGCTTGGTGAGCTCCGCCACCTTGGCTTCTGCGGACATGAGGCGCTCCTGCAGCGATCCATGATGGCCCCCGGATCATCACGGCATGACCGCATCAGCAAAGCTCTCACAGGCAGGTCGCCGCATGCATCAGCATGCTGCAGATGCTGTGACAACGGGAATGGGCAGAAAAGACACCTTTTGGCGCTCTCGATACCGCTTCTGCGCCGTCCGGTGCGTCTGGCTGACCCTCCCTCTGACTTTGGTAGGATGGGAGGGTGCCTCATCGGGCTGGGTCGAATGTGGCAGCTGGTTCCGGGCGCCGCTGCCGCTGCCGCTGTCCGCCTGCAGCGAATCGCTGCTACTGGCATCCTGTTTGGGCAAGGCTGCTGATGCGGGCGCTGCCGCCACGTCTGGATAGAAAGGCATTTGGATCGCCGGGATGGGCTCAGCTGCCTGCATCGCCTGGTACTGTAGCAGCGCCTCGGACATGTCCATTGCATACATCCCCGGCTGCACACCGATGTGCGGCCCTGTGAGCACTTGGTGCGGCGGCAGCGGCGGTGGCATCAGCGGCGCCCCGGCCGGGTAGGGCTGCCAGGCCTGCTCACCCATCCATGCTGAAGGGCCCCCAGCCAGCGGCAGCGCCACGCCCGGCAGGGCCTAATGCAGCAGCAAGACAGGGTCATCGCAACATCACGTGCGCCTGCTGCCTTTGCAGCCTGAGAGTCCTGGTACAGGTGGAGGTCATACCAGGCAAATTTTCCGCACACTGACCTGCAGAGCTGCCGCCGGATCCGGCAGGCTGTTGAGCTGCGTCTGGACGTCCTGCGTGGGCAGCGGCGCCGCCTCGCCGCCCGTCAGCAGGTCGGTGGCTCCCGTGGACGACAGGAAAGCAGCGGCCATCTCAGACAGCCACCCGTCATTGCCACTGTTGTTGTGTCCTGCGCTGCGCTGGCCGCCGGCCGTGCGAGCGCTGCTCCGGCGCCGCTCCATCGGGGGTGATGTATACTGCGAATGCAAGTGTTAGCTGGGCGGCCAGGCAATACACGCTGGTGCTGACCGGGCCTGACGTGCCCCTCGCCTCATACATGACGGAACCTGGATCTTCGGCTGAATTGATAGGGCGAGTGGCAACACTCGTGGTGACCTGATACCTGCTGCAATCAAAATGGGCATGCAGGCCACTTTGTCATGTTCTCGAGGCTCTACTGTCATCAGGCATGAGACGACCCACACTCCTGCAGGTGCTTCACCACACCGTCATGCGCGCCGGGAACATTGCTGAGACAACCAAGTGACAAAGCGTACAATGCGAACCATCATGAGAGTTCATGACTGCCATTGTCGTTGTCGCAACACCTGCAAGGTACATCTGCGTGCCATTTGCTCGGTGCTCGTCCCGCAAAGTTGGCGCAGCCTATACGCTGGCAGAAGCAACTCCGATGATCCCGCTGGGCGGTGCATCGCAGCGGCCGGCATCAACTGGCGGCACCGGCTGCACCCCCATTGACGGGGGCATGACGGATTCCAGGTCCAGCAGGGGCTGTGTTGCGTCCTGCGAGCCTTGCTGTAGGAGCTCCTGGATGCTTGGCGAGCCTGCCTCGCGCGCAATAAGCTCACAGGCGCTGAGCATGCCGACAGTGTTAGGCCATGCCAGCACCTTCAAGAGCGCTGCCTGGAAGCATGTCAGCACACGCGTCCAAATCAGGCTGAGCACGAGCATGCATTGACGGTGCTCCTCCTGCAGAACGCCCTTCAGCTCTGCAATTACAGCCCGCATGTCCCCGCCGCTTTGCTGACTCACGCCTGCTGTGGCGCTCTGCGCTTGCTCTGCTGTGGGGGGAACCGCGGCCTGGATACAGGCAGTGCAGAGAAGCTCAGGTCAAAAAGGTTGGCATCAGGTTGTAGGCCGTCGCACTTGTGCCTACGACGCACACGCAGTCTCAGTCGCTGCCCGGTTGCCGCACAACGGTAGTCACAGGAGCCATGCCGATGACCTGCAGCTGTGCAACGCAGCGGGCGCGGCGCCCCTGCAGCCTGCCGAAGTTGGTGAGTACTGCGCAGTACAGCGAACGCAGCACACTCAGCTGCTGCGCCGACAGCCGCGCTGCTGCGAGCATGCGCTGATGATGGACGCCCGGTATGATCTGCTCGTGCGGCAGCGGCAGCTGCAGCGGCCCTTCCTTGAGACGGTCTGCCTGCTCCAGGATACCCCGCATGCGATGGGGGTTGCTGTGCAGCGCCATCCACAACTGGTACGCCTCATAATACAGACGGGACAATCGCATCGCTGCGGGTGACTGTGCGTTGCCTTGCCACCTCTGCAGCTGCTCCGCAAAGGCAAGCATGTACGACCTCCAGAGGTCACGTGTCCGCTGCAGCGGCAGCGCGCACAGCTGCTGAGCGTTGACGGGTATTGGAGGCACTGTCTCGTCCACTGTGAGCGCAAACTCCTCCTCCAATTGCAGGCTGTCCACGAGGAACGACCGCGTGTCTTCGTCCACCCGCTGCGGGCTGATCTGCTGGTCTCGAAGCTCTGCCAGCTCCTGTGCCAGGTTGGAGTTGCGGCTCTGCACGCTTTGCAATCCGTCCTGCATGTGCGCAGATTCCTCGGTTGGTCGTAAGGAGCTGTGATGACTGATGACCTGCTGCATTTGTGGGTGCGGCTGGGCGCCTGCAGTTGCGTCCCCAGCTTCGGCGATTGCTGAAGGATACCCGCAGGTGTTCGCCGAAGTGTCCGACAGGGCAGGGCATGCAGCCTCGTCTCCTTCCCCATCCCCTGAACGCTTTGCACTGCTGCCAGCTGGACGAGGCACACAGCATGAGGCGTTTCTGAAGGGCCACCCGGCCATGCTGTCCGAAGATGGGCATGCTTCAAGGTCCCACATCTGACCGCGCAGCGCTTTCACAGGTGTTGGGCGGCCGGCAACTGGCTGTTAACCGGCGGGAGCCAGGATCCGTGCTTGCCTCCAGGCTGCACCACCCGTCTGCGAGCAATGGCTGCGCTGCGATATATAGCATGTCCAGGGAGCACCCACTTTGGTCAGCAGATGTCACAAACAGGAGCGCTGGCAAGTGCGGGCGGTGTGCTTGCAATCGCAAAGTGACCGTGTTGGACCTTGCGCATGTCACGAGATGGGCCCTCCGCCAGGTCAGAAACACTCAACCTGCAGTACAACCCTAATGTTCAATACAATACTCTCAATCGCCTGATCCCATCCTGCGCTCTATCAAGTGCTCAACGCGCTCGCAAGTTGCTGACACCCACAGAAAAGAAAGCAAGCAAATGCTGAGGTGGTACATGCGATGGCAGGCGCCCAGACACTGTGGCCCACGCTGCCGCCAGATCTCATCTGCTGTCGTTGCCACCTGCAGTGTCACCTCAAGCCCGCGTCTGGTGGCGGGACAGTGACGACTGCCATCGATGGCGGCAGCAGGCCATCTAGGGGCACCAGCTCCGCATCTGGCTCCTGAGCCAGGTGACAGCTTGGTGAGCGTCCCCACCTCACAGCATGTGCAAAAGCACCAGCAGCATGGCAGTGGTCTGTGGTTGGCTGTGCATTGCAGGAGCGGCACAACCACAGCAAAAGCCACCTTGCCGCCGGTGCTGAGCAGCTCCTGTATGGGAGGTGCACCCAGCTCTGCTGCCAAGACCTCTGCAAGCAAGGCTTCGATATGGCTCAAACGATAAGTCCTGGGCATAGAACCCGTGCCACGAAATAATAGCAGTAGGTTCAGTAAAGGGTAAAAGTTTGCTACACTGGCGCACCTGACAGGCCAAAAACCCGCACGCTCCGGGGGAATGCCTGCATCAGCACAAGGTGATGCGTTCAAGGGCATGCCACACGCGGAGCGCACTCATAGACTCCCCATTCTCAGGAGGCGTTGGGAGCGAAGGGCACCTGAATGGTAAGGAAAGCCCCCTGCATGACAGAGGTTCAGAGATGAGGTGGTGTGCATCTCCGGCCAACTGCATTTGGAAGCATGCAGATAGCTACTGCAAATGGCCACTTACCTGCCAGCTTTTGTATACTTTCCCCCAGATGAGCATTATGGCCTTGAGGAAATTACAATGCTGCAGAGTGGTCAGGCACAGCTGTTAGTACCTCAGCAGATGCCATTTGCAACTGCAGGAGAGCCGCAGGGACAACCCACAACACGGCTCAATGCATGAGTGACAGTCCGACCCCACCTCGTCTCGAAGTGTGGCTTTCAACGCATCCATGACCTCCAGCGTGCGACTGTAGCGTCGGCCATTGACAGATGGTCTCTCTGAGGGGTGGTCCAGTTGCCCTTCTCCAGAGCCATGACTGTACAAATCCGCTGCCATTGGAGATGCGTCCTGGTCCGGCGCATCGATGCCGCTCGAGGATGACAGCATTGACTGCAGGGGCCACAGAAGCCAGCAGCTTTGTCAGTGATTGCCCTGAGCTTGAAGTTCCAGGCCTCAAGACAATGGTTGCAGCATCAGCACTCATCAGGTCATGTTGCGAGTGACTGTACGAGCTCGCCTGGGCAGCAGACCTGCAGCGGATGTGGACTGCAGGGTTTCGGGGCAAGGTGCGGGCATGACAACGACGAGCTCACCTGCAGCTCTACCGTGAGGAGCTCACGCCGCCGCTGCAGCCGCCCCAGGTTGGTGTACAGCGTCGTGTGCAGCGCCACCAGCACACGCTTCTGCTCGTCTGAGAAGTTGGCAGCCGCCGCCAGCCGCTGGTCCTCTGCCTTTTCTGCCGCCTTGTCGTAGGCTGCATTGCCTGACACGACCAGCTGCCGCTGCACTTCCTGCGGCATGAAGTCGAAACCGAATCTACCAGTGGCACACCGATTGCGGCTGAACTGAGCCAGATTGCACATGTGGCAGCAATCCCTGAGTATGCATGCGAGGTAGGTGGGAAGGTCGACACCTCCTGCAGGTGTGTCTGCCACTGTTGAATGTCACTGACACACAAAGGTGCAGACAGGTGTCAGCCTCGCCAAAGACCGTCATGACACATGGTCAAGCACCGGGTTTTGCAGCCTGCACATGGCCCATTCACAAACGTAGGTCCATGATGTAAATCATGGGATAGAACCTGCTGGAGAGAAGGTGCTCACTTCCAGGCGATCTGGGTGCTTGATCTGGACGGAGGCCCACAGCAGGCCCGCCTCCCAGTACAGGCGTTCGAGCCTCAGTCCTGACGGTGACTGTGGGTTGCCGCCCCAGTGCAGCAGGCAGGTGGCAAAGGAGTCCATGTACTTGCGCCAGATGGACGCAATCCGCTCCGGTGACAGGTTGATCAGCTGCACACAGGGAGCGACCTTCGGCTCCGGAGTCACAATGAGACTGCTAGCTTTCTGGCTGACGCTGGTGACCAGGTCCGCTCGAAGCGCTCCACAGACAGTCTGCTGGTGCGGCGATGGACATTACTCATCAATTCGGCGTCCAGGCGGCACCTCGTCGGGCGTGACTGTGAGCGTCTCGGCGTCCACCGTCAGCACCGTCTGCCCCTGCAGCTGCAGGCTGCTGGTGATGGAGCGCACGGTGGCGTCGTCCATCCACCACGTCGTCTCCTCGGTCTCCAGCATCGACGTGGCGCCCGCCTGGCTCTGCCGCTGCTGGAGCGCCGTGCACTGCTCCAGCAGCTGGTTTGCTGCCGTCGCCTGGTGCTGAAGCCGCTCCTGATTGACAGGGAGTCACTGGCGTTGGCAGCCTGAGGCTGATGGCAGCTCCGGTTTGTGGGTTTGCACCCACAACGATGTGCATCAAAAGACGCACGATATGGAAGGCAGGCTTGCCTTCTCTAGGCGCAGCTCCTCTAGCTGCCTGGTCAGCTCTGCGACCTTCGACTCGGCTGTCATCAGCTTGTCCTGCAGCACTCTCACAGACACCTGAGGACACTGCTGCACCTGCAGGCGCCACGTGAGTGCATTGCACCCGTTCACACCTGCCGAGGCTGCTGTCCCAGCACACCCACCCGTTGTCGCTCGCGGTAGCGGCGCTGCGCCTTACGACTGGTCTCCCTAATCTTCTGGAGCTGCGCAGTCGCTGCAAGCTCGGACGAAGAGTCGGTGCCGATGTTGTTGTTGTGGGGGCTGCTGCCGGCTCCCTGCTGATCACCGCTGTTGCCGGATGCAGCACAGGCTGGGGATGCAGCCTGCGCAGCATCCTGCGACACCAGCGCGTGATACGACCCTCAAACATTCTACCACGACGTTGACAGCCACAACTGCCGGGATCAATGGCACCATCCGCGCTAGAGCAGTCTGCAATCTGCAATTCGCGAGAACGCATGCACATGCTGCGCATTGCACACGCACCTGCGGGTCTACCCCGGCGCCGAGGTGTATAGGCTGCAGCTGAGCGGTCTGCGGATGCAGCGGATCCTGCGGACAGTCAGACTCCAGCAGGAAGGGATCCTGGCCTTGCAGCAGCTGCTCAGAGAGAAAGTCGAGAAACGCTGGATCGCTGCCCAGCTCCTCGGTCGGGCCTGCCATGAGAAACAGGTCAACTAGGTTCTGCTTGCTTCCGACTTATCAACTGCAAGTTTGCCGACCGGTGCCACACGGACACGGCAGCCATGCTGGCCATGCTGGGGCTCAGTACAATTTATGCTACCCACCCTCTTGGTTGTACACTACTACTACTATCTCCGGGTCTGCGGAAGGGTTTCAGCAGAAGATTAGGCCCAGATTGCAAGAAGGATTCAGCTGGCATGTAGGCGTGTCGAGGTCTCGCCCAAAACAGGCGTCGCAGATATCTACTTGCAGATCCATACAACCACGACAGCTCCTTCGCTGCCATCGCACCCTGCCAACGCCGGAAGGTGTGCACTTTGAGGTAGCTGCGTCAGCAGAGCTCGCACCATGCATGTATCGGATCAGCGGGAAGACGTGGCTGCATCTGTTTCCACACGCGGAGATGGTAGCAAATGTAATCTCCCATCTGAGCTCGCCTGCAAGAAAACGGCTTTGGTCGCATAGCAGCAACTCGTTGGTTTGCATGGTGGCATAAAGTCTGGCTCGCTGTGTGCTCTGCAGGGCCTGGACTTCACGACAATGTCTGCTGCACTCCTCAAACCTCAGCAAGCTGGTCTCAGGTGAACAAATCTGCAAAGTCGAAAACATCATTGCGGATCTGACTGACCAAACCTATCGCAAATACCACCCCAAGCATGGAAACTGTTCTGTGCGTGGAGATGACACCGTGTGTAAGGCTGCCTGTGAATCCACAGCAGCCTGCAGCGGCAGGGGTGGCAGCCGTTCCGCACAGCCAGAGTGTCCCCGGCAGCGCCCCGCAGCCGTAGGAACCTGCAGTGCCGGGCCGGCAACGTGCTGTTGGAGCTGGTGGGCAGCGGCGTGGGCGCCGCCGCCGTCACCGCCGTGACCACCTTCACCTCGGAGAACCGGGACGCAGAGATTGAGCGCTTGCAGGTAAGAGACTCACTGCACCCGCCCTTGCTGAGGCACTCAGCGTCGGCAAACTTCCGTCCAGACTCATAGTTGGCTGAGAGTGAACTGATGCTGTGGTCTCTTGCATTGTGCCCGTGTTGGCCGCCGGCCTCTGCAGCAGCCGGCGCAACAATCATCTTGTAATGGTGCTGCCTCTTCATCATGCTGGTTGCATGTGCAGACGCCAGAGGGCCTCGCCCCCATTGGGGCCGCGCTGGTGGCTGACGCGGTGCTGCGCTCCGTGCCCGGCGTGGGAGCCATCGTGGCGCTGCTCACAGGTGACGGGGTTGTACAGCACCCCCACTGCCCATCCTGCACACTGATCAAGTCTGGCAAGTCGCTGCTTCATTGGTCCCACAGAGTCACCCTGCTGAGCGTCTTCTCTTGTGACTGTGGACGACAGAGCCTGCGGGCGCGGCGTCGGGCGTGGCATACCTCATGACCCTGGTGCTGTCCTCCAAGTCGGTGGACCCCAAGACCCTCGCGCCCGAGGGCACCGTCCTGAATGCCAAAAAGGTGTGCAGGAACCCCATAACAACTGCCTCGCACATCGATGCTGCGACCCCCTGCAGGCCCCTACGTGCTATCTTGTGGTCGGGGGCTCCTTGCGCAAGGCGTAGACAGCAGCTGGCGCCAAGGCAACCGTAGTCCACAAGCAGATGTACTGACATGCAGGCTGACGATGTGAGGGCAGCGGTGCGGGTGCCCTTCACCCGCATAGTACCTACCGCGCTGGCTGTGATCGACACCACGAACGACTCCTCGTCAGGCGCCGGGTGCGCTGCCACCTGGCATCCAAGTTGCTTGTCCACCACGGCACACCATGCACTCACAATGTGCTGCATGTAACGGTGGGCACGTCCGTCACTGCTCCATGAGGACGCGTGCACTGCTCTGCGCTGTGCAGGTGGGCGCAAAACAAAGACGGCCTGCCGAAGCTGCCCATCACCAGCGTTCTCGCGGTGCTGGGCGTCGGCACTGTCATTGTAGAGGTGCCCACAATGCCGCTTCTTGCGCTGTCTATGCTGGCGCTTGCCATGCTGCAACACCTGCGTCTTCTGTGACTGTGTGTCTGGGTCCACCATGTTCTGCAACTCTGAAACCCCTCTGGAGGTATGACGCACCTCAGTCATTCCCAGAATCAAGCCTCATGCGTGCTGAGCGCTTTTGGTGTGTGTCCCACAGATCTTGGGACATGCGCCAGTCCTGGGCCTGGTGCTGCCGCGCGTGCTGACTGTGGCGGCCTGGCTGGCCGCCATCGGTGCCGTGCTCGACAAGCGCGAGGCAGAGAAAAAGTCGGCCATGTGATCTGGCCAGTGAGGTGTACAAGGGACCGCCGAGGAATGCCACGCTGAGGGGCTCATCAACCAGCTTTCTGAACCTAGCACTCATGCACAGCACCTTGTTGAGATGCAACAATGTTGGGGTGTTACATGCGCCATGCGTTTGTATACCGTGATAAGCAAGAGGTCTAAGCCATGGCAGTGATGCCTGCACGCCACAGCTGCAGATGTGCTCAAAGCCTCTGCGCTTTGCTTACTTAGCATGCGACGCTGCAGCATGCAATGGACGACGGAATCAGCCGTGTATGCTGAGTACTTTCAACTGCTTCTGAGTTCTGGCTGAGTCGACCTTGCTAAATGTCCGTGGCTCGGCATCACAGACGTTTACTTGGGCTTCTACCCTTTCACGTGAGCAACGAACATCTTCAGAAAGCTTCAACAGATGCTGCTCAACACTCGGCGGAAAGCAGACGGTGCCACGCCTAAGAGCAATGCGCAATCCTACCTATGGCCTGGACACCGTAAAGAAGTCTTCTCGTTTGCAGATCAAGCGCATTCACTGGGGGTCAACACGTTCAACACGATTGTCCCTACGAAAGCCATTCAATTATTGCTGCTATCCTCAGCACAGTCTTGCAGTCCTCACATCCCCCAGATCCCCTGAAACCCACCATAGCTCCCTATGTAAGAGCTCCCCTGTTCACATTCTTCCCAAGTCCACTGTATGTGGGGGAGAAATCAATTCAAAACCAGTCAACCACGCCCTCCTGCAAACTTGGCAGATTTGGGAGCCCTGCATCGTCCAGCCCGTGCCCCATCAGCGGCCAGCCGCCAACGTCTGTCTCCAGCCCTGCATCCCCGAAATGCTGGTCGTCGCCCATAGGAAAGCCGATGCACCCAGCATCATGGGGCAGCAGGTCCAGCGGCGGCTGGGCACCGCCGTCTGCCGCCAGGCAGTCGCCAAAGTGCGTCTCTGTCGTCGCAAGCCGCGAGTCGACGGGCAGGTGCGGTGCAGTGGTGTCGGCCGGCGAGGTGGAGGCGGCAGTTGGTTTTGAGGGCATAGCCGGGACGGCAAAATCGGCAGCAGAGGCTGGCGGCAGCGAAGCGGCGTCACGCATCAGGCTGTCCAGGTATCGCGAGTGCTGCTCCAGGCTGCGCTGCATCTGCCGCTGGGCCTGTGCACATAGGAAGTGAGGTGGTGACACATGAAAGCTTCCAGGGGCCTGAACAGCCAAGGCATCCTCGAAACGAAGGTGCAAGCAATGCGGCAGGTGTCTGCAATGGACGACGAGCAGGCTGCACGATGCTCGAGCGGCGGGCAGCGCACCTCGAGCTGGGTCTGCAGCTGCTTCTGCATGTCCATCTGCGCGTGCATCGCCTCCTCCACCAGCGTCTGCCGCTGGCGGTCCTCCTCGGCAGACGCCTCAGCCTCGTCCGCCGCCGCCGCACCGGCGTCCGGCTCCTGTGCCGGGCCGTCGCCGCGCACCTGGACGCCATGCACAGAGGGACTGCTCGCGATGGTGAACATACAACAGCAGTGACTTGCTGCACTGTTCTCAGGGTCTTGCGGTCTCGGACTGGAGCATACCACCGAGAGCTCAGGGATAGCACACCCTGGAGGAGGGAGGCATGTAGATGTCGTCTTCTTCGAGCGCGAGCGCGCGCTCTGCAGAGCCGGAGACGGGGGCGCGGTTGCTGTGCCGGGAGCGCTTGCGGGAGTGGCTCCTGCACATGGCAACAGGTGTTCAGGGCTTGAGCAACTGTTCTGAGGGCGCGCTGCGAGCGTGAACCCAAAACCAGGGCCGCCCACAGGCCTTGACTCAGCCAGGCAACAGCATGTAGTGCGCAGAACAGGGACAGAAGATGAAGCTAGTCGGCTGGGTCACCGTGAGCGTGATGGCCGGGCGGGCGGCTCCCGTGCGTTGAGCCGGATCTTCTGCAGGTGGCTCTTGACGTGGTAGATCGTCAGCTCCTGGACCCCCATGAGCACCTGCAGCGAGGGGCACGGCATCAGGCGTGCAGCATTGCTTGCGCATCTGCGCTGCAAGAGGAGGGTGGGCAGTCTACACGCCACCGTACCAGGACGAGCATCCAACAAGCAGGGAGGTGAAGCAACCAGCGTGAGGGGTGTCGAAGCCTCACCAGGATGCCCTTAGGCGTGGCCTGCTCCGGGCCGCCCAGCTGCTGCACGGCTTCCACAAACCGCTCGTGCAGTTCCGGCGTCCAGCGCAGCCGCATCTTTGGCGGATCAGCAGACCGCGGCGCTGCGGTGAGGACGTGCTAAGTGGTGAGGACGTGAATGTGGCACAAGCATGGCGGTGCAAGTGTGTCGACTGCACGCACCATGCAGTGCGGAGAGTGAATGGTGGAGGGCAGTCGGGGGGATGAGGCGACTGGAGGAGCAGCACACCTGAGCGTGTGGCGTGCAGGCACACCATGGGCTGCGACCGGGTGCCGCTGTCCCCGGCGGCCCAGGCGCCGTCTGACACGGCGCCGCCCAGTGAGCTGGCGTGCGCAAGGGTGGCTGTGTCGGTGGGGCTGAGGCTACTGGCGTGCGGGCTGGTGCCGTCAGCTGCCACCGGCTGCGGCATGGCCTGCAGCTCCGGGAGGCAGGCGCCCGGCGCCGCCGCGTCGCTGTGGCAGGCAGCAGGGGGCAGGAGCGCGGGACTGCAGGGGAGGGGCTGACCGGCCTGCGGCGCCGGTGGCGGCAATGTGTACAACTGCTTGGCGGCCTGGCACAGCTGCTGGTGGTCGACGGGCAGCCCCTGAGGGTGCTGCTGCGTGCTGCGGTCCATCAGCTGCGTCTGCTCGCGCAGGTGCCCGGTGTAAGCGGCGTGAGAAGCGGCAAGCCGTGGACTGACATTGGGCAGCTGCCAGGGTGTAGTCATGGATGGGGATAGCTTGTGCAGCCCGCCTGCCTCGTCCTGCCAGCTGGGCTGGGGCATGCCGGTGATGTGCGCCGCTGACAACGGCGCATGCATGTTCAGAGCAGCCAGGCCGGGGGCAGTGAACAACTCAGGCGGCGGCGGCGGATCCCGGCAGCACTCGCTGGGCGGCAGCCACTGCAGGGGTCCAGCCCGCCGCATGGCCGCTGCTGAGGAGGTTGCGGGGCGAGCTGCTGCGACGACGCGGCCGCCGAGGCTGCGGCCTGGAGTGGTACTGCCGCAGCTGCGCCAGCTGCCGCCAGGCGCTGTGCGATGTTACGGCTTGTTCCAGCGGTGGCGCGGCCTGCACGCGTGCGCAGGAACGCAGTGAGACTTCGACTCGAGGTGGCAGCGGTAGTGCCGTCACGGGGAGCTGGCGATCCAATGCATGCATGGTGGGCGCCAAGATAGATGCCACGTTTCTGGAGGTCCCACTGGAGGTTCCGACCGCGGTACCACGCTCCTATGCTGTGCAGTTACGCACTGTGAGCCTGTTTGGGGCGTCTCGCCCGTCTTGGCGCGGGCCACTCGCGCAATGGGGCCACAAAGGTGCGAGGTCCACACTAAACCTTACCTCAAACGGTTCCGGAGCAGACGCTGGCCGCAGCCGCCGGGCCCGCCAGCGGCAAGACTGCGGGGCGGGGTTGGGCGTCCTGTCAGCTTGTGAAATGCGTACGAAGGCGCAGACAGACTGCCAGGGAAGCCAATCCGAAGGGCCGGCTGGGCAGAGAGCCACTTTACGCATCAGGCCCCCTGCTCCGCCCCCGTTGAAAGTAGCATCTTCACAATCGGGAATCGGCTGCAGGCACGGCTTCGATGTCGATCCGCTGCGGATGACACGCCGCTTGATTGGAGGCACCCCTGGGTGCGGGAGGCAAGTGGGGCAGCTCGCTTTCCATCCTTTTGGGAGATTGTGCCTGAGGCTGTCAGGCCAGTGCGTCGCAGCCACCGCCGCCGGGCCACACGATTGCCCAGCTGGTGGCAGGCGAGCAGTGCACGCTCGCTCACCATAAGCCAGCACACACTTCTGGCAGGCCATCGCGGCTTTCAATGGCCGACCGATGTGAAGTGGCCCCCGCGGACGCAGCACAGTACCGGCGGAAACCGCACGCCGAGTCCGCCGCAGCCCGCGGTTCTGCTCTTTGATCGGCTGCCGCATCAAGCAGGTGCGAGTCTCGTTGCCCCCGGTGCCTCGTACGCATTCGCAGGCGCTACAGAGAAAGAGGCCGTGTGTACACGGGCCCATGCTGTGCTGCCAAGTAGTCCAGCTGACATGCTACCTCAATCTATCGTTCAGTGATGTCAGGCTCTACCGAGCTGCGTGGCATCACCCGCCGTGCGGCTGCCGCAGAGTGCCGATGGCCGGTGGACCCTGCTGCACATCCGGCTTCACGGGCACACCGTTCGGGCACAGGGTCGGCGGCCCCTAGGCACTGGCCCCTCATGTGAACCTACTGCTCATTGCAGGAAACCATGTCGGAGGGCTTGACAGCCATGTGTCGGAGTTGGACCTGCACGGCACCAGCCTGGGCCAGCGCACCGCGCTGAGTGCAGTTGGCACGGCGCCTGCGCAGCCGCCCTGCCCACCATGTCCGGCGTGGGCGGCGGCTCGCCGGACGGCAGCAGCCCGGACGGCAGCTCCCCCCACGGCAGCTCGCCGGAGTATGTGCACCTGGCGCCATCGGCCGTCGGCGGCCACGCCTGGGGCTACCTCCCGCAGCCGCCGCAGCAGCCGAGCCTGTTCGACATCCCCCTGCAGCCGCCCGGCGCCTCCCCGCCCCCGCCGCTCCAGGTGCAGGCGCACTACGGCTTCGCTGGCGGCGACGCCGAGCAGCACGCTCAGCGGCACCCGCCCCCGCTGCGGCCGCCGTCAGCCCACCCGGACACGCCGGGGGCCCAGCACCGGGCCTGGTCCGACGCCGGCTCGCGCCCCGGCTCCGCGGTGCCACAGCCCCTGTCCCCGCACCAGCCGCACCTGCAGCAGCAGCAGCAGCACCTGCAGCAGCAGCAGCAGCTGCAGTTCGGCGCCTCCCAGCCCCTCAACTCGTCCTTCGGCGCCGGCGGCGGCCTCCTCCCGCTGCCGCTGCACACCGACGACACCCTGGCGGCGCAGCTCAACCAGCAGCAGGAGCTGCACCAGCAGCTGCTGCACCTCCAGCACCAGCAACAGCAGCACCAGCACCAGCACCAGCACCAGCACCAGCAGCACCACGAGCAGCACCAACAGCACCAGCACGAGCAGCACCAGCGGCACCAGCAGCTCCAGCAGGACCAGGCCCTACAGCGAGCGGCGTCGCCCATGGCCCCGCCCACGCCCGGCGGCAGCTCCCCCGAGGAGCTGGCGGCGCAGCAGCAGCGGCTGCAGCTGCAGCAGCACCACACGCAGCAGCTGCGGGAGCTGCACACGCAGCAGCAGCTCATGCTCGAGCAGCAGCGGCACCACCAGCAGCAGGTGCTGTTGAGGCTGCCAAAGAACACCGCATTCTGTGTGAGCCATGAGTTATCTATTCGTGCCCTTACGCTCTCTATGGTATAGATTGCGGATGGCACAGCTTGCGGATGGCATTGAGCGCCACGAAACCAGCAGTGCACCACAGTACCTGACACGAGGGGCTGACTTCCCGTCGCGCTTTCTGCCAACACAGGTGGAGGCGCTGTTCCACACAACGCAGGGCCCCATTGTGCAGCTGCCTCCGTCGGGCCACATGCCGCCAGGCGGCGGCCTGCAGCTGGCGCCCAGCGTCAGCGTCAGCATGCCCCAGCCGAACGGTGGCAGCAGCATGCAGATGACCAGCAGTCTGGTGGCGGATCTGGGCGGGGTGAGCCACCCCTGGCCATGCCCCATGGCTGCCAGATAACATCGCCTGTATCTGATGACAACCTGCACACACATTGCCATACACATTGGTTCACATGCCTGACTCAATGGCCACGATGTGGAAGCCACACATCAGAGATGCTAAGTTCAAGCCATGTGCCTCATTGTGCAGGAGCCGCCATCGGGGACGGGCGAACACCTCTACGCAGACGTGGATGAGGCAATGATGGCTGCAGGGCTCCTGGAGCCAATGCAGGTGCAGTTGGGCTGTGCAATCAGGGCAACAGCAAGCTGCTGCGGCCTAATGGCGTGCTGAGTCCTTCTCAGCCTGTATGGTTGTGTCATGACTTCTCTGAGGGCTGTCATCAACTGCAAACTGCCGATGTGATCAGACACACTTGTGACGCGGTCGTCACTCGCGCTTGAAGGTGGAGAATGGGCCGCAAGATGTCACAGCCACCAGCACGAGCGAGCCAGCAGAGGCTGCCAAGCTCCCGCTCCCGCACCCAGCCCAGCGCATGCAGCTTCGGGAGACGATGTCCACGGAAAGCATCTTCGCACCCGGCGGCCCACTGGCGCAGCCGCAGCCCACAGCCGGCACTCCGCGGGGCGACGCAAGCGCTGTGGCGTTCGGCGAGGCCTTTGATGCGGACGCGGCGGCGGCGGCGGCGGTGCACCGCTGCTACTCGGCGCCCTACCCCGCGCCCGGCGAGGGGTACCCCCCTGGCGCGTTCGGCGGGGCCTCAGCGGACCAGGCGGCGCTGCTGATGGAGGTCCACCAGCAGCTGGCCATGCAGCAGGCCGGCGGCGGCGGCGGCGACGGCGGCCTCGGCAGTGTTGGGCCCCTGAGCAGCATGATGCGAGCGGGCAGTGACGGCCTGACACTGGGCGCCGGCGCGACGTCCAGCTACCCAGCTGCCTCCGAGTTCGCAGATGTGTACGCGATGCCCAGCAACTCAGGTGTAGTGCTTGCCCCAAAAGCACCATGACCTGATGCCCTGTCCTTTTATTCATACTCTCCAGGTGCACAGTCATGGTGCAGCTGGTACAGGAAGCTGAACAATTGTCACATCCGGATAGTTGGCTGCCAGGCTGGCGATTATGTACCCACTTACACAACAGTTGTGTTACCGGAGAATTTTCTTGGTCTGCAGCCCCAGCCGGTCCAGGCCACCCAAGCCATGTGAAGCCACGTTTGCGGTGGACACCAGATTTGCACTGCAGCTTCATCGCTGCGGTAGACCAGCTTGGTGGGCCGCTCCAGGTGTGCTTTGTAGCTAAGTGCTTACTTTTTTACTTCCTTTGACTGTGCAGCTCTCTTTCACGGATTTGTCCAGAGGTGCCCGCACCACCCCGAGCGCTGGCATGGATGGATGACCTGTTTACTAATCAGTTTCTGGGCGTCATCTACCTGTGTTAGTACCAGAGTAGTACCAGTACCCTTCTGTACTGCACATCTGGTGGACTGTCCTTTTCATTGCAGTTGACCTTGTAACTTTGACCTCTGTCCGTTTGCCAGGCCACCCCAAAAGCCATCCTGTCGATCATGGGTGTGGAGGGGCTCACCATCTTCCACATCAAGAGCCACCTGCAGAAGATTCGCCTCGGCATTCGGCGCCCCACAGGGAACAGGTGTGTGTCAGCGCGTGGATCAAACCGCTCATGGGTTGCCTGGACTTCAGGGTCCTGTGCTTGCTGGCATGCACCCATATAGTAGTATGGGCACCGTGTCTGCATGCTGACAGCCCTTTGTCTACTTCCTGCAGCCGCAAGCGGCAGAAGTCGGCGTCCCGCTCGCCCCGACAGCGGAGTGGCGCGGCCACCAAGGCAGAGCCAGGGGCGGAAGCAGCAGCAGAGCCAGGGGTGGAGCCGATGATCGAGGAGGAGGAGGATGGGGCACAGGAGCAGCAGGAGCCCGATGGGGAGCTGGAAGAGGCCCCGGAGCAGGGCTCAGGGCCGCCCTTCGCCACAGTGCCTCGGCGCTCTAGGTGAGCTGCTGTCCATGCCGCAAAGCCGCTGCAGAAGCTGCAACCTTGCCGCTCGTGCGCAGTGTATGACTGCAGGCTGCAAGGCGCTTGTGCAGTCACAGGCTGACGCACGCTCTGGCTGAACAAGCCGCCGTATGGACTTCTGCTGTCATGCACAGCAGGAGCAGTGGCTTGCAGGCTTGGGCTCAAGTGCTCACCCACTGCAGCACTGCATCCCCTGGTACTGCAGGTCATCTGCCAGGCAGCTGTCAGGCGGGGGCCTCTCAGACCAGCCGCCGGCAACCGATGGAGCGGCAGGGGGTGGCGGCGAGGGATCCAACTCTGCGTCTGCTCAGGGGCCCCTCACACAGGTAGGGTCATGCCACCAAGGGCAAGCGGCAACCAGGTCGTCGATTAGGTGTGTCACGGCTGGATTCGCTCGAATGTTGTGCAAGCCTCTTGGGTGCACCTGAGGCTGGCTGATGTCACCGCTTCCTCTGTTCCAGGCCGGCTCCGCCGCAGATGCAGCAGCAATTGCAGGCGCAGCTACTGGGTGGGATGGTGACCCACTGGTGGATGACGAGGAACGCGCACGCCGAGTGGAGGCTGCCCTGCACACCCAGATGGAGATGCAGCGGCGTTTGCACCAGCAGCTGGAGGTGCGATGATCTGCATCGTGCACACGACGCTCATCAAGATGCCTGCGGCCACCTCCATCGTGGCCGCACACAGGCTGTCAGACCCTGCATCATCGACGGCTAAGCTCGAGTTTGGCAGCGAGTGTGGGACTGCTGTCCCACTGCCAAGGTTGGACCGTCGGATCGGGACACGAGTGGCGCGATCGGCACTGACGCACTGGTTGGTTGGTGTGCAGGCGCAGCGGGTGCTCCAGAATCGCATGGAGCAGCACGGGCGCTATCTGTCGGCGCTCATGGAGGGCTCCCGCCGGCGTCCAGCCTCCGGTGGCAAGCAGGGCGTGGGTGGGGGAACACCCGGCAACGGCGCCGCACCAGGCAGCAGGTACTGTGATGCCAGATGCCGTACTGACTGCAAGACAAACTCTGCCCCGATGCCGTCTTTGCCTTCATGAAACCTGGGTGCATATTAACACCTTTGATGCTCACGTGTTTGCAAGATGGGGCATGAATGTCCTGTGTTCCTCACTTTTATAGTCGTCCCTTTTGTCCGAAGCTGAGACCTTGTTCGTATGTGGAATGCAGTGCGCTCGCTATCAACAGTAAATCCAGCCCAACATCTGCAGCTCCGCAGCCAGCCGGGACCAGCCCCCAGCCGCAGGCTTTCAGCGCCACCGCGCTCACCCCGGAGGCCCTGGGCCAGCTGCAGGAGGAGCGGCCGGGGCCACTGGCACCCTTGGCGGGCGGCATGCCTCTGCCCCCTGTCAGCGCCGGCCCACAGTCCGACCCCAGCTCCTACCAGCAGACGCACTTCGGCTCCGTCGGCGGCGGCATCCCGGCGTCCAGCGGCGGGCTGTCAGCGCTGGCGTCCGGGCTTGCGGTGTCGCCCGGCGAGCAGCAGCCGGGCTTTGGTGTCCCCGGGGCGGGGGCGTCTGCAGAGGGCGGCTCGGCGGCTGCTGCGGCCGGCAGCGGGCTGGCGAGCGCCAGCGTCACTTTCAACAGGGCGTCTGCTGACGGCGGCGGCGGCATGCAGCACCAGGTTGCGGGCGGTGAGTTGCACGGGCCCCTTCCCAGTGTCGACCTGGACCACCGGGGGTCGGCTGCGCTGCCGCCGCGGCCAGGGGCCAATGCAGCGCCTCTGGGGCTGTACCCCACCCTGGAGCATGGTGCCACCGCAGCTGGTCGCACTGCAGCACATGCTGGGACGGCAATCGCGGCTCCGCCCGCCCAAACCAGCCCTGCAGCGGGAGGCTGAGCGTGAAGCACGGACCCAAAGCGTGAGGCGTACTATCGTGAAGCACATCGGATGCACACCAGGTGAAGATGGGTTGTGTGCTTGAAGGTTGGAAACAGGCCGATGAGACACTGCCGCCTGGAGCCACTCGAACGTCGGGATTGATGCAGTCGGAACGCTTTCTTTCGTCCACTGACAGCACAAAGGCCGGCCGTGGGGTAGGGTTCCAGAGGCGCAGTGATTTTGGCAGGGATAGGCCAGGACACCACTCAGCACTGCCACATGCAGTACCAAGGCACTCGGGCGGTCAGCAGAGCTCCTTGCTTGTCACTGCAGCGTTTTGCATGGGCAATTTGAATGTTTTCGTGGGGACTGCTAGCTAGCCGTTACAAGGCTTCAGGGTGGACGTAGGCACCATCACCGTACCCAATGCATTGACTCACTAGCTGAATCGCAGCGGGCTTGTTCAGACCGGCAGCAGCCACTAGAACCAGAGTGACGCTTGTACGCTTCATTTAGAACGTTTGTATTCTCTACTGTGTGTTGTCAGGCATCTATGTGACTTAAGTCTCTGCATTGTAAGAGATCTCCCATGATCAAGCATGGTGTTGATGCACCTATTTGGACGAGGAGCGATCTGTGGTGTCTTGCAGCATGCCCAAGGGGGGGTTGCGCTCACACCTCGACGCAGCTTCGTGCTAGCCCCGTCTGAAGGAGGCTGTCAGCGAACCCAGTGCCGGATCCCGCAGCTCACACAGCGTGCTCATTTACCTGAACAGGCCGTCCACAAGCACCCCTTTCCAGCGTCGCTCCATTCCCTCGGGAAACGCTTCCACGCCGGTCCGTTTGCGCACTTGAACTCCACACATCAGCCACTATGTCGGGTGGTGTCAACGTGACCAACCCCAACGAGTTCGGCAGCAAGGAGGAGATGAAGGGCGACTGGCCGCCGGCGCCGCCGGGCACCACCAAGGGCAACGGCTCCGATCCCCCCGCCTGGCAGAAGACAGCAGTCATTGCAGCGACAGCGGCAGCCGTGGGCCTCCTGGGCATCATCATTGCCAAGAAGCGGTCGGGAGAGAGCGACGAGGAAATCAAGGCCGACCTGAAGCGATCGGGGCGTGAGGCCAAGTCAGCGGCAGGTAAGGCAGCGAGGAAGGGCAGCGAGGTGGCGCAGGAGAAGGGCGCCGACCTGTGGGGCTTCACCAAGGCCAAGGCGCAGGATGCGAAGGAGGACTTCCCCGGCACCACGAAGAAGCTGGTGGATGACATCAAAACTGCCGGCTGGGAGGGCGGCAAGGATCTGAAGCGGGGCGCGGCCGCAGTGGCTGGCAAGGCGCAGGCAGTGTTTGAGGACGAGCTGGAGCCCAACTACGGCTTCCTGGGCTGGCGCCATCTGCCGGGCTTTAACCCGAAGTACGGCAAGAAGAACCCTAAGCCCTGAACCATGGACGGGGGAGGGCAGCGTCGTCCTGATCTGGCACCATAGCAGATGTGGAAGCGGCTTTGGCAGATCGACGGCAGCTTGCCATGGCAATTGATGATACAGCGCGAGGCAGAAGGGAAGCAACAGTGGCGCATGCAGCTTGCCTGCATACCTTTAGGTCGGCAAAACGATGGGGTGTCAGCACTTTCAGAGGGCAACATGGTCGAGGTTGATGGCAGACGTTGCCTGGTTTGAGTCGAGTGAACTGTTCATGGTCGTGTCAAAGAGCAGCATGCTGATTACCATGGTGGCTGGAAACGGGCATGCACCTGGCTACCCTACACATGATGGGAGGTCGTTTGGTCACAAACCATCATCCTGCGCTGTCCTCGCCCCATGCGCCAACACGCACATCTGATAGCAGTGTTGTGACTGTTCTCACTCTCAATGACAGCAACATGTTAGCCAAACACCAACAAGGACACCCCTGCACTGCCAGCGCCTAGACAGAGGTTACAAAGGTGCATCCACTACCACCCAGCATTGTCCACAGCAACTGTGAGGTGTCATGGTAGCTGAGGTGGCCTCTGAGGATGGTGCCCGAGTTGCCAGTCCGGTGGCCAAGGCTGTGATTAGCCTTTCAAAGCCTCCAGAACAACCACCATGCCAACAGGATGATCAGCGCCAACACTCTCAGCACTATACCGTACCTCCCAGCATCTAATCACCATCCCAAACAATTGAATTTATTTTGGCCACCGCGCACAATTGCGCAGCGGACTTGGAATTTTTCGAAGGCAATGCGCAGCTGTTTCCTGCAGCACTTTGCGCAGTGTTGCTTGCTGTGTCGCTGTATGACGTCGTCCAGGAACGTGTGCATCATGGGTTTGCATGCGCTTGGCGCCGAAAATTTGCAAAATCCACCGGGAATGTAGCCTGGGAGCTGATTTTTGGGCAAAATCAATTTTCTACCCCTACCGCGCACCCAATCTCGAATTTCTCGATTTCTTCGCGCAGTGGCCTAAAGTAGAATTTTGGGGTTCGCGCAGCCCCGCCTGCATTATTAATAGTGATTAGATGCTGGGAGGTACGGGTACGTGCTTCTTCGGGCGACAGCTCAGTGCTGGCACCAGTGGAGACATATGGTGCACGACGGGTGGAGCTGACATGCCGGTGCATCGTCCAGTGAGAGCTGCTGCTCGGCGATGAGGTGTTGGTGTATGCACCGCCTGCGAAGGTGAAACATTCGGTCTCAATTTGGATCCGCTGATAGGCGTTTCACAATACAGGTTCTGCTCAGCATTAGGATATCGATGCAGCAACCTACTTGCATGTGAGTAGCACGTTCATGTTTCAGCTTGGTGCGCAGGTGACAACAGGCACATGTCCACCTCGGGCGGACGTGGTGCTGGGTGTCGACGTACTGCCCCGAGTCCGGCTCGAGGTGCTTGGGCTGGACCTGCTTGATGTGCTGCCACAACTGTAGCTGCCCCCAGATGAGGAGCCACCACGACTGCTACCCGATGTGGCGCCGCTGTAGCCGCTGCGAGAGGAGGACCCGCTGGAACTGCCGCTGCTGCGGGCGGCTGAGAAGGAACTTCCGCCCATGCGGCCACTACTGCGTGCCGCCCAGGCGGCGCCACTCGTCAGTGGGCCTAGCGCCTGCAGCAGATACGTCGAGATGTAATATCATGCGAATGGCCGTTCCATTGATCACATTGCAGTCAGCACTCAGGTGGCCGATCAAGGAGTAGCACGCAACTCGACTACTGAGACAGATGTGTGCTTCGTGTATTTTATCACCATGGCAGCCGCGATTGCAACGACCGCCGCGCCTCGTGCAAGCCACAGGCAGAGGCGTGGCCATCTCGCTTTGATGCTTGGCAAGTTGTCTGTCCTGATGCTTTCGATCGGCTGATCCGCTGTACAATTGAAGTCTGTCATGCATTCGTACTTTAGGTCGGTGGCCCTGAGGGCCAGCTGTCGTTGGTGGTATGCAGCCATGCGAATGATCGGAGGCCATGAAAGCTGCAAGTTGGCTGCAGATGATCTCTTGGCATCGACGTACATTCGTCTTGCAGACGATCTGTCACCAAAGGTTTTCACTGACTGACATTGCACATGTGATCTGTGCATGATCAAGAGCACGTCGATCCGCGGAAGGCTGATCACGTGCATTCTCGCACCAAGAAAGGTTGAAGCACACCTGAAAGAGTAGTCTGCGAGGTCCCACAAACAAACGGCCTGATGATCATGCACTGGTGTCCGCAGGACGGCATGCGGTGTCCAGTCTCGGAGCAATCGAGATGTTGTGCACCTTGGACACGGCGTCTGTCCTTTTGCTGCGAAGTGAATTGTGTCGTCGCGAACGCGTGATCTAAGGTCACAAGCATCGTACAGATCGGGTTAGATCGTTTGAGGCAGCATGGCAGTTGTGACAGCATGTCGAGCCTTGATCATGCCTGCAGTAGTGGGGCACAGACCGCAGCATGTTTGCATGGGCGGTCCGACCAACAAGCTTGTGTGCAACGCTTCCGGAGGAAACCGCCATCGTGTGCATCACACGCCTGTCTCCACCGCCATAGCGCAAATCAGGCAGGCTATTGCAGCAAAGCCGCACCAGATCACCAGGCTTGCTAGGGTCGACAGTGGCATGCGTGTTTTAGACGTTCGCAGCAAGGTTGCAAACACAGATGATGACGTTATTGTTGGCTCGAACGTCTACTCGACGATCTGGCAGCGCATGGCGGACGGCGCTGCAGCAGTGACAGTGATCATGACACTGGTGAGAATGCATGGTATACAGGGTGTCATCGGCTCAGACCACACTCCAGACGTCTTCATTGCTCAGCACATTGCCATGCTGTGTTGCAGCACTGGACACAAGACCAGTGACCACAAGCCTGTTTCCTTTGTCGTAAGTCAGTCCCATGCTGCCATGCCAAGCACACGTTCTGGTGCAGATGCTGGCGCCCCTGAGCGGCAACGCTTGGGCGGCCCGCAGCGGCGGCCGCATGGGTGGATCCAGCTTTTCCTCCTCGAGAGGCAGCAGCAGCCGCTCCTACGGTGGGGGCTCATCCTTCCGCAGCAGCTCAAGCCGCAGCAGAGGATCCAGCCGCAGCAGCGGATCCAGCAGCAGCAGCTACAGTGGTGGCTCAGGCCGCAGCAGCTCGGGCGGCGGGTCGTCAAGTCGGGCCAGAGGCAGCACCTCCCGTGCCTCAAGGGATGGGAGCTCGGCTCCCAGCAAGAGCCGGCCAAGCAGCGGCAGCTCCAGCAGCAAGCCGCGCCGCCGCAGCTCCAGCGGCCGATCAGGTTCAATGACACACCTTCCAAACTGCAACCTGCTCGTGCTCTTGCAGCAGTATTCGCTTCCCCGTGCAATCCACATGAGTGTTACCGTGTATGAGCGCTTGACCAGCACAGCCTGAGTTAGTGCGTGCGTGCAGTAGCCATCACCCTGACGCCCTGCCCATCATGTGCAGGCAGCTCATCGTCCAGCAGCTCCTCGTCATCGTCATCGTCCATCACTATAGCCCCTCAAACGAACTACTCGATCAACAGTGGCGGAGCTCCATCCCTGTATGTGCCAGACTACTCATCCAGGTGCTAGCTCGTGTGTGATGGGATAAGTTTGTAGTACACGCTGGATGCAATGCTCTCGGGCACACGATGACATCTCGACATGCATGCTTGAGAGCATCAGACGCTGCATTGAGTTACAGTGCTTTGAGCATTCTGCTGAAATTGCTGCAGTGCACCATGGCTTGATGACGCCGATGACGTGGATGTCACCTTGACGGATGCGGAGGCTACGGCTGTAGGCTATGTGCTGTTTGCATACATGTTGGTGTGTGGCTCGTGGCTTGCTTGGACGATAGTCTGGGCAATTTGGGCGAGGTTCTTTGGCTAGATGGTATGCACGATCCAACATTGCAGCAAGGGCATGATGTACAGAATTTCGATTTCCAGGTGGATGTGCGATGCTGATCGTACACAGTAGACAGGGCTAAACACCAGCAACTGCAGAGAGCCCGACAATTGCCTACTGTATTTCAATGAGCATGAGCAACCATTTTGCAAGTGTAACCCTTAAAATACTTCTACATCAGCATTGGTGCATTTTGATCCGCAAGTCCTTATCGACTGCATTGGAAGCCGCCACAATGCATATGCACTGACCGCACACACCAGCGGTGTTGCTAAGCCCTGATAAACAAAAGCGGTATGTGTTCATGCCCGCCATCCTCTCCAAGAAGCCTCACAGAGTGTTCAACTTCGGGTAGTCGGTCATGAGCTCGTCCCTGGTGAAGGTGTCACCATCCTCCTGGGGCGTCCACAGCACCTCAACAGCCAGCACCTGGTCTGAGCGCAGGGAGCCAAGGCGGTTGAGCGCTGTGCGCAGCGACTGCTGGCTGTTGATGGTGGGGACGTCCAGCTTCCCGTCGGTGGCGACGAGCACGGTCACCACAATGAGCTCATCTCCCGTCGGCCCCCGGCTGCTGCGTGCATACCGACCCTGGTCTGAGGTGTTGCGGGTGCGGCCAGAAACATTGACAAAGGTCTCCTCCTCGAACTTGCCACGCTCCCGCATGGACGCCTCATTGAAGCGGTCCTCAGCAGCGTCCAGCCCGCGCACGCCCTTCGTGCTGGCTACACCGTACTGGCAGTACTCTGGGTGCCGCAGCAGTGCGAGCACGGTCTCTTGCAGGACAAAGTTGAGGCCGTCGCTGGTGTTCGTGTCGGCGCGCTTGGCGATGCGCTCCAAATCGCGCTTCAGGCTGACCGCCGTGCCCGTCAGCCCAATCTGCACCTTGGCGACTGTGCACCGTCCGTAGCCTGACTCGTCGCCGCCGCCGGCGAGCCGCGGCAGGATCTGCAGTGCTGCGTAGCCCAGCACGCCCAGCGCAAGCAGCGTGAACAGACCGCCGCCGCCGCCGCCACTTGACACCACGGGGGCGCCGTAGCCGCCGCCGTAGTAGCCCGGGTAGCCCCAGCCGCCAAAGGGGCTGAAGCCGCCGAAGCCGAAGTGTGTGCGGGGCATGAGGGTGATGGAGGGTGAGGGCGCCATGCGCATCCCGCCGCCGCCAAGCATGCCACCTCCGCCGTAGCCGCGGCTCATGCCGCCAGCGAGGCCTCTGCTGAAGCCGCCGCTGCTGCCTCGGGCTGCGCTGAAGCCTGCACCGCCGATCCTGCCGCCGCTGCGGGCCGCCCAAGCACTGCCTGACAATGGCGCAAGCGCCAGCGCCATGGCCATGGCGAAGACTGCAGCGCCCTTTGCGAGCCGCTGTCCCAGCTGCCACCACGCAGGGCGCTGCTGTTGCCGCTCCTGCTGGGGTGCAGAAAGCACCTCGACGTCGACGTAGCCCTCTGGCGTAACGTCGACAATGCTGGAGTCGTCACGGTCGAAGCTCATGTCAGCCTGCTGCGCATCCTGCCGCTGCATGCTGGCTCGGGCGACGAGGTGCTGTCGTGCTTGCCGGAGTGCCATGGGCTGTGGGTGGTGCAGGAGTGTGCAAGGCCGCAGCCGCAGCGCTGCTGTCTGTTTCCGCAGAGTCGCTGGCGCTGCCTGCTGCACCTGCGCATGCGACAGGGTGAGAGCTGCCATGATATACTGCAGCACTGCCTGCAAGTGCTGTCGCGGGCGATACAAGTGGTGCAGCAAGTAGGAAAGTGGTGATGTGCGCGAAGTGTGACTGTTATGTGCAACCTGTCTGCTGTGCTGTCGCCCCTGGCATTGCTGTCAAGAATGATCTCGACTTCACGTCATCTCGCCGCGTCAGCGCCACGTCGGCAGCTGCTGCTGCAGGGTGCACCGGCCACCGGCACAGGGGGGGGATCCGGCTGCTGTATAGCGTTTGTTGATCTGCAAGTGGTGCACATATCATACATCTTCGGCTTCGCGGTTCAGCCTCACGATTGCCGTCGAACCTGCACCGATATACAGGAACTGCTGCAGGTCGTCGTGGAGACTGCCTAATAGGATTCACCAACAGGTCGCAGTGCAGCTACTGACTGCACATTTTTGGTTCCTCTGTCAGACATTCTGCTCAGCATCCAGTGCTCGCGCTTGCCTGAGCACTCGAGTGGAGCATGTAGCGCTGCTGCATGCTGCAGCACCAGCAACATCAGCAATGACGGCAGCGCCGTCAACGCTATCTGCACAACACTGCCCTTCATCGCGATTCAGACGAGCGCAGATCAGCCTTTATGCGCTGGTCAGACATCTGTGTGCATTTCAAACCAAAAGTATGCAAGCATGACATTGCAGTGCTAGCTTGTGGGGTGCCACACCTTCTTCTTCGCTGACCCTCAGGTTGTTGGGGCCGCCCTTGTGAGTTTCATCGTGCGTGGCAGCAGCCTCTCGGCGGCGTTCGATGCCCAGGGCCCACGCAGCGCACAGCTGCCCGGCCTGCGACAGGGCTGGCTATTTGGGCGCAGCGTGGTGAGCTCCCAAACAGTGCCCCTGCCGAGGAAATGCATCTTTCCGGTTGGCAGGCGTCTGAAGTGGACCGACACACCTGTCATAGTGCGCAGGACCTATCAGACATTCAATGGCGTCAGTTCAGGGACGGCCTGCCAATGGCAACAGCTGCAATGGCAGCCTTTGCTGCAGCCAGCCGTGCGGTGAGACAAGTGCACCGATGTACATCTAATTCTCCAATGTCCTGATGACATCTCTGTTGCTCATGTGAAGCCAGGGTGGTGCAGGCACAGCGCTGGACATTAAGCAGTGTCCACACAATAGTGGTTCTTGTCTATTCGCTCTGCTACCTTGGTGAGGTCAGTGCTGGCAAACAATGCTGTGCGATGTACATGTGTCATGGTGCATCGTGGCAAGCAGCGACCTGACATCGTGTGCCCAGTGCGCAGCCGTCTTGCACGGCGCAGCGGCAGCGTTCCCCTTGGCACTCAGCGCTGCCGCACTCGCTGTAGCACGGCTCACCGCCGGCACAGCTGCAGGGTGCGGGGCCCTGCGGCTGCATGTGACACATGACACAAGCGCCGCTGCTGATGGCAATGCAGCTGAGAGTGGCTTGCTGATGACCAGGCCGCCCTGCATCTGGGCATTCAGTTTTGGCAGCCTACTCCTGGCCCGTGTAACAGACGGCGGCAAGTTTGCACATCTGGCACCAGCATTGGCAGCACTGGACAGCAGCAGGTACGGTCCGGTCACACGCCTTCGTTGCGACATGCGTACGTGCCTGCCATTATGCTGGTATGTGGGTTCGGCTGTGGGATGACCTGCCAGCATGCCAGACGAGCTGCGCAGGGGCATGATGCGGTGGCACATCATGTACAACCTGGTGGTGCTGCGCCTCGTCAGCTTCGGCATGGACCTGCATTGGGCGAGGCAGGCTGCGGCGGGCGGACAGCATCTGCAGGCGCTGGCCCCCCGGCAGCCGACAGCAGACCAGCCCAGCCTCAAGGTGCTGGGCTAGGTGCACGGGCTGGCGCAGCCCTTGATTGCCAGCTGCTGCGCGGACTCATGCCTCACACTGTGTAGTTGACAATGGGACTGACGGCATGGTATCGACTGTCGATGTGCAGGCTCAGGCAGCCGCGGCGCTGCCCCTCAGCGAGTACAGTTCCGCACGCTTCTTCGAGTATGTGCTCTACCCACCCCTGTACCTAGCAGGACCCATACTTACCTTCAACGCCTTCGCAAGCCAGCGGCAGTCTAGGAGCAGCATCGGCAGCAGGCAGGTCCGAATGCCTGATCGACTGCACATTTGAACCATTGTCCACTGCTTGTCTTGGCTGAGCTCTCGTCAGCACCTTTCGTCAGCAGCTTTCGGTGTGTCTGCGATGGAAATTTCCGAACGAAACATGACCGTTTGTTTATGCCGTTCCACTGCTGCAGGTCGCAGTGTATGGCTTGAGGTGGCTCAGCACGCTGCTGTGCCTGGAGGTGCTCACGCACACGCTGTACTTCAATGCGGTCCAGCGCTTTGGGCTGCCAGTCTGGCGCAAGGCGGCCGCTGATGCAGCAGCGACAGGCGTGCCGTCCAGCCACCCGGCACTCACGCCACTCCTGGCTGCACTAACAGGCTGGTGAGGCAGTGCTGTGTTCTGAGGCTCTCTTTGCAACAGGACAAGAAGCACAGCACGTATCATTGTGATGGCTGCTTAGGTATGTGAGCTTCTTTCTGCTGTGTGCAGGTGGGTGCTCAGCTTCATATGGCTGAAGTTCACTGTGGTGTGGCGCTTTTTCCGATTGGCATCGCTTGCCGCGGGCATGGATGCGCCGGAGAACATCCGCCGCTGCTTTGCAAACAATTATGACATCGAGGTGTGGCGGCTAGCTTGCTAAGGGCTGGAGTTGCAGCGAGCACTCGATGGTTATCTTGCTCGTTGCAGTCCGTCTGGCTGGCTGGCTGGCTGGCTGGCTGGGGGGTTGCAGTTGGACGTCACTTGCTTGTTAATGATGCCACTACCTGTGCCAGAGCCTGGTAAAGACATCGACATTTGGAATGCCAGGGCTTCTGGCGAAACTGGCACGCGTCCTTCAACCTGTGGCTGGTGCGCTACATGTACGTGCCGCTCGGCGGCGGCGCCTGGCGCGCCGCCAACGTGTGGCCGATCTTCACCTTCGTCGCGCTGTGGCACGACCTGGAGTGGCGCCTGCTGGCCTGGGCGTGGCTCTCGTCCCTGCTGCTTGCGCCGGAGGTGGTGGGTACTTTTGCCAAGAAAACCTTATGCATGGGGTGGTGCTCGACATCGCGCTGTTTTTTCGGTGGTAGGAGCGCATCGTCGTCACCTCGCATCATACGAGGTGACACGGTCTGTCGTCAATTGCTACAGGGCGCGAAGTGGCTGGCAAGGCGGCCGGAGCTACAAGCGCTCCGAGACAGCGGCGCGTGGCGGCATCTGTGCGCAGCAGCGGCTGCAGCCAACATTGCCGGCCTGATGGCAGCCAACCTTGCGGGCTTTGTCGTTGGGCCGGCCGGGCTGGTGCCATTGCTACGGGAGCTGCTGGCTCAGCCGGTGTTTGTGTGCGCAGCGCTGTTGGTGTTTTACGCTGCGGCGCACCTCATGTTTGCGCTGCGGGAACATGAAGCAGCCACAGACCGTCGGACGTGTCCTGTAGATGGGCTACAGAAGACTGTATAACTGAAGCGCTGCGGTTAGGTGAAGTGAAGTGAATTGACCCCCAAAGGGGTGGACGGCGGGGAGTACCAAACGGTATATATTCAGTTACTGCAAACAGACACTGGTTACCTGTGCAAGGGGTACCTTTATACCCCTTGTACCTGTGAAAGAGCACCCCACCCTGTAGCAGCACACTCAGCCTGTTTCGCACCACTGCAGCAGGTGATATATCGGAATGCACACTTACAAAAACAGTGGAACGCTGCTTGATCTGTACCTTGTTTGGTTAAGCGGCAAGCGACTGAGGCATCATACTGGTCGCACCACCTTGACAGGCACCAACACCGCGTACCCGAGTTAAAGGCCACTAGCAGCCGATCGTGCGTTAGCATTGCACGGCTGTGAGCACATACATTTCAGACTGAAGGCAGCAGCAGGCAGCTTTTCAAGCTGGCGTCGAAGCAGTGGTCAGCTGGTGTGTGACCGCATGAGCGGCAGCATGCATGCGTGCAGGCACACACCAGCCCTGCGATGCATGCATTTATGACGTACTACATATTACAAGATAGAGCCAGTAAGTAGCGCACTCTGCATGCAGCTGCGGCAAAAAGTGCCGCGGCAGCACCGGTGCTACGCCTGCCGGCGGCAGCGCGCCCAGGATTCGAGGAGGGTGCAGCCATCATATTCCGCAGATGGACGGCACTACAGCTGGCAGTAGAGCAGGTGACATACACACAACGCATGTTCGAGTCTAACCATTACCAGGACATTGGTGCATGGAGAGATCATGATGTATGGCGACCATGTTACAGCATTGAAGTGGCAGCATGCAAGCGTGCTGCTCTGTCCCTGCAGGGCTGGGGTGGGCCAGACAGCGCTGCCAAGGCGGACGCCTTGATTCGCGATGTGCTCGGCTGGTTCTACAACAACACAGGTGGCCGATCATGCCTTAGAGCTGTGCGCTAGGAAAACATTGAGGCATGGATGACCTCGGCTGTGCATGCTCAACAGGTCGTCATTGCCTTGCACGCTGCTGACGTTCTTCCCTGCTGCACAGAGCACTATGCTGATGACCTGGAGGTAGACCTGGATGAAATCATGAGCGGTGATTTCAACGTGGAGTTGGAGGATGACTCGCCCAGAATGGTAAATCAAGGATGACAACAGCTCTGTTCTTGTACTGGATGTGCTGCAATGCCAGATGAACATGACCGAGGCAAATGCCGCCCTGCTGTTTGAACCTGCTCATGATCATGCTATCTGCGATTCTGCATGGCAGTTGGGCTCGGGCTGCCATGTATGGGATTCGCCACAGTAACGTACCACGTCGGAAGCGAGGTGAATCCTGGTGGAAACACGTGCGCAGGTGTCTCAGGCGCTGCTAAAGCTGTGGCAGGGCTGCTGCGCCGGGGACCTGTCAGAGCTGCAGCGCCTGCGCATGGCGGTGCACCCCAACCAGAGCGCAGCAATGGCGTCCGTTTCGCAGGTGCCTGCCTGCTGACCCCACGGCATCAGACATTCAGGCTGCATGTCACGCATGCGTGTGGTGTCAGCCATAGTTCTCTGGGACCCCTGCCTGCACCATGTTCAAAGATGGTCGTGAATCTGGCGCGGAAGTCCTCTCATGCCCTCAATTTTACCTGATGCAGGCAGAGGTTGCCGGCGGCACTGCATCGGACTCATGCTCTGACGATGAGGACGCCAGCGGCAGCGATGACATGGACGAAGACGCCCCGGCGGCAGCGCCCTCACAACCTCGGCGCCCACCGCCGCAGGTGCATCTGGTTAGAAGGCTCTGCAGCCATGGTAGTAGATGAGAACTGCTATAGTCTGCACCGTGGCTCCCGTGGGACCGTGTGCGGTTTGTTGGCGCAGGTGGACGATGATGGTTTCCAGATGGTGCAGCGGCGATCACGGCGATGATGGTTTGCATGACACGTTGCTGGACGCCTGTTGTATGACGCTTCTTCCGAACAAGGGTTACCTCTTTGAGGTCGAAGGAGAAGCTGCTGTGTGCTGAGCTGTTGTTGGCAGCTGCGGCCTGTTTGTTTCAACCGCTTTACTGCCGATGGGTGGCAATAAGTAAGCAGCTGCAGCCTGAGTGCTGGACTTTCGAGCAGTCTTATTGTTCCACGTAGCTCGCGAAGCCACTTCTTGCCCCTGTCATCTCCCGAGGAAACATCGGCGTCGACTGTGTTGCACAGAACGCAAATGCCACTGTCATCACTGTTTCTGTACGCTGAAAACTAGATCATTACATGCACCTCAATCGTCCTTGTCGTTGCTTTTCAACAAACACGATCGCAGACATGGCGACCATGATGATGTCGAGCAACGTGCAGATGCTGCGTTCGAGCACAGCCCGCACCAGCACACAGAGCCGCGCACTGTCAGGCAGCCCGCTCGTGGCACGCCCAGCAAAGCTCAGCCCAGCAGCCCGCTCCGCACCGATCGCGCCGCGCGCTGGGGTGTGCATTTTACCTTGTCATGAGCTTGCTGTTTTCTGCAATCGACGATCATCGTCGACAGGCCCGGCTAGTCTCTTTGGGTTTGAGACTGCCGGGATCATCTTCCACAGCTATATTCCGCGCTGGTTTGGCGCTTCCAGCAGTTGCACATATAATGATGGTGGAGAGAAGCTGCCTAATTTTTCGAAGGGCACTCGACTTATCCATCGCTGTGTATCCGCACAACTCAGACCCATGGATCATCTTGCTCATGTTCAAGAAACGCTTACGAGTCACATCGGGGTCCGTCGTCGTGGTCGAATCGATGGTCACCTGCCGAAGTCGCACACCGATGCCACTGATTGCTGTGTTGCTGTGTGCAGCCCTTGGACAGGTTCAGCAACCAGCTGAAGAAGAAGGCCGACTACGACCCTAAGGTTGGCGCATCAATGGCCGTAATGTGCAGACAACATGCTTCATTGCCATGTGCAAAAGCACGGTGTCAACGCCAGCCAGCCCTTGGCGCCTGTTGACGCCTGTGACCTTCCGATTTTGAATGCCACTCAATGTGGCGGTTGAGCTGGAATAGGTTCAAATCTAATGTATTCATGCTGCGGGCTTGCAGGCCAAGAAGGTGGATTCCCCCGGATCTGCCTTCACACGCCGCCGTGAGATCATCACAGGTTTGACCCGTATGTCCTCAGTAGTATATGAAAGTGCTGCTGAACACCCACAAACCATCATGCAGCTTTGTTGTGTATTGGCCTCTGGCAAAGTAAGTGCTGTCGTCATCACCATGACACTGAGTGTGCTATTGGGGGCGCAGGCCGGCTTGCTATGACTGGCTTCTTTGCTGAGGTCATCGGCGAGCTGTTTACTGGCAAGGTACGGTCTTGATCGAGCGCCTGAGAGAAGATACTCTGCGCAGCGCGGTGGCTGTGATCGTCCTTGTCACGCAGACTGACTCGCAGAGTTTCGATGGTGGTGCTGCTTGTGCAGGGTGCTGTCAGCCAGCTGTCACTGGAGACGCTGCTGCCGCGGCCTCTGATTGGCGCTGCCATTGCTGGACTGGTACGTGACACAAATTAACCGACAAACAACAAGTACTTCTGTCAATCAAGCATAGTGAGTTGGTGTGTCACCTGGTCATGTGTGTACCAGTGTAAGGCTCACACGGTGGCTGGTAAACCAAACAGGTGGCCTTCAACTTCGTGACGGCACTGAACCCCGCCTCACCCACCTTCGACGAGGACAACCAGCGGGACGTGCGGAAGCGCCCAGCCGGCGGCGTGCAGAAGCCCAGCAAGGTGACCACCGGTGGTCTGGCAGCCTGTGCATGTCATGGAGACGTTTACAAGTCTGGCTAAGGCTTGCATGAACTGACATGTCACAAGCTGCGAAGCAGTGGTGTGCAAGTTGTGCTGCAGGTGGACCCCATTCAGAAGCCGAAGAAGTTCCTGGGCATCACAGACTTTGGTGCGTCTTGCAGCTTACCTGCGCCACTACTTTGCAACCCATATTTTGCACATCCTTGAGAACACTTTATGTCATTCATGTATGACGCATCGCCGACCCGTTTGTTGCATGCAATGACAGGCTTCACAAAGGCCAACGAGCTGTTCGTTGGTCGTGTGGCCATGATTGGCTTCGCAGCAAGCCTGGTGCGCCCCTCACATGCTGCCTTAGACCTGCATCTGTTGCCTCAGCTGATCAGTATATATATGCATCATAGGTCATACAAGGTGTGATGCCGCGTTGCATTGTGCCTCCTAATGACCCTTCCATTGGCTGCACCAGTCTGTTGTATTCTCACAGGTGGGCGAGTACTTCCAGAACGGCAAGGGCCCTCTGGGTCAGCTGGGTACGTCTGAGTACCGACGAGCCATTTGTATATATCGAGCCGCTCCTCGTGTGCCTCTGCATACGAAATTTGACCAGAGTCTTAGCATGATTCGTTGTGCATTTAGGCATCCCGATGCCAGCATATGCTGACGCCGCCGGCTTTGCCCTGGCGGGCTGGATCCTGTTCTTCTTTGCGGCAGCCATCGGCTCTGGCAACTTCCCTGGCGAGGTGATGATCGACCCTACAGGCACCATTGCTTCCTGCTGGTTGTTGGTGCTGGAATCATCTCTTGGTGGTGTCTGCTCACTCTGTGATACCATGACCTCACAGGTTGAGGGTGGCGAGGACATCTACTAGATGAGAGCGATCAGTGTTTAAGACACCTTGAGGATTTGATGCAATGTCAATGCCATTCTTCCTGCGCATGATTCACGCAGGGTTGTATGTTCAGACAGAACGGTTGATTTGCATCTGATGACAGTTGAGAAGAAGTGAGCTGCTGCACCGATCTGCTGTTTAAGAAGGGAAGATGACATCTGCTCGCTCTCATACAACAGTAGTACGTGCTCATAATCTGGTCAATACCCCACTGACAGATGTGTACGTATTTCTAGTCAAGATGTGGCCACCATGGAAATCGCCAGCCTTGTTCTAGCTCCAGTCACTGGTCGACACCTCAAAATCCAGTTGTGAATGTTTATCCGTACTACCAGCTGATCACAGCTCCTTTGGCATGATGCCAACTCCTGACAAGCGCTCACCAAGTGCCCCTGTGCTGTGTTCCCTGAGTGTATCTGCAGGGAGACAAACCAACGTAACAGATGCAGCTGCTTAATCGACATACAACGAGCTGATCAATAGCATGCTGTCATCGAGCCTCTGTCGCAACGCACCGTCTGCACCACCCACAAACTCTCCGCCAATGAAGACCTGTGGCACTGTCCGACTGGATGAGATGTCAAACAGGGCTGCCTGCGGAGCAGTGCAGGATAGTCACCCTCCACCTACTGACCTCCATCGATCAGCTCACCAGTGTTGGGAACAAGAGCTTTGTAATCTGCTCCAGATCACCAAGACGCTGCACCACGCGAATGACAAGCGGACCTGCACATCGTCGCCCTCGACCACAGAGTCAAGCTCGACAATCTTCGCTGGAACCTCCAGCTTCTGGAACAGCTGCTTCACCTGGGCGCAGTACGGGCACCTGCACACCAGCAAGACGCAAACCTCAGTCCAACGCCGGCAGCCCCTGACCAGAGCTGCGAAAGCTGCCAGGTCATCTGACCCACCACGACTTCGAGTAGACGATGACCGGACTCTCCTGATTCTTCTCTCGAACCTGATCTACCTGCAGATGTCATGTTTGCTACGTGTTTGGATGACCGTCCAGCGTAAACTCGTGCAAGCTGGAACGAGGCAAGCTCCCAACTTTGGGAGCTATCAGCGGACACGCACTTTAGTCACAGATATGACTGCTGTGCCACGGACTTACCAGGGAGGCTGTTGTCAGGCCTCTAATGCTGGGCGCCTGCTGTGAGCTGCCTGCAAGCACAGGCACTGCAAGTTTCAGCATGCAGTATGGCTTGACGGTCCAGATCGGTACCTGCAATTGCCTTTTTTGGCAAGCATGTGGTATTGTATGTACAAGCAGCAGGGCTGCGAATGGGACACAAATGGCGCATGACGCGCATGCTGCTTGATCTCACGTGCAAACCGAAAGCTGCGAAGATGAGCAACGTTGGACAACGATGCGGACTGACGGTAGACTGTAGGCATTGCATGAGGTGCTGCGAGGTGAGCTGGCGCAAGGTGTGCTGTCGTGACAGAGGATAGCACTAGGCAAGCTCGCCTGCCCATCGCCTGCGCAGCCATGTTGCAATTGCGCAGCACGTGTAGGTCGGACAGGATCGTCAACGCAGTATGGACATGCAGTGCGGGGAGCAAGTGGCTGCATGTGCATCTGCACGCCGATGTTGCTGCCTCACGTGCTTGCTGCACCTAGACTGATTGCATGGTCAAATAGTTGCAGTTAAAGGAGCTAATATTTGCCCCCAGGCCTACCACCCCCGCCCCCAGCACCTGCTGGTGCAGCAGGACCACCACCACCACCCCCCCCACCTCCTCCCGCTCCTCGTCCTCAGCCTGGACGTCAATACGCCTACCGTGACTACTATCGGCGTATTCATGCCCTGCACACCCGCGCCTTCCATCCTGCTGCCGGCCATCGTGCCATCACCACCGACCCCACCACCTTCGGCTACCTTACCCAGGTCAACGTCCACAACCTCACCCAGATGTCGCAGGTCCTTACCTGCACATCCGCCATCAACATCGGCGCCCGTGCCCCCACACCTTACCAGCCGACGGATGCCCAACGTGCCACCATGGCAGACATCGTCCTCGCCGTGCTAGCCCACATGCACGGACGCAACCCCCTGGTCACCGATCTTGGTAGGCAGGCGTGCATCATCGCCTTCTCCAGCCGCCTCATGGACACGGTCCTCCTCGACCGGATCTTCGCCGACGTCAACACCACCGCCCTCCTGCCCCCAGGCGTCCCCTCCCCCGTCGTCGCCCACCACTACCCCCGACCTCTCAGCGCCATGTTCTGCAATGCCTCTGGCATTGCTAACATGGCAGCAGCCGACATCTTGGCTATCCTGGCGGCACCCTGCGCCTGCAATGCCCGCCGCCAAGACCCTCGCCAAGCACACCTCTTCCCCACCAACAGCCACCACATCGTCACAGCCTCCAGCGACGTCATCTCCATTGCCAACAGCCCTGCCGTCCAAGCCCGCGTCCGCCAGCTGTGGCACATGGGCTCCAAGCACCGCACTGGCCCCATCTCCGCCATGTGTGGCGAAGTGCGCGACAGCCTCTACCAGGACATCTCTGAAGGCGTCAACCGCTTCGCCAATGCCACGGAAGACATGCTTGGCATCGCCGGCGCCATGACGGCATGGCGGGTACACGTGCTGGCGGAGGCACGCGCCACCCTCGCCGCCATCCCCAATGGCACCCCTGCCGACTCCACCATCCCAGCCGCACAGCGCGCCAACATCGTGGAGCTCACAGCCCGCGACCGCGGCGCCATCACCTCCCTGCACGCCGACTTCTGCATCACCACAGCAGACAAAGCCGCCAACAATTTTGTTGCGGTCTGCAAGAAGCTCTACGTTCAGAAGACGCTAGCAGACCTCAACAACAACGCCACATATACCGCCACCCTCCTCACCGCCGACGACATCGTGCGGCGTGACACCATCATTGCCAGCGGCTTCAACCTCTCCATGGACGACCATGGCGTCGTGCCCACGTACTCCTACACCGTCAAATTCCACAAGAACCCCATCAGCGAGCGCTACCTGGTGAACTCACACAACACCACCCTCACCAGGCTGTCCACCATCATCGGCTTCGCATTTTCAGCGATGCAACCCGACACCCACGCCATGTGGAACGACGCCTGGGCAGCCGCCGGCACCGGCGACAACCCCACTAGCCGCAGTTGGGTACTCACCGACACCTCTGCCGCCGTCGACATCATCCACGCCCACAACCGACGCACCACCGGCACCCTGCCCCCTCACGCCATCCAGACTCACGACTTCGCCCGCCTCTACACAGCCATCCCCCTGGACAACCCAGTCACACCCAGGCGCGCCCTGTGTGGGCGCCTTGACGACCTCATCGATGCCATCTTCGCACGCCACGGCCAGGCGGCCTGGCTGAAGGTGCACTCGCACAACACCCCCACCTGGCGCATACCTGCGAACCCAGCAGCCGCTCCCCCTGGCGCCTCACAAGGCTACTTCACCTTCTCCGCCGCCACACTGAAGTCTGCTGTCCGCCAGCTCGCCACACACACCAACTTCACCTTCGGCGGCACCACCTATCACCAGCACGTCGGCATCCCCATGGGCACCAACTGCGCTGGCCACTTGGCCAACTACTTCCTGTTCTCCTATGAACTGGAGTTCATCACCGACCTGCAGCCACCGCCCGTCAGCACGCAGCACCCGGCAGCGCCGCCGCAATCGCCATCCTCCAGGACTTCCAGTTTTGCGGCAGATACCTTGACGACTTCATCACCATCGACAACCCCTCCTTCCAGTACCTCCGCTACAACACTGACGTCCACCGCGGGCAGCACGGCATCTACCCACCATGCCTCACCCTCACACAGTCCGCCAGCGGCACAGCTGTGCCCTTCCTGGACCTCAACATCCTGCCGCGCCCCTCCCCGCTGCTGCCCGCCGGCGCCGGCACCACGCTTACCACACGCCTTTTTGACAAGCGGCGCAGCGCCGCCTACGCCGGCCTCAACATCATCAGACTCCCACACATCACCAGCTTCCTCAACAACGCCAGCAAGTACGGGGTCATCACCTCCCAGTTTCACCGCATGCGCCGCATCAACACTGACTACGTCGACTTCTGCCGGGAGATGGGCACCCTGCTGCACGCCGCCGAGTGCCGTGGCTATGATATCCGCCGCTGCTGCATGCGGCTACACCGCGTGGCACGTCAGTGGCCGGACCTCTACCATCAGCAAACCTCCCGCCGCCGCAATGCCGACGCTATCGTCGACGACGTCCACCGCCAGTACATCATCTATCGCGCCGCCCACCCCCGGCGTTAGCTCTGCCGCCTCACCACGATGCTGCATGAGCACAGCACAGCACAGCACAGCACAGCACAGCACAGCACAGCACAGCTACACCGGCCTGCCGCACAGCCTAGCACCACCCTGACAGCAACACGCCCATGGCTATATCAGCATCACTCTGGCGGCTTTCGTCTTGCATGCAGGCTACGTACATTCTTGGTTTGGGCATGTATTTCTGGTTTGCTTGTACTATTCACGGCATTGCACCTGGTCTCTTGAGATGCATATGCTTTCTACTTCCTGCATTGTGCATTGGTCAGTGATGGTGCCGATGATGATTGCCGCCCAGATACTTGTGGTGGTATTCTGGGTGGCTGAGCCATCTGTGGCTGACTCTACTTCTGAGTCATCATCACCTGTCCACATACTTTGTGCACAACATCCTGATGGGGAACCCTTCGGGGCCCACAGGCTATATCTAATATGCTAACCATGACCATGTCCCCTGTGCCTGACTGATTAGCTGCAGCTCAGCAACCATAGTGGCCATGGAGGTGGAGGACTGGCTTCCAGGGGACTGCAAACATCCTGCTGGCGTTCGCACGTCCACCGCAATGACCGCTACTACATCATTCGTTCCTCAGCCTCGCTACACCATCCAGTACCTCTTCAACGTACATCGTCAAACGTCTAAGTGCTGGGCGGGACGCTACGCCAGCTGGATTCCCCGGACACCGACTACTCTTCACTGCAGCCTGGCAGGGATGCGGGCGTCTCCTGGGCTTGCGCCTGCGCTCCCAACGCGACCCCCGCTGACGTTTAGAAGTCTGACCGTACAGGTAACCCTGGCCCTGTCCCTAGCACGGTTCCTGCCTGGTTTCCTGGTGCATCTGCGGTTGAGGTATGCCTTCACTTGTATGTCGGGCCCAGGAGACCATGCATCTGCTTGCTAGGCACGCCACTCTGCTAGTGTATCACGACTTGTTTCACTGAGGTACGTCCATAGACTACCCCGCTGACTGGGAGTGCAGTGTGCCCCAGTCAGCCGGAGAAAATACCCAGGCCTACTACTGTCCCTAGCACGGTTCCTGCCTGGCTTCCTGGTGCATCTGCGGTTGAGGTATGCCTTCACTTGTATGTCGGGCCCAGGAGACCATGCATCTGCTTGCTAGGCACGCCACTCTGCTAGTGTATCACGACTTGCTTCACTGAGTACGTCCATAGACTACCCCGCTGACTGGGAGTGCAGTGTGCCCTAGTCAGCCGGAGAAAATACCCAGGCCTACTACGCCACGGCGCAAAACACGGCCTCTGAGCGTCCCTGTACTTAGTGTTCAACTCAGCACGGCACTCAGTGTTTCTCCCACGCGTTGTTCGTAGTTAACCGTGCAATGCCGTATCGTTCCAACGCGGTCCCCGTAAATGCCTCTGACGCTCTCAATGAGACACTGGTCAGCGCGAAGCGCGGCAACCCGACCGTATGCCATCGGAATCATGCAGCGCATCTGCTTTACATTGCTTAGCCGTCGTGTTGGGCGTGCGGGACGCATCGCTGCTAGTCTTTGGCGCAGAAGGCGCGGAGTGCCACCGCCCGTCGGTCAGTGCTTCGACCCGCTATATAGACCCACGCGGTGCTTCGCGGTTGTGGCTTGCTTCTGGAGGCGCGTGTCAATGTCTCTGCGTCACGTGCGTCCCAGCTTGCGTCCCTTGCTCGCGTGGCAGCGCATTTCTACTGTCGACCCTGAACCGTTCGGTGCCTTCACCGTTTATCTGCCCACCGGACCCGCTGGCGACCCCTCGGCAAATTCTGCGCTCACTGATGCCTTTTCGATATCAGCTGCACACCTCTTCGCGCCTCACAAACGATCGTGGCAACACCCACCCGGCCCAGGTCTTTTATGCACCCCCCGCATTTAAATCTGACAATCGCCTGGGGGCCCAACTACCTGCGCACTACCCCAATCAGCGCCACACCTGGTCAGCGGGCCACTGCATGGCTGGTGGACTGCACCGTGCACCTTGCTTTCTAGGCCGATCACCGATCGTCACAGGCATGATAGGCAGATGTTGACTGCGACCGTTTTCAAATCACACTGCCTGATCACCCGCCTCGGACGCAGCACGAGTCCTCAACTCGAAACAGGGTTTCGGTGTTGCGGGGCCTGCTCGCATCAAGCGTCATCCATAGTATGATGCAGACTGGCACTACGAACTTGCATCGATGATGTTTCACATCGAGTGCCGCTAGATTGTGTGATAGTCTGGGGACGCCCAGCTCTGGTGTAACAGACGAGTTCGTGCTGGGTCGCTATGTCCAGCAAGAAGAGCTTCTTCTCGATCCCGCCCGCCTCTGTGGGTAGTCAGGGGTCGCAGGCCGGCACCCCTCGCCGGAACAGCTCGGCCGCCAACCTGCGGCGGGGCTCTGGCGGTGGTGCCAAGCCCGGGTGGCAGGGCGTCTATGAGAGCGAGAGTGCGCCCACCAGCCGCCGAAGCAGTTTCAGCGAGGACAGTGGGGAGCTGGGTGCCAAGACGCCACCGCTGACGCCGCCGCTCATGAAGCTGACCCGCGTCAAGGTGGAGGGTGAGCAATGTTCCATTGACGTGCATACGATCTTTGCATCATAACACGTTATGCACGCATGCCCACACGTCCGTATGACGCATCAGCTGCTTGCTGCGCCGCTGACTCACAGTCTGCATGCACCTGCCAGATCGCGTCAAGGTCATTGTACGCCTGCGGCCAGCGCAATCGCACGAGACAGCCGGCGCGGTGCGGGTGGCGGAGGACAGCCAACATGTGCTGCTTGAGCGCACGTGAGTGCCAGAACACATACACTCATGGAAGCATGGTGTGCAGTGATGGCCAGCAATGGTGATGCAGTTGGTGTTGAGCAGGTCACGCCTACTGATGCGTGTGCCTGCTCCCCGGGTGCAGGAAGGCAACGATACCTACCACCGAGTTCAAATTTGACGAGGTGCTGCGCCAGCAGTCGACACAAGGGGACGTGTATGCCGCCGCTGTGGAGCCAGTGGTTGCTGACGTGCTCAATGGCTACAATGGCACTGTCATGGCATATGGCCAGACAGGTGCTATGCAGACCCTCTCACCAAGTTTGTGCGGATGACAACAACGTTTCTTGCCATGACCACGGCTGGATCAAACCGGTTCAAACGCAGCATGCATGATGCACATGTCTCTGAATATGCACCTTGCTGTCTTCAGGTGCGGGCAAGACATTCACACTGTCCAGCCTGGCGCCGGACAACATTGGCATGATGCCACGCGCAGCTGCGGCCATATTCAACGGCATCAAGGCCGACCCGGCGCACCACTATACCGTGCACATGTCCTACATGCAGATCTACATGGAAATGATTCAAGTGAGCCACAGGCTTTAGGCTGACTGTGTCTGTGCATGGACACGACACACTGGGTGCTGTTGTCCTGGGGCACCCAAAGCCTACCATGGCCAGCGCAACATGCAACACAATGCCTCACGCATGCGTGCAGCACCTGCTGCAGCCCAAGTCTCTGGACCTGCAGCTGAGGGAGAGCCCAGAGGAGGGTATTTATGTGGCGGGCCTCAAGGAGGTGCTAGTCACACGGCTGGAGGACTGCCTGGAGCTGCTCAAGCTGGGCGAGCGCAACAGGCATGTCACAATCATCATGCAGCAGGTCTTGTGGATCTGGGTGACTCATCCCTTGTCTGTCCCTGCATAAACACAACGTGGAACAAACAAGACAAGAGCTGCACACTGGTTGAGTTCATCTGTGCCATGCATGCGCAGGATGTATGCGTTCACAAAGCTCAACGCGCACTCCAGCCGCTCGCACGCGCTGGTGCTGCTGACGGTGGCCAAGCGGCGGGTGATCGCGGGCGCCGTGCCCTCGCCCTCCGTCGACAACGTGTCCATGAAGGCCAACGTGGGGCGGCTGTACATGGTGGACCTCGCGGGCAGCGAGCGTCTGAAGAAGTCAATGTCCACAGGTGTGAGGTTAATCAGGTTAGCTTGGCGCCTGTGCTACACACACGTCAGGCAACTTGTACCTGCAATCCTCCCTCTGCATGCATGCACGATGTCCCACAGGTGGGTCCTGTCATAGCACAGACACTGCAGACACTCTGTCGCCATGGCCTTAACAATTGCAGACACGTCCCTGGCAAGGCGACTGTCCCTGCCGTCCTTCAGCCACATGGATGCCGACTTGCATGGGCAGTTATGCACTGTCCCCTTGCTGCTCCTGCAGGCGTTCGAGCTAGCGAGGCCAAGGCCATCAACCTGAGCCTGACGGTGCTGGGCATGTGCATCAATGCACGGGCGTCTGCAAACTCGACTCATGCGCCCTACCGCGACTCCAAGCTCACGCGCATCCTCAAGGTTTGCGCATGCTCTGGATCTTGTGTAATTTGTGGTCGCAGCACAACATTCACAGCAAGTCATCATGTACTCGATACTGCGTGTTTGCAGGAGTCGCTGGGTGGGAATGCGCGCACGTCCTTGGTGGTGGCTGTCGCGGATGCTGTTGAACACTGTGACGAGTCGCTCCAGTCGCTCCAGTTCGGCACACGCGCCATGTTTGTCGAAAACTCGGTAAGTGCCTCAGTTCAGGCTGTGACACTGCTCTGTGGAAGTCAATGCCTAGCTCCCGATCGCAGCAACATCCAACAGCAGTCTTGAGGGTGTGGTCGTTCACTCCCGGACAGGCGGTGGTGAACGAGAAGACAGACGACGCGGTGACGCACCAGCAGCTGCTGCTGGAGATGGAGGAGCAGGCGGGCCGCGCCGACGCGCTCAGCCGCTCGCTCATCGACAAGGAGTCCGCGCTCGGCAACCTGGAGCGCAAGCTGGAGGTGCGCATACATCTCTGTCGGGCAAGTCACTGGTGCTTGGCCACCAGTGACTTGCCCACAACTGCCACAGCCAAGCGCCATGCGAGTGGTCTGGCATTGCGACGCTCCAACTGCCACACTTCACTGCAAACTGCAAGACAGCAGTAGACAGCAAGGCAACTGCAGCCAGTGAAGCTCACCGCGCGCATCACCAAACCCTATCCACAACACCTGTCGCAGGACGAGCGCAAGGCCAACGAGGACATCATGCGGGCGCTGGACGGCGAGCGGCAGCAGGCGCTGGCGGCGCAGCAGGCCGCCATGGAGCGCCACCTCGCGGAGCTGGAGGCGGGGCGCCGCCACCAGGCCGACCTGGCCGCGCGGTTGTCCCAGACGCAGGTGCGCACCAGCCACATACTTCAAGCCATCAGGCAGGAGATGATTTCGGCATTGAGCTGCCAGGCGCTCTGTGCACAGGCATCCTCCCTGCGTACTGGCGTTCTCCTGAGCAGCCCCAGCAGGGTGGCAGGGGAGTATATTTTTGACATGCAGTTCGTGAAGAGGTAGGGCACGCTACTCATAGGTGTGGTATGTGTCCGTTCTGCAGGCGCAGTCGGAGCAGCTGGCCAGCAGGCACAAGGAGGAGCAGGCAAAGCTGATGGCAGACATCGAGGCATGCACAGCAGCATTGTCAGCCACACAGGCGACGGTGGCAGAGCGTGAAGCGGCTCACGCCTCCCTGCAGCAGCACTGCAAAGACCTGCAGGTCAGCTTACCAAGAACATCTGCATACAAAGTGCAGTGGGGCACGCATTTAGAGTACACAAGAAGCAGTGTTGTCCTGTGGTGCACCGAGACCAACTGATCCGCCGATGCCATGATGCAGGAGCGCCTGCGTGTAGAGCTGGAGGGTGCGTCAAAGCGCTCCGCAGCAGAGGTTGTCGAGCTAGAGTCCCAGATGGAGCAGTTGGCGCAGGAACTGGCCGCTGCCAATGCTGCAGCAGCGACAGCGGCAGAGAAGGCTGCAGAAAAATTGAGCAGCATGCAGCAGCAGCTGGTAGCCGAAGCCAATGCGGCAATCGCAGACCTGCAGGCGCTGCGGAAAACAGCAGCTGCAGAGCTGGACAGGGTCAGGGCAGAGGCGGCAGACAGTGCAAGTGCTGCAGCGGCAAAGTTGCAGTCTGCAGAGGAGGCTGCTGCAGCGGAGCTGGACAGGGTCAGGGCAGAGGCGGCAAACAGTGCAAGTGCTGCAGCGGCAAAGTTGCAGTCTGCAGAGGAGGCTGCTGCAGCGGAGCTGGACAGGGTCAGGGCAGAGGCGGCAGACAGTGCAACTGCTGCAGCGGCAAAGCTGCAGTCTGCAGAGGAGGCCGCTGCAGCGGAGCTGGACAGGGTAAGGGTAGAGGCGGCAGACAGTGCAACTGCTGCAGCGGCAAAGCTGCAGTCTGCAGAGGAAGCAGCAGCTGCAGAGCTGGACAGGGTAAGGGCAGAGGCGGCAGACAGTGCAACTGCTGCAGCGGCAAAGCTGCAGTCTGCAGAGGAAGCAGCAGCTGCAGAGCTGGGCAGGGTCAGGGCAGCGGCGGCAGACAGCGCCAATGCCGCGGCGGCGAAGATGCAGTCTGCAGAGCAGGCTGCTGCAGCAGAGCTGGACAGGGTCAGGGCAGAGGCAGCAGACAGTGCAGCTGCTGCAGCGGCAAAGTTGCAGTCTGCAGAGGAGGCAGCTGCAGCAGAGCTGCAGCGAGTGCGTCAGGAGGCCGATACCCAGGTTGCCGATGCCAAGTAAGTGGGGTTGTCCTCCTTCTGCTGACACATACTCGGCTGCTTCGGATACTTCATGACATCTTTCGGGTCCTGCAGGTGCAGGTACATACTCGTAGCCAGGATGACGGCAAAAGGATTCAATTGCTGATGCAGGCGGGAGGCTCAGGACGCACAGGCCTCGCTGGGCCATGAGCACCAGACGGCGCTGGAGCGCCTGCGAGCCGGGCACGAGGCAGAAGTGGTGCAGCTCGCGGAGCAGATCATCCAGCTGGATGCCAGGCTGCAGCAGGCGACAGCGGACGCGAAGCAGCACGCTGCCTCAGCGTCTGCGCTGCAGGACCGGCTCGAACAGCAGGAGGGCGAGGCAAAGGCATCAGCAGACCAGGTAAACTACACCGAGTTGCTTGAGACTTCCATGTCTCTCGCTCCATGATACCTGACCATGACTCGACCAGGCTCGTGAACGACTGTGGGCCAACATGTATCACGACACGACACTGCCGACACTGGTTGCTAACGCCGCAGGCAGAAGAGGAGCTCGAGGCCCTCAGGTCTGCGGCGGAGGCTGCGGCGCAGGAGCTGCACCGGCAGCTGGAGGAGGTGCGGCGGGATGCAGATGCGGCCGCCGCCACGGCCGCAGAGGAGGCGGAGCAGCTGCGCTTGGAAGCGCGCCAGGCGGCAGCCGACCACCGAGCGCAGGTGCGCAGGCTCATGGCATCTCGCATGTGACATCTGACGCATCTCCCTGCTGGACCTTCAATGTAGCCTTGATGTAGCCACCCTCTGTATGTATGTACGTGTAAACCGTGCAGCTTGTGCATGTGCCCTGCGGACCCTCATCAGCACTCCGAGGATGAGGGAGATGAGAAGAACAAGCAGACGAAGTGCTGATGGGGCCGTCTCATGTGCGCAGGTGGACCAGCTTCTGAAGGAGGCGGAGCTGCTGCGCAATGAGGCCGAGCTGGCGCGTGCCGAGCATGAGCACCGTCTGGCAGATGCGCAGGCGGCTGCGCAGCGGGACAGGGCGGCCGCTGAGCAGCGGGAGGCTGCGCTGCAGGTGATCCATCATGCTAGAGCCAGCTCTGGGATCCTCTCGCGCAGGTACCTTGGTCAAATACGTCAGCCCTGACTGAAGGTTCTGCTGTACTGACATTTTGTATCCTGTGAAACTGACTGCCTGATCGCTGGAAAGCGCCCATCAAGGCGGCTGAGCAGCAGCACAAGGCAGTTGCCGGCCACCTGCAGGAGAGTGTCAAGTCGCTGGAGGCCGAGCTGCAGGCGCAGCGCGACCTGACCGACGGCCATGTCGAGTCGCACGCACGCGAGGCTGCCGACCTCAAGTCCAAACTTGAGCTGGCGCAGGTGCAGCAAAAAAGATTTATCAGAAAACTAATGTATGTGCACTGTGCATCGTGAATGATGGCTGCCACGCATCACCGTGTAGGCCACTGCCAGGTCTGTGCACTGCTTGTGTAGCCGTGGACCACACTGGCAGTGTGCCAGTATCCACACGTGGGTACAGCTCAAATAGGCAGGATGAGTCTGGTTGCGGAGGTGAAGCTTAGGAGTGCAGGTGGTGCCGCTACCTACGGGCATACATCTTACAGTATGTGTGCAATACAGGCCATGGAGGACGCCATGGCGGCGGAGATGGCGGACCTGCGGCACATGGTGGCGGAGGTGGAGGCGGAGCGCAACCAGGCCGACGAGGAGGTCGGCCGCCTGGGCGCCGAGCTGGACCGGCTGCAGCAGGAGTGGGCCTCCGACAGCGCCGAGTTCAAGGTGCTTGATGGCGCTGCATGTTGCGCATGAGAGTCGGAACTGCTGCGTGACAACATCATGCCAGACTGTGCCGGCACTGTGTCGGCAGTAGTGCTGTCTGCCGGTTTCCGCTTGGCAGCGAGCAGCTGCATGTGGAGGCTGTGCTTGGCTGTTACCAAGGAGTCACTGTAGAGGTTAGTAGCTGCCGCCATCGACAGGCTGCATGGGAGGCTCTCTTCGAGGTAGCAGTGCTCGCATCTCGTGCACCCGTCACACGCATGCCCAACCCCTTGGGAGCGGCAGACACCCCCCACAGACCCCCGCAGAGACGCGCCCCCCTGCGTGTGCCGCACCCGCAGGCGCTGGGTGTCCTGGTCGCAGGCGCGATGGACCGCCCGGGAAGCGGACGAGGCAGCGGCGAGACGCCGCACGGCTGAGGACTACGCTCGGGAGCTGGCGCGCCGGGACGCCGAGATCGCCGACGCCACGGCCAACTCCAGGGTGGCGGCGGCCGCCGCGGCCAAGGCGCTGAACGAGGCGACCGCCGAAGCCAGGCGCTTCGAGGGCGAGACGGCGCAGCTGCGCGCCGCGGCGGAGCAGCAGGCGGTCTTGCTGGCGTCGGCGCAGGAGCAGGTGCCTTCTCATACTGACTTGCAGGATTGCAGGCAGCCCGCAGGTCCACAGGATACTGACTCCTTCCACTGGATATGGAAACATAAGAGATGCGGGGCATATCCTTGCTAAGGGAACCTTGCTAGAGTATGGCAGGTTGCAATCAAGCAGGGGTGACACAATATCATACATGGCTTCTGCAGGCTGCGCAGGCGCGTCAGGATGCCAAGCAGCGGGCCGCTGCACTGGCGGCGTCAGAGGGCAGCCGCGCGCACGTCTCCGGAGCGCTGAAGGCGCTGACTGCACAGCACGAGCGCGCATGCCTTGAGGGCGGCCATGCCGCCGAGGAGCTCGAGCAGCTCACCGGGGCCTATGACCAGCTGTCCGAGCAGGTGCTTTGGTGATATTTACTACGTCGCTCGTAGTACCTAGAGAGCACATGACTCAACAGGACCTCCAGCCAAGCAGTGGCATCATCTAGCAGTGGCATCACTTGCCCATGAAATTATGTTGCCCTGTGGATACAGCATTGGACGTACAAGAAGCAAGGGCAGTCATCGGCAGGAGCTTGCTTGAAATCTGCAGGTGGAGGACCTGTCAGCCAAGCAGCAGCGCCTGGAGGGTGAGTGCGCAGCGCTGGTGGTGCAGCTGGCAGATGAGACCCAGCGTCGGCAGGCGGAGTCTGCTGTTGCCGCCTCCGCAGCTGCTGCGGCAGCCGAGCAGGCCGCAGAGCTGCGAGCGCGCAACGAGCGGCTGGCAGAGCAAAACGCCCAGCTGGAGGTGGGCAGTTTGTCTGCTTCTGTCACCATGAGCAGTGCAAGTCTATAGTTGTCGTGCTGGTGTTGCACAGGACAGCTGGTGTATAGCAGCTAGCAGTCAGGTGATAAGTTCTGGAAGTTTGGTCTGCTGCTTGCAGGCTGCGCTGCGGGCGCACAAGAGCTCAGCGGCAGTTGCTGAGGAGCAGGCAGCAGTTGAGCGTGCGGATGCAGAGGCACGGCAGCAGGAAGCGGCTGCCAGGACAGCTGTGCGGGAGGCTGCGCTTGTGGTGCAGCGGCGCTACAGGGCGCGGAAAGCAGCGCAGCAGGCGTCAGACTTGGCCTACCGCCAGAAGGTGACGCTTGCGAGTATGCAACACACCAAAACTGGACCAGCAAGGCTTCTGACCTGCATACTGGGTGGGCTGTGTCCTGGCAGCCATCATGTCAGCAGACTGCATCTGGCAGTCGATATTCATGACAGAGTCATGTGTATGGGCTGTTGCTGGTAGATTGCTGACATGCGCATAGCAGCTGGCAGTTTCTGATCGTGGGTGCATGTTCTGCTCTGCCCATAGTTGGATGCCTCTCATGTGCAACAGCGCGGCGATGCATGATAGCAGAGCGCAGCCAATCAGGCACCACCGACTCGCATCTCACGTCGTGTAGTTTGCATGGCCACTTGAAGTGTGGCAATTCTGGGGTGCGTGTCGGGAATAGCAACTTGCATTGGAGAAAGCCGGTTGGCCTGTGCCGGCACTTTGGGCTGGTGGACCTTGCCGTTGCCGATCAATGCAGACATGAAACACCTGTCTTAGGTTCTCATGTTTGTCTCCATCTCATTAACAGGCGTTGGAGGAGGCGCGGCAGGACAAAGCGGCGCTGGAGGCGCGCGCTGCGGAGCACGCCGCCGCCACCGGCCGCAAGGACTTCGCCGCCTCCCTGGGCATGATGCAGGCAAGCGCCCCGCTGCTCGGCACACACATGAGCACCAGAGCTGACAGCAAGCATGCCCAGGCAGCATGACGTGCGGCTTGCTACAGGAGCGCTTGCCTGGTCGCAGCTATGATGCCGGATTACATTAACAATCTGAGGTAGCAGTAGGAGGTGCCCTGATCTGCAGGAGGCGGTGGACACGCTGCTGGGCGCCTTTCTGCTGCCGTCAAAGGAGCTGCGCGCCCAGCGCGCCCGCCGTCAGCGGCCACCCGGCTTCAACCTGGTGCGTGCCTCTGTTCATAACCCATCCTCCCCTGCCAAAACCTGCAAGGCGTTCTCACTCGGCGCATGTCTTGACGATATCTAGTGTGTGCTCTGCTATTGATCTGGTCTTTTGGCCGACTGCCGACTGCCTGCAGTGCATGCAGTAGTAGCTGTTGGCCCCAACACCCAGCTGTGATAGCTTGCACCGGCAGCAGCGGCAGTGGTTGTATATAGCTGTCAGATGTTTGGTGTTGCATTCAGGGCGGCAATGCCAGTGGCACCCCTGTGGCACCCAGCGGCTCCTCCCACGGCGGCTCATCTGTTCGCACCTACAGCGCCAGCAGCGGCCGCATGCAGCAGCCAATGCCGCCCCGGCCAGGCAACAGCCAGCATGCACGCACGTCGTCCAGCACCTCGCAGCACGCACCGCAGAACGACCCGCAGCAGACGCCGGGTCGTCTGCGGAGGCTGACGCTGCCGCGCCTGCCGTCGGCGTCGTCTGAGCCGCCCTCGCCCCACGCTGGCGGCAGCCCATCTGGCAGCCCAGCGGACGGCGTACCTTCGCCGGCGTCCTCCCTGTCTTCGTTCCGATCCTTCAACATGGGCGGCTTCCCAGGCGTTGGCAGCACCCCCACTGCAGTTCAAAGTCGCATGCACAGCCCACCTAGTGATGAGCTGGACGGCTCTTCGCTCCCGCTGCAGCCTCGCCTGCCACCGCCCGCCAGCATACACCTCCGCTGGGCAAACCCTGAGGCGGACCCGCGCCTCAGCCTGCGCGACATCGTCAACCTGCCGAGCGGCGGCGACGGCACCCGCCGCCCCTTCAGCGCCCACTCGCTGGCTGCAGCCGCTCCAGGGTCTCCCCTCAAGGCGGCGGGCTCCCCGCTGCGCCCCAGCACTGCCTGCAGCACCGCTGGCAAGGAAGCCGGCTTCAGCAGCGGCTTTGCAGGCGGCGGCGCCGGGCATCGACAGTCTGGGCACAGCCGCAATGCGAGCCGCAGCTCTTCCCCTGTGCCTGCTGAGCCCAAGCTGCACACCTTTGCCGCCCTTGACTGCCTTGATGGCAGCAGCGGCGACGGCGGCGGAGCAGGCGGCTTTGACCGCAGCAATGTTGGTCGCAGCTTCACATTCGCAGCCATGGGCGAGCAGCTGCGGTCGCCCACGATGCCGTCTGCTCCGGTGAGCCCAGCAGCTGCCAGGGCCCCAAGGGTCACAGAGGTTTCTCAGAGCAATGCAGTCCCAGCCATGACGCGGGCCGCCATCACCATGCCGGTATGGCAGGAAGCTGTTGGGAGCGAGCGGGCAGCAGGCAGGGAGGCAAGCGATATTGATGGTGATGGACATTTGACGGCGCTGCCAAGCGGGGCCCGCCAACAGCAGCCTCCAGGGCACTGGGCTCGACGGCCACAGCTGACCGTTCGTGTGCCAGAGTCCCAGGAGTGATATATAGCGTGCTCCAACCTAAAATGGTGGCGGCCTCACAGACAGCTTGTATGTGCTGCACACGCACACTGTACAGCCTGCACATTGTCTTTGTGGCCACATGGAAGTTAATGCCTCTATCACAGGGATGCACTTCTTGCCACTGTAGATCGAGGGTGGTGGGCTCTATACATGGGGCTTTGTGAAGGACATGCGCAACGCAGTGCAACGTTACAGCTTGCCTGATCCCACAGTACCGACTCTGTATACCTACTAGTTGTCGGACATGGCAAGTGACACAGCTCTGAATGTATGAGCGCTTCAGATACCTGCGCATATTGCTGAGCTCTCAAATGCTGCTGCAACCCAGGTGGTTCAAACCGGAACGCCACAGTGTGCTGTGCAATAATGTCACGGCAGACCCAGAATCTCTGCATGCTACATTCATGAGCAGACTTCATCAAACTTCTGGTGCCAAAGCGTTCGTGATCTGATGTTGCAGTTCAATGTGGGCATTTACCCAATTTCTCACTTTCTCCCTTCATACAAGCCGGTCATGAAGGCCGCCGGATACCTGCCATGCGCAGGCAACAACGTCAGTGCGACCTCTACATGCGGAAATGCAGTGCACGAGACCAGGCCGCATCGACGCTCTTTCCAGGTGCATGCTCAGAAGCAACTGCAGGCAGCACAGCGGGTGCATGGCTTGCAGAGATGAACGTGGCAGAGGAGATGACGGACCTGTCGCCTATGGCGGCGCCCACGGGGCAGCAGGCCTCCAACTCCTCAAGGTCCTGCTTAGTGAGCTGCTCGCTCAGCTTGAACGCTGCCACATTCTCTTCTAGACGGTCGCTGCGCCGGGTGCCGGGGATCGGGAACACATCTGGGCCCTGCGCACATGCAAGGTCCTTTGTCAGTTGCACACAGACATGTGGCCCTGGACCTGCCATGCTGCGCATGAGGGCCACGAGGTGAGGTGTATCTAATGCTGCATGGGCAGTCATGCAAGTGCATGAATGGCGGGATACTGGTCGAAGTGCACATAGGAAGCGTCACCTGAGCATGCAGCCATGCGAGCGCGATCTGCCCAGGTGTGGCGCCGTGCTTTGCTGCAATGGCCTCCACCTTGTGCACCAGCTCAATGTTCTGCACACAGGCCAAAACCTACTCAGTGATTCAACTCGGCAGGCTTGACCAAGTCTTCAGCGTCATAGCAGCAATGAAGAACTGAGCGCGGCATCCAGGGTGCCCACCTTGGCGAAGTTTTCCTTTGAGAAGCGGGGCGTGTGCTTACGGAAGTCTGCAGTGCAGGACGCAGAACTCAATATGAGTGTTCTGGCGCAAGTTGTGCGGGTCTCCCTCTGCGGCCGACCGATGACATGATGAGCTTCGAGTTCGAAGCAGGGCCAGGGCTGTACCGTCATCTGGCAGGTCATCGTAGCTCTTGAGCTGGCCTGCACCCAAGGACATGCAGATGTCAGGCGGGCAGTAGTCAATGTGGGTCTCTTTGCAGGAACCACCCCTCTGATCAGGCAGAGATACATGCTGACGGGCAGAAGGTTGCCCACCTGTCAGGAAGCCGCGGCCCAGGGGGCTGTACGCCACGATGCCGATGCCCAACTCCCGGCACGCTGGGATCACGTCTGCCTGTTTGCAGCAACCACAACGACAGTAGGGCGACTGCTGCCGCCTTCTGCACGGAGCTCTGGTCAATAACCGAGTCCAGTGGATGCACCATTGGCGGCATCACGCCACAGCACGCCGTGACCCAAACCACTGAACACCTAAGCCACAAATAGTTGAGGACTATGTCCCCATGCCACAAACCGCTGAGCTACTGCACACGCAGGCGCCCTCACCTCGGCGCCGCGCTCCCACAGGGACCACTCCTGCACTGACACGGGTACATATCAGCCACATTCGATTTAGATCGGTGTGTGGACCACCTGCGCCTGAATGGTACATGCTGATATTGCCGCAGCCGCATGATGCTTGCTGCCACAGTGGTTATGGTTTGCGGACTCACCAGCTGCACGGCGGTGATGGGGTGCACTGCGTGCGCCGCCCGTATCTCTTTGGCAGTCACCTCGCTCAGGCCCAGGTACCGGACCTTTCCTTCCTTCACTAGCTCCTGCAATTGGCGACTGCGGTGAGGACTGCTAGCCATTCGCCCCGGTTATGACTGTGCCTCGTAAGTCGGCACATGCAACAGCAGCGCAGTACCAGTGATAAGGCCGTCTGTGGCAACAGCAGGCACAAAGTTGCAATGTAGTGTGACGCACTGCCATGGTTGCAACGGATGTCTCGATTGGGACGTCAGGGTCGACTCTATGCTGGTAATACAAGTCGATTGTGTCGATGTTCAGATCCTGGAGTGACTTGTCGCACGCCTGCCTGCAGAGGCAACGTGACAGAGAGAGTCTCACGACGTCCTGCTGCACAGGATGCGTCAGTGAAGTAAGCATGCATGTGCAGGGACAAGTCCATGCCGCAGTTGCATGTGCATTTGGAAGATCCATGTTGGCAATCAGACGGGGACATCAGGACGCACCTGACATGCTCAGGGTCCCCCCGGATGCCATAACCACCCTCTTCCGTGGACACCAAGGCAAACTTTGTCGCCAGGAAGCATGCGTCGCGGTTGCCTTTCAGCGCTTTGCCTGCAACAAAGAAACGTACCATATCCGTGTTTGCGATGCAGAGCTGCAAACACGACATTGACTTGCAGCATGTTCACAGGCTCAGACAGTATGCGAACGAGCATGCACCTGTTTTCAGTGTGACATTGCAAAGACAGGCAATACGGGGGGCAGAACGGGTGCGTGACAACGCCGAGATGCAGCGCCAGCTCACTCAGCAGCTGCTCGTTGGCGCCGAAGCCGTAGGCGTTGGCCGAGTCCAGCATCGTCACGCCCAGCTCGCGGGCGCGCTGGACCGTGGCCAGGCACTCGGCCTCCGTCGTTTCGCCGCCCGTCGTGTACGCAACGGAGAGTCCTGCAAACAATGTTTTGACACGGCTGCTGACATGCATACATCATGGATTGTAATGCAAAACCGCATGGCCTCACTGCTGCTTCATGATGCTCATGTGGGTGAATTTGCAGAGCAGCAGCGATCGTGTGTCAAAGACGGTTATCAAGGCATGCAGCCTATTTCAGCGCAGCACCGCTGCGTCGCCTGTGCTGTGCGCGCGCAAAATTAACTTTTATATACGCAGGTGATCAAGCTCCTGCAGACACGTTGCGTGCTTTACATCTGCATGCGACCGTCGACATCCTCTACAGAAAGCAATGCGCACCCATGCATCCGAAACCCTGCGCGCTGCTCTGCGCGCCCTGGCTGCCGAGCGGCCGAGTTGGGAGTGCCATGGCTGCGTTTGCAAAGTTGATGGACTCGAACTGTGGCGTGGTACACAAGAGAAGAATGGCCACAAAGTGAACGCCGTGTGCAGTTTTGTTGGAAGGGTTTGAAGGTGGTTTCGTCACTGATCGCAGCCATAGCAAACGATGCATCGAAAGTTGCCCCGCATGGCGCATGGCCGGAAGCTCGGGCATCACGGGTAGTCATGCTGACTGGCGGCTCCCTGGAAGCATGACAATGTGCAGACACTATAGTGACGAAATTAATGCTCCTGCTCCACTCGCAGCATCTGCAACTCTGTCAGCGCTGTTGTTCATCCGTAGCGCAGTCGCGACCTACTCCTACGTTGCATTTGTGCTGACAGATCGTTTCCTGACGTAAAGGGGAGGTGCAGCTCACGATGGCGCCGCTGCCTGTCAGGAAGCTTGGTTCCCAGGTGATATGCGTTCAAGCACGACTGCGTGGCATGCTCAACATGGCAATTTGGCGTCACGCGAACATTCTGCAGCTGTTTGCACTCCGATCATCTTGTCTGTCATGCATGCATGCTGCCACCAGCCGGACGCTGCATCACAGCATCGGCACAATTGCAGAATGCAGTGTTGCTCAAACAACCTGGCCCTTGGCCTGTGCGCAGGGTGCAGAGGCATCCGCCCAAGGCCTGGGCCTCATGGTGAGCGTCATGTCCTTGCTTGGACTAACGATTGTCAGGCAAGCCTGTGGTGCACAATCACACGGAACACCGTCCGAGCGCGGTCCTGCCATATGGCAGGGCATGTCGGCGTTCTACACGACGGAGGCGCAGCCGGAGGAGGAGAGCCTCAAGACCATTGCGCGTGCCATCGAGCTGGGCGTGACGATGATGGACACTGCGGACATCTACGGGGGTGGCAAGAACGAGCAGCTGCTCGGTGCGGGTCCCACTTGCACGATGACCTGGCTGCCTGCTGTGTGGGTGGGGAGGTGGTGAGGATCCATGGGTTTTTGGACCCCTCTGACTCCTGTTGTCCGCAGCCAAGGCGCTCAAGGGCCGGCGCGACGACGTATTCGTCTGTACCAAGTATGGGAACGTAATGGAGAAAAAAACCATGGTGGTACGCGGCGACCCTGAGCACGTCCGGTGCGTCATTGGAACGCGCTGGCCACCCTGTGTCAAAGCGCAGCGCGTGCTGCCAAATTTAGACCAGTTGGGCCGTTTGCGGAGCAAGCGCCCGCCTTGCAATGTGGCGATGGTGCATGTGGTGCTGCAGGAACGCATCCGAGAAGTCGCTCAAGGACCTGGGCATCGACACCATCGACCTGTACTATCAGCACAGGGTGGATGCCAACACGCCAATTGAAGAAAGTGTCAAGGCGATGGCAGTGCGTGTCTCTAGCTATGCTCCCACTGCTCCTGCACCCTGATGACACTGTAGAGGAGTGCATCTGTCCTGCGCAAGTGGTCATGTGGTTCTTTGACTTGGGAAGCGACCACTTCCAAGGTTCTCGTGCAGGAGCTGGTCAAGGCTGGCAAGGTAAAGTACCTGGGGCTGAGCGAGGTCAGCCCCGAGAACCTGCGCAAGGCGCACGCAGTGCACCCCATCAGCGCCGTGCAACTTGAGTGGAGCTTGTGGGAGCGGTCAGCAGAGGTGCGGTCCTCATGTTCAGATGCCCACTAGATGCTTGCTGGTGGCCTGGTTCGCAGGGGTGGAGCGGCGTAGAGCAGACCTCTGAAGTGATGTGTTGCAGCCCAACCTACGCCTCTGCTTGCATCTGTTGGTTCAGCTTCGCAGCTGTGTTGCCCCTCAGGCCCTCATCACTACTTTCATGCGTTGGTTGATCTGCAGGCGGATGTGATCCCGGTGTGCCGGGAGCTGGGCATTGCCATTGTGTGCTACTCCCCGCTCGGGCGCGGCTTCCTGACGGGCCAGATCAAGTCCTACGATGACATCCCGGATGTGAGCTGCAATGGGCATGTGGTGCCGAGAGTGGGCAGATGCCAGTGCTTTCGAAGCAGCACCGTACTGGTGTTGGAGTCGTGACCTGCATGCTGACCGCTGTCCTCGTCTACTGCAGGATGACTTCCGCAAGCACGCACCACGCTTTTCGCGGGAAAACTTCCCAAAGGTGGCTGTCAGCTGCATGCTGACGTACGCTACATGTGCTACTTAAGATTGTTTCTCACTCTCGATACAGTGGTACATGAGTGAGATGCTGGCTGCTGGCAAATTATGGCGGCGATAATCTCTGTGACTGCTTTGCTTGCAGAACATCGAGCTGGTGCACAAGGTCGAGAACATCGCCAAGAAGTACGATGCGTCGGCTGGCCAGGTCGCACTCGCCTGGTTGCACGCGCAGGTATGGCAGATCAGCTGCTGGAGCTCGTGTGCTTGTAGCTGGACGGTTACCTCACAGTATCACGTCATAATAACTTGGTATTATCTGGTCTGTGCACAGGGCGATGACGTCTTTCCTATTCCGGTACGCTTCTGTCGTCGGATGGACTATGTGTATTGACCCAGGCAGTGCATGCAGATGTCAGCCGCTGTGACCGTGTCAGGAGAAATACGTGACACACATCTCACCAGCGGTTGTCGCTGCACCGCAGGGCACGAAGCAGGTCAAGCGGCTGGAGGAGAACGTGGGCGGCTTCGAGCTGAGCCAGCGCATCTCAAAGGCCGATCTCGATGAGCTGTCATCCTTTTTCCACATGGATGCAGCCGTCGGCGACAGGTCTGATCAGATGTCCCGCCATACTGTTGACAAGCGTCCTCGCTTGCTGAAGTTTGGATGCGCGACCCGGCCATCTGGGCGCTTAGTGGTAATTAAAGTGGCTGCTGCCCGCTGTGCAGGTACCCAGAGGCGCACATGAAGAGCGCGCATGACAGCCGCAAGGCCGCCAAGGCCTGAACTCATTGCCCGTACTGAGCCGTTGAAGGAACTGTGATGCCCGACCATGGGGTGATGTACAGAAATGGGATGACGCACCGGATTGCGTGATGTCGGAGCACTGCAGTGACCTGTGTACCCATAAACTGCGGATGATGACTTGCAAGGCGGCGCATGACGCCTAATACTCTTTGTTGCTGTCGTGCATTTGCACTGTGCCGCTGCAGTCTTTGATGCGAAACTGCAATATAAACTTGCCTCGATGATCGGCAAGTTCATCGGTTAACCGATGCAACGACACACACTTGCAAGCCTCGGGCAACACCACTGGGCACTGGCGTTGTCTATTGAAGTTTACCACCCAGCGAGGTGACTTTATCCCCAGATCTTTGTCCGCCGTAGATTTTCTTTGGTCTGCGCAGATCGACCGCAGTCGCCGCAGCTGCAGACGCCACACTCGCTAACAGGGCAGCGAATCACTCGTACAAACTGCGCAGGCAATTCTCGGAGTCTGCCTGCCCTTCTTAGCAGGCAGCGACGTCCTTTCTTTCTGCACAGCCGCAGTGAGTGCCTTTCGGCCTTCAGGTGTGGTAGCACCCGCAATGGCTGCCACCATGATGGCCAGCGCGCAGCAGGTGTTTGAGACCCGGCTGGTGGGCCCGCAGCAGCTGCTCCTCAGCAGCCCCGGCGTTGCACGACCTCAGCATCAGCACTCGCCGGGCAACAGCGTGGATTTGCGCAGCCTGCCGCTCGCCTCCCGCCTCAGCTGCATTCCCGGAGCTCTGGCGCAGCGCTTCCAGCCTGGCACTCTGGCCCTGGTGCAGGTGTGGCCCCGCAAGCTGCCTCTCCGCTCCCACACTCGACCGAGCACTGCTGCGAGCTCTAAGTTCATGACTGTTCACAGCCTGCGGTCGACGTTGCTGGCACGCATGATACCAAGTGTGCCGAACCCGTTGCCCGGCGTTCAAGGCGGCAGCCTGCACAGAACCGCCGCTTCCACAGCTGTCTGACGAGGGTGTGGGCAAGCCTGGACGGTCCAGAAATGGTTGTGCGTGTAACGCGTGTATACCCGCGCCCGCTGCCGCAATCTCAGACCCCAGCAGCCTGCGTGATCCAGCTGAGGCGGCGCAGGTGTCTGCACAGGCAGATCATGGTGCCGCAGCTCTTTTGGCGCAAATATCTCGCCGTGTGAAAAGTGTCCCGAAGTATCAGGCTGCGGTCAGCCTTGCTGACGCACTTGGCGTCACGTCCCACCGTCGTGGTGCCCGCAGTCTGTGTTCACAAGGACGTCTGTGTAGCCGTGGGGTTTGTGGGACCGGACACGCCGGTGCGGCCGGGAGTCATGGGTGGTCCCAACCTACAAAGACAGCTGGGCAGCTGCTGCCGCACATCCCCCTCTGGGGGCCCATCCCAGAGCTCCTATCTAATTACCCACACACCCGCCTGCAGGTGTGGACGTCGTGCCTGGACGGCCGCTGGGCCGGCGTCTCGGCAGCCAAGTCTGGCACCACGGTCTTCCGGACGCAGCCAATGGGTGCCAGCCTCAGCGACCCAGCTCTTGCGCCCTTTCGAGCAGCCTGGTGGGTGTAATGCCTTGTCGTCGTCAAGCAGCCACGCTGTGTCCCCTTCAAACCACAAGTCTGCAGCACGCAGGACTAGCGGATCATGCTGCCGCTGAAAGGTTTTCTCTCATGCCCTGCAGCTGCGAGAGTGGCATCGTGCGGTCGGCCATCGGCATGCTGGGCAAGGTGTGGAGCTCCGGCGCGCTGGCTGTGGTGCAGAACGTGGCGATCATCCCCACGTCCGTCCACCCCCGCAGCAAGCTCAATGGTGTGCTCCCGTCGTGTGCTGCTGCATATCATGCAGTCGTCTGCATGCTGCCCTATGCAACCCAGCGCTCATCTGCATGCTTGTACCCGCGACTGTCTTTGCGCGGCGCCCTTTTGGTGTGCCCTCCGGACTTTGGGTGTTGAGGTGCGCTCACCACTAATGAACAGACGGCGTGACGGACCGGGTGGCGGAGCTGGCGTACATCCCGGTGTACGACCTGCGGCAGCCGGAGGCCGGCGTCGTGGCGTGCCTGGAGGTCATGATGTCGGCCTTTGCAACCTCTGCCCTTGTCGCCAATGTCATCTCGCACGCCTGCGACCTGCTCACACAGTTCCAGGTGCGCACCAGCAGCACTTGCGCCTGCTCGCCAATTGCTTTGCTGCAGCTTTGGCATGCCGGTCTACGAACGTGCACCAGTGTTCACACGATTCAGTGCTTCTCACACCGTGCCGTAAGGACAGCGGCTGACAGTTCCATCCCTGCGTCCTTGCAGCTGTCACTTGGGAAGCCAGCGGCGCACCCGTCAGCAGTCCCAACATCACCGTCGCCCTTTGCGTCGTTCAACTACCAGCAGCCGCCGCCGGCGCTGCTGCGCGCCAGCATGGACAGCCCGCGGCCGCTGCCGCCGCCTCACGTGCAGATGCGCGCCAGCATGGACAGCCCCCGGCCGCTGCCCCCCCTGGAGCGCCACCTGCACAGCGCGACCACCGCGCCGCCCCTTGGCCTGCCGCAATGCCCTGGCAGCATCAGGTGCCCGCGCATCTCCTGTGCACCCTTTCTCCCTGACGTGTGCAGGTGCTGTGCCAGCTGCTGCCACTGGCACTGGGGCAGGTTCCTCGAGTGTGCGAAAGCGCATATGATCTGACAGGGACTTCGTCTTACTCGCTGCTCCTGTGTGGGTGCAGGTGCCCGCCTGCGTCGCACATGATGCCGGGGTGCGTTGCCGGCAGCTACTCTTCGTCGAGCGGCAGCAGCCGGCCTGACTCGCCGGGCACGCCGTCAGCGCAGCCGCCCATGCAGCGCCGGCTCTCAATGCAGCGCACCGCCAGCATACGGCGCCTCGACTCCCTGGCGGACATGAACGTCGGCTGACCGCAGACCAGCATGTGCAATTCAGGCACACTCAGAACCACCTCGCTATTGGTCAGCGGCGTCTGGCCTGGTGGACTCCAGGGTGTTGGTGGTTGCGGACAACGACTAGCACAGCAGTTTGGAGCCTTTTCTGCAACTTTGGGACTGCTGCGGAGTGCAGCGGACCAGCCGTCTGCCGGCAGCAGAGGGGTTGAGGCACGCAGCGCTGCGCAAGCTCGCCCTGGTATGCCCTGCAGCCCACCAGGGACCTGCTCAGCACAGTAGAGTAAGTGGGCAGATGCTGAGTAGCGACAGCGGTACAGATGCGAGGGCAGTCAACACGTCGATTCACCATGCGAGGTTTCATCATATCATTGCGAGGGTTGTGGTGTGACACCCGAACCGAGTCTTCTTACACTGCTGACACACTGAGACACTCAGAGTTGACATGTTTGGGGGTATCGTGCTTTCAGAGTGCAGTTGGTGTACGGTATAACACGACATTCGAGATGTGTTTCTCGGTAGATGCGTTCGGACGAGTTGGAATTGAGGCTAGACGCAGCTGCTAGCACAGGCCGCGCGTGATTATGTTTGCGCTGCACAGGGCCACAATTTTGGATGGTGAAGATCTTTGACTGCTCACATCATTGATATGACCTGGCCGGTTGGTTGTACATTTGGATGCTGGAGGGATAGCGCTGGAGCGGTGTTTGATGGTGTGGTTGGGTTTGAACATTGTGGACCAAGCAGATTCCTCGTCGTGTTGTGGAGGCCGTTGTAGTCGATGCCGGTGAGAACTTGTAAAAACGGACTTGATGCACAATTGTCGCCAGTATAGAGCAGCAACATCAGTGAACCTTGGCAGTATGCAATGTCCTCAATGCTCGACTGCAGCGGTTGACCCCCAGCTGAGGTGGCAGCACTTGCGGCTGGCATCATGAGCTGCTGAGGGGTATGGTGGCAGATTCGCCAGCCAGTCACTCTGTCGACAGAGTCCTGCGCCGCTGCTGCCAGCACCGCTCCTGCTCAGCCTGCAGCAGCACACATATGAGATGCGATAGCACACATCATCTGAGAACTCGTATGGATTGCCAGTGGCGTGGTTTGAGACCAGCAGGGCTGGCAGCATGTGCACAGCACAAGCCATGTGAACATCTTGGTCGAGGAAGAAGATTAGTGACAAGACCTTCAGCACAGACAGGATGTCTTTGAAGGCAGGCCGCGCCGCTGGGTCCTCCTGCCAGCACGCCCGCAGCAGCCGCGCAAGTGGCGGCGGCGTGTTCTGTGGCACCGGCAGCCTGCAAGCACACCCTTCCTGACACCTGATGAGAAGCAACACGTGCTGCTGCAGCGAGACCTTCACAATATCTTGACAGCAGCATATGCCTGCAGAGGGACCAGCACGCCTACAAAATTGTCATTTGCACACCTGTTACCCAGGATTCCGACTATATAAATGACTTGCATTGGGTTGACCAGCTGGCCCCACGGCACTTTCCCTGCAGTACGCTGATCGTCATAGTCAACGGCCGCTTGAATGACGCCTCTGCAGCGACCATGGTGTAACAGTGGCATTGGCATTGGTGTGCTGCACCTGTAAGGCATTCCCACATCAGCACGCCAAATGAGTAGACCTGCAGGCAGAACACTCACCCAAGGTCATGTGGATGCAGTCAAAAGGTTGCACTCCGGATGCTGAAGGGCAACATGCTCAGCCATCACAGCAGACTCACGTCCACCAGCTCGGTGACGGGGCCGCCTTCAAACATCTCGGGCGCCATGTATGAAGGCGTCCCAGCCACGGTGTTCTTGGTGCTGATAAATGTCCTGCACGAACAGCACCACCGTTGTTTTGCTGCAGCAGTGCAAAGACCTCACACTTGTGGCAGTAGTAGCACACTGCTGTCATGCCGACATACAGCTGGTTCCATAGCGCACCGGTCCTTGAAGCGGGCAATGCCGAAGTCACAAACCTTGGCACGCCCCTCAGCATCCAGCAGCACTGCAGCATTGCAGGAGGATATTTTTCAGACAGGTGGGCGTGCGTCCGTGCCGACCTCCGCAGCATCTACGATGAGCGAGGCCAGCATGACGCCCAGACGATCATCAAGAGATGTGCTGCAGCGCACCGTTCTGGCTCTTGAGGTCGCGGTGCACGATGTCGGGGTGCAGGTACGCCATGGCATCCGCCACGTCTGCCAGGATTTGCAGGAGCTGCACAGGGCGACACCACTGTCAGCATGGATTCACAACCTGCTCGCAACCCTGGTGGTGTCAGTCGGGGCGGACTTGGGACAACAGCTGGTGTCCGTTGCTGAACTTCAGACCTCAGCGAGTTTGAGGTGCAGCAGGGCATGGTGTTGAGGAACAACGTGTCTGCAGTCACCTCGGTGTAAGCCAGCGGCGACTGGCCAGCCATAGGGGAGGCGGACCCCTCGCTGCTGCCCTCTGCGCCTCCTGCAGCCCACTGGCTAGCCTGGCGCACTGTTGCCGGCGCAGCTGCCTCCCGGCTGCGGATCCCTTCAGAGCAGGGCGTGAGCATGAGTCAGCCAGAAATCTAGCAGGTGCAGCCAGCGGTTAATTGCCAGGCCATCCGCAAGTGAGAGCGCCAAGCCATGTGCCATCCACCTCACAACAGTAGGCTCTACCATGGCCGTGACAGGCAAACAGCAGCGTCTTGTGGTCACCCGCTGGCCTGCTGGTATCACAACAGAAGTGCCGTGCGATGCGGACCTGCGCCGTGGGGGTGGAGAGGCGCGTGCAGGGCCCCCTCCGCCAGCTCCTCCGGAAGGGAAGTGTATTTGCTGTCTGAAATACCAAAATTTCAAGGTGCGGACCTGCGCCGTGGGGGTGGAGCCGCGCGTACAGGGACCCCTCCGCCAGCTCCTCCACCAGGCACACGTGCGGCGGCACCAGGCACGCGCCCAGCAGGCAGATGATGCGGTCGTGCTGCAGCCCGCTCAGCACCTGGGACGTGGCAGCAAGAGAGCGAGCGCATCATTGGAGGCCGCTGCGGAAATGATGGACTTCTTCCAGTTGCAATGAGTTGCTCTGAATAAGAGAACTCCTTCAGGACCCATGTAAAGCCACCATAAATACTTCCCAGCGATTAGTCTGAGACCTTGGTAGCAACATGCTGGTTTTGCACGAGCATGATGGTCAGTCATCTGCATTTGTGCCTGACTCTGCAGCTGCGTGAACAAGGCCAGCACTCCCGTCTTTCGTGTCATCCTTCAGAGCCTCATGTGTGAAGCATGGCAGCAGAGACGCCACCGATGTGCACCTTGACCTCCTGCTGGAAGCTCTCGTAGGATCCATCGTCGTCTGCGAACGCCTGGCTTAGCATGACCTTGACGGCCACCGGGGCGCCCTGCCATTTGCCTGAAGTAGTGGCAGTATTGATCAGCCGCAGCAAAACATAACATGCTCACAGTGCTGCGCTGCACTGACTGCGCTGGGGCTGCAGGCAGGGCCAAGTTGAAGCATGCCAGTCGTTCACCACGACCACAATGCTGCTCACAGCTCACCTCGATACACGCTGCCAAAGGCACCGCTGCCAATGCGCTCGTCCAGGATGATCTGGTTGGCAAAGTCGATCTCGTGACATGCCTGCTGATAAATGGGTAGAGCTGGTCAATGGGATGTTCGTCAGTGCGCTTGTCTTCCACGGTGCCACTGAGTCGTCACTCTGATAGCAGAGCCAGCTTTTGTCTGCTCTGAGTTCTGCAGCTGGACATGGTGAGTGTGATCACCCAAGCAGACCTAGGACCTCTACATATGGCAGTAGGCTGTAAAGCCAAGTCATAACAAGCATGACTGTTTAAATCCTTGCAACGCACCCGGCCAGTGGATGGGGTGTCGGGGTTGGAGGGGCCGCCCTGCTGGCGTTCCCCAAAGCTGCCCAGGCCCGCGCCGCGGGCCAGCATGTTGCCTAGGCGCTTCTCCTGCCAAAAGATGATGCAACATGATCCACAGTCTCGTGAGCAAGCTGCAAATGCTGCCTGTGCCAAACACATGCAAGCACGCTGCTAGTAACAAATTTCCATGTATGTCAGACCATATGTTGCCCCATGCCTGTTTTGCGTCATAAGCGGTGTAGGTATGGCAGGTTCTACACTGTGTTGCAGGTGACCTGCTGTGCTAGCTTACTCACGTCCAGGGAGTTGTGGCCGCTGGTGACGCGGGAGGGGTGGTGGCCCTCCTGAGGCTTGAACACCCCAACAGCTGGGGACGCTCGGCCGCCGTTGGGCGAGCGCCGGTCCCCAGCGGCCGCAGCCGCAGCCGCTGCACGTGCCAGCTGCGCCAGCGTGTTGGGGCTACCTGCATATGAAGGTGGAAGACTGCCCTACACTCTCCTGGACTCTGGCTTGGTCTGCAGATGCACGGCTTCTTTTTTGCTTGCACACAGACCACTTCACCTGAGGCCAAGGTGCTTCGGCACAGTATGGATTTTGTCCGCAGGAGGGATATGTGATCTGCACCTGTGACCTTGCGGTTGAGCCAATCATGCAGGCGGCCGCCGCGCGCATCCAGCTGCACCGCGATGCACGTGCCCGGCGGCAGCTCCGCTGTGTCGTCCGATCCTGACATGTGGCAACTGCTAAACCTCACAAGGAGCTCTTGGCAACATTCTCCACAGCATACGATGAATGTGGCGGGTGCGGTTCGAGGCACAGTATGCAGGTGCGAGTGCCAAGATAAGCCAATGTGTCATGGGCTTGGAGAGCCATCTGACCTGCATTTAGGGACATTGGCCCGGCGCCGCCGTGGGGCAGGCCGCCCTCCTCAGCCCAGGGCGCCATGTGCCGCGCCTCCAAGCCGTTGCTGCCCTGCGGCGGCTGCCACAGCCGCAGCGGGTCCAGCCTGCAATGCCGCATCCATGTCATGTCGTTGTACTCCTGACACACCGCGGCCAGCCCCAGCATGATCCTTTGATCATGCACACCACGTCCATGCGTGCACTTCTCAACTCTGAGCTCAGGTGCCTGATAGCCTCATGCATGTGAGCTGCAGATCAGGTGCAGGCCTGGCACCCTGAAAGGTTGGCCAGGTTGATGGGCGCCTGCAGCTGCTCCTGCACCGGCACCCCCTCGATGGAGCTGGCGTTGCTGCCCTGCCGAGACACACCGGGTGTCCGGCGCCGCTGACTCTGCAGAAGCAGACAACATATTGATGGAGTCACGAGCACGACTGCAGCAGCCAAGGTATACAAACTGCCATGGAAAAAGTTCGCCATGCCTGCACAAAGGCGCATCATGCTCGGCACCGCATGTGTCAGATATCGCCTGAGTCTGGTGGACCACTGCACAAGGGTGTACCAACGTCAGCGGAATGTGAAGCACTCGTTTCATGCTCCACCTGCTGGCGGCGGCTTTGGATGTTGCTCGGCAGCGGGGGCGGCTCCCCCAGCGATGGGGCACCCTGCTCCCAGCCGTACGCTTTGGGCACTGGGCGCCTGGGCTGCGGCGCTGCTCCCCTGGGCTGTGCCTTGGCTGCGCCCTTGGCACCCCGCTTTGCGCCGGCAGCAGCTAGGGCTGCATGTCTGGGGTGCCATGGTGGCACCTCCCCTGTACAAGACAGGGAGTGGGGGTGGACTTCTGCAGCCATATATGGTATATGCCAATTACAGGACCTACTACTACACCAGTTTGGGCATGTGCGAGCGCACCAGTCTCAGATGGCTGGACTGACGGCAGTCGCGAGGGCAGGGACGGTGCAGGGCCCCACAGTGGCGCCGGAGATGGCAGCCTTCCTGCTGCAACCTGGTAGGCGCAGACGACTATCTCACACTGTGCACATAAACACCGACCCGACAAGGAGAGCAGAGACATGCATAAGGCTACTGGGCAAAGTGTTCCATGCAGGCTACGCACTGCTTGCGCAGTGACATCGACTGTTCGCGCGATGAGCATCTCCTTGGGCGCCCCCTGTTGGCTGGCCCCTTTGTTTACGTTCACCGATGTGAAGGTGCCCTGGCAAAGCAAGAAAAAGACCACTCAGACAAACTTTACCCAAGCTAACAAAAACCATTTGTGGACCTGCAGTTGTGCATGCATACTCGGGGTGCATTGGCACATGTCCCTACCGCCGGGGAGCTTTGGTAGGATGTTGAGCTCTTGTGCGCGCCTCTGGCCGGCAGGAACTGGCGGCGGCTGCGGGGGGTGGCATCGCTGTCAAATAGGTTGGCGGCCTGTCGGTTGGCGTGCACTGCCTGCCACACCGTAAAGCAGCGGCACAGGAACGCCACCAGCACAATTGCTGCAATGATGCCTGCAGCAGTGCAAGCTTCTTTGAGCATGGTGGCTGGCAGAGGGGCACCCATGATGGGCATGTGATACACAACGCGCTAAATGTTGAGCAGAGGCACACGGTGCGTCTGAGCCTAGTGCGGATGCTTTCTGGACGGTCAATGCTACCAACGAGGCCACCTACCAAACAGCACGCCGATAGCGATGCCGGCCTTGGCGCCGCCCGAGAGGCTGGAGCCGCTGCCGCTGTCGAGCTGGGCAAGCCCCGGGTCGGGCGCGAGCGCATTGGGGAAGGTGGGCTCGAACACGATCAGCGGCGGGCTGGGGATGGTTTTGTCGCTGGACGGCAGGCTCTGAGCAGGGCTGAGGGCCTTGGGTGCCGGCGGCGGGTTGCTCTGTCTCGGTTCCGACGGTGGTGACAGCCGTTTCCTGAATGCAGGAAGGTTGCACTCGTCGTGTCCAGAGGCAATCAGACCATAGCATTGCACTGTCGAGGCCTCATCAGCGCAAGCATACAGAAAAGACATAGGTTTCGACACCTGCTAGGCTTTGAGGGTTTTGATGAGGGCTTGGCAGGCGGGGGCATGCTGGGCTCCGGCGGCGGGCCCTGGTCAGGCGATGGGGGTGATGGAGGCTCTGGCGGTGCTCCTTCGGGGGCCGTTGCTGATGGCTCAGGGGCGGGAGCGGGGGCTGGCACGGGCTTTGCTGGTGCCTTTGCTGGTGCCCTGACCGCGGGCTCAGGCGATGGCTCAGGGGCAGGTGCCAGCTCTGGTGCAGGGGCGGGTGCCAGTGCAGGCTTTGCTGGTGACTTTGCTGGTGCCTTCGTTGGTGCCTTTGCTGGGGTTGCTGGAGATGGCTCAGGCGCAGGAGCCGGCTCCGGTGCAGGGGCGGGCACCGGCTTGGGAGCTGCAGCTGGGGTGCGCTTAGCCGGCAGTTGCGGAGAGGGCGCAGGCGCATCAGCAAGCGGGGCATCAGCGGCGGCACTGTCGACTGGGCCCGTCGTTGGCGCGCTGGCTGCCGCCCGCAGCGGCGCGAGCAGCTGCCGCACCGTTGTGGCTGCATCCCCTGGCAGCATGAGCTGCTCGCCACAGCAGAAGGCTATGCCACAGCCACCGCTGGCGTCGCTGAGTGCAGCCTGTGCAGCCTCGGTTGTCCTGCTGCCCGCGTCGCCACCGCCAGCGCCGCCGCTACACAGCACGTCGTTGAAAGCTGTGCTGTTGTACCTGCTGCAGGCGCTGCCACCAAGGCTGAGGCTGCTCAGTGCCAGCAGGTCTGCTGGGGTCTGAGTGCTACCATCTGCGCTGCCCCTTGCAGGCTGCCCCAGGCGGTTACCTACAGTACTAGAGTACCCCAGCTCCAGCATCAAGATGGCACTGCCACTGCTTCGAATACTGTTGCCGCTGTTGGCGGCCAGGCTGGCAGTTGCGCCGCTGCCAAGCCCCTTGAACTGCACCATACATATCTCCGATGAGATGTGTTGCCTGTTCTGGGCAACTGATATTGCACTGTGGAGGGTTGAATGCTTGCTTTTACCTGCAGTATTGCACCATCAATGCTGTTGATTGTGACAGCGCTGGCATTGTAGTTGAATGTCAGCGTCCATCCTGCTAGAGCATCCTGCACATACGGAAGTATGATAGTCACGCAGTGGTGTCATACTCGCTGTAATCACACCTGCATTAGCCGTGGAAATGCGGGTCTGCATTTGTGTGGCTCAAACAGGCCGCTGCCCTGGCTGAGCACCTGCAGGTTGTTGGTCAGCTGGATGCCTGCCAGCAGTGTGCGGCTGCCGGCGTCTGCAACCCTGAAAACCACCTGCCGTGCGCATGCCTGGCCTGGTGGTGTGCCACCAAGGCTGCCTGCCAAGGCCCACCTGCCGTTGCCAGCTCGCTGGCTGATGTCCTGGAGCAGAGCCTGTGTTATCAGAAGCACGAGCCTCAATGGACTACATCAGGCCATGCTATGCAGTTTGCGCAGCAGGCGTGCATTGCACGCGAACAGCAGCAGGCGTGCATTGCACGCGAACAGCAGCATGCCGGCATTGGGGACAGTTCACACCGTACCTGATAGATGCGCTCCTCGATGGCATCGGTGGCATCACTGGAAGCTTGCTGCAGCAGCGTTCGAGCGCTTGAGCTGCTGGCAGCATCTGCCGCACTGTGCAGCAAGCTGGTCGTAAGCAGCGATAGGCAGACCGTCCAGAGCCAGGTCTGACAGCCTATCCGATCCCGCCGATACTGCTCGCGGCGGGGTGTGCATCTGGATTGCATGATTATAGTCCAGCGTGTGAGAGCATGCTGCTTGTGAAAGCGCTGCTAGGAGCGGCTGTGGCAGGATTGTGCCGACGAGGCGGCTGGAGTACGCAGTACCGCCGTTGCTTGACTTGCTAAACCGTGACTTTCAGGCAGGCAGGTCCTTGCCACCCCTAATGTTATCCTCTCTGCCAGTCAGCACCTCCCATGCGCCCTCGTCGGCACAGACCCACAGCAAGCCTGCTTGAGGGCCGTGCGCAGCGCCAGACTGGTCAGCTCGCAACGTTGGGGTTCGTGCTTCCGAGGTGCCGCTGGAACGGCCGCCAACAACTGCCTAGTGTGGCTAACCCTTGAGCTAAGCAAATCTAATCGGCCCGCCTCACTGGTTCCTGCTTCGTCCGAGGCACAGATCGCATCGATCGGCTGCGCCCGATACATTGGACAGGTCAGGCGTGCGGCTATGCGCCGCGCCAGCACCCCCGCGGTGCAGGTGCTGCAGTAGCACTGGAGGCTGCACCACTGCCATTGGGGCTGGCAGCAGGGGCGCAGCATGGCGCGCAAGAAGAAGGCAGCGCCCGCAGCGGCGCCTGCCGATCAGCAGGAATTGGTTCCCAATGCTGGGGCCGGCAGCCAGGCGGCCCAGATGCCAGTACAGGCAGACCCAGCCAGCACTGCACAGACATCTGCCCAAGATAGCAGCCAGCAATGCAGCGACAGCATGCAGATGCAGCACAATGCAGAGACGGACTGCGCCGCCATCCTGCGCATGCTGAACACCAACACGGTGTCCAGGTCAGCATCGAACGCCCTCGTGGCACACTGTGATGTGGGAGTGCAGCCTCGGGTGCTGGGCAACGACTGGCCGCAAGTCCATGTCGCCCTGCATTCTGTGTCGAAGGCATGCATGGGTGCGCATGGTGACCGAACGAGCAAGGGGCAACTCAGCCACGAGCTTCAAGGGTCCTTTCGGTGCACCTTTTTGCGCTCATCGGCTGCTGGTGGCGAAAATGCTCATACAAACCGCACGCAACGGTCCTCGATGGCTAGTATGGCTGGTTTGCCGGGACTCAAGATGCGCTACACCCGGTTTGGGCGTCGGTGGGGCAATGCTTATCTGTCCAGCCAGTCCCATCCATGACGTCTTGCTGGTCGTCCAGGGCCAAGGCGCGGGCAGCGTTCAAGGAGCTGGCGAAGGAGCACCCTCACTCGGAGCTGCCGCATCGCTACTTGGTTAGTAGATCTCCCCTGCTGTTAGTGCGGTCGGCGCTTGCGGCGCAACGCATGCAACCCTGCCCTTCTGCTGGCTTGGTTTATCATACGCAGCGACAGCGGGAAACGCATGAACTTGATCGCAAATACACCACTATCAGTTTGGTGCAGCCACACCCCACAGCAGATCATCGTGGCAACACTGGGTCTGACGTGCATGGACCTTGAGCAGCAGGATGGCATTGATGTTGTAGGCACGGCTGCTGTACCACGAGGCCGCCTGCTCGGATGACATGGCCGGCGAGCGCGGCCTGGGGCAGCGGCTGGCGCTGCTGCGGGAGGCGCTGTCAGCGGCGGCTGCGGCAACAAACGCAGCGCCGGCGTCTCTGTCCTGCGCAGCGCTGCGCGCCACCCTCGTCGTCAACCTGCTCGTGGAGAATGGCCGCGGCCAGGTAGGCTTCGCACCCTCGTTCCATCGCAGCGAGCAGGCAGTGATATGACAGCAAGCAGGCGCCCATGCGCTGCACCTGAAATGTAGATGGTTCATCTTTTGTCGGCTGGTCTCACATGCAAAGCACAAAGGTTGCCTGCCGCTTGACATGCTTTCACCCCTCGCAGACTGGCGGCTCCATCGAGGCAGCGGTGGCGGAGATGCGCACGCAGCTGCGCGCGGGCATCGCGGCGGCGGACACGGCGCTGCGGCCGCCCCCGCCGCTGAAGTCCCCCGACTTTGAGCCCCTCATCGTCATCTCCAGCGCCGGCCACCAGACCGCTGACCCCTGCTGCCAGGTGCAGCACTGCCAATCACGTGCTGCATTTGAATATTGTTGTCTGTGCAGTTTTGGTAGGACGGAGCAGCAGAGACCTGCAATGCCCTACAGCAAGATGCTTCAGGCGCATGGCTTGAGGGTGGGGACTGTCCATGGCTTGAGACTGTTGTGCAGCAAGGACAGTCCCCACCCTCTGACCATTGTGAAGAACTAGTCGCTCGCTGTTGGGCACTGCACCCCTCGCACGGACGCACTTGTTGGAGGATATCCTCACACCTCATGCCAACCATGCTACTCTGTGCGCATGCAGAACATCATGGCGCAGGCCACGGCGTGGGCCAGCAGCGGGCGCTGGACGGAGCTGGCCGCCGAGAAGGCGGCGGCGCTGTCGCAGATGGCGCGCACGCTGGAGACGTACTCGCGGCTGCTGGAGACGCCCGCGCCGCCGGCCGACGGCGCCGCCCGCCTGCTGCAGCAAGTCATGCGGTGAGCCTACACAGTATGCCCAGGCTGCCTATCAACGAAGGCTGTCAATCGAGCTGGTGTCTGGTAGGCTTGAACAGAAACATGAAGCGTTGTGTTCCTCAGAGTGATAAACATGAACATGAACCAGTTGCTGCCAGCTGCTTCGATGTGGTGGACCATGGTCGGATCAGGCCTGCAGTCGGGGTTAAAGGTTCTGGTGTTGTCGGGCGCAGGCTTGCGCCAGAGATCCTGGCGGTACAGGCAGCGGGCGCCCCCGGCAGCGGCCGCGGCAGCGGCGTAGCCGCAGCAGCCGCGCCCCCCGCCTGGGCGACCCAGGTGCTGGAGAGCGTGGCAGCCGCAGCCCGGCTGCCGGCTGGCTTCGGCGCCCAAGGGGGGGCGTACACCGCCGGCAATTACACCGCAGCCGAGCGCCGGGAGCTCGCCCGCCGCCTAGAGACGCAGTCCACGGCGGCCTGGCTGCTGCAGAAGCTGAATGGGCGTGGCGGCAGCGGCGTCGCCAACCCCGGGCCGTACGCCTATGGGCCGAACTATGGCGCGGCGTACGCGTCCGCCGGCTCGCAGCTGCCGCCGCCCGGCATGCTCGGCGGCGGCGTCGGCGGCGGGCAGCTCGGCAGCTTTGGCGGCGGCGGCGTGTCGGTGCAGGACGGCGGCCCCCCGCCGCTGTCTGTTGAGCGCCCGTGGGACGAAGTCGCACGGGTGAGCACCTTGCCATGCTCAAAGTGTGACTGTCAACATGTTGTACCAGACCATCATATCCTGGATCATCATTCGTGTTCCCAACACCCTGCGAACTGTGCTAGCATTTGACTGCATATGCCAGCAGGTTTTAGCAAGAGCTAGCATGGGCTAGCAGGTGCAAACATCTGGCTAGCATGGTCTGGTCAGGCACCAGCAGCTTGGTTGGGCGGCAACAGGCCTGGTGGTCTCGCCACAACAAGCACAAACTGGCGAACCACAAACAATCCCCTCACCATCCTGCTGGTGTCAACCCCGCAGGAGTGGGCTGCAGCCGCGCGCAAGCGGTCCGGCAGGCGCCCCGGCGGCCCCTCCCGCCCCGAGCGCACCCCCCTGCAGCGCTTCCAGAGCGTGCGGCAGCACTGGGCCGCGCTGCCGCCCGACCGCCGGCGCCGCCTGCTGACCGTGCCCGTCAGGCGCCTGGCGCGAGGTGAGGGTCTCATCAGTTGCAGCAAACTGCTGATTTGCCTAGCGACTGACGCACAGCGCTGCTGGGCAGCCAGGCGGCTGATGGCCTCATCTGCAGTGCTTCCTGCTGGTGCCTGAGTCGACCAGGGTCGGCCCTGCGCCTGTCTGTAAGCAGGCTGCCTCATAGGGATGTGGACTGTGTACGAGAATGCTCAGCACCATCCAGCTGAGGGCGGCTGTGTTGAGTTGTCTTGCAGCCACACGCGTGGAGCAGGGCGCCGAGGCCGCGCATGAGGTGGCGCACGCGCTGCGATTGCTGCAGGTGAGCCGCCTGTCTGCATGCCACACTGCAAGCAGAATGCTCGACCCTGCCCTCTCAGCGGCTGCAGCCTTCATGGAGACGCCCACCTCGAGGCTCACACCTGCTTGTGCCAAAACACCTTGTGCCCAAGGTGTGCGCTAGTGACGCTCCACCACATGTCCTTGCTTCAATGCAGGAGCGGGGCGACCGCCACGCAGCCTTCTGGGCGTGCCCGCCGTGCGACTGCGCGTTCCCCTCGTCCTCGGAGTTTGCGGAGCACCTGTACACGTACCACGAGGAGGCGGTGTATGCCGACGAGGCGGCGGGCCTCTACCTCACCTGCTCCCACTGCGGCCAGGAGGTGACTTGTGTTGCCCCATCGTGTCCAAATTATGGACCGAACCCGATCTTCGACAGTCCCTGTAGAGCTTCTGGAGGTCATGGCTGCCAGGTCGTTTGCTCCGCTTCAAGTGGCTCCCTGGCCTCGGCACCAACAATGGAATGGGCGTCCGAGCGGCGGCTGCTGGTCATGTCTGCAGATCGTGGGGGCGTACTACCGCAGCCCCGCGGCAGCCGGGTTCCAGCTGTGCACGCGCTGCAACGCTGCGGCCGGCGGCAGCGGCGCCGGCGGCGGCGGCCGCGGCGGCGGCGGCACGGAGCAGCTGGTGTGCGTCTGCGCCAAGGCTCCGGCGCTGCCGCCCCCCTGGGAGGACGCGGGCAGCGACGATGGTCGCGCCGCCGCCGACTCCGACGACTTTGAGCTCCGCCTCAGCCAGCTGCAGGTGCTCAGCACCTTCTCAGTGCCAGCTTGCTGCAACTGCTTCACTTCCGTTGTGTCAGTTTGTGTCTATTTCCACAGTGCAACTGGGCAATAAACGAGATGTCTTCATGCGCGGCAGGGCTTCCAGGGCTACAACCCAGACGCGCTGGCCAGCCTGTACGCGTCAGGCGACGCAGCGGGTGCCGCCGCCGCTGCCCCTGGCGGCTGGGGCCTGGCGCCGCAGCTCATGCCCGCGCCCCTGACGCCGGCGCCCGCAGCGCAGCGGCCCCCCACGCCCAGCCCAGAAGCGGGCGGCAGCAGGGCGTCCGGCAGCAACGGCGGCGGCGGCGGCGGCGGCGGCAGCCAGCCCGCCGGCAAGCCACCCCCTGCGCCCGGCACCCCCCGCGGCAGCGCAGCCGCCGGCGGCAACAGCGGCGGCGGCGGCAACGACAGCGGCTCCGACGGCGGCCCGGCCTTCGCGTTCGGCCAGCTCACGTCCAGCCTGCCCGAGCCGCTGACCTTCGGCGGCAGCCCCTCGGCCGACGGCCGCACCACCCCCGCCCGGGTGACGAGCCCCTCCCGGGCCCGCAGCCCCGCCCGCGCTGGCATCGCGGGCGCCGCCGCCGTGCCGCAGGCTCCGGGCGCCTTCAGCTCGTCGCGCGCCGGGCATCCGCACAAGCGCGCCCGGGAAGAGGACGCGGCCTCGGCGGCGGCGGCGCTCACGGCGGCCGTGCCCCGCCCCGGCTTCGGCGGCTCCTCGCTTCCCGTGCAGCCGCCGCGCGCCGCGCGCGCCGCCGCCAGGCAGCAGCCCGGGGGGCCCCCGCAGCAGCACCTGTCACAGCAGCCGCTGCAGGCGCCCCTGCAGCAGCTGCCTGCTGCGCCCGCCCCCGGCCGGGCGGGACGCCACTGCATCGTAGAGGACACTGACGAGGTGGGTCTTGCAACAGACTCGACTGCCTCATCGTTGGATTGCCAGCCTTGCAGACCCACAAAGCACAGCAGGTCGTCACACTGGCAGCAGCTGCAAGTTTGGGGTGCTCTTGTGTGCAGCCTCAAAGTGCTGCTGTGGCTTGGGGATCAGCTGAGTGTTGAGCAGCGACTGCAGGAACAAGCCCTCAAGTGTTTGTTGACCTGTTCAGGATGGCGACTCGTTGGCAGGCAGCGAAACCGGCGTCTCGCAGCAGGACCAAGCCGCAGGCACCTGGCGCACACTGATGCAGGTCAACACTCTGCTGTCAAATGCCGACTGCTAACTGCTGCTGCCTGTCAGAGGTGTTGTATGCTTTGTGTTGCGTGCGCAACTTTCCTGCGTGTGTATGGGGTCAAATCAGAAGATGGCGTGGTGGGTGTGCCGTCAGAAGCACGCATCTCATTGTCGCTGCTGCGCTCTGCAGGACAACCCACTGGCGCGACGCATCAAGGAGTGGCAGCTGGGCAAGCTGCCCTTCGGCTTCAGCGGCAGCGGCCCGTCTGGCGGCGGCGCTGACCGCTCCGGCCGTGTTGGCCCCGCGGACTCTGTGCAGTCCCTGGACATGGGCCATGCAGCTGACGCCCAGGTATGGATGCCACAAGTCTTGTGGCAACCCCTTAAACCAAGCTCCCTTTACGCATTCTAACAAAGGGTGTTGTGATTCCCACATGCTGCTGCCACTTTTTTTTCCAGCCTGGCGGGTCTGGCGACAAGCTGCTCCTGGGCTGCGACGCTCAGCGTGATGCAGGGACTACACATGCAGCATCCGAGGTTGCCTTGATGGGTTTCAATTCCGCATCTGAACTGCAGCAGGGGAACGGCGTGCCGGGGCAGGGGGACAAGGGCAGCGAGGCCGGACCGTCGTCCTCCAACTCGTCGCAGACGCAGCAGCGGGAGCTGCTCCTGCAGCAGCAGCAGATGCAGCAGCAGCAGCAGCAGTTGCAGCAGCAACAGCAACTGCAGCAGTTGCAGTACCAGCACCAGCAGCTTGGCCAGCAGCAGCAGCGGCAGCAGCAGCAGCAGATGGTGCCCCACCCCGGGGCGATGCTGCAGGCCCCGGGTGTCACAGAGCAGGCGCTGTCGGAGCTGCTGTCGTCCCACTTCGCCCGCCACCACCCCGACAACGAGGTGCCCGAACATTGCTGATATACATGACCCCTTGGCGTGTCTTTGCAATGCGAAAAGGTGCTGGCCTTTCTCAATGTGCGACACCGGCACGTTACGGTGGTCATGGCACATGGTCTGACTGCCATCTCGACCGGCCTGCAGGCGATGGTGTCGATGGTGATGGCGGAGGTGCAGCAGATGGCCAACACGCAGAACGGCGAGGCCTTCCACGCGCGGTTCGTGGGCGTCATCGCCCGCATCCAGGAGCTGCTGCGCCAGAGCCGCGAGCAGCAGGCCGCAGACGGCGAGGACCGGCGGCAGCGGCCGGCCGACGCCGCCTCGGACTCTGGGTCCGCCGCCAGCGCCGCCCGCCACCGGCGCCACCCCAGCCTCAGCGCCCGCGCCGGCAGGTACCTGTGCAGGCCTGCATGTGCGGCTGTGTGTGCGCACACCACCCTTTCGGCGGCGCCGTCAAAGGCTCAAGCTGTGCACACGCTGCTGCGCCCACAAGACTTGACTTGACGCAGTGCACACCGAGGCCAGTTCTGCTGTTCACGATGCATCGAACCAGTGCAATGCGTCAGTGTATAAACCCTCCACCCTGCAGCGGCAGCAGCGGCGCGCGGTCCAGCAGCCCGGACAGCGCCGACGGCAGCGGCTCCGCGGTGGCGGAGGCGGGCAGCAGCGGCGGCGGCGGGTCCGCCGGCGACGCCCGCGCCCTGGAGGACTTCATGACCCGCCCCGCCGCCGAGGTCTGGTCCCAGCTGGAGCGCAACGGTGTCGCCGAGCTGCAGGTGGGCTGCAGCATGAGCTGGGAACCCGGCTTGCCTGCAATCGTGATGCAGATGCTGCTGTCCCTGCTGCTGCTGGTGGTGTCGTCGATCTGATCATGGCTGCCAGCTGTGTGCTGCACAGCACATGTGTCAAGCAGACTACAGGCGCAAAGTTGATCAGGTGATGGGGAGAGGCAGCTGCCCCGAGGGTGGTCCGGCAGGTTATATGTTGCCAACAGGGTAGAACCTCCGCTCTGAACCGTGTGCAGGAGGTGCTGGGGCACATGGGGCGGCCGCAGCTGGGCCAGCTGCTGCAGGAGATGATCGTGGCCATGCACGGCGTGTCCGCCTACCCCCACACCCCCTCCGATGGCCAGGTGCGCATGTGCTCACACTGCCCCCCTGGCTCTCTGTGCACAGGTACAGCTCTTCTAGGTCAGAACGAAGCCAGCAGCAAACCAACACTGAGCATGGTGCAGCGGCAACAGCGTGTGTGCTCAGCAGGGCACTGACTTCATGTTACCCATCTTCGCCACAGGGCGATGGCAGCGAGGACGAGTGCATCGGCTGCTTCAGCCTGTTCCAGTTTTCGTCGGACATGGACGGCGCGGCGCTGGAGGCGGCGCTTGCGGCGGCGGCCAGTGCGCCCCGCCGGCTGAAGGGCGCCGCCGGCGGCGCCGCCTCGGGCTCCGGCAGCGAGTCGGGCGACGACGTGGCGCTGGAGGTCAACTCCTGGTGGCTGGAGCACCTGGAGGAACGGGTGAGGGTCTAGGGATGTGGGACTAGGTGAGATTTTAGGAAGCACTGCACGGCTGTCCTGGCGCTTGCAAGTTGTCACTGCATGGTCCTGCTTGACATGATTGCGGGTGCCTGGCATGTCCAGAACGAGTTGCACATCAACACCAGCAAACCAGCCTATGGTCAGCCCGCCGACCGGTAGTGAAGGCTGCGTGCCGCTGTGCGCAGGGCAGCCACGACGAGGGGCAGCTGCAGGTGCTGCGCTGGGTGTACGGCGGCCTGGCCTGCGCGCAGAACCTGGACTTCCTCGAGCGCCAGGCCGAGGTACTGCCCCGTGCTGACCCAGTGGCTCGCCATGCGACTGTGATGATGCATTGGCGGCTCCAGCTGTCCTGTGCTGACCCAGCGGCTCGCCATGAGACTTTGATGATGCTGTAGCGGCTCCAGCTGACCTGTGCTGACCCAGTGGCTCGCCATGAGACTTTGATGATGCTCTAGCGGCTCCAGCTGACCTGTGCTGACCCAGTGGCTCGCCACGAAGGTTGATCATGCGTCAGCGTCTCCAGTTACTTGCTGGAATGTGTTTGGCGATGTTCAGGCTGTGCTGCAGCTGCTGCCCCTGCTGCTGTGTCTCCTGGCAGCCCTTCCAGCAGCAGCCTCAGATGACGTGCAAATTTGCAACGCTGTGGCAGGTGCTGCCGGGCGGCGCGGCGCCCGCTGCCAGGGCGCAGGCCGTGGGCGCGCTGCTGGACGACCTGGCCGCCGCCTGGCGCCGCTACCAGCACACGCTGGACTGCAAGCGCAAGGCCGCGCAGCTCTCGTGCGTCTCCACACCGCTTCAGTCCCTGGCAGTCAGCTGAGGTTATGTTTGTGGCTTCCGCAGCCGGAGATGCCCCACAGCTGGGGCCATGTGCCGGTTCCCCTGCTCGGCCAGGGGGAGGCGAGTGCCGGAAGGGAGGAAACCATATGGATGCGCAATATGCACAGCACCAGCGATCCCCATATGCTCACGAACGTCCCGATCTGCACACTGTGCAGGGCGCTGGCGAAGCGGCACTTCATGGCGGTGCGCCGCCTGGAGGAGGCCGGCACCGCCGCCCCCCTGCGCCGCGCCGCCTCCGCCTACCGCGAGGTGTCTGACCCCTGAGCCCCTCAGCTAGCGACCCTGGCCCTGAAGGCTCAGAGTCGACAGACTCCCAGACAGCGGCCATGCGGCCACCACACCCTCCTCCTCTCCTGCATGCCTGCAAGCCTGCAAGCTGCGTGGCTGCAACGCATCCCGTGTTGTCGTCACGCCCTGCCATGGGTGTTAAGGCGGTGTGCTTTCGCAGCATGACCCGTGTGTTGCGGCGTGTGCAGGCATATGTGGCGGCGCACGACGCGCAGCAGGCCTTGGGACCCGAGGCGCAGCAGCGCGCGGACGTGCTGCGGGCGCAGCTGCAGCAGTACTGCATCCTGTCCTCCGATGACGCCTTCCGGTGCGTGCCCCCTGGACCTGTTCCACATGCTGTTGCATGGGCCACTGGGATCGATGGACAGGAGTTCCGCACCAGGCTCTGGGTTGTATGACATGCTTGTCCAAGGACTGCGCAGGGCTGAAAACCCCTAAACTCTGAACCAAAACCCTGCGCCCGCAGGTATGCAGCGGAGCTGGTGGCGCGGGAGGAGGCGGCGCTGGGGCTGGTGCGGGAGATGCTGGGGTACGAGGGGCGGGAGGCGGCGCGCGACGCGGCGGCCGCCGAGCAGCGGCTGGCGGCTGCGCGGCTGGATGCCGCGGATGCCGACGCTGAGCTGGCGCGCGCGCAGGCCGAGGGGCCCGCCTCCCACCGCAAGCGCGACTACATCGACAAGGTGCTTTTTCACATTGCAAGGCCAATGGGAAGTCATGTGCAGCGGTGCCAGCTTGAGCTGGGCGCCAGTAGCTGCCAGCCAGCTGGATGCATGCCATGAGGCTGTTGCGGGCCAGCCTCCAGAGCCGGGGGCTCTCGAACTGTTTCTGGGGTGGGTAGCATCAGCGGTGCAGGCGCATAACATGCCAACACTTTCGTGCCCTCCAACAGCATCAGGGGGCTGGCATGATGTGGTTAAGCTCGATCTTCAGCTGTGATCCTTTTACATAGCCCTAACCCCTAGACCCATTGTTGCTGCGCAGGCGACGAAGGAGGCGGAGCACCGGGACCGGCTGGCGGAGCTGCGGGCGAGGGGCGACGCCGCCCGGGAGCGCTCCGCCGCCGAGCAGGAGCTCATCGTCACCTCCCGCCTCCGCCGCGAGCAGGCCGACAAGTGCGCGGCCTTGACCCGAGGCTGCACCCCTTCAGCACTGGCAATGCATCAACGAGCTGAATGCATCGCGCGTGCCTGGTGCTCGGGCTGTATGTTACACAAGCAGCGGCAGTCCTCCACACATGTATAACACAGCATATCATTGGTGAGTGCTGCTATCTGCTTGCACTTCCGGTTGCACCAGCCTTCAATGACATCGGGTGTCATATGCAGGGACCTGGGGGGCGTGGCGGCGGCTCTCGCGCGGCAGGCCGACATGGCCGACAAGCTCGCCGAGGCGCTCGCGCGGCCGGGGGCGGCGGGCACCGCGCCGCCGCAGGACGCCATCCTCCAGATGTTCATCGCGCGCCTCGACCTGGCAGAGATCATCATGTGCGTCACCACACCATCATCCAGCTTGGTCCAGAGATGCACAGTACTCTGGGAGGCACCAGCTCTCTGCATCCAACCCTCTGTCCGCCTGGCGGGGTGCGGCAGCAGCAGCACGTGCAAGCGACGCTGCAGTCATCAGAGTCTTGACGGTGGGGTGTGGCTGGGTGCCGCAGCGAGTATGGCGGCTCCTTCGAGGCGGGCGCCGGGACGCTGCGGCTGTATGTGCACGCGGTGGCGCTGGCGCGGGCGGCGGCGGATGCTGCGCAGCAGGCCATGGAGAAGGAGTTCCAGGCCATCGACGCGCTGAAGGAGCGCCTGCAGGTCGGGGCCTTCCTTTTGTTTGTTCACTGTCCAGGTGCCTGGGGCTTGGATTGAGGTCGACCGGGAGGCCAGCCAGTGCAGCGGTCTGCCACATGCTGTGGGAGCAGCCTTGTGATTTGGGATTCGAGCAGCACCCGCCCATAGAGGTGGCCTCCCATGCAGCATCACTTCCCATCGAGGAGCTGCAGCTGAGCAGTGGCTGTTGTGTGGCTGCAGCTGGCGGCGTGCGTGGACATGAGCGTGGAGCTGTCCGACGCCGCGCTGAACTTCATCCGCTGCGCCATCGAGGGCGCCGCTGCAAAGGCGCAGGTGGGCGCCCGGCACCAGCATGAGTGCAGATGTCGGATCTCAGATCCTCTGCACACGGCATCCAGATTGCCTGCTTGTCTTCAGGGTGCACCAGGCTGCTGTGTTTACCCTTTGGTCCTCCACTGGTTCGGGGATCCTCACCTGACAGCTGCAAGGCAGTTGCTGGCGGCGCACCTGCTGGCAGAGGTCTGCAGCACAAGCGCAGCGCAGCGCAGGCTCGTCCGCACCCATCACAGCGCAGCACGGACATGCTGGGGCCTTGCACCAGCTTTCAGCATCATCCCAATATATAATGTCATGAGCTGGATCATTCATCGTCTTGAAACTATCAGGATGCGGCCACGGCGCACCTGCTGGCGGAGCTGGAGGCGGAGGAGGCGGCGGAGGCGCGCAAGGCGGGCGAGAAGGCCAAGCGGCGGAAGAGCAAGGCCGCCGCCCGCCGCCGCGCCGCCGACTCCGCCTCCGAGGTGTCGCCGCCCGAGCTGCTGCCCAGCGGCGTGCGCATCGATGAGGTGGGGAATGCACTCCTCACCTTCCTGACTTTTCATCCTCAATAGCTGCACATGTAGGAGCTGTGACCCGTGGCTCACCCTGCACATGCAAGGGTGTGCATGTTGATGCCCTGGCCTCATGTTCTCCATGTGAATACGGTGGTGATGAGTTCCTCAAACACACCTGGGTGCTGGCCCTGCAGGAGAGCGACAGCACAGTCGAGCCGCAGGGCGGCGACGTCCGCAGCGAGGTCGCCTCCCAGCAGGACGCCGCCGAGACTGCTTCTGTCGCATCCGAGCCGCCTCAGCAGCGGGGCCCGCAGCAGCCGCCCAGCTCCCCAGCCGCCGAGCCGCAGCAGCCAAGGCCGCAGCAGCAGCAGCAGTTGTCTGCTGTCGAGCCGCCGGCTGTGCCGAGCGCGTCGCAGCCGAGCCAGCCTGCCGAGCAGCCGGCTTTGCCGAGCGCATCACAGCCGAGCCAGCCTGCCGAGCAGCCGGCGGCCAAGACGAAGGCGCAGAAGCGTGCCGAGAAGCAGCAGGCCAAGCAGCAGGCTGCCGCGACGGGTGCTGCCGCGACGGGTGCTGCCGCAGGACAGCAGGACCAGTCCGCTTCAACAGCAAATGGCAGCAGCACGCAGCAGCAGCAGCAGCGGCAGCAGCAGCAGCAGCAGCAGCAGCCGCAGCAGCCGGCAGCGGAGCATCCACAAGCCAACGGCACAGCGCACCAGCCGGCAGCCACAGCAGTAGCCGAGCAGCCCAGTCCCCAGGTCAGCGGAAACCGAGGCTCTGCTTCGGCTTGCCTGATCGTTGAGCCTTGGGCCTGTTCGTCCATTTCACATGCACAGAGTGCAATGCTTGGGAGCTCATGGCACTTTAATTTTCCCATGTTGCCCTTTATGGACAGAAACACCCAATGCTGAAACGTTGTGCAGGTCATGTCTGCGTGGGAGCGCGCGCAGTCGGCGGCAGAAGAGGCGGAGCTGCGGGCCGCGATCGAGGCGTCTCTGCTGGACGCGCTGCCGGCGGGCGATGTGGCCAAGGCCAGCACCGCAAAGTCACCTGCCAGGCCCAAGGTAGGCACCCTGCCGGGGTTCACCATCGACGGGGTTCACCATCGACAAAACTTGCTGTTTCTGGCTACAATTGTCAGGTAAGGCTGTTGAGGAGGAGTAGTTGGGCGCCATACCATGCGCACCAAAATGTGGCAAGCATCAAATATATACCCTGCTGCTGGAATGCAGGCAGCGCAGCCGCCGGCGGGCAGCAAGGCTGCCGCGAGGGCCGCGCCGCCGGCCAGCCCCGCCAGGAGCAGCAAGTCCGCGGCGGACTGGCAGGCGGTGGCGCCCGCGCCTGCTGCTGAGAAGAAGCGGCGGCGGAAGAAGGGCAAGGGGGTGAGTGGGCCCACCACCGGAGTAGGCTGAATGAATGTTGTTTACAGGAGCTGCAGCGCGCACGTGCTGCGCTGCCAACCGTGCTAGTTGGCTGTGCCCTGGTTCTTTCCTCTTCAGTTGCCTGTATACTCATGAACACTAGGGTTTGCACAGCAGTGACCCAGCCTACAGTGTGGGTGTGAACAAAGCTTTGCATGGGGCGCAGGAGAAGGAGGAAGCAGCGGAAGAGGCTCCTCCGCCGGGCTCAGCGGCAGCGCCCAAGGCGAATAGCCAGATGCGCATCGTGTCCTACTTCGGGCACTGGCTGTGCGACTGCGGGCGGGAGAATGCGCTGTGGGACCGCTGCTCCTGCGGCCAGGTGCTGAATGTATGTGGTGCTGCCTGTAGGCTGCCATTGATCAGATGCAATGTTATAATCTGCTGTACTAAATGCATTTCTCTTTCACGCTCGTGCTGGTTCTTGCTAATGAGTCCAGTAGCAACCGATCGAGATGTAGGTCGGCCAACCAGCACAGTCTCGAAGCATGCTTCACGGTTGGTGTGCAGGTTGGGCCCTGCCGCGACTGGGTGCGGGGCCGCTGCCAGTACGGCTCGCGCTGCCACTTCTCGCACCTCCCCTTCGACCTGCCGCCAGGCCCGCCGAACGGCGACCCCATCGCAAAGCCCGCGGCTGACGCCCCCCGCTGGCAGCGGCTTGGGACCGCGGCCGCTGTGGCTGGGCAGCTCAGCTCGGCCGCCGCCGCCAGGGCCGCCGCAGGCCTCGGCCCCAAAGCCACCGCGCCCAAGAGCTCAGCGGCAGCTGACACCGCCACACAGGCGGCAGCGGTCAAGTCTGCGTGGAGCAAGGCGGAGGGCGCCGCGGCGGCTCCAGAGGCGCCGCAGCCGTCAGCGTGGGACAAGCGGCCATCGCTGGGTGGCGCGCTGCCACCCGCGTCGTCGGCACCGCCGGCGACGCCATCGGAGGCACCTGCAGCTGCCAGCAGCCCCGCGCAGGCAGGCAGGTCTGCCGCAGAGGACTCGCCGCCCCCCCTGCCGCCGCCTCCGCCGCTGCCGTCGCAGCGCCCCACAGAGGGCGCGCCCCAGCAGCCTGCCCCGCAGCAGCAGCTGGCGGCCCCGGCATCACCCATGCAGCCCCAGCATGGTGCCCCCACATCTGCGCCGCTGCCGCAGCAGGCCACGGCGCCACCCCTGGGGTCGCTGCCTCTGGGGGCCTTTGATCGGCGGCCCAGTGGCGCCCTGCAGCCAGACACATCGCAGCAGCCGCCGCAGCACCCGCAGCCGCCAGCAATGCCTGTGGCAAAGCCCAGCGGGTCGCAGCCAGCGGCGATGCCGCAGATGCAGAACTTCGGCCCGACGAGCAGCCCGGCAGCCTCGCAGCAGCAGGCTGCCAATGGCATGCTGTGGGGAGGCGGCGCCTTTGGCGGGCTGGGCGGCGGCGGGCTGGGCGGTGGCGGCGACGGCAGCAGCGACGCCTACAACCCCTTCGGAGACAACCCCCTGCTGCGGGCATTCGCCAGCGACCGCAGGTGCCACGATCTGCCACCGCCAAGACTACCGCCTGCATCTTGTTGCCAGCAATTACACCCCTCTGCCTGCATATCCCCACCTGCAACGTGGTGAGTGGCGTGACGATGATGGGTCGAGCCTCTGGCGAACTTCCCCGGATCTGTTCGTTAGGTTTTTAGCTGCTAATCTGCACTCTGTGTTTGGAACTGCAGGATGGAGACCGCACCATCGCTGGGCTCAGTGGGCTCCGCGGCTGCCGCAGCCCCCCTGCAGCGCCCCGCTTCCACGTCAGCGGACGTGATGCCCGACGCCAGCGGCCTGTCCGACTCCATCATGTCCATGCTGCAGCTGAACGACAGCCAGCCGCCGTCCGCGAGCTCCGCATCCGCCGCCGACAGCAGCAGCCTGTCCATGCCGCGGCCGCCGTCGCGCCCCGGCACGACCCCCACCGACCAGCAGCCTTTCCTGTCTCCTGCCCACCAGCAGCAGCAGCACCCGGGCCATGTTGGCGCGACGCCCGCATCTGCGCAGCCTCAGGGCCTGCAGCACCAGCAGCAGCAGCAGCAGCAGCAGGGTGGGGGCGGCGCCTTTGCGGGGGCCGCCCTGCCGACCGGCGCCTCAGCGCACAGCCTGGCCCCCAGCCGCCCGCAGTCCGTCGCCAGCTCCAGCCGCACCGTGACGCCGCCGCCGCCGCTGCAGGGTGGCCCCGTCGGCCCGCTGCAGGGTGGGCCCTCCTTCGGGGGGCCCCGCGGCTTCATGCCCCCCCGCGGCTACGGCCCCCCGCCCCCCATGTCCGCCAGCCAGCCCCAGGGCCCCGGCTCGCTGCCGCCGGCATTCGTGCCGCGCGGCCAGGCGCGCGTCCCCGGTGTGAACCCTGGGCTGGGGCACGGCGGCCTCGGGGGCCTGGGCGCCGGCGGCAGCTGGGGGCTGCACCCCGGCGGCGCGGGCCTGCCGGGCATGACGCACTGGGGCGGCCCAGCCATGGGCAACGGCCTCGGCGGCGGCATGGGCAATGGACTGGGCGGCCTCAGTGGCCAGATGCCAGGTGAGCTGTACCACAGACATTGGTAAGTCACGGTGCACATGATGCAGTCTGGTGCAGAGCCAAGGCGCTGCTTGTGCAGCCATCAAAGCATTTGGCTGCCAATAGAGGGCAACATGTGTCTCACATGCTTGCTATTGAACAGCAGGGGACACGCACCTCCCTTCCGCCTGTGCATCGCGTGCTGCTATGCTGAGGCTGCGGCCCCGTCGTTCTGCAGGTGGGGACGCCGCTCGGCAGTTCCTGGAGGCGCTCGCAGCAGCGCTGTGGGCGCTGCCGCAGCTGCGCGCCATGCTGGCGGAGGCCAACCCCGCAGCGCTGGCCTGCAAGCCGGGCGGCGGCACAGCGTTGGCGCTGCGCTCGCTGTTCGGCGCGCTGTCGGCGCAGCAGGGCGGCGGCGGCGCGGCCGCGGTGGCGGCCGTACCGGAGCACGTGCGGGAGTCGCTGTGGCGCGACTTCTCCGCAGCTGGTGAGGCCCAACATGGGGGCATCTGGACCCATTGCGCGTGATGGTTTGTACAAAGGGGTTGCCAGTGCAGCACCACTGTTCACTGGCAGCTGTTCTGCTGGGACCTGCTCCGGTGGCACCGTGGCCCCTGACCCCGAGCCCATCTGTGCCACTGCTGCAGGGCTGGTGCGGGATGTGCGGGGCGGCGACGCCGCTGCGGCGGTGGAGCACGCGCTGGCGGGCGTCGACCGCGGGGGCTGGGGCGGTGCACCCGCCAGCCCGCTGGCCGCCACGCTGCGGCTGCCCGTGGACGAGCTGCTGCACTGCCGCTCGGTGCGCTTTGGACATCACCCTGAGCGCTGCATGCATCGAGGAACTGTGTCCCTTTCGCTAGAGGCCTGCAGTCGTGCCGCCATGTGCTGCTGTGATCCTGGTCCGCTGCACACCATGTGCCGTGCGAAAGTTGCTTGCAGCAGACTGCTTAGTTGTTGCATAAGTCAGCAGTGCCTTAGTCGCACTGCGGGATTTGAAGAAGCCCGCTGTGCACCTGGCTAGCTCCAGACTTGTGCGGCCTCTGGTCTCACTGGGCTGTGTCTGTCATTCTCCTTGTGCCGTGCTGCAGCGCAACTGCCCTCTGCCAGTGGGCATTTGGCAGCTGCCGGGGACCGGCAACCGGTCTTATTGCCAGAGAAGTCTCTGCAAATCCGCCCTGCTAAGTGGGCCCGCATGTCATGGCGTAGCACCTGCAAACACATCACTATGTGGTGTTCAATTGCTGCAGTGCGGGCGCATGACGCTTGAGGCGCAGTACAGCCGCTTCACGCTGGCGGTGCCGGCCGGGGCCCTGGCGCCCGAGCGCTCTGCGGGACCCGGCAGCCCACCGCCCCTAGAGTCCGCCGTCGCCGCCGCCACTGGCCTCGCGGCGCGCGCCTGCCCCCTGGTGCGACCCAAAACCCACGCCCAATATTTCTGAATACCCTGCACTGCCCAGCAGTTTGGCAGGGTGCTTAGGCAAGGTAGCAGAGCATGGCAGGTGCTGGTGCAGTGGACGCAACAGGGGGCTGGATGAGCAGGTGTAACTGGAGCAAGTGGTGCCTCATGCAGCAATAGCAGGTGCCATGGCCTGGTCGCTGATCAGTTGCTCGTCTCGTCACAGGAGCAGGGCGGCTGCGGGACGCTGAACCTGGTGCAGGGGGCGGTGCGGTGCGCGCCGCGGGGGCTGGTGCTGTGCCTGGGCTGGGGGCAGGCGCCGCCGCCTGACGCCGACCTGGCTGCCGTACTGGCGGCGCTGCCTGCCCGCCTGGACCCCCGCGCCGCCTTCCCACGTGCGTTGCTAGGGTTTAGGGTTTGAAATCAGCATTTCTGATTTCCTTCGTACTCTGGCAACATAGAAGGGAGGGCTCCTGTGGGGAGGTGGCCCGTTTGAGGTGTATGTTGCGACCAAGCCCCTGCCGATTTTCATGGGGTCAACGAAAATGTGTTGGTCAGCGCCCCGGACCTGGCGTGCTGGTGTTGCACCACAAGGCGGTCCAAGGCTGCTGCCGTCTGCATACGTGTACACTTGAATGCTGTCAAGTGTGGGTCCGTGTGCCGGGCCAGGCATGAGGCGTGGCCTGCATGATGGAACCTGTCCCCAGAGGCGGCCCTTGCTTCAGCATATGGTGTTGATAACATGATGCCCCCATTGCAGGCGCCGAGGCAAGCAGCCTCCCGCCGGGCTACCACCTGGCAGCCGTGGTCGTCAGCCGCGCCGGCAGTGGGACCTTCTCGGCGCTCCTGGCCGATGGGCGGAAGGGCGCCAGCGTCTGGGCCGCTGCAGGGGGGCCCGGCATCACTGCGGGGCCTCTGGGCGAATGGAGAGGCGCCTTTGGCCACTGCCGTGCCGCGCGCCTGCAGCCGCTGGTGCTGCTGTATGCGGCCGCGTGAGGGGTGGCACCATCTGCAGAGCATCCATGGGATCATCACACTTGCAGCTGCCCAGTATTGCTGCCGCTGTCCACCGCTGCAGGCCCAGCAACCTTGGCTGGTGGCCATGCGATATCGACAGCCACTGCGCTGCTACTTGCAAAAGTGGCATGGCTGTGTACTTCATTAACTAGTGCAGCGGAAAGCCACTGGGGGCCTTGCTGTGTAGCTTTATTTGGGATAGCAGTGTGCTATAGCTGTTGGAGTTGTGGCACGGGCAGAGCCCCATCTCTGGGCACATAACGGTTCCGCCTTGGGTGCATCGTGGGTTGGGCATTACTGACTGCTGGCGATGGGCTGTCCAATACAGCCTTATAGTGCCAGTCACTGGACATTCCATCTTGCCGCTGTGTCTTGTGTGTGCAGACAGCGTGCAGCATTGTCGTGAGGCGCGAGGGCGTTGAGGGGAGTGGCATGCAGGCTAGCATGCATCGGGCTGGCCCAACGACTTGTTGTGGCACTCTTGCTGTCAAAGTTGTGGATCATCTGTTGACCATCCTGAAACAGAGGCGAAATACCTAATGGCAACACCGGTCATCAGCTCCCTATCGGCCGGCCACCCTGAAGCGGAGCAAGTCGGTGACTTGCGCCGCACAGAAATCGCACTGCTGTGTTGCCTTCTGCACAGCATGATGTCAGGAATACCTTTGACACATCCTGCCGCAACAGCTGGACAGCGGCAGCAGCTGAGCGCCGTCCAGCGAGTGTCGGAACTATCGGCATCCTGCAGCCCCCGCTGCCAGGCGCAGCAACTCAACCGCAGAAATACCACAGCAAACAGGCGACATCTAGGTGCAGACGGCAGGCCGCCAGGCAGCCATGCATCTGCACCTCGCAGCACAGCCTGCGCCGCAGCAGCAGAGCAGCGGCAGCAGGTGGTGTGTCTTGTCTTGGGCGGCAGTGCTAGCAGTGACGTTTAGCCATCAACTACTAACATTTATGCACGACCATCACAATCAGTATGATGCCCGGCCAACCTCATGCATTGACACGGATGCTGCAGGCGACGCTCACTGGCGTGCACGGCCTGACATTCGAGGAGGAAGCGCTGCTGGGCGGCGACGAGGATGCGGCAGACGACTGGGACGTGGAATGGGTGCCGGAGGGCGAGCTGCATGAGGAAGAGGTCCCAGAACAGGTGCGAACCCTGCAACCTGATGCTGCAACTGGCTGCGTATATACAGGCACACGGCTGATAGCTCGTGCCTACCCCTTGATGCTGCAGAGCGGCGCCGGCCAGCGGAAGGGCAAGCGGCTGCCGGCGGAGATGCGGTGCTTCGACACCGCCAAGATCTTCGTGCAGGCGGGGGACGGCGGCAATGGCTGCGTCGCCTTCCGGCGGGAGAAGTTCGTGCCCAAAGGTGGGATACCGTGAGCAGCCAGCTGCAGAAAGACAACACGAGGATTTCAACTTGTGCACGGACACACACGTCGCACCGTGTCTCCAGAAGTACTTCAAACTGCAACTGCGAGCGGTTGCGGCGCGATGCCGCAGTAGGACAGTTCGTCAGCCGTGGTCACTTGACATGCAGGCGGGCCAGCCGGCGGGAATGGTGGCAGCGGCGGCAACGTGTGGGCAGTCGTGGACGACTCCCTCAACTCCCTCAGCTGCTTCCGGCGGCAGGCAAGCCAGCCCCACTCTAGAGCTTCCTCCAGCCATGTGTGCGCTCAGCAGGCAGTTCCATCAGCCGCCCTTTTCGCGGAAGGTCACCCACATGACCTCCGAGAGGATCTTGCGCCCTAGACGATGTGTCCCGTCCGCATCCAATAAATGTACAGGGGCTGCTGGGTGGCAGTGTCCAGCTGGTGCAGCAACCCCCATCAGTCACTCTTAGTAAGCACAGCCAAAACACCATACCGCACATGCATCTCAAGTGCAGCCTTTTGGCAGATGCAGCAGCAGCGTCCAGCTGGCACACCCGCTCCTGCTGGTCCCATGAGTGAACAGCTCGTTTTGGCAACAGTACCGCACTGCAGACGGACTCCGGCGGCGCCCTGGCGAGGGGACAGCAGCAGCGCTTGAACTGCGCACCATGCTGGCACCTGCCGCCACCTGTGAGCGGCATGAAACCTGCCCGCCAACAAGTGCGCTGGCCGACGTGATGTGTTCCGTCCGGCGCAGGTCCACTTCAGGGCGGCGCCGGGGGGCGCGGGGGGCGGCGCCAAGATGGCGGGGCGCGCGGGGGTGGATGCGGTGGTTGCGCTGCCGCCAGGCACCATCGTGCGGCGGCGGGACGCGGGGCCCGGCGACCCGCCGCTCGCGGAGCTGCTGGAGCCAGGCGCGTGCTGCTGCTGCGTGCAGGACAACTGCTGCATGCGAGGCTGTCTGTGAGGCCCAACCGAGGCTCTGGTGCCCTCGCGATCAGGACGCCAGCGCCACCGGCCACCTGGCGGGCCTTTGGATCACACCTTGCCGGCAGCGAGGTGACCGTCAGCGCGGAAGCAGGATGCAGGCTGCTGAACCGGGGCTGCGCTTTGTTTGCAGGGACGAGGGCGCTGCTGGCGGCGGGGGGCCGGGGCGGCCGCGGCAACGCGTCCTTCAAGACGGGCCGCAACACGGCGCCCGCCATCAGCGAGAACGGGGAGGCGGGCGCGGGCGACTGGCTGGACCTGGAGCTGCGGCTGGTGGCCGACGTGGGCATCGTGGGCGTGCCCAACGCCGGCAAGAGCACCCTGCTCTCCGTGGTGCGCCCTGGTTGATGTACGGACATGATAAGATGTATCTGGATATGTAGGTTCCTGTGTTGTGAACAACCAACCTGCGCTGTCAGGCATGCAGCTCTGGTGTCATCCATGCCAATAGCGCTTTGCCTCATGAGAAAACCAGCAGCTCGCCGCTCAATGTGTTCCGAAGCGCACCTTGTTGGCCTCCGTACAGCGTCTGGACCGCTGTCATGCAGGCGAGTGCGGCGCGGCCCAAGATCGCGGACTACCCCTTCACGACGCTGGTGCCGAACCTGGGGGTGGTGGAGCTGGACTTTCGCGCGGCGGTGTGGGCCGACATCCCGGGCCTGCTGGAGGGCGCGCACACCGGCGCGGGCCTCGGCCACGAGTTCCTGCGCCACTGCCAGCGCTGCAGGTGGGCTGTCCAGCAGTGACGGCACCTCATGTGCTTCCGGTACAGTCAACGTCGTCACAGGTGTCACCTTACGGCACGGCAGGGTAAAGGGAGGGTGCACCACAGCACCTGCACCGTCCTGCATCTTGACCAAGCCCTTCCTGACCAATGCCCTCTGCTTTAGCTGTTCGGTTGTCCATGTGTATGCTGTAGCAACGCTGGTTTCTGCTGTCTGCTGCTGTGGTCGGCACTGGCTGCAGTGTGCTGCCTGCTCAAGTACTCTTGACATGCCAAATCGCTTGCTGCTGCTGCAGGTTATTGGTGCACGTCATTGATGGCAGCTCTCCAGATCCCTGTGGGGACTTCAGCGCCATTCAGCAGGTGGGCTCACCATCGGCACTGAGTTTGTGCGTTTATCTAAGCCTGGATGACAATACAGGCAGACGTGTGTGTCGCTGTTGCTGCGCTGTTGCTGTACAAATGCACATGTCCTGTACTTGACTGTACTTGCTGCAGGAGCTGACGCTGTTCAGCCCCCTGCTTGCGGAGAAGCGGCAGATCATCGCGTACAACAAAATGGACCTGCCAGACTCCGCTGATTACGAGGACATCGTGCGGGAGTATGTGATTGAACAGGCGAGTTCTCGGTGATCAACACTGCAGAGCACTGTTGCCAGCAGGTCATCATCGATATTGGTACTGCTAGGTCTACAGGGTAGCTAGGCCCACAGGGTACAAGGCAGTACTCGATGCATTGGTGTGCACACTCCTTCCCAGTCACAGTCTGAAGGAACCACAGACATGTACTTTGTGATGATGCTCACAGACAAGTGTGCACTCTGTTGGTCTGGATCGAGAAGAAGTGCTTCACATGCGCAGGGCGTGGCTCCAGCAGACATTTTCGCGATCAGCGCGGCGACTGGGAAGGGCGTCCCGTCGCTGGTGCGGGCGGTGCGGGCGGCGCTGGACGCGCTGCCGGTGCTCCCGCTGCACGAGCAGGTAGGGTTTAGGGCTTAGGGCTTAGTGTCTGCCCACCTGGCTGCACTCCTGCAGCGTCGCAGCTGCATGCCGTCTGCGCAAGCGGCAAAGGCAGCCCCATCGGCGCCGTCAGGGGCAACGGCGTCAGCCATCGCAGCCGTCACAGCCAAGGAACTGCCATGACACCATGGCTCGGAGCCCTCAGCCTTCATGCACCATGTTCAGCAGCGTGCTGGTGTGTGGGCGCAGGCGGCGCTGCAGGACGGCGCGCCCCCTGCGCTGAATGTGCAGACGGTGCCCGGGCGCGCTGCCAGCGAGGACCGCCTGGACGACTTCGACGTGGAGGCCGACCTCGCGGGGCCCCGCGTCTGGGTCATCAGGGTGCGCTGCTTGCTGTCACAACGCGTCCACAAGTATCTCAACGGTTTGTGATGGCACTCACACACTTGGGCAGTCGACAGTTTCTGTGTGCAATGCTTCGCCTACATATCCGATGTCGCAGCGCTGACGAAATGCTTATGCATGTTGCCGATGCACATCAGCGGCCCATGGTGGATGTTTGACTGTTTGCAGGGCAAGGCGATCGAGCGCTTTGCCCAAATGACGAACTGGAACTACTACGAGGCGGCGCGCCGCTTCCAGAAGGTGGGCAGACGCCCCCAGAAGCATATTGCACGCTCAAGCCAGAGTGCAAACCAGGCGATGGCGCTGCTGCTGCCAGGAGTGTGCTTGGAGTGTCTCGGTCCATATATGAGCGTCCCTCTGCCGACTGTTTGCTAGGTGCTGGAGGCGGCGGGGGTCGTCAAGGCTCTGGAGCGGAGGGGAGTCCAGGTGTGCTGGGTGACGGCCATGTGCTGTCTGCTTCACTTCACATCCTGATGGGCATAGCACAGGTCCAGGTTCACAGTCGCAGGGCTAGCACGAAGCAGATCACAAGGCCAAGTGCGGCCTGCCGGCTGTTGCAGTAGCGTGTGCTTCAGCTGGCGCCTGCACTCGATGGCGAACTTGTGGTGGTATTTTCTCGCATGTTGCACTGCGCAGGAGGGGGACACGGTGGTGGTGGGCGGCCCAATGATGCGCTGTGACCTGCCCCACTTGCTACTGTCCTGTCAGTTTCGTCACCACATGCGTTGGTCCCGTGCCGCAGGAGGGGGACACGGTGGTGGTGGGGGACGTGATGATGCGTCGGGGACATTCACTTGCTACTGTCGTGGCATGATGGTCAACATGTGTGTTGGCCCCGCGCCGCAGGAGGGGGACACGGTGGCGGTGGGCGGCCTGGAGCTGGTGTGGTCCTCCCCACTTGCTACTGTCATGTCAGTTTCGTCACCACATGCGTTGGTGCCACGCCGCAGGAGGGGGACACGGTGGCGGTGGGCGGCCTGGAGCTGGTGTGGTCCTCCGACCGCAGCGAGGCGCAGCTGTTCGAGACGTGGGAGGCGGACCGGAAGGCGGCCGGCAGGGTGGCGATGGGCGTCGCGCGCTGGCCCCACGCCGGCGGCTGACCTGCTGGGGAGGACACCCTGCAGCGGGCGGGCGGCGGCGGGGGCGGACGGCCTGCTGTGCGCGCTGGCCCCGGCGTCGGCGGCTGACTGCTGGAGAGGACACCCTGCAGCAAACCATCAGCTGCGACTGGGAGATGGCGGCAGCTGACGAGAAGGTCCCATCCCGTGCGCTTGTCAGCCCATGCCGGCGGCTGATGGTGGCAGGACACCCTGTGGCGGATCAGCGCCGACAGCACTCTGCCACAACAGCGACCTCCCACAGCTGACCGCGGCCTCCTGTGGCCGGTGGCAGCTGTTCACGGTTAGTGATACCGTCAAGTGACTGTCGACAGCTCCATGTGGCGCACGCCAGCCGTCGCGGCTGATCCTTGAACTGAGGGGCGGCGGCTCAGGGCTGCAGACGGGTGCAGCACCAGGCTGCACACCAAATGTGGAGATCAGGCACACTACAGCCTTGACAGCTGTGGCGTGCACGAGCTTCAATCGAACAGTTGCATGGCAGTCGCTGCGCTCGGTTTGATTTTGTACGTACAGAGTTTTGGCAGGAGTGTGGAGTGCACAGCAAATGAACGGAGGCTGTCTACTCAGGTTGGACCGCCGCCGACCAGCATGTCCGGGGGACTACAGCATAGTAACAGAACATGACAGCACTCCTTGTTGCAGCACCATACATAGCAGTAGACGTGCATCGGAGCAGCGTGTCAGGGGTTCCATCTTGTGAGAGATCGATGTGCGCATGGCAAGCCGCAGTGCAGGCTGGCACCGACATTGCTGTCATGCACCTTGCCAGTACCACACGCATGCACACATGGTACTGACAGTGAGGAGTGATGAAATGGAAACTCCTAATGATGGCGGCGTCCCACATACATCCATCGACCACGCGGTGGCGGCTGGATCCAGCGTACTGGTGGTTCGGCATGGCTGCTGGTGATAGCCCGCCAAGTAATCATTGATGTTGGTGCACAGCCTGGCGTCCAGTACACGATTGGTCAACCCAAGGGTCAATGAGGTGCTGCCGGTCAGCGGTGGGATGAGTGATCGGGGGAGGAATCGGCACAGACTGGCAGGTGGATCTGGCACGTGCGCAGTGACTGGCGGAGGCATCTCGCGATTTCTCCCTCAAAAGCCGGCCTGCTGTGCCGTATTGCCACAATTACCAGTTTCCAGCTCTTCACAACATCTGGCTCGTCGCTTGCTTGCCCAGTCCCTTCGTGACAACTCGTCTCCGCGTCGAAAACAGGACAGCGGTGACCCACGCATTCGGCTCTCGGCCACCATGAAGCTCGCCCTCGTCGCCCTGCTGGCCTGCCTCGCCTTCGCGGCCGTCAGCGCGCAGCCCTTCGCCTTCAACGGCACCTTTGCCCCACGCGTCAGCGAGGTGCGCCCGCCTGGCAGCCGAACACTGCGATATCTATGTCATGATGACTTCGGGGTCGCCCGCCGGCGCGCTGCCCGCAAGAACTCATACGACGATGTATTTGGACGGTTGTCATGTGTTGTGCCGGCATCGGGTCTGTGATGGAGCGATGCGCCGTGCTGCGGTGAGTAGTCGGCCAGCTACTGGTCCACCCTGGCACAACGGGTGTCAAGAGGTGCAGCGCAGCTTGCCGGCCGCTGAAGGCTGCAGTACATTGCTGATTGACGCATATGCTCTCAATACACCTCCTGGGGCGCCGTCCGACCGGGACAGTCCTCCAAAACGATGCCGTCTCGGGCTCGTATGGCTGTTGTCGTGCGTGCCTGCCGTGCTGTAACCGCGCTGCCGCATGCCGCCGACCGCGCCAATAGCGACACCGACCCCCTTAGCATGCTGCGGCACCAGAAAAGCCATCTTGCAGCTTCTATGGCGGTCGGTGTTTTCGGTATACGGTCGCGGAAGGGGCACTACATGCTAGCTGGCCCGAAACACGGGTGCAAGCATGGTGCCTGCCACTGACGCCTGCGCCTTCCCCTGCTGCAGATCGCCCAGCGCAAGGACGTGAACTACACCGGCTTCGTGTTCGACTTCCGGACGGCAAGGAGTGAGTGGGTCATCCTGACCGAAATATCCAGCCTGTGTACCGCAGCGCACCTGCCAGTACCTTGTGCACCTGCGCCCCGGGCCTTCCCCCTTTGCCGCTGACCAACACGCTGCATCTGTCATTTCTGGAATTCTTCTTCGATATCGCACGCCTCCCCCTGATTCGGTGGCGCCTGTCTCCGTGCAGAGACCGACATGGGCGGCGGCAACGGCAGCCACCTGAAGAGCAACCAGGTCGGCCAGAACCCCTTCCTGAGCACCCTGCCCGGCGACGGCAACGGCCAGACGCTGGTGACGCTGGCCCCCTGCTCCGGCAACACCGTGCACACCCACCCCCGCGGCTCCGAGATCAGCTTCGTCACCTACGGCGAGATGGTGCGCATGATTAGCATGCGACCTCAACCTCAAACTCAAAGGTCCCGCTGCTGCACGTCGCGTCTGTACTCTGCCGCGTTATGTCGCTGCATCGTGTCGCAATGCCACATCCACTGCTGCCAGGTTGTCAGTGTGGCTGCGCCTGCTGCGCACTATGGATGCGCTGATGGCACGGCCTGAGCTCGCCTGCTGGCCTTCTGCAGGTGTTTGGCATGGTCGAGGAGAACACGCCCGAGGGCAATGTGCTGGTTAACCGTAATATCCGCGCTGGTGAGACAATACATATTCCGAAGGGCCTGCAGCACTTCAGCCACAACCCCACCTGCCTGGGCGCCCAGTTCCTGGCCAACTTCGCCACCGCCGACCCGGGTGCGGCCCCTGACCTGCAGCTCCCTGATGGCTTACCTTCTACTCTGCCCATGAGGCGTGTGTCAGATATAGAGCTTGCACGGCATGTGAAGCCAGCTCGTACGAGTCAAGATCTGCAGGTCTTTCTGATAGGATCTCGACCTGTATTTCTGTCAACCTGCAGGAACACAGACGACCTGGAACTCCTTCATTCAGGTCCCCACAGCAACCCTTCAGATGTCGACTGGTGCGCAGCTCTCCGACGCTGCATTGCAACCCCTGTTTGCAGCTCTGCTTCACCAGTGCCGACCTTGCATCCGAGCGTGTGCCTGAGCCGCTGCTGTGCGCATGCCGCAGGCATCGCCGAGTCCGAGATCGCGAAGCTGAAGCAGCTGCCGCTGGTCATCGCGCCCGGCACCGGCGGCGAGGAGTGCATGAAGCGCTGCGGCCTGGACTTCAACACGGTCAATCGCTTCGAGCCGTCCGCAGCCGAGGCTGGCAACGGCCGCTAGACAGTACAGTGCCTGCATTATACCCGCCCACAACATGGCGGCAGTGTGCACGGGGGTGTACGTATAGGTTCAAGAGAAGCAACTGCATCCATCTCCGAGCTTCAGGAGGCGACCGACATCATTGCGGGGTAGCTCAGTTTCCACGTTGCAGAGTTTGATTGGTTGCAGCGAACGCACTGCAGTAGCTGGGGATTCAGCGGCAGCGGTGTTGTAATGTTTTGCACTCGGAAGCCTCAAGGCGCATGAGCTAGCGTCCTGGGCCGTGATCATAATGGTGAAGTCATGTGCACCTTGCTTTTTCGTGAAGTCTCAGTTTTGATGGTGATAGTTGCAGCATTGCGGCCCATGACCATGGGATATAGCACGTGAAACGATGCCTTGAAGCATAACAGGATATCTGCTCACGCCTACCTACTAGAAAAAACCTCTACCTCACTGAGATATCACTACTCAAGAGCACCAGCCAGAGGATCTCACGTCACAACCCCACTTCTTGCAGCATCAAACACTTTTCCATGTTGGGAGAGTTGGGAGTGCCAACAAACCAAGCAGCCACAAAACCATGCTGTATCGCTGCACTGACACCTGCAAAGAGCGACCACACCCGAGAACCTGTTGTGCGCATGACAGCTGTAGAGGGTGCAATGCAAACCACATACGTACTTCTGTAGGCCTAGGAACCGGCTTGCTAGCTACAGATCCCACGACCGCAGGTCTTCAGGGATGGTGTACCTGGGAAAAAAGAAGGAAAGAATTTGGGGCGTCCTCTGCCCAGCATGCGACTCCACAGCTGAATGTGCACTGCAGCGCTTGATGATAACCAGGGTCAGGGGTGGTCAAAACCCGCAAACAGGCAGCTGGCCGCGCACCGGTGCAGTAGCAACGTGCAGCAGCCGCAGTTCGTGCCGGCCGCATGGCGCGCCCGCCCAGCCGAGGCCCTGGACACCTGGTCCTCCAGCTCTGCCAACCTCCTGCTTCCACATGCAATCAGCGCCTCAACCATGCAGAGCCGTCCGGCAGCTGCCCCAGCACCGGCAGCCTCGCCACTGCGCGCCACATCTCACCGACGTGGCGTTCGTGGCACTCGCCGTCTTGAACACGCCTGACAGCAATCACAGCCGGCACCAGGGAGGCCATGACACTCGAGCAGTGTTGCACACTGCGACCGCCAGACTTGTTTGAGGGTGCGCACAGCTGCGTGTCTTCCGCCTGCTCCGGCGAGAGGCCCAGCAGCTCGGGCTCCAGCGCCGCGAGCCGCGCGCGCAGCGGCACCACCGCCGCGATGGAGCGCCCGTCGCCAAACTCGGTCACCAGGAACGACAGCAGCGCCTCCGCAGAGGACGCCCCGCCCTTGGCCCCGCCCACGCTGACGCTGTCGCTCCGCGCATTGTCTGCGTGCAGTGGCGGCGACAGGTGTCAGCGCTTGCGACACGACGCGGTGGCAATCGCAGTGTGTGATCGGCAGCCGGGACGGGGTGTGATGCAGGCCAGCGACTGTGTGGCTGACTGCCGACAGTGGCAGGGGCAGTGTCGAGCCAGAAGACCAGTCAGTGGAGACAGGGCTGGCATGGCACCTGCCGATGCCAGCGCATTGAAGCTCTCTGAGGATGGCGACTTCAGGATGCCGCGCTCCGGGACGCTCTCTGCACGCTCCGCTGCCTCGGTCTGCAGATCCTGCACATGACACAAACCCGTGGCTTGCCGCCTCTGCACTGCTGAGCCAACACTGCCCGGGTAGCGTCCTGCATGCCCGCTGCTGCCTGGGTGTTGGGGTCTGCCTGATGGTCGGGCTCAGGCCACAGGGTGACCGTCACAAGGCTCTCCAACCCCACAGGCATGCAGCACTCTCGCCCAGTCCTGGTTGTGTTTATCCGCATCACACGTGTGTGTGATTGCTGTGGCTGGTCGCTCAGGGGAGGTGCACCACAGCATCGTGTATGCCACAGCGCATGAGCCAGCCGCACCCGCTGGCTGTCTTCGGAGGGCGGCGGCGGCCCTGGAGCCACGCCGCTGTGTGCACGCGTCGCAGCCGCCGAGGTGGATGCGCTGGTGCCATTCGGGTTGAGGATGCCGCTGCCCATGGGGCTGATCTGTGAGAGGGGGCTGGTCGTGCCGCTGACGACGCCCTGCGCAAACATCAGGGTGCCATTTACGCAGGTGGGACCTGTTATACAGCTGCCAGCTGCCACACATGACCACACAGCACGTAGACAGTTGTTCTTCCCATCTCAAGCAGGACACTGGACACCGACACGAAAGGCGCGTTCTCTTGCATACATGTGGCCTGTGCATGCAAGACTAGGTCCACTGATGCCACCACCCAGCCATGGACCTTGCGGGGGGAGTCGTTGGCTGAGCCGGCCCGCTCGATGATGTGGTCAGCGGGCGTCTCCCACTTGGACCGTGGCGCCGCCAGCCGCTGCCATGTGCAGGACAACATTGACGTCAGGCATTGCTTGTCCGCCCGTCCATCGTTGGCCATTCTGTGAAGTGCCATGCCCAGCTACCTCCTCGCCACCTTGCACACCCACCCGGGGTCTGGGGCGACTATCATCATGCGCTGCAGTTGTTGATCCAATGCTCACCTGCAGTCGGACAGTGTCGGCGCCTGCGACCCGCACCACTCGCCGCTGATCAGCCGCAACACGTCCCGGGGGCACCTTGATGGCCTCGAAGTACCAATACATGTGCCCCTGGCTGCAGCGCACAGCATACAGGGTGTTCATCAGCTGTACTGCAGTCAGGGTGTGCATCCTGTGTGTCTTTGCTGCAAACTGCTGGCACGTGGACGCGGGGCAAGCACGGCAATGGGGCTGACCTGCCACGACTGTCAGTGAAGATGCTTTTGACGACCATGACGCCCGCTTCCAAATACCGCCACGTCTCCCAGGTGTCGCCTGACTTCGCCTGCATTTTGCTCTTGTGCACCTTGCCTGCAATTTGCGGTGGCAAATGCTGATCGACCTCTCCTCGCACCTTTCTGTATCGTTGCACGCGCACCTTGAGCGATACAATGCATGCATAACCCGAAAGGCCTAAAATGCCCGAGCGACACCAGCATTTTGCTCACCTTCCCACCAGGCAGTCGTTCTGCACACCAAGCCGGCGGCATTCGGCTGGGTCAGCTCCTTTCCCTCTGTATATCGCCGCTGCCACACCCCCTTGGCGTTGATCGTGGCAATGGTCAGAGTCTGGCCCCGCTGCTGCACAACGTCTGTTGCATGCTGCCCAAACTTGCTGCATGTCTTCCGCACAACCCATGGCCAGCCCTGCGCCTGCATCGCCCAGACATGCAATCTTCAGCATCTTTCCCTGGTAGCACGATTTCAGCAGGTCAGACTTCAACACCTTGGCTGCAACGTAGTATACAAAGCAGGCATGACGACATCAAGCAATGTTGATGTCTCAGATCCAAGGTGTCCAGATGTGGTCAGATAGACTCAGCATTCGTACAGCAGGTCGAAAACCCTCACCCTGAGATACTCGTCTAGATGGTCGGTCTTTGTCAATCTGTAGCAGCCTGTGAAGTTGGCGCTGCCTCTCCTCCGGTTGCCCACCTCAGCGCTTGAGTCACTTGCCATCGCTGACCAAAGTGCACTCGCGAAGCGTGCGACTGGTACGTTGGTCTGTCCTGCTCAGTATTTTGCATCCAAAGCAGTTGCAGCAACTAAGGCGAGGCGGTGCGCCCTCCAGTGTTGACGGTGGTGAGGTAATCGTCAGGGCTTGTTGACACCAACGCGGCCAACATTGGCGCAAGAAATGCATCACTCCCAGTAGGTTGCCGCCATCCCTGTCATCAACACAGTGAGCATGTGCTGCGAGTGCTGCTGCTGACTGACTTCACACCTGAAGTTCGCGTCCGTCATCCAGCAAAGGAGTTGAGTGGCGGACCGTCACAGCAGTGCCACTCCACAGTGGCTGCTCCATCTCGGCCCACAGGCGGGCTGAAACATGGTCAGACACTCTAGCGGCTTCATCACGCAGGCGCTGGGTCTTGACACGACGAGCGCTGCCGGCGCCGCCCCACTCATCTCTGGTGTGCGGATAGTGTGTGGGGAACATGCAAGCGCCGTGCAAGGTGTCGACACAAGACCTCAGCCTGCGCTGCGTCAACTGACACGTTTGACTGCTGCCGTTGCTCGCAGATGCATGCACCTTCCACTTATGGAGGCCGCAGCCACATGGATGTGGCATGCGCATGGCGTCGCTGTCGTCAGCATTCCAGCAGCGCCAGCACCAGCAGCCCAGGCCCGTCGCCCTGTTCAGCATCGCCAAGTGAGGGCCGAACGCAGTGTGTGCTTCAACGAAATGTGCGCATCGCCTGGTGGCTAGCGTTGCAACACCATGATCCACCACTGGGGCAGCATCTGTCCGACATCCAGTCATGCAGGCGCAAGGAAATAACACGCCTCATCCTGCGATGTCCAGGGCGGATACAGCAGCAGATCCTCGCAGGGTGCGTCATGACTTCAGAATTGTGAAGATTGCGCCGGACGGCAAATGCATGTTTCGGGCGCTTGCCAGCGGCATGTCCTACAATGCCGGATACTACATCGTGGGCTCGGAGGAGGAGGAGGCAGATGCTGGTGAGCCTTTACACAGCTAGTATGGACACCTTCTCGAGACAATCACTATGCTGACACTCCACATCGCCTGTCGACCATGCAGACATAGCTGTACGCTCCTGTCAAGGCATTGGATCCGCACCATCGCATCCTTCGTGGCGCATTGCACCCGTCGTTGCCTTGCCAATGGGCCATCTTTCACTCGACTCATGATCTCACAGATGCGCTAAGGTTGGCGGTTGCGGATGCGCTGTGCCGCAGCCCGGAGCGCCGCGGCCAGTTCAAGGAGGCCATGTTTGAGCTGGAGACAGAGGACACCCTGGGCGGGTGCGCTTTTTGCCTGACCTGATCTGCAGCGCGTGCAACACGATTGCACACGTGTTGAGCAGAGCTGTGAAGCACTGACTCTCCGTCGGAAATCCTGCTATGCATCCTTTCCTGCATTACCCAGGTACTGCCAGCGGCTGCAGCAGCCGACATTCTGGGGCGGGTGCGACTGGCACTCTTGCTTCATATCCTGTCGTATCTTGGAGAGGCTGCATGTTGGTGCCGCACGAATGGTGCACGCAATGCTTGCATGCAACATCGACTGGGGGCTCTACTGCCTTATAGGAATGTCGAGATGCAAGTGCTCAGCAAGATGCTGAAGGTGCCGATCACAGTGTACAACTCGGTGACAGAACAGGGTGGCAGGGGAGGCGGCTTCACTGCACTGGGCAGGTGCGGTGCTGACACTGTGCTCTGCCTTTGATGTTGAGCTTCTGTAATGGCGACTGCCATGCATCATCTCAGTTTGTGGCGCTGGTCACCTTCAACATGCAATGATCAACGGAGTAAACAGGTATGGTGACGAGTATTCAGACGAGCGGGAGGAGGTTGCCCTGCTGCACACAGGTATGGCCAGGCTGTCGGGACATTGCATGATAGTCTTACAATCACCTGGATGTATGGAAGCAAGAGTCACGTGTGCATGGTTTGTGCAGGCGGCAATCACTTCGATCTGCTCACGAAATGAGGGACATAGGAGAGGGACTTGCAAATCATTTCCTTTCGGGCAGCTGTTGCCCCATAGATCAGGGACATCTTTTGCAACCGCTTGCTGCATGCAGTAATGGGCTGCTGATGACACTCTGCATAGCGCAACAACATGAAGCCGCTAGATGGACCATAGGAGGAGCCCACGTCTGGCATGAAACTTGCAGTCCCCAACGATTGTTGCCAGAAGCGTACAACGAAACGTACAAGCATGCACCGCTCTGCCACTCCTCACAGACCTCTGAGCGCCGTCAGCTCAACCACGAGCTGTTTGAGCCGCTCACTCGCATGTTGAGCAGTGCATGCGCCACAGACCCACACTAGGTCGGGCGCCGCCACCCACAATGGCACGCTCCACACTGGATTGTCCCCTGCTCCTTCCTCCAACGTTGCCATTGAAGGCATTGTCCCATCCTGCGCCAGCGTGTTGTGCGGTCACAACTTGGAGGGCGGCGGCTTGAGCTGCGGCAGCGATGCATCGCTGTCCATGGAGCTGGATGAAGACCCGTTCTCCGAGCCGTTCAGGCTGTCTGCGGCCCCACTTATGAAACTGACGACCACGGTGATGTCGTCCATCTGCACTTGCAAATGATGATACTTCAGTATGCCATGCTCAGCTGCAGGTTATTCACGCCAGGCTGGCGCTGGTACACCACGTCCTTGCATCATGAAGCAGCAGGCATGCAGCATATGTTGCCCGGCAGCCGTTGCTGTAGCCTATATGACTGGTCCATTGGATCTCGCACCTTGCCGCCTACATATCGGTGGCCATTCGCCTGTGCTGCATATGCAAAGGGGCTCATGTGCCGCTCGTCAGCCGCCTTTTTGAACGTGTAGTCTGCCAGGGTTTTGGCGGCTGCCTCTGCTGATTCGCCTCGTGCGCGTGCATGCCTGGGCGGGTGATGAAGCGGAGATTCCATCAGTCCAAACTCTGCAGGTACCAGCTCTTTGCTACAGCCAAACGGCTGCGTTAGCCAGAGCAGAACAACCCAGACTGAGTGTGCAGATTAGGACAAAGGCTGCGGTACCTCAGCAGGGCGGCTGACTCCTCTGGAAAGACATTGTCAAACAGGCCGTCTGTGCCGGCGATGACGATGTCCTCAGGCTGCAGCTGGATTGCGAATGTCTGCATAGCAAGTTGGCAAGCTACATTGGTATTAAAGGGCAGCTGCAGAAGGTTCTTCCATCCGATTTGTTGCTCTATTGCTCTACCAACTCAGCAAGGGCGATTGCAGCGCTCCTGGACGGGCATGTGCAGCACCTGAGCCCGGGCGGGTGTCTCGCTGGCGGCATCCACTTCCTGCCGCCCCAGCTGATATGGGAAGTTAAAGCTGTGCTGCTGGTGCGGGGACTGGAAGATGACATCCTTTTCACGCACCACCTGCACATGCGAGACGAGCAAGCTGGTGAGGACCCCGAGTGTTCCTGCAGGGTGATCAGCACCGCTGAACGCAGCCAAGGTGCAACCTGAGCATGCATACTGTGAGCTGAGCTGCATGAACCAGTGCAACTGACGCAGCAGCGCACCATGAAGCCAGAGTCGCCGACGTTGCAGGCGTGCAGAATGTCATTCTTCAGCTTCAGCAGGCATGCGGTGGAGCTGCCGCGTACCTCTGTCTGCTTGTAGGCTGCCCAGAGCACCTGGACCACCGTTGTGCAAAGCGGCACTCAGCAGCAGCAGCAGCAGCAGCAGCAGCAGCAGCAGCAGCAGCAGCAACCGTCCTCAGCCGAGAGCATCATCATGTGTGTGTCGTTTGTTGCAGACTGCTGGATGCACAGTCAGCAAAGACAGTCTGGCCACAGCGGACTGCGCTATTGCGGGGGACGCACCTGCTTGGGGTGGGGGTCCAGCTTCTTCGACTCTGCGAACAGCTGCGCCATCTGCATCAGCAGCCGGGAGTACTCGCCAGAGTCCACGCCAGACAGCGCCCAGCCGCCCACGCCGTCAGCCACACCTGAGGGCGCGGCCAAACAAGCAAGTTTCTGCATGTGCCCCAGCAATCACTGACCTTGCACATGCAGTCCGTCGAGAGGCAGAACGTGCATTGTCCATAAGCCGGACTGCACCCGTACCAAAAGATTTGCCGTCCTTTGTGATGAACAGCGAATCCTCGCCCAGCTTGTTGGCCTTCTGCGGGTTAGGTATGCAGGCGCCCCCCGTGTCCACTTGCAGCTCTGGACCGCTGCGGGCAGCACACGGGACGCATGACAATACCAATGCACCTGCATGCCCAGCGTGCATGATAGTTGGGGAGGAGTCCGGAAGACGCCTGCGCACTTCCCACCTCTCCTCCGGCAGGGGCGTCAAGACCGGCAGCGTCTTGGTAAGCGGGATGTCAATCGAGCTGTCTACAGATATGCTGGCTGCTGGGATGCCGTCGTTGCCGTCCGACGTGCTGCTGAGGCTGTGTCTGCCAAAGCGCAAGAGTGATGACATGCCCTGCTGCGCAAATGGCAGGCCTGATGTACACCAGTGCTGACACCAGGGTTCCTGGCGGTAGTACCCAGCGTCATATTGGCTGCCACTGGCGTGCACAGACAAACATTCAGCGCTTGCCACTCACCTGGCATGGCCATCCGGCGGCTGCGAGAGTTTGAATTGAGCTGGTGTGTGGCGATGAAGAGATTCGCCGCAACCCCTGCTGTATGTATGCCTGGCTGCTCTGCCAGGACTGCCGAAGCAGCCGTACCTCGCCGCGAGAGCCTGCTGCCACAGCCCCAACAGCTGCCGCCCAGCACGTTGCTGACCTGCGTGGCTTGGCCTGCAGTGCCATTCAGAATCCAGGTGCACATGCGGGCGTACAAGGGTTAGCATGTGGCAGTTTGCTATGCATGCCCTCTGACCAGAAACCAGCAGCAAATGTTAGCAGACCTTCACCTGCGCGGGGCTATGGCGGTGATGTGCAAATTGCTGAGGTCTATGATCTAGTGACCAGGACCCAAGTCCTGCCATCACTGAGTGTGTCTGCCCTTTCTCAAGGCTCCTGATCATGCATGCCAGCCGGGCTGGATGTGTCATGTGGACTACGGCTGACCATGCAGGCGCGTTGCTTGACGATCCTGTCGCTCAGAAGCTTTTCGAAACGCGTCCTTTGCCCGATATCCTGACAAACCATGCACGGAGCTGGTGGACGTGCCGCGCAGCAACCTCACCAGCTGCGCAACGAAATTGATACACGCACGCAACCTCGAGAATGAGCTTGCAGCAATCCTCATCAGCTGGATACCAGCCCGGACTATCTGCTAGCTAATCGGCATCCTACTCACATGCCACTAGGTGAGGAGCTGATGACGTGACTGGCAGCTGAGCATTTCAGCTTTGCACCTCGCGACGTAGATGTTGACTGTTCGTGTCAAGTTTCAGCTAGGTTGTACACTGTGACAGGGCTTGTGACATTTCAGTAGCAATACCGCTTTTGAGCAACATGGGCTTCACATAGGTGGTGCAGTAGTCCTTCGTTGTACGTCGTGACCATCACACCATTTGATTGCCTAGGAAGCATCAACATGCATGCGAATGTGATGGCCCAAATGCCGACACAATGCGGTGTTGCAAAGCCATCATGCATGCGACCACGCTTGCTGTGGACGGCGCCATGCACAGCTCAGTCTGCGCCGCACCGGCGCGCTCTGCACGTGACGGCAGTGATGGCAGAAGCAAAAGGTGGAGGGCATGATGCAACTCACGCAGCCTCGAAGGTCAAGGGCGCACCTGCTGCCCCTGTCGTCTGATGCACTCAAGCACTTCACCTGTAGGCACGGCTGTGGTTGAGCCAAGTTTCACGGGAGTTGAGGTTGAGGTGCCGAGGACACCATTCGTGGACGCGAACCAACAGACGATTATAAACCCGAAAGGCTCCAACCGCATTGGCCTTGGGGACTTCACTCGCAACGATGGTGAGGCATGGGCATGTGTCACAAGCAGCAAGTACTAGGCTGGGCACATCCGTCACATACATGGCATCTAAGGCTGCAGCATCTTTGGTCCATGATTTGCAGGTGGACCGCCGCGTTTCATGTGCCCCCTGGTGCCTGGTGTGCTGCCGGCGGCAGACCGCTCGACACTGCCCTATATGCTGTACCTCCCAGGTACGCGATGGTGCCTTCAATCACCTTAAGCCCCAGTGTGACGGACGACTTGGTCTGAATGTGTGCGATTGAAGCATTCTTCATGCAGGTTCTTGCATGCGATTGGCTTAACCTGCCATCATCTGCTGTGTTTCCCAGGTATCGATGGCACAGGGCTGGCTGCATACAAGCAGTTTCCTGCACTCGCTGAGGCATTTGACCTTGTGGCGTTTTCGGTGCCGCCACATGATCGCACTAGCTTCCCCCGTCTCGTTGAGATTGTTGAGTAAGTGTTGCCTCGTTTGCTGTCTAGTCTAATTGACTACCCCTGCCTATTGACGCCAGAGACAGCACGGTTCAGACACTATGGTGCTGTACGGTCAGCCTACGAGCAGGCAGCACGTTTCATGTGTATCACCGTCGAATGCCACCATGAACTCTTTTGCAGGGACTTACTAGAGGCAGAGGTGGGCGGGTTTCCACATGAGCGGCCAGTCTATCTTTTAGGAGAGTCATTTGGTGGCATTCTGGCGGTTGCCGTCGCCGCAGCACGCCCGGACCTGGTCAACCGTGTGGTGCTGGTCAACCCGGCGACATCATATGAGCGCTCTGCCTGGCCAGTGCTGGGTCCACTGCTGCCTATGGTCCCAAAGGTAGGATCCATTCCAACTCTCCGGTCCGATGCTGGGCTGTAGGATGTTCCCTTGTGTGGTGGACACCCCCTTCAACGTTGCCACAATGTGATGCAGGAGTTGTACGAGGCTGTGCCCATTGCCCTTGCGCCTGTGCTTGGCAACCCCGTAGCGCTCGCTGCAGCAGGCGTGGACCGCACCCTGTCTCTGCAGGATCAGGTTGGGGGCGCTGCCATGACCGGCATGTCCTTTGCAGGTCACACGCCATGCCGACCTTCCGGCTTTGATATGAAATGCTTGCTGTCGGTGCTCAGGTAGGAGCACTTGGGCAGGGTCTGGCAAACCTCATACCGCAGCTGTCAGCGCTGACAGACATCCTGCCGCCGCCAACCCTCGCCTGGAAGCTGCGGCTGCTGTCTGCTGGGTGCCGATTCGTAGAGAACAAGTGAGCTGCTGCTGTGTTGACCAGTGTCGTAGTGATGATTAGGCCATAGCGGCGGAAGTCATGGAAGTTTGCAGACTGCTGCAAACCTCAGTCCTCACGCAGGCGTTCCACTCTTTGCAGATACAGCGAGGTACAACAGCGGGTGCTGCTCGTCATAGGTGACAGCGACCTGCTGATACCCTCCAGCTCGGAGGGCCCACGCCTTGCGAGGGCCATCCCCCGTTGCACCCTTAAGGTGAGGCCCTGGCTTTCTCTGCCTGCCCATCGTCACGATTGGCTATGGTAAGACATGAGAAGACCCACCGCTGCTTGCCACAAACAACGAGAATGTTGCTGCGGCAAGATCACCTGGTTGTCACATGGCACATGGAGTGCCTGTGTCCTTGTTTGCTATGAATGAGACACCTGCGCACACCTTCCGCTGCAGGTGCTGGAGGGCCGCAGCCATGCAGTTCTGCAGGAGACAGGGGTGAACATTGTGGACATTATGCGGGAGGAGGGGTTCTACATTCAGCGTCGCTTGATGAGCGCCCCCGTGCAGTCGCGCAGGTGTGCAGATGCATGGAGCCTGACGATTTTAGCAGTGTTCTGCTTTCATCAAGCGGCCCTGCACCGCATGCCAGAGTGTGCATGGTCCTGCTGACATGGGATGTACGGTTGTGCTGTCTGTTGGTTTGCAGCCAGAGGAACTTTGGAGGCGCCGATCCCATCGAGCTTCCAACAGAAGTGGAGCTCAAGAAGGAGGCAGACAGGTGCAGAGTGAGGCTGCCTTGAGACTATGGTTGTCACTACCTAGGCCTGTAACTTTGCACACCTTTGCAACATCGTGCAGGTGGTACCCTGCCATGAGTTTGACTAGGAGTGTGTCTGGGCTGCGCTGCACTCCGCTGCACTGCAACAGCATGCCATCAGTGCTGAGCGCTGATTGATCGTGGCATTGCAGAGCGCTGGGTTGGTTGCGCACACTGACGAGCCCAGTGTTCTTCACGAGGGATGCATCTGGGAATGTGCAGCGGGGCATCCACGGGCTGCCATCCAACCGCCCGCTGCTCTTCGTAGGTGCGAATCACTGTCCTGCCTAACTTGTTGTGGAGCGTGCCATCACAGGAGCATCAGTATTACATGTGTTGGGTGTGTCGTATCAGCCTTGCCGGCAGCGCCGCTGCAAACAAGAGTCGAGCTCGCTGCTGCAGGCAACCACCAGACATATGCGTTAGATATCGGCTTCCTGGTGGAGGGCCTCCTCAGCCAGGCTGGCATCATGCCAAGGGGCCTGGCACACCCAGTCATCTTCGAGGTAAGGCAGCGTGAGAGCATGCAGATGGTGACATGACACATGAGGGGGGGCTTTTCCCACTTGATCTGATCAACTCGCGCAGCTCAGCTTTGGGTGTCTTACAGCTTGCTATATGTGCAGGGCGGTGGCAACCAGGCGTTTGGCAGCTTCATGCAGACCTTCGGTGCAGTGAAGGTTGGCCCTACCAGCTTTTTCAGGCAAGCATGCAGGAAGCAAGTACTGAGGACACTGTAAAGCATGATGACAGTGTCTACTGAGCGTTGAGCATGCCAGTCCATCTCCAATTGTAGTGTTGGGAACAGTGGTCTCAACCCGCAGGCTCATGAAGAACAAGGAGAGCGTGCTGCTATACCCTGGCGGCGTGCGGGAGGTGAGTGAGGCTCGCGCAGCTGACAGCGGCGGCAGCAGCTGTGCAGTGCCACACAGTCGACCTTGTCACCTGCGATGCACTCGGCCTCGAGTCTGCGTGTGTGAGCACCCAGGCATACAAGAACAAGGGCGAAAAGTATAAGGTCATCTGGCCAGAGGAGCCCGAGTTTGTGCGTGTGGCAGCGCGCTTTGGGGCGACCATCATCCCAGTGGGTGCCGTTGGATGCGAAGACAGGTACGCTGACGCCTTGGTGCCAGACTGGCAATCCTCGCGAAGTCCTGTCTCATTCCTGCATCACAGCAGCAGCGGCTGTGCGGAGGCTCTTGGGGAGTTCGAGGCTCTGACGTTGACGGCTGCCTTGAGAAAGTCACTGTGTCACGGTTTCTGTAGCGGCTTTGGTCGTGGTGACGACACTGCTCATACCCTGTGCTTTCCAGTGTGGAGATGCTGCTGGATGCGCCAGAGATCCGTCGGCTGCCCTTCGTTGGCGAGGAGATTGCTCGCCGCGCCACGCAGCTTCCCCAGGCTCGCAGGTGCAGGCATTCTATGACAGGTCGTTGGCAGCAAGTCCCAGCAAGTCCCAGATGCGCTGTGGACCACAGCTTCGAGGCCCTGCACCAACTGCGCTTCATGTGCAGGGTTGCATGCTTTGCAGGGGCGTGAAGGCGAATGGGTTCGAGACCGAGACATTCCTGCAGCCCCTCTCGGTGCCAAAGCCGCCTGAGCGCTTCTATTTCAGCTTCGGTGCGTCATGTGCCTCACACCATGGCGCGAGTGCAGCCTTCACGATTGTGCAGCGCATACATGCTGTGCACATGGCTTTCATGTGCACCCAGCCCGAAGCCAAGCTTCCCCCTCTGCCAGGTGCACCCATCCAGCTGCAGCGCGAGGATACGGACAGTCCGGCGCGCGCTGCCCAGCTGTACGCGCAGAGCAAGGCGGCAGTGGAAGGCGAGATCGCCTTCCTGCTGCGCGAGCGGGAGCGCGACCCCTACCGCATGTGAGTTGTGGTGCTGCAGCTGCTGCAGCGTTAACCCTTCATGCCGACAAGTGCAATTAGGGCAGCCTCTGCTGCAGCGATGTGCCGTAGGACGACATCCTAAAGGGTCAAGGGTCAATCAGCAGGGTGCCAGACATATTGCTTAGGTTACATCTCGGGGGAGTGCAGCAGACATGCATCTCCTGTTGTATTCTGCATGCATAACATCGCAACCTGATGCAGGCTGGCGCCACGTCTGCTGTACGAGACGGTCAACCGGCGGCAGGCGCCGACGTTCCCGCTGCCTGCGGCGCAGCCGGCTCCGGTGGCACCCCGCAATGAGGCTGTGCCAGCGGCAGCTGTCGGTGTGTGAGATGATCAGTGTACATACTGATCCAGTGGGCCCGGCATGTGTTCCTCAAGCTGCTGAGTACGAGCACAGGTCGTGGGGCGCCATGCATGTAGAGGATGGGAGACGCCCACCAATTTTGCAGGAACTTGAGCGGCAGGTCAGACTGTAGGGGCTCATCTTTAGGCTCATTGGCAATTGTTTGACATCACTTTCTGTTTGATGCGAGCGATAAGGCCGCAGCCACCAGATGGTGCCATAGGGCATGCACTGTGTGCGGCGTCAAGTCGGCAGTGAAATCCGCTGGCACTGAAACTATGTCGTCGGGTTGCTCGCTGGCCCTGCAGCAGATCTGCTGCTTCCAGCTCGCTTCTGTTGCGAGAATCTGGCAGTGCGATCTCGGGGCAACAGTCACAGGTCTGCGAAGGGAGACCCCACTACAATAGCACTGCACCGACACGATGCAGGCGTCACTGTGCCAAGGGGCACACGCGGCCGTGTTGGCCGGCCGGCAGGGGACTGTGCAGCGGCAATCGCGCCCTTCGACACTCGCTGCCGCCCCCGCCTTGCAGCAACGATGCGTGGCAGCGCGCGCGGGTGATCGTGAGCCGCAGGGGCTCACCGGCGAGTGGTCAGCTAACTGGAGCCTGGCGTCATGTGAGTGCGCTGGAACGCTGCAGCCCTTGACAAAGCCTCTGACTATGGGGCTTTTCTCATGCCCAGTCTCGATGCAGAGAGAGTATGTGTATGTGCTGCATTCTCGACTTTGCATGCTCGATCCGTCTGCAAAACGCAGCAGCGTCCGCAGCTGCAACTTTCAGCCCCCTGTTCTGGTGTGATTTGGACGCTTGCTCTTCGCTGCCGCTTGGGTGCCGCCGGCCCAGGACATACCATTGCAGCTTGTAGATTGAGTGAACATATATTAGCGCATGCGTGCAGACGAGGATGTGGGCGAGTACTTCAATGACAACATCTTCAAGGACGAGGCCGCACCGGGTGCGCTTCACGCCGCTTCGCTGCACGCAGCCGTGATCAGTGCATGCTCTAGAAGCTGGGGAGCGAATGAGCGTGCATGCTGTCGCGATCAGAGCAACTGCGGGCTGCCGTCTGACTGTTCTGCAGCAAGCGCACACCTCCCGCTGGTGCAGGCAGCCTGCTGCGGGACATCATGTCCACGGACATGACGGTGGCGACGCCCGACACCACGGTGGACGACCTGCGGAAGATGTTCAACACAATCACGGGCCTGCCCGTCGTGGAGTCCTCCGCCACGCGCAAGCTGGTGGGCGTCGTTTCCAAGAAGGACCTGGAGAAGCCCGGCGCCACCGTGGGCAAGGTGCACTTCTCTGATTCTTCGCCTCACCATCCTTACCAATCCTGAACCTCATCGGACGACGTATGAGAATGTGCAGCAGCAGCAGCAGCAGCAGTCAACACAGCTGCGGACCCTCAGACCGTCGGGCAAGATGCTTGCCGCTGCCTAACCCTCTTCGGTCACACCATGGGGTGCAATGCTGATGAAGGTTCAGTCAAGGCCCAGCTCGTGTGCGCATGTTCAGCCAGATGCAGCAGCCCTGCGTTTGGCGTGTGAGCTGCGGCGTGTGCTAGTGGTAACATAACAAGGTGGTAACATAGCAAGGTGTCTTTGTCATGCTGAGGACGCCACCGCACTTCCACCGAGCTCAGCACCTCCTGAGGGCTGCCTGCACACAGCACTGCGGGGGCACATGATGAGAGTGCATCCGTGTGCTCCTGCAGATCATGTCGACTCCTCCAGTGGCGTCACGGCCAGACAGCAAGGTGGCAGACGCGGCGTGCCTGATGCTGAAGCACAAGGTGCACCGCATCCCGATCGTCGACAACGACGCTCGCGTGGTTGGCATCGTGAGTACAACTCTCCGTCAGATGTGCCAATGCCCTTGATCTTCTTGCACGTTCCACTGCCCAGCACATGAGCTTCGAAGGGATCTGCCTGGCACTGCGGACATGCTTTTCAGCTGAAGTCATGCCAGGTCTGCCAGTCCCTCAGGTGTGGGTGGGGTTATCTGTTGCTAGCACTATGCTCACAAACCTGCCTGCTCTGCAGGTGACGCGTACTGACATCTTCACTGCTCTGGCTCTGGACTCTGGCAGCGGTGCGGAGATCCTGCAGCCCTAGACATGGCATCGCATGTTGCTGACGTCAAGCTACTGACGTCAAATTGCTGGGTTTGGCAGTTTGTGAAGACTGTCCGCATACGGTTTCTGCTTCCGCCCTATTGAACTCATACCGTATGTGCTCTTTTGAAAAGTTGCTCTCCTCGGTTCCGTGGCACACTGCGCTGTATGTGAGACAGTGACATGTAACATGTAGGGTTCACAAGCTGATGCACAAGCATAATGGTCAATAACATAATTTGTAGGATACGGTACCTTGCACGGGAGGTTAGCTGGAGGTGAAGCTTGTCAAACGCCGTTCCCTACTTCCTGCACACATTTGCTGCAGGGCGCCCGCTGAGAACCTTCGCATGCGCACAGCGGAGCCATGCGATAGCGTGCGATTTGGGAGTTTGTACTGAACGTCGGTGTAGCATTCTTCTCTCACCAGTTACGTTGTCTTGCTGCAGCAAACCACCCGGCATTTGCGACGGTTGGCCAGCCATCGGTCCTGTGCACTGCAGCCAGCTTCAGTGCGTCGCGTTAAACAACACCTGTTAGCTGTCCGTCATCAGTCGGAGCATAGAATAGCGCAAGCGTTTCGCTTGCACGGTCGAGCTGCCAGCTCAGCATGTTTCTGACGCGAAGTGAATATGACCGCGGCGTCAACACGTTCAGCCCAGAGGGACGCCTGTTCCAAGTAGAGTATGCCATCGAGGCGATCAAGGTGGGCGCGAAGCCTGGGTAACCCGTAGTGCAATGCTGCATCTGCGGCCAGTGCTGTGTTTTACACCCTTCTCGCAACTCTGTCCGCAGCTTGGCTCAACAGCAATTGGCGTAAAGGTGAAGGAGGGCGTGGTGCTGGCAGTCGAGAAGCGTATCACATCTCCGCTCCTGGTAAGCAATCGAGGTGCAGTACGTTTCAGCAGTCAAGGGCAAAGGCGGCAGGCAGTGCCTTGTGCTCACCGCGTGGCCAATGTTGCAGGTGCCAAAGAGCAACGAGAAGGTGGCAGAGATCGATGAGCACATCGGCTGCGCCATGAGCGGCCTGACAGCAGATGCGCGCACACTTGTAGATCACGGGCGCAACAGCACACAGGTCAGCACCCTGCCATTCATGTTGTGTGGGTACCTGATATGTGAAATATTGCGTGGGTTGCCTTGGTATCAACAATCGCTTGGGCAGAGTCGCCCTATCGATAACCTTGTATGCCCCTGCAGCAACACCGCTTCACCTACAACGAGCCCATGCCAGTGGAGTCGTGCACGCAGTCGCTCTGCGACCTGGCGCTGCAGTTCGGCGAGGATGACGAGGAAGGTGGCATGGTGAGTCCCCTCATGGGCCTCAACGACACTCTGACGGCCGTGCCGCGTTGTGCATTTGCCCATACTGGAACGGCCACACATGCACCTTCCTGGATGTGGTTGGCCCCTCGTTGGCTGCAGAGCCGGCCATTTGGCGTGGCGCTGCTGGTGGCAGGATGGGACGATGATGGCCCCGTGCTGTGAGCATCCTCCGACTGTTTGCTCAGCCCGACTCGGATAGCGAGCATGGATGCATTTGCCAGCTGTCCTGCCTCACGGTGCACAACAGCAGGCGCACACCCGCAGACGGGCAGTGGTTGCCAGCAGCCATCATGTTCTGCCCCTCGCAGGTACAACACGGACCCCTCTGGCATGTATGTGCGACACGAGGCGCGGGCCATTGGCTCTGGCTCAGAGGGCGCACAGTCAGCGCTAGAAGAGGGTTACAGGTGTGCCCAGATGCCTTCATGTTCATGGGTCTGATGTGCAAACTATCACTGTGCTGCCTTTGCAGACGTTCTCAGGCATGCAATCCCGCCATGCAGCGTGCTGGCTTATGCCTGTCGAAGACATGCCGGCCGCACATCATCTGGGTTTGCTGGGGCGATGCAGGAAAGACATGACGTTCAAGGAGGCGGAGGTGCTGGCGCTGTCCGTGCTGAAGCAGGTCATGGAGGAAAAGGTGACGCCCACCAACGTGGACATCGCGTCTGTGGCGCCCAAGTACCACCTATACAAGCAGGAAGAGGTGCAGGACGTCATCTCGCGGCTGCCGTGAGCGGGCTGCGCCAGCAGCGGTCACTCAATGAAGTTTTTGCCGGCAGCATGTGTAGCAGATACAGAAGGTGGACACAACGGTGTAGGCTAGCAGTTGCCGGCCATCGCCCGTTGCCCCTGAGCCATGCTGGCCGTCCAAGCAGTTGAAACAGCCAAGCTTACCCTTCCATACCACATCCCCTTCTCGCTCCCGATGTGCCCGTCGGGGCAATGTCGGCATGCAGGCCATAGCGCCAAACCACCTGGAGCGCTCATTGGGCCAGCATGGCAGGGGAGGATGAGTCACCCTATGTCAGCGTGCACATGTGTGCTGCAGCCCGCGCGCTTCCAGCTCACAAGCTCACACACCCGCTTGCAGCCGCTCAGGAAAGCTGACTCAGACCGTGCACGACCTGACAGTATCGGAGCGTTGCCCTTTGTTGCAGGGTAAGCAAGTGAGTTGGCGTCGGTGTTACACAACAGCGTAGGGTGCAGTGAACAACACAGCGCGGCCAGCAGCTCCACATATCGCAGCACCATCCGCAGCAAGTCCCTGAGCGAGCACACACGCCAACCGAGGCCCCTGTGCCCGCGGTGCAGCCACCCTCAGGTACACGTTGTAGCTGCCACGTTGCCTGTCCTCGGCAGCCATTGCAGCACGGCTCGACGTTGCCCCTTCGATGAAAGTATGGCTGCTTCTGTTTCCTGGGCACCGTTGCTCACGCTGGTGGCGCCGAACACGTCGCTGCAAGTTGCTTGCAGCTTCGCCCCAGGTTTCAATTGTCGCACAGTGTCGTGCACCTTGTGAGACCCATAGCCCTTGAGGCGACTGACTGGCTTCTCAACCACGGCTGAGGTTCGGAAGGGGTGTGATATCCACCGTGTACCTTGCGGGTGTGCTGCAAATGGTTAGATGCGTACCATGTGGGAGCTGCGCATCGCAGAGCAGCCAACTGCTGCACCCCGCCTGCTGGTGCCGGCCGCGGATGCAAGCAAGGAGACTGGGGCTCTGATGTCCTAACCGTGTTCTTCATGCAGGCAGCATGGAGCGCGTGGGCAGTGCAGACACAGAAGTGGACCGCATTGCAGCAGAGGAGCGGGCCTCGCGGCGTTCGCTGGCACACAGTGATACCTTTGCCAGTAAGTGGCCTCGGCCGCAACATAGCGCCTGCTGTTGCATGCACACACACCGACATGTCGCACTGGATGTTACGAAAACAAGAGCAAGCTTGCCAGTGAGCCTTCAGACCCTGTGCTCAAGTGCTCTGGCTGGACATGATCTGTGCCGTTGTCGCAGTGCTGGGTTGATCCTCTCTCTGCTGGTGCCTGCAGACATGCAGACCGACAGCCGCCGAAGTTTGGGGGCGGCCAGCGACCACAGTCACGGGATGAACGGTGGTGAAGGCGGCGTCATTATGGGCGCCTCTACTGAGGAGAGCGACAACGTTGCGCTCATGGAGGATGTCCCCCAATCTAAGCAGGTCGGTCTAGCAGAGACTTGTCGTTGTCTCAGCTTACACGATGCGAGACGCCTCCGCTGGTGTTGACTTGAGCAGCTGACGTGTTGATCAACAAAGTCCAATATGCACAACACCTTTATCATGTCCATTGTGCTTTTGGTCGTGCAGGTTTACCTCCAGTACAATGGGGTCTCAGCCTGGGTGCCGGCGTCGTTCAAGGTGCCGACGCTGCTGCCAAAGATCAGTATGAAGGACATCAAGCAGATCGGCAAGAAGAAGACCAAGGAGCAGACAGACAAGGAATTCCGGCAGGTGGGCGCTCGGCCCTGTTCGACATTGTACTGTAGTGGATGCTGATCGTGTCAATGATGTTTGTGTGCTTGCGGGCATGCCGCAGCAAGGCTCGCTCATCGGTGTGCTGATGGGTGTGCTAGAATGTTGACTCCCAACTGTTGTACCTCATGCAAATGCAGATTCTCTTTGGCATCACGGGCTGTTGCCGGCCAGGCGAGGTGCTCGCTTTCATGGGTCCCAGTGGCAGCGGCAAAACCAGTTTGCTGACCATCATTGGTGGACGTGCCCAGAGGTGCCCAACTGTCATGCACTCCTAAGCAACACCTGACACTGTGGGTGACCCGGTCTGCTGCATGATGGTGGTTGTTCCTGGTGCTGGACGGCGTCCGTGTTCTCATCTGGCGGGCCTCACTGAGTCATGTCTGGTGGGCGTCCACTGAGTCGTGAGGGTGCCCGTGCAGCATGATGCGGAAGGAGGGCGACATCACATTCAATGGCGCGCCTCCCAACAAGAACATGAAGCGCAACATGGGCTTCGTCCTGCAAGTGAGCCGAGAGTGACATCCTTTACATCCAGTGCGCAAGCAGCAGCAGTAGGGCCGCAGCAGTTGGCATCACGATCAGCAGTTGGCATTCGTAGCCCTTGCCGTCCTTCAATGGCTCACAGATGGTTTGTGTGTGCCTGCAGGACGACCTCATGTACGAGAGCCTGACGGTCTTTGAGACGCTGTTCTATGCAGCGCAGCTGCGCCTGCCACGGCACATGACGCTGGCCCAGAAGAAGGAGCGCGTGAACACCGTCATCACCGCCCTGGGCCTCACTTCTTGCAAGGACACCATCATCGGTGTGTGGACCTGACATTACATTGCTTGTGCTTCGGACTTGCTGGCGGAGGTCCTTCTGCTTGTGCTGCCGACTTGCTTGCTGGCGGAGGCCTGTGGCTCATCTCAGCCTGTAGGCCCACCTGCCATCATGGAAGCACCTGCTCATCGCCCAACATCCTGTGATCGACCATTCCGCTGCGTTTGCAACAGGTGGCTTCTTCCGGAAGGGCATCTCGGGTGGCGAGCGCAAGCGTGCTAGCGTGGGCCATGAGCTCATCATTAACCCCTCCATCCTGCTGCTGGATGAGCCCACCAGGTGCAGCAGAGCAGCAGCGGAGCAGCAGCAGAGCATCTCTACGTGCTGTATTGACGAACACACTGCCTGCACACATCAGCAGCAGATGTGGCAAGGTTGAAGGGATGTCGCATTGTTGTCTCCCACGCACTAACACCATGCACTAAGCCCAAAGCCAACATCAACCTTCGAGCTGCAGTGGCTTGGACTCGACCACGGCGATGCACCTGCTGACGTCGCTGCGGGCGCTGGCGAAGGGTGGGCGTTCCATCATCACGACCATTCACCAGCCGTCGTCACGCCTGTACCAGCAGCTTGACAAGTTGCTGCTGCTCAGCCAGGTCGGTGGCGTCTTGTAATACTTTTATGCTAAACCCAAAAACACCAAGTTCAGAAAGTATCAAAAAGGAAATATCTAAAAAAAATGACTCTTGCAGCACCCTCAGCTTCTTTCTGTTTCTTACACATCTGCACGATGGCAGAAAAAACGAACTTTCTGGTCTGCTGCACCTGTGTGAATGATCTGCACCATTTGAGCACAGCCGACCAGAGCATGTGAAGTATTAACAACCAACTCTGCCGCCTAATGTGCAGGGTCATGCAATGTACTATGGTCCAGCAGAGCAGGCCATCGACTGGTTTGACCGCCTCGGCTACACGCTGCCATACCGCGTCAACGCTGCAGACTTCATCTTGGACCTGGCGTCCTCTGATGTCGCTACCCACAAGAGGTGTGCTGCTCTGCTTTCTGTCCAACCGATGCGCTTGCCGCCGCCTCGCCTCAATCTTTACATATCGTGCACATCCTCATTTCCTCCCAAGATGTATGATCCACATGCTCACGCATGGCAAGTATCCGATCTGGTGGAACGTTTACACTTGCAGGGGTGGTGAGGAGAGCCGCAAGTACCTGATCTCATGCTACGAGGCGTACACGGATCATCACTCCGATGGCTATGTGCCGTCCACTGCCGCCAGCGACGTGAAGCTCGTGCGCGCGTCCCTCAGCAATGGCGACTCCTTCAGGTATGTGGCTGCTGCAGCATGCGTACCATGCGAAACTGAACTGATCATCCCCTATGTGAACAATGCAGTTGCATGCTGATCCTGGGGCACTGTCCAAGACATTGCGGTTAGGGCTTGTGCGGCATCACCTTATACCCATCAGTGCTGGCACCATGTTGCTCGTGTGGCTGAGGAGGCAGGCGTATGAACTCTGGTGCACATCGCATCCAGGCATCGCTCGTCAAAGAGCCTGGGCAGCGCTCCGCCACCAGCAGGTGTCCGTGAGAACGGCTATGACCAGCACGCAGAGCCAGCGGATGTCGTTGAAGGCACCGATTCGCCGTCCGACAGCGGCCACAGCGGTGACATCGAAACTGGTGAGCCATGCGTGTGTTGGTTCTGCCCTGCCGTACTGCCGTGAAATTGTGGTGCAACGATAAATACTTCTGCATGCACAACATCGTGCCCAGCATACTGGCGTTCCAGCCCGAGTGTTGGCATGCTGGCATTCACAGCCAAGGCCTGGTTGTTGCAACAGGGCTGGGCTTCATGCTGACGCAGCGTTGTAAGTTCCCGCAGGCAAGGGCGGGAATGTGCTGCAGGCGGAGTCGCGGTGGGGCGCCTCCTACCCCACGCAGTTCAAGATCCTGCTGGACCGGGCGGTGCGCGTGCGCCGCTTCCAGGCCTTCTCCACCCAGGACATCCTCCAATTCCTCGTCATTGGTGTGCACCTGGCCATGAGGAACGACTCGATGCCAAGGATTTCTGCACAGATGCTCGATTGGATTGATGGTTCAAACGCTGCTGCATGTGTGATGTTGCACATCACCTTGCCTGCCTGCTCCTGCAACACACCGCTCAGTCAGGCCCCCGGCTGTTTCGCTTGTGGATCCAGGCCTTCGTCGAGGCCACATAGATTTCATGCCCGAGTCGGCTTGCGCTTGTGTTCAGGCTGTACTGGTGCACATCGCAGGCGTGCTGGCGGGCCTGTTCTGGCTGCAGAAGGGGAAGAACAACACGGTGCTGGGGGCGCAGCAGACCATCGGGCTGCTGTTCTTCGAGCTGCTGTTCCTCAGCTTCCGGGCGCTGTTTGTTGCGCTGTTCACCTTCCCTGACGAGCGGAAGATGCTGCTCAAGGTATCAGCCATACTCACATATATCAGTTTTCTGCTTTACAGCCCTTGTCTATGGCTTCTGTTCCTACATCCCTCGTCATTGCTGCAAGCTCCTGCACTTGCTGTGCTGTTTGTTGTCAAGTACCTACACACCGCACTGTATCGCACTGCAACGAGGCGTGGCTGACAGCTCTGGTGATCTACCTTGTGCTGCAGGAGCGTGCCAGTGGCATGTACCGCCTCAGTGCCTTCTACTTCGCCAGGCTGGCAAGCGACCTGCCAATGGACATGGCCATCCCGACGGTTAGCTGCTTCTACACGGTCTCATGAGCACATCCATCACAGCATATACTGCTGGTCATGGGCTTGCCGAATGCCCATACACCCCAGCGTGTTCTCACAGCAGCTTCTTGCACTTCTGTTTGGCACTTCTGTCGGCAATGCTCATGCCCGCTGATGACTGGCCTGCAGCTGTTCATCATCCTGCTGTACTTCATTGGCGGGCTGCGGGTGACGGGAGCTGGGTATTTCTTTGCCAACTGGGCTGCCATCGTGCTGGTGAGTCTTGGAAGCTGAGTGCAGTGACACAAGGTGCACAGTCGCTCGGCTTCCATCGACGTGTGGCAGAGCCAGCCTCAGCCCTGCACACTACATTACTGCCGACAACACTCATACGAGTGGAGCATTTTGACGCTGGGGTTGTGCCCTGCAGGTCATGTTCGTGACACAGTCTTTCGGCCTGCTGCTGGGCACCATTGTCATGGTGCCGAAGACGGCACAGACGATTGCGTCAGTGGTCATGCTGACATTCGTGCTGACGGGCGGCTACTTTGTGACCAGCATCCCCGACTGGATCGGCTGGCTGAGTGAGTGTCCATTGCTTGTCACTCCAGTCTTTTGGGCACAGCCTGCATCCTGTCGGCCCTTTCTCAGGCGCACCTGCTGTTGCTGCATCACACTGTTCTCGTGGATGTCTGCATGCCTTGTGCTGTGCGCATGCGCTGAACATTACTTCATGTTGTGCGCTGCAGAGTACCTCAGTTTCATCTTCTACGGTGCGCGCTGCTCATGCCGGCATGCTGTGCCTGCGTCTGCTGTGCTGTGCGCTGATTCGCCGGGTATCTGTTTTACAGCATGGCAAGGAGGTGACCATCCAAACTGTGCTGCAGGCTTTGGGCTGGTGCTGCACATTGAGTATGCTGACCGGAACATCTACAGCTGCACCCGCATGGTGGCTGGCGAGACCCAGCAGTACGACCCTCCATCCCCGGAGACCAACTCCAACTGCGTCGTTGTCGACGTGCAAGACGCGCTGCGTCTCAACCAGGTATTGCACGTCGTCCTCACCACCTTGCTATATGGTGTTCACCGAATAACATGCCCGGCACCAGAAGATGATTTTGAAGCAGGAACAGAGTGCCTTCCAATTGCGTTCGCTGAATGTGCTGTCACGCTGCGCAGGACCCCAACAGCAGCAGCTGGGTGGCCATCAACGTGCTGGTGCTGTTTGCATTCTTCTTCATCATCCGGTTCCTGGTAATAGTTGGAAAAATCTGGATTTGTTGCAGATGGTGCAATTGGAGGAGTTGGCTTTTTAAAAACCTGCCTTTGTTGGATAAACCTTCGTTTTATCTTCACTGCAGGCATCGTTGACTAATCTTTGTGTTGCCAATTCAGGTCTATGTGTTCCTGCGGAAGAAGACAGCCCGCATCTGAGCAGCTGCAGCGCGGGGACCTCGGTAGCTGGAATGGTGTGGCGAGGAAACTTGAGTGTGCGGGTGCTGCGGGCAGCTTCAGCAACCTGAGTCAGGGAACTGGACCAAGCAATGTCTAGATGAATTCAGTTCTTTTGTTGTTGGCCTGCTTGTTGATATATATTATTTTGCCACCTGCTGTGCGGTGCGCTGATCACTGGTTCTGTCTCAGATAGAGGAGATTGGAGATAGCGATGTGCAGATTGTCTCTGACCACCAGCTAGGGGCAGTGATAATAGTGCGACTGTAAACCATCAGCACCGTCTGGCTGTCGCACTTTTCCATGAACATCATATGTCCTTCCCGCTGCCAGGTGCCAGCACGGCATGCAACTTTAGTTTGACCCCCCCCGTAGGGGAGGTCAAACTCGTCAGTTCGAGTTGCTAGAGACGGAACCCCCTATGCAAATACGCTGGAATACGCGCGCTGCCGGGCGCGACTTGCTAAATTGGACGCTATGCTTCTGTTCATGCGTTGCTAGCATATGCGCGCAGCACGTGCTAGGTGGACTCGTGCGGTAAACCTGTGACGGCGTCGCGGCCGCCGCGGCCAGTGGCTGTTTACTCGGCCCCTTAAAGTTATTCCCAGAGTACTAAAATCAGTAATTCTCTGCAAGGTCAGGCCGTCAGGGTGACTTTACGTCATGCAGCAGTTCGCGCGCCGGCTGTGTCGCCCAACGATCATGCGCTCGGTAAGTGTCAAAGCAGACGTCTGATGAGCTGCGGTCCTGCAATGCGCGATGGCAAGCCGTCCAGGGGTTGCGTCAGAGGTTTGACGGAGATCTTCTGGTGGCTTTAAGGGTAACTACAGGCGCGTACGAGAGAGGTTTGTGGCGCACTGCAATCCACGGCCCGTTTCGTGCACGAAGGTGCAAGTGTACTGAGGAACGCTTGTCTTTTGAACAGTGCGCGACGGCGCTGTAACGAGGTTCTGTGTTGCACAAGGTGTCGGGACAGTCTGTGTGCATGTGGCAAGACTTTGAAAAGTTTGGCACGTAAGGAGATGATACATGAGAGCAGCTGCGGGCCGAAGGCGCCCTCATGGTTCACGGACCGCGGCGTATGTCGTGTCGGAGGTTTCATGGACCTGCTGATGTAACTGTAGCGTTCCTTAAGCACTTCACATGGGAGAGCTTTACGGTTCGCAGCATGCACCTAGGCAGTCTCCACTGGAGACTCTCCAGTGTAGACCATTTTTCCGACTATGAAGCCAATAAAAAGGGGTCAAACTCGCGTTTCGCTGTGCGAACGCCAATTGTTGCCAACGCGTTTTAATAGTATAGTACTTTACTATTAATAGAGGCTTTGCCGTCGTGGTGGAACTGCCGAATGATGTTTAACAAAACCAGGTAGTTCGGGACGGACGCCGCACCTCAGCCGCTGCGCCGAGCACATGAGCTACCTAAGCATTTAACTGTATGTTTTGGGCTGCGAGCGGCAGGACCGGCTCGCTACCGTTGCGCGTTGCTCGGCTGTCTGACAGCTTGGAAGCCGCTGGAAGCCACAGCGCAAAGTCGGTTCCCCTCAAATTCTGGGAAAAACCGCTGCGCGTCCCGCCAACAGGGGACCGCCTGCGCTTGCGATGTGCTGCACTACTGACCGCAACTGGCCCCCCAGGGCCTCAAATCAGCACTACAGACCGCGGCTACGCCTCGCTGGCAGCCAGCGTGGTGACATCGCGAGTTCCGTGACGAGGTTGCGACTCGGCCTTTGCCGTCTGTTCGTCGGCAGCAGCCGTGCGCGAGGCTGCAACCACTCGCGTAACCGTCGTGTCAATGTACACAGGCGCACACTGTAGCGTATTGCATGTTCCGAAATCGTTTCAGGCGTTTGGTGTCGGGCCTTTCAACCCATTGGCAGCTGCCTGCCCTGTAGCACCTGGGATCTAGTTCACTGCAGTGGTTGCTCGCCTTTGCCGTTCAGTGCAGTGCAGTACAGAACCATCCATCCTGTGCCACAACCCTCACAAGGCTGCACCAAAAAGTCGGCTCACGCTTGCTGTGCGACGTGCATTTGGCCCTGCAGCACCTGGCGTGGAAGGCCTGCCCAACTGCAGTGAGCGGTGCAGCTCGTCCTGAGCTCTTGACTGCACTGCAGCTCGCCACCCACCCTGTACCACTGCTATTCATGATCTAAACGCGTTGGCTCACGCTCGCTAGCGACGTGCGATTGTTCATTCATCAGCATGCTGTTCCCTAGCACGCATGTGAACGCCTCACCATGTATTGATGCGCCAGCCGTGATTCGCAGTTCAGCGAAACACTGGACATACTTTCAAATCTAGCTGCATTGCAGCGGCATTGCTGGCTCGACAGTGTTGTGGTCAGGGATCACCAGCACACTTAGGTTTGGGAGTGCCAAACAAACCTGATTGCATTAGCAAGCAGTGATCAAGTAGCAGATTTGCTGCTGCTTATATGAGGCAGCCTGTATCCCGGTGCATACTGCTGTCAGATAGGATGGCATGCCATGTGCAATGAGCACCGATGCGGCGGTGCATTCGCAGTCAGGATCCCTGCAGATTGAGAAAGCTGGGAGCGCGAAGATGCATGAGCACGCCCCACACAGGTGAGTCAAATGATGTTTCTGACCATCTGTTGCGGTCACAAGGTCTCGATCACTCAGCAGAGGTGTATCGGATGTTGACAGCGGAGAGCGCATACTGTTCGGCATCATGGTGCTGCTGGGCGTGGGCACGCTGCTGCCTTTCAACGTCTTTGCCACAGAGCGCACATACTATGAGGTATGGCAACATGCTGTTGATGTTGCGGTCTGACGGTCAGCAGTTGGGTGGCATGCCTCAACGCATGGACGCCTATGAGCCATGATGAGATCTGAGTGAATGTACCGCAGGTTCGGGCACAGCAGCCACCCACTTGGCACGCTGCGGCTGACAACTTCGAGAACCTGCTGGTCCTCGTGTTTCAGCTGTGGTGCGCTGGATGTCTCATTCTGCCTTCGGGATTAACTGTTGCCCTTGCACATGCGGCAATGAGTGTCCACTGTTTGACACCTCGCATCAACTCCGTGCTTGCTGCAAGCACCCTGCCGCAGCAGAAGCCTGAGCCGGGCATTGTGTGTGTGGACAGCAACTACAGCGGACTGATGGCACTGCTGCCCCTGGCATCACGGCTCTCGCTGACTGCCTTGGTGCTGTGGCCACTGCTGGCCAACGTGGGAGCTATGGCGTCAGCCATTGCGCTGGCAGCCGCCACGAGCACCAGCGGCAAAGCCGTCATTGGCGTCACGCTGCCAACCATTGGGCTGACCGGCGCCACGTCAGCATGTCTGCAGGCCGGCACGTTCGCGCTGGCCAGCCACTTTGCACCGCACCATATACAGGTGAAGTGTCCACAGCGTGGCCCCCATATCCGGCACACAAGGGCATTATGGCCTCCACCGATGCCTTTCGTCAGCAATAGATGATGCAGTATCAGTCCTGCATGCCGAGAAGTTGCATGAGAAGTGGACATTTGCTGCCACCCGGATGCATGTTGAGGAGATGCGGGTCCTGGGACTGCAGGCAATACTGGCAGGGCAGGCGATTGCGGGACTGGGTGTCTCGCTGGCGTCGTTTACAACAACCTGGTTATCTCCACCGGCTGCTGGGGCCCTCACACCGCAGCACGTCTCGCGTCCGGCGCAGGTACTTGCACACGATATGCGCATACGAGCGCACTTGCACCAGTGTGAGTGTGCCGGATGCTTTGTTGTTTACCGGTGCTGGCTCCAGCTTCGGCCATGTCAGGACGTGTGCCGACGACAGGCCTACTTTCTGGTCTCGCTACTGGCGACGGCGGCCGCGGCTGCTGCGTACTGTGCGATGTGGGCACTGCCATATGTGCGGGCCAGATGCCAGTCAGACGGTGCGGCCTTGGTCTTGCCAGCACAACGCTTTGCTGACCCATAGCACTGTGAGACAGTTGGGAGGGGGCCTCCCTCTGTGCAACCGTGGAGCCTCGAACAGAGTGGATGCATGCTCTGAGTGGTTTCAAAGCTGCATCACGCTGCTTTCACAGGCGGCGCGGCTGTAGGCAGAGCAGACAGCGATGCTGAGGCGCCGGTGCAGCAGCCAGCATCAGAAGCAGCACCCCTACTCAACAACCTGACCAGCAGATCAACCCGCGAGTCAGCTCAGTCAGTGGACCTTGTCATGAGCGGCGATCTGAGCGTTGCACCCAGCAGCAAGCAGTGGACTGTGCGGGAAGTGGCATGGCAGCTGCGCCATTACTGTGCCGCCGTGGCAATCGACTTCCTGGTCACCCTGGCTGTGTTTCCTGGTGTGGCGTCGTCCATATGTCCTTCACAGAACGATGCAAGCACGCCGCCATGTACTCCGCACCCCCATGCCGGCCGCTTATATGGTGAGCATACCAGTGATCAGCTCCAATCAGATTGATTGGATGTGTAACTTGACACGACCAGCAGGCTTGTTGAGCAGCACTGACATGTCATGAAGCGGGCACTTACTGGGTCTTCTGCGTTGCCAATTGCAGGCGAGCTGTTTGTGCCCCTCGTTTTCGTGCTGTTCAACCTCGGCGATCTGGTGGGGCGGGCCGCAGCGGGCGTGGGTGCCTGGGCAGTGCAGCCGCCGCCTGCCTCAGCCCTGCTTGCCTACGCCGGCATCAGGGCGCTGCTGGCGGCAGCGCTGCTGCTGTGCAACGTCGTGACGCCACACCCCTGGCTCCCTCCGGTGCTGCTGAGGTTGGCAATACGCCACAAAACTTGTCGCGCTGAAGCTGGATGCGCTGTAGCGTTGGATGCAGCGCTGCCACCGGTAAGCGGTGCACTGTGCAACAGCCGTCATGCTGCACCGGTCCCGCAGGTCAAACGGGTGGCCGGCGGCGCTGGTGCTGCTGCTGGGCCTCAGCAACGGGCACCTGGCCAGTGTGGTGTGCATGCACGCGCCGCGGCTGCTGCCGCCCAAGGCCAGGGAGCGCGCGGGCACAGTGCTGGCCTTCGCTATCACGACCGGCGTCACCGCGGGCTCGGTAGGGTTTCCGCCACCTGTCGCTGCTTGGTCACAGGTCGAATGCCCACAGAACGTCAGACACCACATTGGAAGGTGGCATCACGGCCCAGCGTGTGAGCGGTATGGTGCCATCAAAGTTGGCAGTGTCTGTCGCTGCATCAGTCTGTTGCCTGTGTCACCCTCTGTTGCCCTGCACCGTCACAGGGGCCACAGCAATCTGGCCTCATGGCGCCACGTCGTCCTCAGCAACTTGGGGACGCGCCCCTGTAGCACACCTGTGAAGCACCGTTTGCAAATGTTTGCGCAGATCATGGCGTTGCTGCTCAACGTGGCGCTGCAGCGATGACGCTGGCACCGTCATCGTCAGACCAGCGGCACGACTGGCGCCGCCGCACACAGCAGCGGCACCCGGCCACCGGTGCCCTAATGAGGTGCTCAATAGGGTGAGTGAAGCCGGCTTGTGGGGAAGACTTTGAAGTGCGACCATCAAGCTGCTCAATCATGCACGCTTGAGCAGCCAATACTGTGTGCAGGAGACCTCAGTGCGCCCAGCTGTGCACCAACAGCGCGGTGTGGCACATGGACAGCAGGCAACTTTTGGCATCGTAGCAACACCTTGCGCGGATGTGACGCCCCCCTTGCACATCGAGCCTGCGGGGTGGTGCTGACACAGCATCACTGGATGCAAAGGTCTGGGTGAATTGCCCGTCCTCTGTTGGTGCCAGTGTTGCCCATTTGTAGCGACGGCGAAGCTGCACAGCCTTTCGATGCAGCCCTTTCCATGGATTTGACAATTGGAAACGGCTCTCGTGATCAATGACCAGTTGCCCTGCGTGATGACGTGTCACGTGATGACTGAAGCTAAGAATCTGTCGACCTCACCGATTTCTCACATTCCGCACTCTCACAAAACTTTGCTCTCATTGCTGGCTGCAGAGCATTAACACAGCGTGTTGTGATTGGTATAAAGCTTGCGTCCCGGCCTTATCGCATCCAGGCCCCCCTGCAGATCTGCCAAGCTAAACACCAGGTGCATCAGGCCTTGTACAGTTTTTGGCCCCGCGGTGCCTATTCGCAGACCTCAGCAGCCCTCGGATCAGACCTTACGCGCATGTACACGGGACACCAGCAGTATATTCCTACACAGATGGCTGGGTACCCTCCACCACAGCAAACCGGCTACGGCCAGCCAATGCAGCAGCCCTACGGCTACAATACCACACCAGCTCCGCAGCAGCACATGCAGCCGCAGCAGGGCTATGGAGTTGCGCCACCGGCTGGCCATGCAGCTTCTGCGAGCGGAATGGCCCCAGGCCAGTCGAACAGCCTGCACACAGGTCATTTCGGTCCCCACCACGTCTACCAATACCCGACTACGTTCATGTTCCAGGACAAGACCATGTACACCGGCAACTTCCGCGGCGGCACGTATGTCTGCAACCCCGACGGCAGTCCGGCCTTCTCCACGCGGGACGCGGTGCTCACCATCAGGAACAAGGAGGTCGTCTACGATGCGCTGAACCAGCCCATCGCCTGTCTGCACATCAAGTCTATCTCCCTGCACGGGACGTGGCAGATCTTCAGGGGCGACAGCACCAGCTCCAATGCGCTGATAGCCGAGGTCAAGCCGTCGATGATGGCGATCGGCGGCAAGAAGATCAAGGTCACACTGGCCGGCAAGCAGGAGCCGGAGTTTGTGATCCAGGGTAACTTCCTGGGCAAGTCCTTCGTGTACGTCGACGCGCGCGGCCAGACGATCGCCGAGTCCAAGCGCCACGGCAAGTTCAGCTCGGCGATGAACTACCTGTCCGGACAGGACACCTTCACGCTCACGGTGCAGCCCAACATCGACACCGCGCTGCTGGTGCTGTGCACCCTAGTCATCGACGACATCCTGGCCGGCGGCAAGGAGCGCTGACCGTGACGCAAGGCTGCACAGCAGGCTGTAGGCAGTCGACGCCGGCGGCAGGGCTGCGTGTAGCTCGCTGATCGTGACGCAAGGCTGCACAGTAGGCTGTAGGAAGTTGATGCCGGCGGCAGGGCTGCGTGTAGCTCCCTGATCGTGACGCAAGGCTGCGAAGTAGGCTGTGGGAAGTTGACGCCACCGGCAGGGCTGTGTGTAGCTCGCTGATCGTGACGCAAGGCTGCAGAGTAGGCTGTGGGAAGTTGACGCTGCCAGCAGGGCTGCGTGTAGCCTAGTGCCGAAGGACAAAACCATTCCAATGAAGAATAGTCAGGTTTCAGTGCTGTATGACGCTGGGTTTCTGCACTCGTTTCCTGTTTTGCACCGCCTGATGCTCCTCCTCCTCCCTTCCGCGTTGAAGTCTCACCTACCGGGACAACATGAACATGAAGTATGCATGTGTGGTTTGTAAGCGCTTGGACCTTCGCCAGATCTTCTTATAACGCTACGTACTTCAAGCCAGATGGGCACCCACCACCCACCGAGTCGACTGCATCTTCACCAGCAGCTAAGCCGTGCCTTCACAGGAGTGCCTGGGTACAGTGGATGCGTGTGTTATAAGCGGTCTCAGCCAGCCCGTTGGCTCACACAGTATACCACAGCCCCTTGAGCTGCCTTCCATCCTGCTGACGTGCTGAGGGGGTTGCTGGCGGCGTGACATGACAGACATCGGTCTGACGAGCGGCAGTCTGGTACAAGTGGGACATGTGGGCATGAGTCATGGCCCTCCAGACATGATGGTCATGCACGATGGAGTCAGGACGAATTACATACCCGCGTTTGCAAGGACGCCATGCAACATGTTGCGAGCGCAGCGCAGCCGGCAGACCTGCAGCCGTCTGAGACTGCATCACGCTGCGACACTCTTCATAGCGGCCCTTGCGGTGGCGCACCTGCTGATCACATACTGGACCATTCAGTATGAGGAGGTCTGGGTGGGCCTGAGCCCGGTTCAAAAGCTGCTGCGCGCGTTCAAGGTGCTGCTGGTGGACGCCTACAAGCCGCGGACGAAGGTCAGGTCGTCTAGCTGCCAGGTGGCCGACCACATTCCCAAGGTGCGGCACGCTCCCGCTGTGCACCAACAGTGCATCATGACCGCTCAACGTCCAGTAAACCTTCGCAATGAGTGATACATCGACCGAATCCATGAACATCTGCCTCAAATGAGCATGGCAATTGAAAGCGGTGGCATCCTGGGACGCCTGTATGCGCGCCATCAGTGCACTGCTGCGTGCTGGCCTGGCCTCGCATTGGCCATCCAGCTCAGTGCGTCAACTGTTTGTGTCAACAGGGTTCACAGAACTACAGCTGGCACGGATGCTCTGAATCTAGCTGCTGTCGAGCTGCGACGGCAGGCCATCCACTGCACCCGCCACCTGTGGGGGTTCATCCTGCCGTGCTGCACTAAGCAGCAATGGCTTGTTTTTGATCCAGGTGGCTCTGCTGTTCCTGGCGACGGATGGGGAGCTGCCGCACGAGGCCGCCTGGCGCAGCTGGCTGCGGTCTGCAGAGGGACTGCTGCCCGTCGCCCAGATCTCACAGGTTTGGGCGCATGTACCCAGTCCTCCTGTGGTGCCTCCTTACACGATGAGGCTGGGTGGTCGTTATGCAGCGCGCTGATATGTCCAGAAGGCATGAGCCTGCTGCAGCAGATGACATGGTGCACAGGGCGGGTACAAGCGGCGGCTGAGGATGCGGACCAAAAAACCCTTGGGGTGTGTCCCAACCGCAGGGTGGCGTGCCGCCGCAGCTGGGGCTGTGCGCCAAGGCGCTGGCCAACTCGCGCGGCAACCCGCTGAGCCGGCAGTGGCTGTTCTCCGCCTACGTGCACCGCCCGCCGGGCGCGCACCCCCTGCAGAGCCTGCACGCGTTCTACGGCCATGAAGTGGCGGGCGCAGCTCAGGTGCGGGTGCTGGAGGAGGAACGGCGGTTGGGGACCTGTTTCTTAGGGTCCTGTCTCTTAGGGGCCTGTCTCTGAACTAGTTCATCTGCGTTGAGATCTTGCTTTCAGATGTCTTAACAAACGGACTTGCTTCCAGCTTTGGCAAATGGGACATGCCGCTGCCGAATGCTGCCGCAGGCGCAGTGGGGCATGCACTCGGCGGTGGTGGCGGCGCGGGCGCTGCTGCGGGCGGCGCTGCGGGAGCCGACCAACGCTCGCTTCCAGCTGCTGTCGGCCGCGACGCTGCCCCTGTGGCCGCCCGCCGTGGTGTACCAGCGCCTCATGGCGCAGCCCCACAGCCATTTGGACGCCTGCCACCCGCCGGTGCAGCCACCCTGTAGCAGGGTCTAGGCTTGATTCGCACGTCCCATAAACAAGTGTGTGTCCTTGTCATGGCCTGGCGCAGCTGCCGCCACAGTGCCTGTCAAGCACCAGGAGTCGTATGCTCCAGCAGCAGTCAGTCGTACCTGCGGCATGGGCAGGACGGTAGAAGCCCATTCTGGTCGGCGGAGGGCGGGGCGGGGCTGCCGGCGGCCGGGCAGCTGCGCCGCAGCAGCCAGTTCGTCACGCTGACGCGGGCGCACGCGGCGCTGGCCGCCAACGAGTCGCGGGTGGAGCCCCTGTTCGCCGCCGCCTGCACCGACGACCAGGCCCACGACTTCAGGTGCGGCGACGCGCGGTGTGCTGAGCGCCTCCTGTGGCATGCGCTCTCGCCATGCATCAGCGGACTCTGCGAGTGATCGGCAGCCGTGAGGTTTGCGTCAAATGCGATGTGCAGTATGCAACCATGGGCAGCTCGCAGCACAGGCGAATTGCGATGCCCGGTAGAAACGTCAGGTATATTTGTGTGTTAGTGCAGGCCGCTGTCGTGCAGCAGCGACGAGTATTACATGCCAACGCTGCTGTCGCTGTCGGGCCTGCAGCAGCAGACCACCTGCCATGGCAGCGTTGTCCAGGTATGTTGAGGTGGCCTCGAGTCTGTGCCTTGCACTCCGTGTGCGTGAGCTCATTGCAACACTTTGCACAATACAACGACCGGCATGTAATAGTTGCTGTCTCATGGGCGTTAGTCATGCATCTGCAGCGGGCGCCATGCCTTGTGTGCTGGTGCCAGCGGCTCGTCACTTTTTGCGGTGCTGCAGGACAACTGGACGCCCGGCAGCCCCGCGCAGAACCGCTCGCGCTTTGCGGTGGGCGACGTCACCAGCGATGGCCTCAGCATCCTGCGCAGCAACCGAGGCCGCTGCCCACAGTTAGCAGTACTCAGGTTGGTGCTTCAGCCTCGCCACCCGGCGCGTGGGTGGTCACTCGCAGTTCTCAGTCTCAGGCCCCACAGATTTCGGTCTAGCTAGCAGCAGTCTGCAGCAGTTGCATCGGCAGTCCGTGCCATGCAGATGCCATCCACTTCGCAATGTATGCATCGATTGATGGTGCGGTGGCCAGCAGAAGAGCGCATCCCACCGAGGCATTTCCTTTGGAAGGCGACCTGCACATCGATCGACAGAACACAGGATACAAAGGGAGTTGCCTTCGAAACAAGGAAGGACTCTCACTGACATGTCGAGTACAAGTCTCTGTGTCACAATGCACAGGGCGGCGCAGCAGGAGTTCCAGCCCATTGTGGCGCTGGCGGCCAGCCGCGGCAGCCAGCTGCTGCTGGTGCCGGCAGACGCCTGCGGGGATGCGGCGCTGCTGAAGGCCGCCGAGCCGCCGGGGAGCTGCTTCCTGTTTGCGCGTCGCTTCCCAGCAGCCACAGCCCAGGTGGGCGCAGCTTGATCAGCCTGATGGTTGTTCACCAGGTGCCCTTGAAGAACGCACCTGTGGCAGCACTGCTCCGGCCTGCAGAGGAATCCGGGATCTAGCTGGTCTGGTGACGGCGCATGCAGGTCGTGTTGGATGTGTGGCACGATCCACTCGGCAACCTCAGCATCCTCCAGGACCCGAGCCAGTATGACCCTCGCACACGGCGACGCAAACACCCCGACTGCACGAGTGCTCTACCTGATTGAGGTGCTGCGGCCCTATTTGATCGTCGATACACAGCAGCGCGGCACCGCGTGCTTGCGACAGCAGAGATTGTCGAATGAACAACATACTACTGATCTGACAGGCTGCAGGCGCCATAAAAGTCGCATGGCGGTGCAGCCATTGCTGACATGCTGTGTCATGTCAGATATTCTGCTTACGGTCAGCTGTTAATGACGCCAGTACTTGCGGTAAAGCGACAAAAACAGATTGTCAATGCATCAAAACTGCTGTCAAACCCTGCAACTAGAGTATCATCAAGGCGGCGATGTTGTTGACAGAAGTTTGGCAACATCCACCTACGCCAATCGACACTCAACACACTATCCTCCATCATGTATGGCCTGCATCCGCCACTGGATTGGGCCGCCGCCTAAACTCGAAGGCTTCATCATGCCCGTCGCTTGTGTTGTCACCATCGCCACTGCCGTCTCTGCCTGCTCGGCTGCTGACCTCTGCCTCTTCATCAGCTGCCTGCCGCCCCACTCCCTGGTCATTGAACGACAGCGATGCCGCCAGGCTGAGCTCTGTCAACATTGGTGACAACACCGCCGCAGGCTGACGGTGCTCGTCAGGCTCTGCCGCAGATTGCTGCTGCGCGCCTGCTGGCTGCCGCTGTTGCCGAGCATCAGCAACACCCGCAGTTGCTAGCGTGTCTGGGCCCGCTGCCGCTGCTGCTTCCAGCAGCTCCTGCACATAACAACCGGGCATTCACCAGCGGATGTTGTACTCAGGTGGTCCTGCTGGCAGTGCCACCAGATCCCAGTTCTTATGTATGGAGAAAGGCGGCAAAGCAGAAGGGAGCTTGAAGAGCAAAGCCCAACCAGGGGCCTCAAGATTGTCATCCTAACACAGACCTGCGAGCGAGCGGCTGCTGAGATGCTGGTGGGCGTCGCCGGCGCCGACATGTGCTGCTCGCCCGGCGTGGCAGGCTCCAGGGGCTCCCCCAGCCGCTCCCGCAGCTGCGCATTCGCCGCCTATGGGGAGCAGGGTGCATGGGCTCACATGCTGCAGCTGATCGGCCTCAGCTCGCTGTTGACGAAATGGCGTTTCTCATGCCATGTGGCCTTTGCATGCTGCACCAGCAGGGTATGTGACCAGCTACACCGTCCGGGCAGGCGCTGCCATCACCTTCAGCTCCGCCACGTGGGCCTCGGCCTGGGCCAGGCGCAGCCGCAGCGCCTCGCCCTCGCTGCGTGCCTCCCTGCATCGAAAAGGGGCCCTCTGCTTCATGACAGTGCCAGTGCCAGCATGCCAGCTTGCAGTCGGACGCTGCAGGCCAGGGACAACTGGATATTGATGGCATGGCACGGTTGATGCAGTGGCGTCGCACCGCAGGGCCCCGGTCAGCGCCGGGTTGTCGCCGATAAGGGAGGTGGCGATGTAGTCCAGGGCGGGGAACATGCGGGAGCCGGCGCCGATGATGCCACTGCCCACCATGCCGCCCAGCTGCCGCGGCGACAGCGCGCTGTGTGCCTGCGCACAGACGCTTCATGTGGGAAACACGACGTTTTGAGGTGCCTGGAGCTGCCTTTCGGCCAAGGTGATATGACAAAATGCACTAGCGCAGTGCTCCAGCGCAGCGGCAGGTGTGTCGGCGATTGCCTGCTGCGTGGTGCTGGGGCTGCCGGCGGGCTGGCCGGGCCGCGGGGCGGGCGACTGGGCGCGCAGCCGGGCGCGCTGCTTGGCCTCCGCCGCCGCGAATTCCGGGTCGTACTTGCGCAGCAGCTCCAGCGTCAGGTCGTAGTGCGTGGAGTCCTTCAGGTCTGTGAGCATCTTGCGCATGCGCTCCTGGGCCCGCTGCAGCCGCGCCGCATCCCGCCGCCCCTTCCAGCTGGTCAGGTACATCACGGCCGCGTGCACCAGCCACGCGAGCGGCGGCCACACGAACACCGGCAGCACCCGCACGAAGTGGCCGCGCACGGAGTACGTGCCCGGCGGCTGCCGTGTGACCTGCGCAGCGGAGCATGCAGGTGCTCAGCAGCATCTGCTGCAATGCATTCCAGTGGCAGGGGACACCACGCATGCAGGACAACACCCTGTCACCTAAAAAGGAGTTGGCATCAGCCGCGCAGCTTATGCTCACCCATGCCGCGAAGGCGAAGAAGGCGATGAAGATGACGCAGGCATACCACAGGATCAGGGAGCTGACCCGCGACCGCCGCCGCTGACTCTCCAGCTGCTGCGCCTGCCGCACACCATGATGCATGTCATGTACAAGGTGGAACCTACGGCTGAGGCCTGACGCAGCGTACACAAGTTGTGTTGTGTCCCGCTCATGACAACGATGAACTTGCAACACGGCCATGCAGCTACCCGGCCACACAGCTAAAAGCGCCACCTTGAGCTTGATGATGTACTCCTTCAGACGCTCGAAATTCCGCTCGTATTGTTCGTAAAAGCTGCTGGAGCCGACCCTGCTGCCGGTAAGACGGGAGACCAGGGCCCCCATCCGGGGGGCGCGTGCTGCTGAGCTGCTCAGACTCAGCAATCTGACTATGCAAGTATATGCTCAGCGACTGCCTTCCTTCCTGGCAAGATGTACGTAAGACTCAGCATTTACAAGGCATGTCTCAATATGTTATGCCACGGTGCAGCGAAAGCTGTTGCAGCATCAAGACATCGAGCGCTGAGGCGAAGCGCCTGCAGCACCCTGTAGCACTATTCGAAGTTTGAAGTTTTGAGCGACAGGAGGGATCAAAGCTCATCTACTGCATGCGTCCACTGTCAGCACCTCTTCACCAGTCTTTACACAACCTGCAGCTTGCCTCTTTGGGGCCGCTGCGCATGTTTGCAGCGACGCAACTGGTCCCCGTGGCTGTCTACTCACATTCGACGGGGTGCATGATGTTTGCATGACAGGGCAGGTGCCCGGCTGATCAGCTCGCACGGCTCTGCTTCACGCAGCCTGCCGCGCCAGCTCTAGTATCTCTCATCCAACAGCGTATAACATACAGCACGGCTGGCGCTGAGAGCATCATGCACTCGCCTCGGACACGGGCCCGCTGCCCAGTTTCGCCAAATTCCAAAGGCGCTGCCCAAGACGAGGGCGCAGCGGAGCCGATGACCCAGTCCGAAACAGGATGCAGCACACACCAAGCCGGAAGTCTCGCGTCGCCCAGGGCGCGCCGGGTCTGCAGCCAGCTGAAGGTGCGAATCCGGATTTTGAACATCCCTGCAGCTGGATTCTTGGCACAAGGGACCAGACTGCAGCAGACAGCCTGCGTTGTGCTGTTTAGCATGCGTGTATGTTGTAACGTGATCAACGATGCATCTGCGGCGTGTTGCGGCACAAATCGTCCTTTGGACTTGCATGCACTGCTTAACGCCGAAATGCATGACGGGTGCTGACAGCGACTGTCTGCATGCTGAAGCCGGCAGACCACGAATGAGGTTAAAGCATGCATGTGCGACTTTTCCAGGGCGCTGCGGCGTCTCCCGATGCTCAGGCCAACCATCAGCCACATGAGCCCTGCCAGCGCTGTGGCATCGCAGTCACGCCAATCTGGCAGCCGGCAGCCCTCGCAGGTGATACATGCAATGGCTTACGCACCGTGTACTTGGCACTTGAATATTGTGCGAAAAGCTGAGGACCATGCATCTGCAACAGTGCCATATGCACATGGAGCATGGTTTAACAACATCATGATGCACGAAGAAACGTGTCACAGGGCCGAAAGTGCTGTGCAACACCTGTGGCCTGAAGAACGAGACAGTGCACGAGAGCCACGGGACGCCACACGGCATGCCGATGCGCTCGCCGCGCCGCACACCGCGCAAAATGGCTTCGCCGCCAGCTCGGCAGCCGTTGGCAGCACTGCCAATCGCAGCGCCGCTGGCGACGCCAGACAGCAGGGGTCTGCGCGCTGTGCTGCCATCGCCGCCTCCGACTGAGGCACGGACGCCATTGCCACAAATTCCTGAAGACGCTCATGCCTTCGAGTGTGGCAGCCGGTACGTCCCTGAGCAATGGTGTACAGACATTGCTCTGCAAGCTCCAGAAGCTACTCTCGCAGATGCTTGTGTGAAAGTGCAGTTTCCTCAGCATTCCCACCAAGCAGCACATGTAACCTCTCACACTGTGTTGACCGCACACACACAGCAAGTGAGAGCATTGCTGCATTTGTGCAGGCCGTTCAGGGAAGTCACCCCGGAGCCATCACCAAGGCCCGCCGAAGCTGTGGCGCGGCAGCAGCTGCGGACGCCGCCGCGGCTGTTCAAGTCGCCCCGCGCGCCTGATGTCGCCTGCTCCCCCGTCCGCACCCGCAGCGGCATGACGCCCCTGAAGTCACCCGGCGCAGGTGTGCCATCCTTGTTGTCGCCAGCGTGGGCACAGCCTGGGATGCATGGGCCGGGGTCTCGCCTGCTGTGCAAGAGCATGGCGCAGCACAAGCCACTCGGCTTACTGCTTGGACAGCGGACGGATGTGGGCTAAGCATCGATTGTGCCCTGCCACAGAGGCCGGCGGCTTCCACACGCCAGCAAACCGCATGCGCCCCTCCAACCGGGGCCCCATCTCGCCGGCCACCTCGCACGATGCACGGCAGCTCATGTTCCTGTCTGCCCCGAAACCACGGAGGGTGAGTTCCTTCCGACACCACTGCATGCAAAGTCTAGGTGTGCAGCTTCCGCTCGTGGTGCCCTGCCTATGAGCAGCTTTGCTAGCCAGGCAGCTGCACTCGCGACTCACCATTGACAAGATGCATGCATGGTCATCATGGTTATCATGATTATGCATTGCAGGAGCCTCAGCCGCTGCCGAAGGTGCAGACGGCGCCCAAATCTGCTCCCAGCAAGGCCCAGGGCAGCGCCAGCATCAGCGAGCGCAACCGCGCCGCCGCCATGGCGCGCTGGCACCTGCCAACGCCCGCCGCGGCCGTAGCGGCCGCCTGCCAGGCCTGCGGCCGGGACATCAAGGGCGCCGCTGCCGCCACAGGTGATCACAGCTCGTCAGTTTGCATATATCTGATTGGTAGACACAAGACACAAGACACCGTATCTGAGCATTCGAGCCGTCTGCAGCCAGCAGGGCCCAGGGAATGACCGGAAACTTAGCAGTTATTAGCTACTAGTAATGGTGGGTGCATTCGCCACATGTGATGTCACCCTTCCTGCAGGCCAGGACCTGTGCGGCACCTGCAGCGGCGGCAGGAGGAAGCGCAAGTCGCTGGACGGCCAGGAGCTGGGCCTCGAGACGCCGGGCTCGCCCACTACGCGGGCCACAACACAGCAAGGTCAAATGCTCCCTGAAGCTTTTCAACATGAGTCTGGGAATGGTTGCACCTTGATGATGAGTTTCGCCCCAACACCCAGGGAAGGCTACACATTTGCCATGTGTCTGCCTTGGTGAGCGACCACTGACTTCGGATGAAGCCTGGTCTGCAGAGAAGCTCAAGGCACGCTCCGCGATGGCAGCTGCAGACGTCGACTTTGTGCCAGATGAAGCCGCTGCATCGCGGCCCAGCAAGAAGTCCCGGCGCACCGCGCCCGTCAAGAAAGAAAATCCGCCAGCTGCATCAGGTGCGGCCTGCCCGCGTCCAACACTTGCTTCCGAACACCGTTGGTGTGTTGGAACAACCTGTCCTGTTGCATGTGATCGATCAGAACTCCTACTGTCAATGCACACCCTGGAAGGGACAAAATCCAGAGTGCAGACTTCGTACTCCGCAGGCAGCGCCAAGCGACCCGGGCGGCCTCCGAAGTGGCCGGAGCGGGGGGAGCCGGCTGCGCGGGACGCCGCAGCTGCCATGCTGCCGGGCGACTTCACGACCGTGCAGCAGGTGTGCGGCTACCTTCAGCCTGTGCTGGCGGTCACCCTGGCTTTGCTCACAATGGAGAAGCGGGTCAGTGCGCTACATAAGCAGAGGCAGCTGGAAGGACATATAGTTTGAGCAGGCTGGGATGCTTGAACAGTGCAGCTGCAGATGCGTGATGACCCTAGTGGATGCATGTGTGATGTGTGCAGGTCCTGGTGGAGGCGCCTGGGCGGGCGCCCTTCCGGCTGACGCGA